>CM042010.1:90995822-91660740 GCA_023525715.1 Cichorium intybus | reverse complement strand
CACTAACAACACGGGCCCGTGTTTGAGCTTTAGGACTCATACATGGGGGCTTCCAATGTGACAACTTCTTTCGATTTGTTGTTAAAACCCTCGAAGAAAGGTTTTAAACGGTGTCCGTTTACTTTGAAGTTACCGGTTTTGTTACTTAGAAGTTCTACAACACCATTCTCGAACACATTAGAGATAACAAACGGTCCCAACCATCGGGAGCGTAATTTTCCAGGGAATAACTTAAGACGGGAGTGATACAATAGAACTTTTGTCCTTTTACGAAAGTTTTGTTAGTTTTGTTCTTATCGTGAAAGGTTTTAGTTCTTTCTTTAAAAATTCGGGAACTTTCATACGCGTTGTTATGTATTTCTTCAAGTTCTTGAATTTGTAACTTTCTATGTATCCCGGCTTCGTCAACTCCCCAATTGAATTGCTTGATGGCCCAATAAGCTTTATGTTGCAATTCAACCGGCAGATGACAAGCTTTCCGGTAAACTAGACGGTAAGGAGACATACCTATTGGTGTTTTGTAGGCGGTTCGATATGCCCACAGTGCATCATCTAGTCGTATGCTCCAGTACTTTCGGTTTGGACTTACCGTCTTTTCTACTATTGACTTGATCTCTCGGTTTGATATCTCTTCTTGTCCGTTCGTTTGGGGGTGATAGGCGGTAGAAACCCTGTGAGTTACACCATACTTTTTGAATAGTGCATCGATGGTCTTGTTGCAAAAGTGGGTTCCTCTATCACTGATGAAAGCTCTTGGCGTCCCGAACCTGCTGAAAATGTTAGTTTTTATGAAGTCTGAAACTGTCTTGGCATCGTTCGACCTTGTCACCTTGGCTTCAACCCATTTAGACACGTAGTCTACTGCTAGGATTATATAGGTGTTTCCAAATGAATTTGGAAAAGGTCCCATAAAATCAATCCCCCATACATCGAATATCTCACACACTAAGATGGGTGTAAGTGGCATTTGGTCTCTTGGGCGTATATTCCCAGTTTTCTGACATTGTTCACAAGACTTGCAAAAAATGTATGAATCAAAGAATATAGTAGGCCAATAGAAACCAGACTCGAGTACCTTATGTGTTGTTCTTTTAGGACCGAAATGCCCTCCACAAGCTTGTGTGTGCCAAAAGTCCAAAATTGATTGTGCTTCATTGGTATCAACACACCTTCGAATGATTTGGTCGCTGCCATACTTCCATAGATACGGGTCATCCCAAACATATTGTCTTGCTTCCTTTCGGATTTTATTCCTTTGAGCATAGGAAAGTTCATCGGGGAATATGTTGGTGACCAAGTAGTTGACTATGTCGGCATACCATGGTGTTGTTGCTTGGACCGAGAAAAGGTGTTTGTCTGGGAAAGTTTCTTGGATGGGTGTTGGATCATCAGGTGCTTGGATCCGGCTTAGATGGTCGGCTACAAGGTTTTCGGCTCCGCTTTTGTCCTTGATCTCGAGGTCAAACTCTTGTAACAACAAGATCCATCGTATAAGTCTTGGTTTCGCGTCTTTCTTCGTTAAGAGGTATTTTAAGGCTGCATGATCAGAAAACACGGTTATTTTAGTACCCAACAAGTATTGTCTGAAATTTTCCAATGCAAAAACTACTGCAAGAAATTCTTTTTCGGTGGTTGAGTAATTGCTTTGGGCAGTATCTAAAGTCTTTGATGCGTAGTAAATAACATGATGGGCCCGGTTGATCTTTTGGCCCAAAACAGCTCCAACCACGGTGTTACTTGCGTCGCACATGATTTCGAACGGAAGGTCCCAGTTTGGTGGTTGAATGATGGTAGCTGAAGTTAGCAAATCTTTCAATTGGTTGAACGCGTCTTTGCAAGGTTGATCAAAATCAAACTCTGCATCTTTTTGTAGTAGACGGCACATTGGGACAGTTATCTTTGAAAAGTTCTTTATGAAGCGTCTGTAGAAACTTGCATGTCCAAGAAAAGAACGCACTTCCCGTATGTTTGTTGGGAAGGGTAAGGTTTTGATAACGTCAATTTTAGCTTTATCCACTTCCAATCCTTTTTTAGACACAATATGTCCTAGAATTAGTCCTTGTTTTACCATAAAATGGCATTTTTCATAATTTAGGACTAGATCGGTGTCTATGCATCTTTGAAGAATTTTTGTAAGATTTTCTAGACATATATCAAAAGAGTCACCATGCACCGTGAAATCGTCCATGAAGACTTCAATGATATTTTCAACGTATTCTGAGAAAATACTTATCATGCATCTTTGAAAGGTGGCGGGTGCATTACAAAAGACCAAATGGCATACGCCTATATGCAAAATTCCCAAAGGGACATGTGAATGTGGTCTTCTCTTGGTCTTCGGGGGCCACTGGTATTTGATGGAAACCTGAAAATCCATCCAAACAACAATAGTGAGATTTTCCGGCTAATCTTTCTAACATTTGATCAATAAATGGTAAGGGAAAATGGTCTTTTCTAGTAGAAGCATTTAGTTTGCGATAATCTATACAAACCCTCCACCCATTTTGGATTCGGGTGGGTACCAATTCTCCTTCCGGATTCCGCACCACTGTAACTCCGACCTTTTTGGGAACCACTTGGATTGGGCTCACCCATCTACTATCCGAGATAGGATAGATCATTCCGGCTTTTAACAATTTGATTACTTCTTCTTTTACAACTTCCATCATAGGAGGGTTTAATCTCCTTTGGGCTTCTATTATTGGTTTGAAGTCTTCTTCCATGAGGATTTTATGCATGCAAAGAGATAGACTTAAACCTTTGATGTCGGCTATGGTCCATCCAATGGCCTTTTTGAATTGTTTTAAGAGTTTTATCAATTTGTCCTCTTCGGTTTATGTGAGTTCGCTAGAAATGATAACCGGTAACGTTTCGTTTTCTCCAAGGTATGCATATTTGAGATGATTGGGGAGAGTTTTCAGCACTAGTTTTGGTGCCTGCAAAACAGATGGGAGAAGTTTCGTGTCAGAAATTGGAAGGTCTATTTTTGGTGCTTTGTACCTTATTGTCTTATTGTTGTCCATGAAGTTCACAATTTCTGTTTTCTCCTCTTCGAGTTTGAACTTTCCGTTAAGTTCTTTTGCTGCGTCTTTATCGATACTTTTGCTTAACACAATAGCTAACGAGTCATCATTGGTTAGCTCAAAACATTCATCTATCAAAGGTTCGATCACATCAAGAAAATTTATGGAAGATACATCGGTAGGATAGCGCATCACATCATAGATATTGAAGTTAATTATCTCTCCATCAAATTCCATTGTTAGGGTACCACTATCAACATCAATTTTAGTTTTTGCGGTTTTTAGAAATGGTCGTCCTAACAAAATGGAACTAGAATTTAGAGAGTCATCATCTTCCATATCTAAAACATAGAAATATGCCGGAAATACAAGTTCATTAACTTGGACCAAAACATCTTCCAATACACCTTTTGGGTGCACGGTAGAACGATCGGCCAATTGAATTATTACACCGGTTCTTTTTAAGGGTCCTACTTTGAGAGTTTTGAAAATCGAGTATGGTAGCACATTTATAGAGGCACCAAGGTCTAACATTGCACGTGGTATTATTAAGTCTCCCACTTTACATGGAATAGTAAAAACACCGGGGTCTTTGCATTTTTGAGGGATTCTTTTTTGAAGGACAGCTGGAATATTTTCTCCTACCTTAACAGTTTCATTTCCTTTTAGCTTCTTTTTAGATGTACATAATTCTTTTAGGAATTTGGCATATCTAGGTACTTGTTTGATAGCATCTAAAAGGGGAATGTTTACCTCTACTTTTCGAAAAGTCTCCATGATTTCTTGCTCTTCCCTTTCCTTCTTTGTGTTCTTTAGTCTTGATGGAAAAGGGGGCGGGGTGATCATGACTTCCGGTCTCGATGTGCTGGCACCTCCCATATTGTCTTTTTGGTTGGTAAGCAATTCAGGTTCTTCTTTCGTTACCTTTGGACTTTCATACTCCTTCCCGTTTCTCAAGGTTATTGCGCTTGCATTATGTTTTGGATTCTTTTCGGTTTGGGCGGATAATTTAGAGTCCAATCTACTTTCCAACTTGTTAACCGATGTTGCAAGTTGTGTCATTTGTTGTTCTAAATTTTGAATGCTTGACCTTGTCTCTTGCTGAAAAGATATTGTGTTTTTAGCTAAATTAGAGACGATTTCTTCCAAAGACATACCTGGGGGGTTTCTTGGTGCGGCATGATGTGTTTGTGGATACCGAGGTTGGTATTGAGGCCTTGGTTGAGCGTTTCTCCATTGTTGGGTATTGTCAAAATTTCTAGAATTTTGTCCCGCGTGGTCACCTAAAGCATTTATATGTTCATTTTCGTCTTGCAAAGATGGACACATATCGGTTGGATGACTGTGTTGGAGGCAAATTCCACAAGCTCTTGCCTTTGGTTCGATCCCTCTCTCTTTGGTTAACAAAATAACTGCTTTTGTTAGTTCATTTAATTGAGTTTCAATGAGAGGAGTACTTACGTGTTTCTCTCCTCGTGGAGGGTCGGGATACCATTCGTCTTCCCCGATTGAGTGTTTCGAGTCTTCTGCCAAAGTGGCAATTAAGGCCCGGATTTGGGACGGGGTCTTGTCTAGTAAGGCTCCACCACTGGAGGCATTGATAATTTGCCTATCAAGATGAGATAAGCCTTCACAGAAATATTGGAGAAGTTGGTGCTCCGACAAACCGTGTTGTGGGCACCGAGAGCAAAGTTTTTTAAATCTCTCCCAATATGTGTGTAAGGACTCTCTTCGTCCTTGATGTATGGTGAGAATTTCTCTACGGATGCTCGAAGCTTTAGGCTCCGGGAAGTATTTGTCAAGGAATGCTTGAGCAATGTCATTCCATGTTGTTACCGTCCCCGGTGGGAGGTAGTACAACCATTCTTTGGCGGCATCGTAAAGAGCAAAGGGGAATGCCCTTAGCTTGATTTGGTCCTCGGTCACATTATGTGGTTTCATACCCGAACATACCATATGTAACTCCTTAAGGAATTTATGGGGGTCTTCATTTTCCAAACCTCTAAAGGTTGGAAGTAAGTGTATGAGCCCGAATTTTAGCTCAAAATTCTCCACATTTGGATAATTTATACACAAAGGTTGTTGTGTATCTTTTCGGGCACCCCATTGTCTTAAGGTATTTTCTTCGTCACCCATTTTTAATGGATTAGTAGAAAAATTAGAAATAGAAGTAGAAGTAGAAGTAGAAGGTGGGGTAGAAGAGAGTATTAATGTAGTGTGAGATGTTTGGTAGTCAAGCTTCTTTCGAAGCTTGGTTTGTTTTCTTAATATTTTTACAGTTTTTTCGATTTCTTTGTTGATCTCTAGAGGTGTACCTATTCGATCAGATCTGGGCATAAAGAGTTAATGATAAGCCAAATCCCCGGCAACGGCGCCAATTTATTGGTCGTCGAATTACCAAACAAATAAAAGAGTAATGGAATATGGATGTAGTTTATAATGATGGGACAGAAAATGTGATATGTCAAAAGACCTCTAAATACTCTTCAATTAAGAATAGTATAGTAGTGGTACGAGTCGAACCCAAGGGAATTGGGGTGAGTTAATCTCTTGCCAAGTTTTCACACTTCTAGAGATTGGGACAAGGAAATGTAAAGTTCAAGGGGGGGGGGGTTTGTCAAGTCGCTTGATAAACAGAAAATAAATAATAATGTGATTTATATAATTAAACGGACATTCGGCTTCTAGTCTAATCAATCTTGTCGTATATTCGTACTAGATGAAATTAAGAATTAATTAATGGTTCTTGTCAATGGAAAGTGACAATAACACATCAACTTATAAGAGATCCAAATTAATATGCTCAATACTTCAATGGTCTCTATTTGTGAAAGAAGTATTGTTTTCTCATATATAAATGAATATCTCAATGGTCATCTTGAAGAGATAGATGTATCTCAACCGAGACAAGATACCACTTAAATACGCGAGCTTTAATCTAAATTCAATATTCCGTCCCTTTGGATGAAGGAACTAAGAACAAGCATGTAATTTAAGACATAGAAATTAACCGGGACAAAAGAAACGTGCATCACTAATATAGAACAAGGAATAACACTAAAATTATATAAAAGTATGCATAACACAATGGTCAACTAGTGATTAATGCTATAATTGACCAAGAGTGATGCTTTACGTTCTTTTGTTGGTTCTTTACTTCTTAAGAACATGATTGATTCCTCGTGTCAAGCTTTTAAAAAGTGAAGTTATTTCTAAGATGTTACCAACAATGATCTTCAAAACAATTGAAAATACATATAACTATAATTGGTTAACTACCGGAATATAGTGATCGACTAAATTCCAAAGTAGGGACCAAATTTGTAATAAAATTTAAATGACAAAACTAAACCAAAACAGTTTTAATAACTTCAAAACTTCATTCCAAGCACAAATATTAATGACAAGAAAGATAAATGACTAAAAGCCGAATGTTATGAGACTTAGCCACTCATGTTAACTAAAATCTGCATAATTGTAAAGAAAGACATTCAAACTAGCTAGAAAATGACTAGGAATTCAAGATTAAGAAAGAGTGTTTGAAGTATCTTCAAGTGTCTTGTTAACTCCTCTCAAATGCTCTATTTATAGTCCTCAAATGGCCCTGAAGAGATCTCAGTTCGGATTAATAAAATGGTGAAAACCCCATGCTCTAAAAGTTGATTTGCTGGAAGATTCCTGCTGCACATGGCTTACAGCAAGAGCACGACTCGTGCATATATGAGCACGACTCGTGCCACTCAAAGTACATTGTTTTTATTGGTTTCCAGCATGTGTACGACTCGTTCACATATAGCCTTGGAAAGAGCACGACTCGTGCTTCCTTAACAGGGGGCTTTTTCCGCCTAATTCTTTCGTTTCTTGTCCGAATTGCTTGGAACTTGGTGTGAGACTTCCGTTTGATATATGATTGATGGTCCAAGTCTCAAAATGTCTGCAAAACATACCATTTTATACAAACAAATGGTTTTTGCTCCAAAATGAACACATTAGTCCGAAAACATGCATATAGCACGTTTTAAAGGCAAAATACGATGTTGAATGCGGTAAATAAACGTGTCAAAAGGTGTATAATTATACACCTATCATTTACTTTTGTGGAGGTTGATTATTCAAATAGAAATTAAATTTATGTTTTCTAAAGTTTTAAATTAAAAGAGCTTTCGACTCATTTTATGGTTTCCATAAAGTTAATAAATTTAGAGGGAGTTTTATATATGTTTTTTAACATCAAAATATTATATTTATTTTGCTTAATTTTTAAATATCATACCTATTTTTTATAAATTTTAAAATATCATATTTTTTTAGACTAATTTCTTAATATCATATTTATCCTTCATTAACTTTTAACATATCATATTTGTCAAAATCTTTATTTTGAACATTTTATAAACATTTTAAATTTATATTTTAATCAATCGACTATAATACCCTCTTATAAATCTATGTTTAAAAGATCTAAAATCGATATTCTAAACATTGGTTGTGTTCTCCTTGAATGCATATCGTCTCTTTTCCGACACTCGGGTTTTTGACGTGTGCAGTCGTTGATACAATCAAAACTAATAAAACTTACTACAATAATAGCTAAGATAAATAAGGATTGACGACGAGCACAACGACGTTAATCACAATTATGGTAAAAGTAAAACGGAACCTTTTTTTAACAAATTTAAAGGTTTTCACGTCAATAACCGTTATTTTTTACTTTTTAATTGGCATGTGTTTTTCTCCATGTTGACCTATAGACCTCATGGCACCAACAACCTTCACGTCGATGCATTAATCTTTTTTATCAAAATAATATTTTATATTTTCTCCAAAGTAACTTAAAATTTATAACAACGTAATTATATAACTCATGCACTTTGTAAGTATGATGTCAGCATGGTTTCGACTTTTTATATTTTTATCGCACAAAATTTAAAACTAAATTGCACTCAGCTCAAGTGGTTGAAGCGCCATCTTCTTACTATAGGTTGCGAGTTCGAAACCTTTCCCAAAAAGCACTTATTATAGATGTTTTTACAAGATTTTTCAATAAAACCCTTTTCTAAAAGGCTGTTTTTATGTATTTTTAATTAGGTTTTTTTAACAAAATTTCATTATACTTTCAATAGTAGTAATATTTTTTATGATTGTACATATAATCTTTTTATTAACACATTGTAAGTTATATGAAAATTTAATTGAAAAATGTTGATTTTTTTGGAAACCATAATCGCATCATTTTGTAGTTTGATAGGAATAGTATTTGTTGAGTAGTTCAATCTTTTGTTATGTACAAGTATACAGTTCGGCATTTGCATTTGATGTTCTGTAATATAATATAGTTGTTCATAAATATCTGTTATATCTAACGGTTATAAAAACTTACAAATTAACAAAGTGCAATGTTATTTTTTCGTTTTGATTCGACTTCCCGCCGCATCGCGAACACTTTTAAGCATTAAGATCTTAAAATTAAGACTATGTACAACCTTCCAATGCGTTGAATTTGAGCTGCTTTTTAAAAAGGGATAACATCCGATTAAGCGGTAAAAGGTTTCAAATTCGTTTTGAAATTTTTTGAAATATCTTGATTGTTGCGCTTGACTAAGACCTTATTGTATATCTCGATTACCTCAAAACCAATTTTGAAAAGCCCTAAAGTCGCCTGCTTCTTCCTCTTCAAACATACACTCACTATCTTCTTTATCTTCAAACTTTGCAACATAAAGGTTTCCCCTTTGATTTACCATGGTAGATCTGGTTACGCCAATCGCCACCGTCGCCTTCTCCTTATTCAACATTGCTTAGAATCGCCGTCGTGCACATCAATACTGTACGATCACCACTGTTCCCATCGTCTGTGTCGTTCTCATCACCGTCGTCATTACCATACACCATCCTTCGAATTTAGAGGTCAACATGAAGATATCAAGTCTACTCAGAAAAACAAAAAATATTAACAATTTCGCTATCTCTCCACCCCCAGATGCGTTGATTTCTGCTTCTTTTCATGTAGAATAAAGTTGGGGAACAGGAAAAAATGTCTGTCCCTTCCCGGTTATTGTTTCTACTAATATGTTTGTATTATTAGATGATCGATGCATCCACAGACACATCGTCGACATTCACCACCAATGTGTGTTTTCCTCGTCGTCTCTCTCTCTTTCTCTCTCTCTCTCGATCCAAAAACGCTAAACTCTTTGCTAGATTCGGTGAAACCCATATCTAAATCTCTGTCAAAAAATATTTTCTGTTAACTTTAAAGAGATTTCTAATGTTTTTATGTTTAGGAGGGAACGATAAAGCTACAGATGTGTAACCCAACCCAAAAAAGGTTCGAGGTAAATGGAACTCTCCGTCTCCTCCTCTGCACCTACCCTAGACGATGCTCCTTTCTCTCTCAAAAGCCTAGCCGCCACCAATCGCAGCCGCTCTGACATTACCGGACCACCAGCACCGCATCTCTTCAGCTGCTAGGGTTTCTCAAAATGAACAACCGCCACAACCTCCTCCTCTATGTCTGTCTCTTAAACTTTACCAGTAGAAGTGAAGTCGGATCCCTTATAAATATTTGTGGTTTTTTCATGTTTATTTATCTGGTTTAATTTTAGGAATGAACACAATTTTCGATTAAAATTTTATTCTTAATTTTTAATCTATAAATGTTTCTGGTTTTGTTTTTAATTGTCAATCTGACGTGAAACATGGATATGATTTCAAATGGCCATTTTGTTAGGAATCGGACAGGGTACACGCAGCGGAAACACACTATCACACACACACAAACTCACGAAAATAAAGCAAGAAGATAACACAAGGATTTTTACGTGGTTCGGATTACGTGTCAATCCTACATCCACGGGCTACAACTGAGTTTTCTTATATTCATTCACTATAAGATTACAATTTGTAATTACTCTCGGAGCTGCACACAGATCTCACAAAAGGATATGCATATTTATATGAGTTGAAGACGTATGAAAACAAATGAGCGTTCAACCTTCACTCTCACAAAAAAAAACCAAAAAGAGTTGCCGTCCTTTTCCAATTCACATCCAATTTGTCAAACTAGAGATTATGCTGTGTTGAAATCTCTTGAAAGTGATATTTACCAACCAAGTTACAACTATGGTCCTTCAACTTGAAAGAACTTGTCACTTTTGAAAGATTTCACAATTTTGATCATGGCTCCATAAAACCCAACAATCTCCCACTTGGAGACATGAACAATATAGTAACTCTAGTAATCTTCAACCAAATCAGTCTTTCAAACTTCCAGTTCCCAAGAACAAGCTAAGACTCAGTCAATTTCCTAGTTGCAGCCGCCCCTCATCATCAAGTACTAGAAGGGCCAGTTGAAGCTCCTACAAGCTCCAACTCAGTCGTGGTCAATACCGCCACCGACTCATCCCATGTCTTAACCGGCTTGGACACTCCACCGGATCCAGAGATACACCGAGGACCACTAACACTCTCCAAACTTTGCAAACTTCCAACAGGAGAGAATTTTTCAGTCTTAGTCTTCAAAACCTAACGGCTCTTTGTAACTGTACCCGGAACACACCCCGTGCTCCCACTGTCACAAAATCCCCTGAATGGTTTAGACTTTCCGACTCGTTCAGCTAACATCCCCTTGGCTCCAGAATTCATGTTTGCAAAATGAACTCTCTTAGCACTAGATTTAGCGAACCAGATTTTGCCATGCTTAACCGGGACGGTCATACTTCCCTCAGCAGGTACCTCAACCATATACAATGACCCATGCTTCATACCTTGAGCAATCACCGAATTACCATTTACCACCCTCCATTTACCACCACCAAACCTTACTTCCATTCCTTGTTTATCCAGCTGACCAACAGAAATCAATTTCTTCTTCAGCTCCGGAATCACCCTGACATTCTTCAGGTTCCATGTAGTTCCCAATGAAGTAACCAGATCAATATCTCCTATGCCCGTTACTTGAAGCATTTCATCATTTGCTAACTGTACCTTCCCAAAATCTCCTTCTTTTAGATTCACCATCGTTTCTCCGTTGTCCATGGCGTGAAACGAAGCCCCTGAATCCATGACCCAAGAGTCTACAGAACTTTCCATACTTAGTATCAGTGCATCATCCTCAGACACACCCTCAGCACCAGCAATGTTCAATTCTTTCTTTGGACATTGACTCTTAACATGTCCCACCTCCTGGCAGTTCCAGCATTTCACATTCTTCCAAGTTCTAGATGAACTTCTTCCCCGGCTCCCACTGTTCCTGCTATTCCTTCTACCTCTATCCATATTCAATAACGAAGAAGAAGATGATTCACCTTGATTTTTGCGTCTGATATCCTCGCCAAGAACCAAATCTCTAACCCCTTCAAAAGTCATACCACTGGTCCCTACTGAACTTGTAACAGCGGTTACTGTTCCAGACCAGCTATCAGGTAGTGAAGCTAGTAGCAGTGAAGCTTGAGTCTCGTTATCAAATTTAATTCTCACAGATGACAATCTGGACAGAATTGAATTTAGATTGTTAATGTGAACCGTAACTGAGCCTTCCTCATTCATCCTTGTAGTGAACAGCTCCCTCATCAAGAACACCTTATTAGCCGCTGACGGTTTCTCATACATGTTCGTCAGAGCATCCATCATACCACGCGCCGTGGTTTCCTTCATGATGTTGAAAGCGACGCTCCTTTCCAACGACAATGTAATAACCGCCTTAGCTTTCTTGTCCTTTGAGTTCCACGCATCTTCAGCAGCTTTTTCCATTTTCTCCGGTTTGTCCCCAAGTACCACGTCCAAATCTTTCTGACATAGCAATGCTTCTAATTGCATTTTCCACCAGCTAAAGTCAGAACCGTTGAACTTCTCGATTACAACATTGTCTTCAGCCATTACGACAAACAAGAGACAAATCTTTTATAGTACTTTTGTGTGACAGAACAGTACCCTTCAAAGTACCGAGACACCTTTAATACGATTAATAGAAATTAGTTTCTGATGAGGAAGATCAGACAAAACTGCAACCACAGAGCATACTCTAATTTCTAAAACCGAGACCTCCTCCGAAACCCGAAGCTCTGATACCAGTTGTTAGGAATCAGACAGGATACACGCAGCGGAAACACACTATCACACACACACAAACTCATGAAAATAAAGCAAGAAGATAACACACAGATTTTTACATGGTTCGGATTCGGTGTCAATCCTACATCCACGGGCTACAACTGAGTTTTCTTATATTCATTCACTATAAGATTACAATTTGTAATTACTCTCGGAGCTGCACACAGATCTCACAAAAGGATATGCATATTTATATGAGTTGAAGACGTATGAAAACAAATGAGCGTTCAACCTTCACTCTCACAAAAAAAAAAACCAAAAAGAGTTGCCGTCCTTTTCCAATTCACATGCAATTTGTCAAACTAGAGATTATGCTGTGTTGAAATCTCTTGAAAGTGATATTTACCAACCAAGTTACAACTATGGTCCTTCAACTTGAAAGAACTTGTCACTTTTGAAAGATTTCCCAATTTTGATCATGGCTCCATAAAACCCAACACATTTGTTGAAGGGAACTTGTAACAACCACTAGAAGTGAAGTCGGGAGATCTGCAAGATAGTTTTGGAACTTGTTGAAGCACCCCTACTGGTGCGTTCCATTATGTCCTTTTATGGGGATATTGTTTATTCCATTAACTACTAAGCAAGAATCATGATTTGTGCTCAAAATTTGCATTTAATAAGTCAATATCGATACATTCCTTATCATTATTTACATAATTTGTGTAGATGTGCCAAGAGTCCTAAGGTAATGTTTCTGAATATCGAATAGGGGAACCGCTTAAAAAAGTTCGAATATATTTATTTATCTTCAGTTTGTCTATTATAACATCTTACTTTGCATTCTTCCTAACACAACATTGTAATTGGAATGTTTCTTCATTCTATGCACCTGCAGAATTATGGTATTATGATTTATGGTGACTAGATGCAACATGGGTTTACATTCCTTTTCTACCTTTTCATAAGTCTTGATAGGCGTTGGTTCCTGATTTACTAAAGTTGTTTGATGAAGCAGTAAGGACCACAAGAAACTGTGGCTATTTGCATGTGTTCCTTTAAAATATGATTTCTATCATCCATTTTCCGTGCTCACACTGACACTTGTTATGGTTTACTGATGCATTTTAGTTTGGTGAAAGATGGTAACAGTTATACCTGTCATGGCTTTGTGACACCTGAACTTCAAATGGTTGACTGAGATGATGATGGGGTTTTTTTTTTAAAATCATGTGTTTTTTTTGCCAAGATTAACATGTGAAACAACTGATGCATTTCAGTTTGGTGAAAGATGGTAACAGTTATATCTCAGGGGGTAGGTAATGATTAAAGACAAAAATTGTACACACACAAATATATCAAAATAAACTCTTTGATTATAACCGGGAAATATAACTCAAAAACCCGGGTCACTTGTGTTTCTCACAATCTGTGTGTTTTCATAGCTCGATTACACGGGTATATATGTAAACTAGAAGTATAAAGGTCCAGACAAATTGAATCTGCACATTCCAATTTGTCTGGCATTATCTATTGATTGAACAGGAACCCCTTTAAGGGCTTAGGATTCCAACAATCACCCCCGAATCGCTAAGTCCTTCTAGAGACATCCTCATACCAATTAAAGACAAAAATTGTACACACACAAATATATCAAAATAAACTCTTTCATTATAACCGGGAAATATAACTCAAAAACCCGGATTACTTGTGTTTCTCACAATCTGTGTGTTTTCATAGCTCGATTACACGGGTATATATGTAAACTAGAAGTATAAAGGTCCAGACAAATTGAATCTGCACATTCCAATTTGTCTAGCATTATCTATTGATTGAACAGGAACCCCATTAAGGGCTTAGGATTCCAACAATGATTCATATTGGGTAAAATCATGTGTTTTTTTTTTGCCAAGATTAACATGTGTTTTTTTTTTTTAGTAAAGCAGAAAACTGTCCCTAAGATTTCTATAAAGCCTTTATTCGAAAATTGAAAACTTTTCCAAACATGGTCCTAATAACATAAATTTTTCGATGTTTACAAATTTTTTTTACAATTTACTTTTGGAGCCAAAATGTTTTAATCATTTGGTTTTTTAACAATAAGAGGTTTTTAGTGGATCAGGAAAGATTTTGATGGCCATGGTATAAAAGTAAGAGATAAGAGATTTAAAGCATTTGGATGGCCTAAAGCGAGTTAGGGAATAGAATTATAGAAATAATATATCGTGTATTTCAGTTGTTTCACTAAATATTTGTATAGGCATGCTTATGTATTTTCCTCGGGTATCTCTCAATATGCAGTTTCCTCCATTAATATGTGCAACAAGAAAAAAGCGATTTTTGGTTTTATATTACTTGAAAAACTCCGATTTCAGCAAATTAAATTTGCAAATCTAAATTTACCTCGAGATTGGAATATCTTTTCATTCTCTAAAGTTAAAATTGTTAACAATTTTTTATATGTTGGTATGTACATTTGCTGTTCCATTTCTAAAATTGTTTAAACTAATATTGTTGTTTGCCGTATAGTTAGGAGTTAGGACAAAATTATTATTTATTTATGTTTAAGCGGTTAATTTGGGTTAAAAAAGAAATGTCTTGTATTTACAATAGTTAAAATATCCACAATTGGAGGTTTTTGGAAGCTTTTTCAAAAGCTTTTTCAACCCAAAAAGCTCATGAAAATATGAAAAGCTATTAATGGAGCTTTTTCAAACTTGAGTTTTTTCCAATAGCTTGTTAATTAACAAGCTTTTACCAAGAGATTTTTCAATAATATGGTGGGTCACAATGGTTTTCAACCAATTACAATTAGATAACTTATATAAATGTTTTATAAAAACCGACTTGAAAAAGTTCTTCCTATTGTGGAGATAAAATAAAGCTTTTTCATGAAAAAACTCCATAAACAATCTCTCCAATTAGAGATGCTCTTAATACACTCAAACACCAATTACTCATACAACACCTTACCATTGTAGTACTTTGTAAGAAAAGAAACAGAGACAGCCCCTTAAAAAATTTACTATCTTTCACGATATAGTAATATATGCGATCCTTTGAAAGGAAATAACTGCCAAAATGAATCATTTCAACGAACCTTGACCGCTGCATGGAACGGTTACCCTATTGAAAAAAAATCAATCGCCACATTAAAACTATTCACCGAAACGAACTATTCGGCGCCGCCGCATCACGCGGGTACACACCTAGTATATATATATATATATATATATATATATATATATATATATATATATATATATATATATATATATATATATACTAGTTGTAAGACCCGTGTATTACACGGGATGATATAAAAAAATGCAAATTAGGAAGATGTAAATCTTTACATTTATAAAAAACAATATTTCAATAAGACATGACGAAATTCTTTAATATATATATATATATATATATATATATATATATATATATATATATATATATATATATATATATATATATATATATATATATATATATATATATATATATATATATATAATTCAATTATGCACTAAGACAATATTATTGATAAATTTCAAAAATTGTTTCATGATTCATATTTATTATGATTCTTAAATAATCATTTAATTAGCCATTCCAAAAATAGTATTCAAAAGAAAAATCGGTAATTAATTGGTAAAATATCGTTGAGATTGGATAAACCGATTTAAATCAAACATTGATGCCAACATAAGCAATGTATTTTGAAACTTGAAAATGACTCATAAGTGACTCATTATAAAATAATAGACAACAAATTCGAATCTATGTATATAATTATTACAATAAATATTTTTAATAAATAACAACAAATATACTCTTCTTAATGAGTACTTGAAACTTGAATGTGATGATGTATCTAAATAATCATTTGATTTCAGAGCTAATAGCACTATATACCTCAAGAACCAAACGCTTAGCAACAATTCTAATTATAGCATAGGTCAAGACTTTAATTGTGATCACTCAAAAAAAAAAAAGATATCAAGTCAATTTAGCTTTGTAATTCATCGACAGCACAACTCTAACCAATATCACCATTTTAGAACATACAAAATCAACTGAAACAATGAGAAATAAATCTATAAGATGATATATAAAATAAAAAGAAAAAGGGACTTATAAGTGATAATATAATAGTGTCTCGGGCTAAAAGATGTAATCCATAAGGTACGAACATTTTTTCTTTATTTGGTTTAAATGCGATTAATAACAACATACTTCCATTCATTTGTTTATTATAGCATTCTACATCTATTTCTTTCTATTATAGCATTGTTCTTTAGTGTTATAATAGAAAGAAATGAAAGTAACATGCTATAATAAATAAAAAATGAAAGTATGTGGCTATTTTGTTGCATTGAACTTTCCTTCTTTTTTTACTAAATGCAAAAACAACTTAATAGATAAAATATAAAAGTACAGATTTTCTCCATTAAGTGCCAACTTCTTATAAATTTAACACTATTTGTTAAATCATTACAATTCCTGAAGTTTGTTATCATTTACTCCAAACAACTGCTAAAAAATCATTTATGTGGACAACGCTTTATATTAAACATTTATATATATGCCAAAAGAAAATCTAGTTTTCATCTTGACATCATAAGTACCTGCAGAGTGCCATCTATAATACAAAGTGAAAATTAAGTCTTCAGCACTTGTTCAGAAATTTAGATATCTAACAAATTGATCTAAGTTAGAAACAATCTTAGGTTTATCCAGCTTACAAAGGTATTGACTAATTATGGTAAAATTCATATTATTATATAATGGAAAAACACATGAGATGACCACAATGCCCCTTAATCACATTTTCGTCAAAAATATGGTTAATTTACAACAGTTATTTTATGTGACGTTTGATTTGTTGTAAATTAATCATTGATGAATATGCGAATAAAATAATTAGTCAATATCAAGTCTCTTCCGAGGGCTAGAAATGAACATAAAGACATGGAAATGAAGCCGCAAGTAAACATAAAAAGTAGAATAATAGCATAAAGTATATAGCTTAAAAATTAGAGTAAATAATACATATGAGGGCACATTTCAAATCGTCTTCAGTGAGATTAATCAACAAAAACTCTATCGGTACCATGTTTTTTTTTTCCAAGTAATATTCATATCTCTAAGTGTATTACATCATTATTTTTGTTAACTTGACAAAAGAAACCCACAAATCAGGGTTTAAAAGTTCACTTTCGAGTGCAACTTTCCTATAATATTATGTAAGTTATTTTGTTGGCTTCAAATCATAAAATTTTAAACTATATTTTATTATTTCAAATTTAAATACATGAAGTAAAGATACCCAAAAGGACCCATCAATAGCAAGTTTGATATTGTCACCAGGATGTTGGAATATTTCACAAAATGTGGCCTTAGGACCATTTCTGTAATTATAATTTGAGTGATATTATATTTACATAATATGATAGGAATTATGCCAATATGACATAAACGGTATCCAGTTTACATAACCGTTACTTGATGGAAGTAACTGTAATATATATATATATATGGGGTAAGTATCATTTTCTGTTAGATGTTCCAAAAGGCACACAAAAAAAGGGAAACGGAAATTCTCAGAGAAACTAGAATTCTCCCTCAACTTCTCTAAAACAGATTCCACAAGAACATCAACGGATTCGTGTGTAATTCTCCATCAAATCGGAACATCATAACTGGAATCAAATGGCATCATCTTCCTCTAATCCTTCAAACTCTGCAATCACACCACCAAGTAAGTGTTTCTTGTTTTCTCAGTGAATTAGTGTTCAAATTCATTAAAAAAGTGAAAGGGATGAATAATTAAAACAACATGTGGTATCAGAGCATGGTTAATTTTAATCAATTCACACTAATGTTAAATCAAGAACTGTTAATTCCCGTTAAAAAAAAAAAATGAGTACGAAGTCAAAAACTCAAAATTATATGATTAAATGAAATTGATAACTAAGAACGAATTAAAAACTTACTTTTATTGGATTCTATACTTTAAATCCGTTAAACACGCCATAAACATTCCCCAATTTTGTTTCCCTTGCCGTTCCTGTTCAACAACCCCATGAATGACGAAGTCATGATCGTTTGCGATCTTCAATCAAATGCCGTGAGGGGGTTTAGGACTGCAGAAAATCGGAATGGCATAATATTCTATGAATCGTAGAAAATCGTAGGGATGATGTAGAAGAATTTCAGATGCATCGGTTTATTAATTTCCTTATTTCGTTGCTGCGTCAATGTATCAAGTTAAAACCTAAATGCTTCAATTCGGGTTGTTTTTCTATTTGGCCCAATTTGATTCTTTTATACAACCGTGTTTCAATTAATGGCCAATTTTATGTTTTTATAACCCACATTTTAATTAATGGTCCAAAATGTTTCCCTATTAAATCTACGTCATCAAGCTTATATTATACATACATATACATATGACATATATTAATAGATATATGTAAATGATATTTGTAGTGTAATTATCGTTGCATATATATATATATATATATATATATATATATATATATATATATATATATATATATATATATATATATATATATATTATATGTATATACAATTTTATATATAATCTGGGCTTATTATTTGATCACTTATTTTTCTTTGGCCCAATCATATGTGAGAAAAAGAAACCTGATACTTAATTTTCTATTTGTAAATTGACAAATAGAAGTATAGAACTAAAATAAATATTCACTGACTCAACAATTCCCTCGTTTAAAATGTTGGCCCACTAAGTTCTTTTATGATCGAATTAATTTACTCACTAATTATCTTTTATTATGTAATTAATTTCTAGTTAATTTCTATTTACGACTGACCAAATAAAACTAAACTGAATTCTCTGATTTAGTGAATTTGAAATCAATTTGGTTAGGTTAGTCGTTAGCCCAACTATAATTATCAGTTATTTTTGTTGAAACTATTTTATTATGACAGAACATCAAAGTAACCATAACTCTTGAATTTATCATTATCAAAATATTAGAGATTTTATTTGGTTCTTAAATTTAATATGGATAATTATGTTTATCAATATAAATTTATTAAGATATAAATTTATTGTAGACCGATCTACTAAAACAAATGGCCACTTTAATGGAAATTTAAATGACCGGCCCAACGAATGGTTATTTCAAATTGACATTGAAGTTTAACTGATGCCATAAAACGTAATCATATGTATTATCACACAACAAACCCAACGGCTAGTTGTTTGATAGTATCTACGATCAATTATTAGCCTAATTCTCATAACCTTTGCATTCCTACCCAAAGGTGGTGTGTGATGTTTATGTAGCCAAATTTTAAATGTTAATTATGACGTCATGTTTGGTTGTTGGTTATAGCTAACGCGAAACCAATGATCAAACAAGACATAAATATTTCATATTTAAAAATCGTTATGTAGTGTTTCAACTCTGCCCAACGGTGATTTGGAATACTATTATAACATAATTTAATTATTAGAACGTCATAATGTTCAATGATTAGCATTAGCCAACGCGAAGCTATTTGTTGAACAAGACACTAATTTATCTATTATTTTGGTGTTAATAATAGATTTAAGAACTAATACTTGGTATACTTTTATTGTTATCCCTTAATCACTAATTAGTTTATACAAATACTTCTACTAAAATCCTTACTTTTTTAGGGCTTACCCTTACCCCTTATAATTATGGGGCTGAAACACTAACAGGAACTAACTTCTCATCATGGAAAGAGTCTATTAAACTGACACTCGGCATGATGGATCTTGATTGTGCACTTAGAACCGATCCACCAGCTGCTCTTACTAATACGAGCACTATGGAACAGAAGCGGGTCTATGAGCAATGGGACAGGTCTAACCGTATGTCCCTCATGATAATCAAGAATTCCATCTCTGTAGCGATTCGCGGAGCTATTCCTGACTCTGATAACGCGAAGACCTACCTAAGCCATGTCGAAGAGCAGTTTAAATGTACTTCTAAGGCTCATGCAAGTACCCTTATCCTCAAAATGCTGACAACTAAATACGATGGGATAAGCGCTGTCCGTGAGCACATCATGATGATGTCTGACATGGCCAACAAACTCAAAGGAATGGACATGGCAATAAGCGATGGGTTTCTCGTTCATTTCATTATGACTTCTCTACCTGTGCAATATGGTCCATTCAAGATCAATTACAATACGCAGAAAGAGAAGTGGACAATGAGCGAGCTTATTGCAATGTGTGTCCAGGAGGAAGAAAGGCTAAAGACCGAGAAACCTGATGTTGCTCACCTCACCACTTCAAGTTCCAAGAAAAGGAAAAGTGACTCTTCTAAAGCTCCTAAGATGGGTACAGATTCGAGCTCAGACAATTCTTCAAGCAGTCCCTATTGTAAGTTTTGCCGAAAGAAAGGGCATTATCAAAGGGAGTGTCCAAAGTTCAAGGAGTGGCTGACCAAGAAAGGTAATATTGTTGTTAATGTTATTCATGAATCTCTTAGCATGACCGTTCCACTAATTCTTGGTGAATTGATTACGGTTGAATGCTTCATGTATCCAACATATTACAGGGATTCCATACAATCCAGGTGGTGGGAAGAAAGCAAAGGGTAATTAAGGCGAGCTATGGTGAAGACTTAGAAGTGAAGGCCATTAAACTCTCACATTAGTATTAGAGAGTGGCTCTTTACTTATTCTTCATTAAGCTCTTTATGTACGTAATAAAGTATAATTGATAGGGGTCCCGGGTTAAATGTAATCCGTGAGGCTGTATCTCTTTGCTTTGTTGTTGTTATGAAGTAAGATGAAGTTGCTTGGCCAAACTTATAAATACTTATCATAAATGGTCACTCGGCCAAGTGGGAGAATGTTGGAATATTTCACAAAATGTGGCCTTAGGACCATTTCTGTAATTATAATTTGAGTGATATTATATTTACATAATATGATAGGAATTATGCCAATATGACATAAATGGTACCCAGTTTACATAACCGTTACTTGATGGAAGTAACTGTAATATATATATGGGGTAAGTATGATTTTCTGTTAGATGTTCCAAAAGGCACACAAAAAAAGGGAAACAGGAATTCTCAGAGAAACTAGAATTCTCCCTCAACTTCTCTAAAACAGATTCCACAAGAACACCAACGGATTCGTGTGTAATTCTCCATCAAATCGGAACATCATAACTGGAATCAAATGGCATCATCTTCCTCTAATCCTTCAAACTCTGCAATCACACCACCAAGTAAGTGTTTCTTGTTTTCTCAGTGAATTAGTGTTCAAATTCATTAGAAAAGTGAATGAGATGAATAATTAAAACAACACAGGAAAGGTTGTCAATAAAAAATTTAACTTTCCCTCTCTTTTCCTCCTTTAGCCAATACTTCAAAAACCTACATCTGATTAAAAATCATATTGTTACTTTAACTTTTAACATTTATTATTATCTTTAAGCAATTTTTCACTTACTTCCATCTTCACATGCTCCATCTTTTATATACATAGATTTGAATTTGTTGTCTATTATTTTATAACGAGTCACTTATGAGCCATTTACAAGTTTCAAACTGTTCATTATGTGGTTCAATGCAGGTATTAAAAGTTTCTAGAAATTAACGAAGAAGTCGAACAATTTTGAAGTTAAAAAGCTAAGGACTGACTTAAAAAGTCTTCAACCAAGCTCTTGTACCGCAAAAGATGGGAGCTTTAATCCTGCGTATCTGACCCACAGGGGAGAAAAGAATTTTTTTACCCTTACAGCGAGCTCCAAGATTCTCACAAGTGAGTTCACGTCTAAATTTTTTTTGTCATGAATAAAGATCAACAGATGCTCGAATTCCTGCCTACATCAAAAACCAAAAATGTCAACAATGCTCTAGTAAGTAAAACATGGAAGTAAAATGATGTAATTGAAACAAATGAAAGTAAAATGCTTTAACAAACAAATAAATAAAAGTACGTTGCTATTTATTGCATTTAGCCAAAGTCATTACAGACCAACATACATAAATGAAACGCGTGAAACTTCTATATCTTCACCAGTATGCTATAAATGGAGCAGATAGCCAATAAGATAACCAGAAGAATGATTTTAAGATCAATATTTACCGGGGAATCCCCTTTGACATTTACATATAATCAAAGAATTGCCTTAACAAAAAAACTAAGGCCGATAATCATTACAATTAGAAAACCAGAACAATTTAGGCGTTTAGATCTACTTCCTGATGGCTGAAGAATGGAATAATCACATATCAAAGTTAAAGCCAATGACGTCCAGTTCAACTTGTCTAAGGCACCGGGTTATATACCCGCATGGTGGGAAGGTCTGGAGTTCGACTCCTACCAACTCCCATGTGGGGGATTTTCCCTGGAGGCGAGGCTTTGAGGGGAAGTGGCCTTTGTGCCATAGGTAATTGCCAACCGCCCTGGGTTGCGAGGCTCTTACCCTCAGGTGAAACCAAATTGCCAAGTTCCAAAAAAACATATCAAAGTTAAAAAAAATATTAATAATATAGATCATGGTCTACTTACAGAAAAATGGATCGGGGTCTCCCTTTTTCCATCTTAAATCCCATTAAACCCAATAGTATAAACCTTACCAGCAAAAATTGCACATCAAATGTTTCTGAGATCAGATGCAATAAACAGTTTGGAAGTAATTTCTCATCAACATAAGAATATAGCTCATCAATGATCAGTTCCTGAATTCTCGACTCTGTACTTAGAAAGATTATCATTTTTCAGGCTATGTATGTGTGTGTGTATTATGTTTATAGCCAAGGGTATATTTCATATGTACTCCCAAATGGTTTTGAGCAAATGGGTTGTTATTTGCATTATTGGTCTGCCCGAAAATTGATAGAGACCCAAATAGGTTGTTGGACTGTGAATGTTGTTTAAGAAAAAAACAGAAGCAATTAGATTCATAAAGCTGATGATAAAACTAAAAAGATATATTTTTTCAGTAAAAGAATGTAAGTCATGTTGGATTGTATGGCAAAATAGTATAAATCCGCCCAAACTTATACACTTCGGTTTACATTTTAATGCCTCAATTGACATGACATTGTATGATGAACTCATGGTGTTCTGATTTGAAAATTGAAAAAAAAAATCACTTTAGAAAATATGCAGTGAAGAAATCAAGATTTGGCTTACCTAAAACTTGTGAGTAGTCTCCTATGTAGCTTTTTAAGTCAGAAGCATTGAAGTAATTCCTGAACAACTTGAAATCTGTACCAATAACCAAATTTAAAATATTAAAAAAACTGCTCTTTTTCTTAGGTGTCTTATAACTACCGAAACCAAAACCAAATTTAAAGACTGCACTCACCATGCCAATGTGTTTCTTCATATTGGGAGTTTATCTGATCTTTTAAATAGGTGTGCAAGAGATCCATCTGGTTAGTCATAAATAGATACATAATTCACCAAGGGTATAATAGTAAACTTAACAGAATGCTTGCTTACCCTTTTACTTCAACCACATCACTCGACTTTAGTATTGAAAAATATTGGCTCATTTTTCCTTCACGATAAATCTGAAAAGAAAAATTGCAAAATAAGTATTAAAATTAGTCATTCAAGAACTGAGAAAATGGCTAACCAGATGTAAGATGCATAGATGTTAAATAGCAAAAACCAAAACACTACTTCTACATATCGAAATCACACATTGACAACAAACTTATTGGAGTTATCAAATTGGTATGATCATGAATCGATTTGGAAAAAGTAAAGCGAGGTTGAATCTGTTAAGAGATATGAAGCAATTTCAGATGTTAGCGATTGGAATTGTTTTGAATGTAATTGCTATTTCTTGGTCTGATATCAAGAGAACAATGTGCACTCAAAACTATAATATGCTAAAACCTCTGGCGATTTGATTCCACAACAATTTCAATTAACAATAACCTCTACAGAGATGATGGTGGTGGTTTGTCAAGAATGAAGATGGTTGCGACTGAGCCTCCGTCTCCCCTAACTTTCGTCTTGATTTATTGGCGTTACCGGAAGAAAGAGTGGAGTAATTGATTAACAAATTGCAAAAGTAAATAATGAAATTTTGTACCATGGAAGCCTGATTAGTTGATGTAATTTGGAAACCCGATGATGGGGGTATGAAGGAGAAGAAGTGTATGGGTATCGGCGACTCGGCGACTAGAAAAAGGGATATAAGGATGTATGGCGAAATACAAGGGAATGGAGGTGATAAGGGCTGTAATTTAGGGAATTCGAAAATTCAAAATCGAATTTCATAGCCTGCGTACTTGACATTCCTAACCGAACAACTAAAAAAGGGGAAGTTTTAATTTTTTAAAGAAAATCAAAATTACCAAAAAATACCATGTAGCAAAATGCATGAGAAGATGACAAGTGTCCTTTGAGATACTTATTTATTATGATAACTAGTTGTAAGACCCGTGTATTACACGGGTTGATTAAAAGAAAATGTTAAATAAGAACATCTAAACATCAAACATTGTACTAACTTAAAAACATTATACTAACTTAAAGTAAATAACATACTATCTTAAAAATAAACAAAACCAAGGTAACAACAAATTTACTTTTTTGGACACGTATGAGGCATGTAAAATGATTAAGTTGTATAAATTGCATAGGGTAAATTGCATAAAAGTCGTTAACTTTTCTAGATTTTTAGATTTTGACACTATGTTTTTTATTTTTGCTATTAAGTCATTAGGTTTTTTGAAAAATTGCAAATCTGACCATATGACCTGATAATTATTGCCATCCTGTCATATGGTCATTTTTGCAATTTTTTGGAAAACATAACGACTTAATTGTAACAATTAAAAATGCAATGTCAAAATCGAGAAAATTGAAAAAGTTAATGACTTTTATGCAATTTACCCTTTAAATAAATAGGTTCCTAATTTCTTGCTTCGGTTATGAATTATTAGAATTAAATACATTAAATATATTCAATTCAAACAAATTTTTTAAGAAATTCAAAATTATGAGAAAATGACATGTGGCCAATTCAATGAGGAGATGACATGTGGCTTTGAGTTACTTATTTATTAGGATAGGATATATATATATATATATATATATATATATATATATATATATATATATATATATATATATATATATATATATATATATATATATATATATATATATATATATATATATAAAACAATTAGCAAAACGTGAATAGTAACGCCTTTCTATTGTTTATATTTTATGCATGTCCATTTTTAACACCAAGGGATTAGTGGTATGCGCGTGTTTTTATTTGATTTTACTATGGAGCGATCGGGGGTTCGATTCTTTCATATTCTCACATATTTTTATTTATGTTTCCTTTTTCAATCTTTCTTACCGCCTCATTCTCTCTACCTATCCCTTTCTGCCACCCTCGTTTCACCATATGGCGACACCTCTCCTTCTTCTTTTAATTCTATGTTCTTCCCCCACATCATACACGTCTCTGATCCCTCGCCATTTTCTTTATCTCACACAGCCAGAATTTGTAAGTTCTTTATCCCGCACACCCATAATTTGCTTATAGACCACTGATTACAGAGTATGAGGTAGAAATTGAGCAGCCTATTGGTCTAAAATTCATGAAAAGGTTGACATGGTGGAACCTAATTGATGTTGTTGCACCCGGAGGATTTGCAGAGAAGACTAAGGGGGCGTTTGAATTGTTACATTTTTTTTGTAGGATTTTAAATGTGTCAAAGGATTTGCATTTAGATGGATTTAGATTTAGATGGATTTAAATGCTATTGTGTGTTTGGTTGGTAAAGTTTTGTAGGAAATTAAAATCCATTATTTCATGATAAGATACTTAAACGGGGTTGAACTCGCCTGCTACCTTATTTCAGATTTAATACATATATATGCGATTTGGCGGGGTTTTGCTCATATAATGTTTCACATATATATTTAGATTTCTTGGATTGGATAGTGGGAATTCTCATGAAATGCATGTTATTTTATAGGCAGAAAAAAGTTAGTAAAATTAATTGTTAATAAGTCGTGTTGTGGTACAGGTAGGAAGAAGTACATGAAATCAATTTCTAGAATTATCAATAGATATAATGACCTACCTGGTAATTTATGAACTCAGAAACATATCAAGCCAAAGACATAAGCATATATCAAAATCATCGATAGAGGATGAAATACAGATAGAAAGCAACTCTATATAAATTGCCATGGATATAAAGGGCAATAAAGGAGAAATTATTTTTGATAGTTATCTTATCACGTTCGAATTTCAAAAATCTAAGGATAAAAGGGTTTCTTAAAATGATAAGATCGTAGGATAATATAATTGCAAAAGGTACAAAAACAGAATTATGACATTTCCAATAAAATAATATCATTTTGACGTACATTAATTAACATGATTACATCTGGCCAGCCAACAATAAGAGATATATATATATATATATATATATATATATATATATATATATATATATATATATATATATATATATATATATATATATATATATATATATATATATATATATATATATATATATATATATATATATATATATATATATATATATATATATATATATATATATATATATATATATATATATATATATATATATATATATATATATATATATATATATATATATATATATACTAGGTTAGAAACCCGTGTAATACACGGGGTGATTAAAAAATATATAAAATAATATAAAAATTATCATTAAATAGTTTAATCACAAATACATTTTTGTTTACCACAAAAACTCACTACAGAAAGTAAAAACTTATAAAACCTGTAGTTAAGTAGAAATGAGGCATGTTCTGTTGTGTTGAGTCAAATGATTGATTGAATGAATGATAAAAGCACTTTTGTGTTTTACGTATGTTTATCTTATTTTCATAAAAATAATGTTTTTTAATTAACATGGTAAGCAAGAATGGTAAGAAAAATGATTTTTAATAACCAAAAAGTATAATCAATAATACGATAAAAGTATGTCATGTAGTTATGTATTTTAACTTTCCTCAAACCAGGTAACTAAGAAAAATGATTTTTAATAACCAAAAGGTATAATAAAATAATACAAATACCTTGTGTTTTTTTGTATTTTGCTTTTAATAAAAATAATTTCTTATTTTGAACTTGAGTGTTTGCATTTTATGACTGATATAAATAATGGGAATGAAATGCACAATAACTTCCATGAAAAAATGGAACAAATAACTTGGAGAAAATAAAAGGCGAACACGATATTGAAGGTGGTTATAGACATTTTGGTAAATTTAGTATTGCCAACAAAAGCAAATATTTTATGGATGATAATAGGATAAAGAAGAATATATCATGTTATAAATGGTTTTAGCCAAAATCTTTCAGCACATAATAATAACCATGGTATCCCTGATACAGAAAGTCAAAACGATTGTTGATGGATGGTTTTTTGGCCATGGAACCATAGAAAGTCAACAAAGAAAGTTGACCAATCACCCATTGAGTAAACCTAAAGCGGTCACTGATGTTTGTCAAAATCCTAAGTGTGAGCCAAGAAAATCATCATTTGAACCAAGAGGGATAGATTTTGGGATGAAATTAGGTTCTGATGAAGAATTTGACTTGGGAAATGTTGCCCCCACTACACACAATTCTTTATCTCAAAATAATCTGATTTTATCCCTATTTTAGAGGCATCAGAGCAATTTCAACACCCATTTGAATTAAGTAATATTGGAAACACATATGAACACGTATTTCCTAATTCAACTTATTGTGATCCTTTATTGATTACAATATATAATCATGAAGTTCCTAAATTTTGCCATAAATCTTCCTATTTTTCCCCTAGGCCTGGTTCTAGTCCTAGTCCTATTGATAATCATCCAGTTTATCCAAGTGAAACAATTCCATATCACTCACAAAACAAACATTCAGATCTTGGAAAATCTAAAAGCAAATGCGTATGTAAAATTAGTGTTTTTGATCGATTAACGAAGGTTCTTATTGCAGGTTACAATTTCCATATTGTAGGTTATGATTTCTTATTGTGATTAATTTGCTAAACATGTATTCAAAATTTTCGATTCTGACCACACACATTCAGTTTCCAAGTTGAATGTATAAACATGTATTCAGATTCCAAATCGAATTGCTAAACAAAAAAATAAAATTAAACAGAAAACAAATCCAAATCGAATTGCTAAACTTGTATTGCAGGTTAGGAGTTCCGATTATGATTAAATTGCTAAACACTTATTCAGATTCCAGTATCCAAATCGGCTTGATGAATATCAATTCTCCATATCGATTGGAAGTAAACTTGATTGGAGATTCGGATCGCAAAATCATACAGAAAATAATATGTGCAGGTTACGATTACAAAAGTAATATGAAGAAAATGAAACTTACCCGGCTTCCATGGTCATCCGTCGATGAGTATGACTCGATCCGTTGACTATCGAGTTCCACTGTGGTCGGTGAGAATGTTGATTAGTAAAGGTGGAGAATTAGACTTATTGAATGTTTATTGAGTTCCTCTAGGTTTATAGTCTACCGATTGATTTGAGATTGAAATCAGGAACAAATCTCCATCTTCTCTTCCGATTTGAATCAGGAATATATTTGCCGTAACTGTGTGTTAATGTACCATATGAGGGAGAGCGAGAGGTGATGGCTGCGAGATTTAGATTAGGCATTCAAAATTGAAACCGATCAAAAGAATCGAAATCTAGAAGATATTTTTTTTTTGAAAAATTAGGAAAAAGGAGAAAGCTGCGAGATTTAGGGGTGGACAATTAGGCATCAGTTCCCTGATTTCTCGTGATTTCACTAACGTTTTTTTATAAATTTCAGAAAATTGAGAAAATGACACGTGTCCTAGGTGGGTTTAGGAGACGACACATGGCAATAGATAATTTTATTTATTAGGTATAGTAGATATATATATATATATATATATATATATATATATATATATATATAATTGGAAAAAATATAATTATATCACCGTTATTTGTTAAACATGGTTTAAGGCATAAGCTTGTTTGATCGTTATATATATCGATTCTCGCAAAACATTTTGAGGCCCTGCAAAATTAAGATTTTGAAACACTAAAAATAGTAATATTTACATCAAACATTTCATTTGTATAAAATAAGGAACCATCATAAAAATCAGGCTTCAAGACGTTAATATATCATGTCCTTTGCAAAATACAGTGCTCATCGCTCACTTCTTGTGATGTGTTAAACGTGGTGGCCGGTGGTTGTGGAGGAGAAGAAAAGAACGGTTTGGGTGGAATTTCTAATGCCTCCATGCTTCCTTCTAACATTTCAATCACTTCATCAATGGATGACCTTTGTTTTGGATTCGTTTGTATACACTACAAGCCAACTATTGTCATCTTTCTAGCATAATTGTTCTCTTCCAAAGTTGTCAAACTATTTAATAGAAATTCATCCTTCTTGAGACGTTCATAAATCCAGTCAGGGAAGTATATCTCACTTGTATGCCCAAAACCAACACCAACATCGACATTTTTCCTTCCTCCAACCATTTCTAATATCAACATCGCATAACTATACACATCAGATTTATGTTAAACTCCACCAAAATTTCTGATAAAAACTTCAGGTGCAATATACCCAATAGTCCCTCTAGCCTCCAACATTGAAACAATACTCTCTTTCCTAGAGTACAATTTTGCAAGCCCAAAATCTGCTATTTTAGGGCAAAAGTCTTCATCAAGGAGGATGTTATGTGGCTTTATGTCAAGATGCAAAATTCGAGTGTTGCAAGTAGTCAAGACCTCGTGCAATTCCAAGACCTATCTCGTATAACTTGTGAACTCCTATGTGTTCATTTGTACTTTGATGAACATGACCATATGCAAACTTTTCTAATGATCCATTTGGCATGAACTCATATAAGAGAGCTCTTTTGTGATACTCGAAACAAAATCCAAAGAGAGAAACAATGTTAACATGAGAAGTCCTACCGATGCTTGCAACTTCGTTTATGAATTCTTGTCCACTTGCTTTTGATGAGTTTAAGAGTTTTACTGCCACAAGACGTCCATCTAATAGCTTTCCTTTAAACACGGTACCAAAACCTCCTTGTCCTAATTTAACCTGAAATGAGCTTGTTATTTTCTTGATCTCAGCATATGTGTATCTTTTTGTACTCAAGGATCCATATTGCTCGACAAACGCCTCAACACTTTTGTCGTCCTCAGTTTTATGCTTAAATAAGGCAACACAATTGTTTGGTGAGGATGTCATACAACAATATATTATGGACATCAGCACAATGATAGTGTTGTTGATAAGATTGCTGCAACTGCAACAAAGAAAAAGTTACTACTTTAGCTGAAATTTTTTTAAAAAGAATATAAAATTTATATTTTTAACGACATGCCAACACGCATGTGTTCACAAACATTGTCTTCATTTTCCTTTTCGAATTTTATTCGAGGATACCACTACTTCTATTTTAGGCCACATAAACCTCCAATAAATGACCACATCCTTTTGTAAATTCTAAATTAAATCATATAAGATAATTGGATAAACTTACGAAGTTTGAACTTCCAATTAATTCCGGATCCTGCAATACCAACAAAAAGTTGAATTAATTCTTGCTTACTATGGTAACAAACATGAAATTTTCTTTTCTTAATTCCTTTTAGACACTTACATGTTACCTTCGGTTTATTACTTTTTTATATGGCATAGTTAGTATGGAGTCATTCAGTTACTCTCTAATGGAAACCTTATGGAGAAAGCCCGACATATATGATTATATATAAGACCTTGTTGTACTGATATGGGATCCAAATAGCATGGTCACCTCCCTAAAAAGTGTGGAAGTTGGGTTGCTCTTATCGCCGTGATGTGAAATACTATGCATGCCATGTATCAATTATGTGCAATTAGACATATATTTTTCTTTAAATTTTTTATTTATTTTATTAATAAAAAAAAGAAATTACCCCACCCACCCCCACCCCACCCCACCGGCCACCCCACCCCCCCTCTCTCTCTCTCAAAACTCATCACCAATCCATCGTCTTCTTCATGTTTCTCTACAGTAATACGGCGGAGATTTGGATGCTTTAAACCCAAAACCTCATCTCCCACGGGTACAATCAGTGCCTCAATGTCAAGAGAATTACACACAGTCGAAGATGCATCTTCACATTCCACCATTGAAGCAAGCTCAAGCAACAGCAGCACCGGTCTCTCTAACTCACACAGGTACGTAGCTGGGTAACTTCTTTTGTTCTCATCGGGAAAAAGGATCGAAGGAGGGTTAATCGGGATGCAGGTTGCTGGAGAGTCATGGTCGGGGAATGTAACACATGGAGGTTTGACTTTTGCTAAAAACATCAAGTTTGACTTGGCCTTCAATGTCTTGTACACATTGCAGTGCTGCTTGTACGTTGCTAGATAATGAAATTCAGATCGTATATGTTTCATCTGAACATCACTGGCCTCACATAGGGAAGGGTTGGTCGGAGAACGTTGGAGTTGGGTTATCGATAATGCGGTTCGTTACCAGGAAACTAGATCGAGAAAGACGAGGTCATGACTTGTGTTCGTCGAGAAGCAGGGTTAAAGGCATTCTTGCATTCTTATCATTCATTTCCGAACCAGGGTACTTGAAGATGATGATGAATTCAACCCTCCACTTTTGATGCCCTTGTACGAATTCAACTCTAGTATTCATTCCCACTGATTTCAACATAAATAAAATTGGTGATGTTAATTTAGGTCATCATTATGTTCAATCAGATGGGTCCATGGAGACAGATATACATTGTCTGAAATGATTAGTTTTTGGGTTTATGAAGTTCTGTTCCAATTTCTCTCACTAGTTTCATCAATGGTGTCTTTGAAGGATTAGAGAGAATGGAAGAGAAAATAATCGTTGGAGAAGGTAGAAGGGGCTGCATCGCTTGAAGATCGTGGGTTTTTCAATATGTGTATGTGTGGGTAGTTTGAGTACCATGTGAGTTGAGGAAGAAGAAGATGAGAGAGAGAGAGAGAGAGAGAGAGAGAGAGAGAGAGAGAGAGAGAGAGAGAGAGAGAGAGAGAGAGAGAGAGAGAGAGAGAGACACGTGGGGGTGGGGGTGGGGGTGGGGGTGGTTGGGGTATTTTCTTTTTTATTAATAAAATAAATAAAAAATTTAAAGAAAAAGAAAAAAGAAATAAAAAGGGCATTTTAGTCTTTTTATATGCCCCAGGGCTCTTTGTGGTAATTTTCGCAAACCTTTGTGACCTTCAATGTTGAAAATGGAAAGTTAGGATCTATGTGGTATTTTTTGCCAATCACAGGGACCAAAAGTGTAATTTACTCTAAAATAAAGGTCAATACCTTTGAGGCTTTGAATAATACCAATTATATAGTCTGTTTTATAAATGTCCCTCAAAAATTTCTTTTCTAACACAAAGATTGTGAGGGGTTTTTAGGGCTTGCCTCTTTTATTTTCTCATCCAAATAAAGTTTTATCTTAGATAATAATATTTAAAAGTTAGAGGACAATCTGATTTTCTTACTTTTCTCTTTTAAGTCATTTTTTTTATTAAATTAAATGAAATATGCTTATGCAATTTGTCGGATTAAAGCTTGTCCACTTAAATTTATTAAGTTAAAAAGAAATAGCAGGCTAAGCATCAGTGAAGGTTCATCGTTACTCGAATATAAATTTTAATAATCTTCACCATATCTATATGATCTCGAGATTTTTATCACGAATTATGCCCTATCGTTTCATATGACGTTAAAAATCAAATTATTAAATCTCCTTTCAGTCCCGCTAAAGTATATTGCATATTATAGTGTGCTTTCTAATATCTACATTATTAATGGGGCATTAAATCCATAATTTTTGCTATTGTATTTCGCTTACTTATTATTTATCAAACAGTATTTTATCGACAACATAGTGAACATGAGTTATAACAAATGTGAACCTCCCCAAACATATCTCTTTCATAACTCGAACATTATTTATAGTCTCGGACCCATTTTGATTCAATGGATCCTTCTAGCTTTGTGAACACCCTTGGTGCAACTAACTATTAAGTTCTCCTTTTCTTTATAAATTTATGGTATGTGAGCTTATGTCAATTTATAAAAATTTCAAGAAAATAATTTATGTTACTCGATTAATAATCAATTTTATAAATAAATAAAAACTTTTGAAATTATAAATCTTTCAACATGACCCTCATAAAGGCAAATAGTTTACAATACACGATCATATAAATCTTTCAACATGACCCTCACTATTCAGTAGGTAATTTCTGACGGATTACCCACCAAATCTGTTTATTTTTTATTTTTTGAGGACTAAACGACGTTTTTTAGCATCATCTTTTTAAGATCTATATTATACATTAGTTATTTCATTTTCCATATATTGTACATAATATCTATATACATACATACGCTTACCCATTTGAAAGTATTATAGCATTATAACGAGTATAAGTATGTATCGTTTTGAATAGTCGGACACTTGTTGACACACACACACACACACATATATACACATATATATATATATATATATATATATATATATATATATATATATATATATATATATATATATATATATATATATATATATATATATATATATATATATATATATATATATATATATATATATATATATATATATATATATACTTACACTTACACACAAACCCATACATTTACACAAAAAAATATACTTACACTTACACAAATACACCCACAAAAACACACATACGAGTAATCACATTTGAAGATGTGCACGTGTGTACGTATATAAATATGATGTATAATTTGAGAAAAATGAAGTAAGTAGTGTATAATAAATAAGTTAAAAATGAAGTTGAAAAAACAACATTTAGGCCTTAAAAATTAAATATAAAAACATCGGTAGGTATTTTGTAGGAAATACCGACTGATTACCTACCAATGAAGGTTATTGGTCACCGTTCCGTAGGTAAATTCTGACGGATTACCTACCAAATTTGTTTATTTTTCATTTTTTGAGGACTAAACTACGTTTTTTAGCATCATCTTTTAAAGATCTATATTATATATTTTACATAATATATATATACATACATATGTTTACCCGTTTGAAATTAATTATAGTATTATAACGAGTAAATAGCGTTTTTTTAGCATCATCTTTTAAAGATCTAACAATACATTTACACATACAAATAATAATAACCAAAAAATACTATTAATAAGAGTTAAAAACAATATTATAATTAGATTTATTTTTTTTCCTACCGAATACCTACCAAGATGAAGATTTTCTATTTTATTTTGCTTGTCGTCGGTAATTGGTAGGTAATTAATTTTTTTTTTAACCGAATACCTACCAAGATGAAGATTTTCTATTTTATTTTGCTTGTCGTCGGTAATTGGTAGGTAAATATTTTATTTTCCTACAATCTTCCGACGCTTTACCGACAACTAAGACTTTTGTCGCGAATCCGTCGGTAGCTCGTCGGTAAAATTAGGGTTGGCGTTTTCGTCACTTTTTCGTCAGAAAACCGTAGCTAATTACTGACGGAAATTGTTTGGTCACTGATTTTGGTAGCTATTACCCCTGTTTTCTAGTAGTGATAGTTTGATTGAGCTTTTGATTTCTATCTGCCATTTCTAGAATGGAAAGGTATATATGCTTTGATATGTTGGTAAGGAAGACATGCTTGAATGACGAAGTGTAGGACTGGATGACATATTGAAAAATTAGGCAGACAACTATCATGGTTCAAATCAATAATGATCGTGGGGATCAACAATGTAGGAGACGTTCTAAGCCACATAATTCGGTATTAAAAGAAATATATAAATCAAAAGCGTAGTTCTAAATGTTGCAAGGGGTATAAAAAATTCTTCAATGAATGTCCCAAACTAAAGAAAAATATACACGTGGGCCATCATCTTCAACGGTCATTGTTTATGAAGATGAAGGCACACTTTCAGCTGCAATCAGTAAAATGCTTGTTAGACTTGGGAGCTTCATGTCATACGACACATATTCGATAATTCTTTGTCACTTGTGAAGAGAATAAAGGTAAAACAAACCGTTTTGAAAATAATTATGTTTGTAGGTTGATGCTACCAAGTTTTTTGCTACGTAGTCTGTACACCTACTTGAGACTGGTTCATCGTGGCAAGTGCATGGTATTAACACAAATTAACCATTAGTCGGGAGTTGGGAGGGGTTCCCAAGGGTCCGCTTCGACAGTCAAGTTACTTTGATGGTTTAAAGTAAGAATATGAAGTCATTAGTGAGAAATCGAAATGATTGATGCTTATTTAATTGGGGTTTTAAGTATTGTTTTTATAGTTAAATGTCTCGACCAGACATAGGACAAGTAACGAAAAAAGGAAAGCTTCTTACCGGTATGTTCCTCCCTTTCCCATGACTTTTCATTTTGGGTATGTTTCTTATACAAATGGATCTTAACAACTATTTGGTCCAATCTGCTCTTAGGTGGGGGACTGGATATCTTTTTTTTTCTGTCGCTTCTTTCGGTTGTGGGAAAAGAACCCCTTCGATGACCGTGTATTCCGATTTTGACGATTGTGGTTACCGGACCTTCAACTCAGTCCAATTTTGACGACTACGGTTACCTAACTCATACCTAGTCTGATTATGACGACTATGGTTACCATATTCACAGTTTAGTATAGTTTTGATGGCTATGGTTACTAAACTCTTAGTTCACTCTGATTTGTGAGCGTTCATCCAATATTTTTATGACGGATAAACGTGTTAAGTCCTCTAGTCCGGACCAGGGCTTGGGGATGACGTCTGAGTTCGGACTTAACTTTCGTTGGTTCACTTATGTGTCGCCATGTCTCTTTGGTTTTTAATTGTTTTGACTGCACAACATTTAATACCTGTCTTTTTGAGTTTTAGCATTTCAGAATCCTTTAAATTTCAAACATTTGATATATTGCATTTACATATCCCTTTCCCTTTCTTGGTCTTTTGCTGACTACATTTTCTATGCATTTGCTCCCAACTTTTCTCCGATAATAGCCAAAGATAAAGAAATTATGAACATCGCTCCCTGTTCTATTTTGTTTTGTTCTTGACTAGCTGGGACTTCATATTATTAGAGCATCCACAATAGGAGCTTTTTTTGAAGGCTTTTTCAAAAGCTTTTTCATCCCAAAAAGCTCTCCAATTTTGAAAAAGTTATTGGAGGAGCTTTTAAAAACATAAACTTTTTAACAAAACTTGTTAATTAACATGCTCTTGAAAAAGCTTTTTCAATATTGGTAGGTCTCATGGGTTATTAACCACTAATAACAAAACACCTAGTAGAATGGTTTATGAAAAAGCTAATTGAAAAAGCTTTCCTATAGTAGAGATTTATAAAGCTTTTTCAATAAAGCTTTTTCATGAAAAAGCTTTAAACTAAAAAGCTCCATATTAGAGATGCTCTTATTAGGAATTACAAGATCAAACCAGATTTTGAGCCTGACGCTAATACCCTCGTTAACCATTGTGGTTTCTTTGGTTAATTTGATTGCCACACAGAGATTTCTTGTTGATTATAAAGTTCATCTTTATGAATCAGCCCTAATAGGTTTCATAAGATAATTTTTTTTGTTTTCTGTGCAAGATGCTAGAGATTTCTCCTGGGATTGATCTTTTCGCGTCTTCTATTGTAAATTGTCCACCGGTGATGAGATCGCTTTCTCCGGTCGTAAAAAACATACAAAGCTTTGTATGAGAACTCGAGTTTATTAAGCACAAGAAGGATGAATTATTCTTTGTAAATGCATGGTGTTTTCCTTTGGTATGTCTATGGGTTTGACTCGCAAATGCCCAACTGATCCAACCCATGCTTTTTCTGACCATCAATAAACATTGGCTAAGCATCTTTCTGACAACATTGCTCATTGGGATGATCCCACAAAACTAACCTTAGTGATGGCTTAAGCCCTTATTGGAATTATTGTGGATATCGTTCCATTGTTCATGTGAATGTTGATCGTATCACTCTTATGTTAAATGTGAACGCTTGAAAGTCAACAAAGTTGGAAGCAAATTGTTGATTGTCTTGCGCCTGCTTCTCATGCATGTGTTTTCTTTGATTTCATACTTCAATTCACATGATCTCTCATGCATATAAATAGGAGGCTTTGGCTGAGAGCAAAATATACCACACAACACCATGTAACACAGAGAGAGTGCAGAGTAGCACCAAAAAATAAAACTCCTAGTTACCTACCGTGGACGTAGGTCAGTTTAGGACCGAACCACGTTAAATTCTGGTGTTCTTAATTTGTGAGCTGAGTGTGTGAGTTTCGTGTCCGTATGCTAAGTGTCTCGATCCTAACAAGTGGTATCAGAGCCTTGGTATAGCTCCAGCTAGAGAGTGATTTTCTGTTTTTGGGTCGAACATTTTTTTGTCTCAAAAACGATTTTGGTTTATGCCGTTGGAAAGGTCTCGTTCCGCAGATTCCGAAAATATATTTTTTCGAATTTTTTGAGCGTCGGAAGACCTCCAAATCACCGGTCAAAGTTGGTCAAAACTCGCCGGAAAGTTGGCCGGAAAAACCAGTTCGCCGGAGAAGACGACACTGCAGCAGTTCACTGTAGCGTCCTGTAGCAGATTTTCAGAAAATTGCAAAACAGGTCCCTGAAGTTCCATGATTTGCAAAACAGGCCCCTGAAGTTCCAGAATTTGCAAAACAGGTCCCTGAAGTTCCAGAATTTGCAAAACAGGCCCTGAACTTTCAAGAAAATTGCAGTTTGGTCCCTCAACTTTGTCAAAGTCGCAAAACAGTCACTCAAACATTTGTTTTGGGCAGATTAGCCCGAAAATAATTTGGGTGGAGATTATATTTTGCAAATAACGAGCCAAGAACAGTCGTTAAGTTCAGACAAGGCTTCGTTTAGTAAAGATTGAAAAGTTGGTGGAAGATGCAGATTGAGGCATTATGTTTCAGAAAGTTCAAGGTGTGGTATTGGTAAAGGGAGAAAATTAGAGAATTACAGAAGATCAGAAGTTCAGACAAATCCAGCGATGATCAGAGTTTCACGGGTTCAAGAACAGATCATGGGATGAACAGATCAAGTAATTAAGAGAAAATCCATTTTCGGTAGATCCAGCAGTGATTAGAAAGTCAGCAGACTTAGGTGTAATCACGGGATCAGAAAGTTCGGTGTTATTCATGACGTTGAGGTGTAGACATTCTTTAGAGTCGATGTCCAAATAGAGGAAATTCTGCTTCTAAGAATGTGTCTGGGTTTGATGCATTGGCACTCAGTGGAAGGCAGTGAAGACTCTTGGGTCAAGAATTCTGGTGCTTCATTTCACGCTACCCACAGCAGTGAAGCACTGCAGAATCTGAAAGTTGGAGACTTTGGAAAGGTAAGACTTGTGAACGATGAATGTTCGCTGTATATGGTCGGATTACCGTCTGAGGGAGTGACCGTCCCAGTTCAGAAGAGAAACAAAGTCCGGTTCACAGAATCTCATGGGCAGAAGAGGGTGACCCTTTGCAAGTAGGAAGCCTAGATCTACAAGGAAGATTCAGGTTGAACGAGCATGGAAAGGTTCAGAAAAATCAGTCGAAGGATATTGTGGCTATAAGAGCACAGAATATCGTTTCAGTTGCAGGGTTTTGCAACAGTGGGAGCATAGGTCGTGTTTCAATCATAGGTCCAGGACGACAGTGGATTTAGAACCAGTTTTCAGCTGCAAAAGTCTCTCCGGTTTTGATAACTTGCTAAATATGAAGAGTGTTGTTGTTTGTTCTCAGATTGTTCTAGGATTCGGTAGTTCGTTTTCAGTGGGAGCCGATAGGGACAGAGAACGGGTCAAGGGCAGTTTAAGTCATGACGAACATGTTGAAACTCTTGGGAGTTTTAACGGGCCTTTCAGGTTAACTGATGAGAAGGCCGGGGTAACTAAGAAGGAGGTAAGATCAAAAAGTGTTTTTTGGAATACACAGTTGAAGCACAGGTGAAGATTGTTCCGTGGCTTCAAGTGTGAGAGAGAGTGTGTGTGTTTAAGGATCGTTGCAAGATTTGGATGGCAGAGAAAGACTAAGTTGTTCAAGCATTCAAGTGGGATATTGTTAAATGTGAACGCTTGAAAGTCAACAAAGTTGGAAGCAAATTGTTGATTGTCTTGTGCCTGCTTCTCATGCATGTGTTTTCTTTGATTTCATACTTCAATTCACATTATCTCTCATGCATATAAATAAGACGCTTTGGCTGAGCGCAAAATGTACGTATGCTAAGTGTCTCGATCCTAACATCTTATGGTTCTGAATGGGCAAGTCCTAGAGGATGCTCACAAAATTACGAGGGGGTTCGTTCCTTAGAATACGGGTGCTAGTGTGTTACATTCTAATTTTGAATCGGACGTTCCTATAGAAGGCGATGACTATTCTCCCATTTAGGTCCTTTGAAGAAAAAACCTTTATTAATCATCACCAAAGCTTCATCAATGAGCCTTGTTCTTTTCCCATAAAATCAAATGCTAAATATTCTATGTATCTAAGCGATTCTACTCCTGAATCAACAACCCATAAAAAACATGAAGAAACTTTGGATATAGTGACGTGTGTTGGTTCTAGTTTGGCAACTTTGGGTGCTGATGTCAATCACCTTGCCACCAACCCTGCTCTTCCTAAGATGTTGCTAAGATGTCAGAGGCGGAGGCTCCTACAGATGTCGTCGACTCAAAAAAATTAGGGTAATTTTAAATAAGGGTGATCTTAAAAAAAAAACCCCCTCAATGTGTGTAGGTGAGTGTGTTGTGTGGGTTGACTCACACACACACATGTCACATCACATGAGGTTTTTTTATCAATACCCTTTAAATAAAACCCTTATGTGTGTGTTGTGTGGGTTGAGCTTCACACACACATGTCACATCATAGGATTTTTTTAGCACATCCCAAAAGTTATATCTAATTTTTTCTAAATATGTTATTAGAGGATTTAAAAAATCAACTTTTTTATGTTTATTTGCATATATATATATATATATATATATATATATATATATATATATATATATATATATATATATATATATATATATATATATATATATATATATGCACATGGATATGTATATAAGGTTTTTTTAATTTTTTTCAAAACAAATATTATCAAATATCTGCTTTGTAGATTTTATGAAAAAAAACCCAAAAAAATAAGTTCTTTTTTTTTTTTTTGCACATGCAATATTCATATGTCTATCGGAATGCAAAAAAAGAAATATGATTTTTTTTAAATCTCTTAGTCGCACATTTTAAAAAAATTGGGAGTATTTTTTTTTAAAAAATATTGTGTAAAACGAAACTTTATAAAATGGTTCTTAGATTTTCTCATTTGAACTACTCCCCGCCTGCTCGCACGCCCGCACGCACACACACACACGCATGATGGATTTGGACTCTGAGGAAACTTTGTCTCTTGCCTTGGTAAATAAAGATGGTGAGCTAGATATTTCTTTGGTGGACTATGCTAACGATGTCTTCGATGATCCCATTTATGCATATAGTTATTTCCTTGGCAAACTATGTAGAAGTCGTAAATGATTCTATAGGAATCGAACACTTAAATCATAATGAAACCAATTTCTCGTATGTCCTAGAAATCGTTTCCAATAGGTCTTTTTTCTAGCTACAATTAATGTTTCAAAGAGAGATGGGGTTGAGAGGTGAAATGAGTCTAAAATATGCTGATTTCATGATGGTGCGGTTGAGTTCATTGGAGTACGACCAGGGCCGGCCGAGACATTTTGGAGGCCAGGGCCGGCCGAGACATTTTGGAGGCCCTGTGCAATTTGATAAATATAGGCCCCAAAAGTTGCAAATTCTACAATTGTGCATCTTCTGTAAATCAATGAAGCTAAATGAAAATCCAAAAGAAAAACAACACTACAAAATTAGAAACCGTTAAACCGTAAATCAATTTCAATCTCAAAAAATCCTAAAATTTTATTCTAAAAGTACTCATATTCTAGGTTTGTATATTCTAATATCATAAAGAATTCATAATCACATAAAGCGAGGCGTAAAGTAATTGCATTCCGAGACAATGTTTAACAGTAAACAAAATTTAATTCTAAAATTACTTAGATTCTCTTTATATACAACTAAATACTAATAACACTAGAGTACACACAGAACATTGATTTTTATATAATCATATAGCCATTTTGATAGCAATATCCTAACGATACATTCATCTTTAACACATACAAAACTGTTGGATACAGATAATATACGGATAAGAATTCATTAGCCATAGTTATCTTGTAATTTAGATATACACGTTAATATTTAAAACCTTAGCTTATCTTGTTGATTGGTTATTAACAGATAAGGCTATTTCTTGTATATATATACTCTTTTACGTGATTAATGGAACAACACAATTTTTGATCGTGAACATACTTGTTTCGATTATTTCATGGTATCAGAGCAGGTTGTAAATAAACCTGAAATATGACTGGAAAAGAAGCAGGAGATTCATCGACTTCAAGAATAGAGTCAAATTCTCCATTCTATCTTGGACCGCAAGATTGTCCCGGTGATTTCATCACGCCAACCAGACTTCGTGGCGACAACTATGATGATTGGGCAGATGATATGCAGATGGCGCTTATTGCTCGCCGCAAGTTTGGTTTTCTGGATGGATCGATTCCTGAAAGAATTCCTCCGTGCACAGAATCCGACTGGAATACCATCAATGCTATGTTGGTCTCTTGGATAATGAATACGATTGACTCGGAGGTCAAATGTTATCTGGCAAAACACCGAGATGCAAAGAAGTTATGGGACACTCTCAAATCTCGCTATGTAGTAGTCAATGGTCCAAGAATTCAGCAATTGAAGTCACAGATCGCTAAGTGTGAACAAGCCAAGAACATGACGGTATCGGAATATTTTGGTAAGCTAACCTCTTTGTGGGAAGAACTCCATAAACACGAGCCTTTGATTACTTGCAATTGCTGTAAAACTTGTACTGCTGCAAATCGACATGAAGAAAGAAGAAACACTGACATGCTTCATAAATTTCTAATGGGTCTGAATTCGGATCTGTTCTCCACCTTGCGTACCAGCATTCTATCACAAGATCCTTTGCCCTCCATTGACAAAGCCTTCCACATGGTGATTCAAGATGAAAGAGTAAGAACCGCTAGTGTCGTGACCGAAGAAAAACCCACAGAAGTTCTAGGGTTCACGATTAGGGCAAATCCAAGCAAAGGAAAGGGAAAAGGAGACAAGATCGATAAATCGCATCTCGTGTGTGCTCATTGTAAGAAATCAGGGCATGAATCAAGCTCTTGCTTCGAGCTGGTCGGCTACCCCCGAGTGGTGGGAAGAACGGAGGAACAGTGACAAGGGCGGACGAACAGGAGGAGGACGAGGCAAAGGGTCACGCGTAAATGTTGTTACTCACGGATCCGGGTCGAATCAGTGAACGGGTCAGAACCATGGGCCGGGTCTTTATGCGGCTAGACAAGGCGTGGCTTATGGATCCAGCTCTTCTAATACGTCTCCTCTATTATTCACGGCTGAACAATGGAAGGCGCTGACAGGTTTGATGAGTACCTCAAAAATTCCTGAGGAACGCTTAAATGGTAATTTTCAAAAACGCCTTTAGATTATTGATTCAGGTGCAACTCACCATGTGACTGGAGATGTATCTTGGTTACATAATACACGTAAAGTTCCGTATGTTTTGGTTGGCTTGCCAAATGGTAAAAAGGTGATTGCTACCCATGAGGGTAGCGTAAAATTATCGGACAAAATTACGCTTAAAAGTGTTCTTTTGGTTCCTAGATTGAATTGCAATTTATTTTCTGTCTCTCAGTTGACCGATGACTTGCAATGTGTTACACAATTTAACTCTCATATGTGTGCTATACAGGACCAGTCGAGGAAGCTGATTGGAACGGGTGTTAGACGGGACGGACTGTACTACTTTGGCAAAGGAGCTTCAATTCTTCATGTTTGGCAAAGGAGCTTCAATTCTTCATGTTTCAGTCAATGGAGTTGTTTCTACTTTGGATTTGTGGCATAAAAGAATGGGCCATCCTTCTGAAAAAGTGGTGAAGTCTCTACTTCCTATCAGTAATATAATATAAAGGGTAGTATGAATAAAGCCTGTGAAGTTTGTTTTCGGGCCAAACAATCTAGAGATAAATTTTCTTTAAGTAGCAATAAAACCACTAGAATTTTTGAGAAAGTGCACTGTGATCTTTGGGGACCATATAAATATTCTGCTAGTTGTGGGGCACGGTATTTTTAACAATTGTTGATGATTTTTCACGTGCCGTTTGAATCTATCTTTTGATTGATAAAACTGAAGTTTTTCAAATGTTCATGTCTTTTATTGCCATGATTGATCGACAGTTTTCCCAAAAGATTAATATTGTACAAAGTGATAATGGCACTGAATTTAATTGTCTACTAGATTATTTTTCAACCAAAGGAATTCTATTTCAAACCTCTTGTGTGGGTACCCCCCAACAAAATGGAAGAGTTGAACGAAAACACAAACACATTTTAAACGTGGCTCGGGCTCTCATGTTTCAAGCTCACCTCCCTATTGATTTTTGGGGGGAGTGTGTTCTTACGGCTACTCATCTCATTAATCGTACACCAACTCCGTTACTCCACAATAAAACACCTTTTGAAAATTTGTTTGGGTCGGTGCCTTCTTATTCCACCATTAAAATCTTTGGTGTTTGTGTTTTGCCCATAATCAAAAAGCTAAAGGTGACAAATTTGCTAGTAGAAGTCGCAAATGTGTGTTTGTCGACTACCCTTTTGGAAAGAAAGGATGGAAATTGTATGATTTAGATACCAAGACTTTTTTCGTTTCTCGAGATGTTAAATTTTTTGAAGATATATTTCCATATAGTGATCTCGCCGGGTATCCCAAACCTTCCACTCCAACTCTCAGTGATTTACCCGATTACTTTGATGACGATGGGTGTGTTGGGCCTGTTCCTTCCGACACCCCACCTTGCTCCCCTTCCGCTACCGCTAGTTTATCTAGTCCACCAACCAGCCCACATCCGACTCCTGATCCTCCCTCAACCCCAGCCTCTCCGACTCCTGATCCCTCTCTCATGGATAACCCCCAACAAGAGGTCCCCGACACGGGTAGAGGTCATCGACAAAAATTTCCATCGGTTCTTCTCAAAGACTTCATCACGCTTACACGTACAGTCCCTCCTCAGTCTACCTCGTCCCCGTCGGCATCCTCAGGTACACCTTATCCCATAGCACATTATATAACTTGTGATCAGTTCTCTTCTAAATATCAACAGTTTATTGCTTCGGTTGTGGCTAATCACGAACCTCGGTCTTTTAAAGAAGTTCTTAAGCATGATGTTTGGAAATTGTCAATGCAAGATGAGATCAAGGCCCTCGAAGATAATGGCACATGGATCCTGACCACCCTTCCTCCTGGTAAAAAGGCCCTTGGTAGTCAATGGGTTTATAAAATTAAATATCTTTCTACAGGTGAGATTCAGCGATACAAATCTCGTCTGGTTGTCTTTGGTAATCACCAACAGGCCGACATCGATTACAATGAAACTTTTGCTCCTGTTGCCAAGATGACCACGGTCAGGGTGTTTCTTGCTGTTGCTGCTTCTAAAAATTGGGAACTTCATCAAATGGATGTTCATAATGCGTTTCTCCATGGTGATCTCACGGAAGTAGTTTACATGCGTCTTCCACCTGGTTTTCAAAGTTCCAATCCTCATCTCGTGTGTTGCTTACGCAAATCTCTCTATGGGTTGAAACAGGCTCCCCGATGTTGGTTTGCCAAATTGGTAAAAGCTCTTAAAAGCTATGGCTTTCGTCAATCTTATTCGGATTACTCTTTGTTCACTTACACTCGTGGCACTATTCAGACAAATGTTCTAGTGTATGTGGATGACTTGATCATATCCGGTAACAACTCAGCTGCCATCAAAGCTTTCAAGCATTACCTTCATACGTGTTTCAAAATGAAGGATCTTGGTTCGTTGAAATATTTCTTGGGTATTGAGGTGGCTAGAAGTCCTAAAGGGCTTTTTCTGTGTCAACGAAAATACACTATGGATATTATCAATGAAGCGGGCATGCTGGGTGCTAAACCGTCGGGTGTACCCATTGAACAAAATCATAAACTTGGCCTGGCTAATGGTACTGTTTTGCAGGAACCGGAGTTGTACCGACGTCTCGTGGGACGCCTTATTTATCTTGCTGTCACGAGACCGGATCTAGCTTATTCTGTCCACATTCTGTCCCAGTTTATGCAGGCTCCTCGACGTGAACATTGGGAGGCAGCTCTCTGGGAGTCAAGTACCTCAAAGGTACGCCGGGGAGAGGAGTTCTCCTACGTTCAGACAGCCCACTGCGCTTGGAAGGTTGGTGCGATTCGGATTGGGCCGCATGTCCTATCACTAGGCGTTCTCTTTCCGGTTGGATTGTTTATCTTGGAAATTCTCCTATCGCCTGGAAAACCAAAAAGCAGCATACCGTGTCCTGATCTTCTGCGGAGGCAGAATACCGTTCCATGGCAGCCATAACTTGTGAGATTAAATGGTTGAAAAGTCTTCTTTTGAGCTTAGGCATACGGCATCCTCAATCCATTCCTCTACATTGCGACAACCAAGCTGCTCTTCATTTGGCGGACAATCCAGTTTTTCATGAGCGCACCAAACACATAGAAGTTGATTGTCACTTCGTGCGGGATGCTATCACTGATGGGCTTATTTCTCCTTCCTACGTGCACACCTCCGAGCAACTGGCTGACATTCTGACCAAGGCGTTGGGAAAAGCTCATTTTGAACGATTACTTGGCAAGTTGGGCATTTTTGATCCCCATGCTCCAACTTGAGGGGGGATGTTGGATACGGATAATATACGGATAAGAATTCATTAGCCATAGTTATCTTGTAATTTAGATATACACGTTAATATTTAAAACCTTAGCTTATCTTGTTGATTGGTTATTAACAGATAAGGCTATTTCTTGTATATATATACTCTTTTACGTGATTAATGGAACAACACAATTTTTGATCGTGAACATACTTGTTCCGATTATTTCAAAAACCATATTGTAGAATAAGTAAACATCATACGATACTGAAAGCTATATGTCAAGTATTTATCACAATAAACCATAACTCAAGATTAACCAACTTGTCGGCTAATAAAAATCCAATTCGGGAACAAAAATATGACTTCTATTCAACTAACGACAAAATATTCTTTAAGCTATCCAAAGAATAAGATACATCTACATTACAACGAACAAATTCATCCAACCTTTTATGGATGAAAACCACAATCCCGCTACACTGATAAACCCTAATTCTTAAAATTTGATTTTTTTACAAAAATATATTAACTATCAAATGATTATTTTTCGGAATTGTAAACTACACGGTGCTTTCATCAGTTTTTAAAAGTTGGAACAATATCAGGTAAGAGAATCATAAGATGATAAAGAAATCAAGCATCAAAGAATGAAGAGCGAATTGATTCAATTGAATCAGATTGGATTATTGCTGATTTTCTATCGCCTACCGAAATCAGAAACCGAGAAAGAGAGAAAGGACGAAAAACCATTCTAACCATGAACATATATTTGAGAATTGAATGTACCGTTGCAGAAAATCAACCGTTTGTTCCTGATTTTTCGAGATTGAACACCGATTACCGAGATTGGTGGGTGGATTTAATTAATAATGATTATCGTGATTATCGCACTCAGGCACCGATTCCCGCTCTTACAATTTCGGATTTCACGTAGCTTTTTACCGCCGTTAGGTTGTGAGGATGGAATTTGAGCCGGACTAATATAAGTATATATCATAGGATTTTAAAATTTTGGGCCCTTGGCAGATAATGGGCCTTGTTCAAATGGACCAGTTGAACTCCCTTTGGGCCGGGCCTGAGTACGACCCCAAACCAATCACCATTGTTGTAGAAAATAACCAGTCAACCCTCTTTGAGACTCTGGAAGCTGATTAGAAAAAATATATATCAAATAAATAAATAACTATGAGCCCTCCATCGCCCGTCATCATCTTCAATATGTGTTTTTGTTCATAAAATCGACTGATCATTTTTTATCCAATGAAGTGAAGTTTCGGTTATCCTCTGATAGATTGCATAAACCTCGTTGATCGATGCAGTGGTGACCAATAATTGAATGAGGAATGCAAGTGTAGTCGATGATCTAGTTGACCGGTGAGAGAAAGTGGAAAAGAGAGGAGAACGATAGAGGCCATGGTACGGTGGTGACTTGTAAGAGAAAGAAGAAAAAAGAAGAGAACGATGGATGTCAATGGTAAAATCGTTGCTCACTAACGAATAAATGAGGAAGGAGAGGGTTAGTTATTAGGCTTGACATGGGAGATAAGGGTGGGGGAGTACATATCTGCTAACACTCTCAACCCACAATGTCACATCAGTTTTTCTCTCTCCACACACTTCCATGTTTTTTGACGTACAATACAACACAGAAAACTCATATTTGTCAACCCTCACAACCCACAACATACGAACCGGACCGGACCGAAGTAACCGAACCGAATAAATGAATCAAGGATCGGATATGGACTGAACTCCCCCTATCAAGTTCCACTTCGGTTTTTCAAGCCAACACTTGTCCCTAGTTCCGGAACTGGAATAACCTGTTATTGAATAAGCAATAAATCGAAGACCGGAACCGGACCGAATTTCCTTATACGGTTCTAACCGGAACCCGGTTCTGGTGCGGTTGCGGTTGCGAATGGATTCAGATTTTTGGTCCAAACGCTCGCCCCTACCCAGGAGACCCATCTTTCCTAAACCATACGGTCACATCAACATTTCAATATTAAAATTAAATAAATAAAATGAAAAATAGAAAATAACATTTGAATTAAAATATAATCTAATTTAAATTTAGTAAATAACATTAAAAAAATAAATAGCATGTCCTTAAAAAGCACACAATTATGAGCGGGAATTAAAAACCTAAATACGAGAATTTAAAACCTAATTATGAGAATTTAAATCTAAAAATCCGTAATTAAAACTCTAAAACGATAATGTCATTGACCACAAAGACATGAATTCCTGATAACAATCCAACTTTCAATATTGTTAAGCAGGAGTCGTTGTTTGTTCAACGATATTCCTCAACAGCTTTATTGACGATATCGTTGACGCTTACCCCGTTTGTTGGATTTGTCAATAAGGTGTTGAAAATGTTGTTAAATTCTGACACTTTTGTGTCTAAAGCCCTCCACTTGCTATTAAGTTGATGTTTAGTCTGAGTCGGTTTAGGGGGCATTGGTGAGTTGAATTGCTCCTCAACTCCGGTCCGAAGTTATAGCTTCTCATTTCCTTATTGTTGTCAACATAGGCAGTTATCAAGGCACCTCTTCGTTTGGAGTACACCTCTTAGGTAAATAGTGCTCTAATGAGGATGAATTCATTTTTTTAAAAGAAAGAATTGATAATAGAATGATGGTGTGAATTGAGAGTAGAACGATGGTGTGACTTTGAAGTGGTTAAGTGGGGTATTTATAGGGGTGGCAAGTATTTTTACTTTTGTTTATATATATATATATATATATATATATATATATATATATATATATATATATATATATATATATATATATATATATATATATATATATATATATATATATATATATATATATATATATATATATATATATATTCATAAAAAGTGTAGCAATGGCCAATCTCTTCATCTATCGCCAACCCGTAGAATCCAGACCCCTTGAACCGTCGGTACCACCGGTTCCTCCGACGAACCCACTTGACTGTTATATCGACCCCGTTAGAGTACGGGGAAGTGGGAATTGATATGGGGTTAGGGGACCCACATAAAAAAAACTTAATCCTAAAATGGTGACCATTCTTGAAAAAATCATGTTTTATGACAAATTAATTTAAAAACAGGTCATGGAATATTTGATTTATAACCTGATAAAGAAACGACGATTATGGATGAATGAGGTCAGAAACACGTCGATTTCTGGATGGTTCGCTTGAGCTCATCAGAGTACGAGATCAAGCACAATTGTTGTAAAAAAACATTTAATCAATCTCAGACCCTTTATAATCTCCTCGGAGAATGACTGATGTAGAAAAATATATCAAACAGAAACGGAAACCCTGAGGCCCTCCTGTTACCATCTTCGGTTTGTGTTTGTGCTAATAAAATCGGCCGAATAAAGTGCAGATTGTAAACCATGTTGATCGGTGTTGTGAAGATGCGTGAAGCCTGTTAACATTAACAGTGGTGGCGGTCGATGGAAAGAAGAACGAGAGTGATAGGGGTTCCTTGGGAAAGAGAAGAGAATGATTGAGTAGATGCCATGGTCCAGTGGTGACCAGTGAGTGAATGAGGAGTGGCCATCCCTTGTCTTTGGAGACGAGAAGGAATGGATGGAACGGGACATGTCATCATATCAAAGATGAGAGAGATTCCACCCCGAAAATTAACACCAGATACGAAAATGGGAAATGATACGGTGGGTGGTGTTGTGTGGTCCACATGCTTATTAATAGTTTTATTTAACAAAATAATAATAACTAGTGGTGATGCACACACGTTGCGGTGGGTTTATTAATCGTATATAATTCAAAACCATTTACATAATGCTCTCTTACACACAGAACATTTTTGTGATTTTGCTATTAAACCATGACTATTACTATAGGTTTCTTTTACATAATGATTATATTTGTAATATCACTATTACATAGAGACCATTTTTATAATATCGCTATTACTCAAAAACCAAAATGTAACTAATGCAAATTGTAAACTATAGAGACCAAAACTACAATTATCCTAACTTATAAACTACAAATATTTAAACAATGCAAATTAAAAACTACATGAACCAAAACTATACTTATTGAAATTAAAAACTATCGGGACCAAAGTTTTACTTAAAGCAAATTAAACAATACGAAACAGAAATTATCTCATTAGATTTGTTAATCTGTAGTTTCTATTTCCAAAAAAAACTGTAATTATCATAAAAATAATTATAGGGACCGAAGCAGTAATTAATACAACTTAAACAATATTGGGTCCAAAATTATAATTATGCATAATAAAAACTACAATGACTAAAACCATAATTATCCGAAATTAAGAACTATAGGGACCAAAACTGTAATTAGTATAAATTGTACACTATAGTAATAGAAACTGTAATTAACAATTATAAGGGCCAAAACTGCAATTAATATATATTAAACAATATATGTACCACAACTATAATTATGCAAATTAAAAAAATATAAAACTATAATTATCCTAAATTGAAAACTATAGGGATCAAAACTGTAATTATTATAAACTATAAACTACATGGATTGAATTTGTAATTGTTGAATATAAAAAAGTACATGAACCAAAATTGCAATTAACTAATTATAGGTCTTAAGTGGGAATTTTGTAATTCATCTAAATTTTATGGTCGTATAAAGATTAAAATTGTAATTAATGCAAATTAAAAAATATAGTTATCAAAGTTATAATTATACAAATTAAAAACTACATGTATATTGTAATTATCCTAAATTAAAATCTATAGGAATCAAAACTATAATTATTATAAACTATAAACAATAGGAATTGAGATTATAATGATTGGATATAGAAAATATAGGAACCAAAATTGTAATTAAGTCGTTTTAGGTATTAAGTGGTGATGACATAGGTCCACCGGCTGACCTACTGCCTGGCAGCCCGCCAGCCAGCCCGGACTGCCTTCCAGCCTGGACTGCTAGCTGGTCCGGCCGCGCTGTCACATAGCTAGCCTTAGATTGGGCTGGCCCAAGGCCTGACCTAATTGTTCCTTAAAAATATGTAACACCCGGTTTCTCATATAAAGTACACCCAAAATTTTTTCAAACAATTATACATTAAAATTGGTATACTTGTACTCAAATCACGAATCAAGATGTTATCATCACAAGTAATTATACAAAAGGTCCTTACAAATTATAACCAAGTATTACAAATCAATCAAATACGACTAAAGGACAGGCTTTAAACTTGTCCATCATTCTTTGTCACATGTCTTCCCCTATCACAGCTACAATACCTGCAAAACAACATACAACTCAAGTGTAAGCTTATAAAAAGCTTAGTGAGTAATCTCAATCACACTCCACAATCTCTATCAGTAAACTTTCTCATCATTCTCCTTTGCTAGCCTCATTAGCAATTATTCACTTTCTCTTACTCTGAAATCTGCAAACATATTAGCTTTACAAACACCAGCTAATTAGTAGTAATATCAAACCAATAATAAGTATCACAACTGATACTACTCATAAACTCAATCACACACACACTCGCATATACCCATTTCTCAATCAATTATACTCAATTATAACACCCATCATGGTTGTAACAATCAAACTCAATGACTCTTTAACTCACCGCTACATCATATACTCTACTCTTATACTCTATATCAATATAACTCACACATATATATATATATATATATATATATATATATATATATATATATATATATATATATATATATATATATATATATATATATATATATATATATATATATATATATATATATATATATATATATATATAGAGATGGGTTCAATGCAGAACCAAATTAAATCACCTAACTACAGAACCATGTTCATCAATGAACATAAATCCCAAAAGCCACAAAACCACTGTCATCCCTAAACTCGCTCTCAAATCCGCCATCGTTAACCGGTGTCGGGCTAATTCCTTCTTACCAATCCCTTAGCTTTTTCGATTATTCAAATCATGTGTGTGCAAATTTGCGATTATAACTTTCTCGTTCTTGGAATTAGGACAGATCTCTAGAACCACCCGCACAAACGACGAGAGCAGTCTATTGATTCAGGAGGGTGGTCCGATGTGCGAATTCACAATCCCATGGGCTCAGAACACCACAGTCCTGGTGGTTGGTGCTACCAGCCGTGTTGGTCGTATCGTCGTCCGCAAGCTCATGCTTATGGGCTACTCCGTCAAGGTTTTTCTTTGCCTTACTCAAAATTGAACCAATCTTACATTTTGCTAACAGTATTTCCCAAATTCAGTATATTCTAACGTGATTTCTCTTCCAATTAGGCTCTAGTAAGGAATGCGGATGAATAAGTTGTGACCATGCTACCAACTTTCGTCAAAATAGTGATCGGGGACGTTGGAGATCCTACAACTCTCAGAGTCGTTGTAGAAGGTTGCAGTAAGATCATCTATTGTGCAACTGCTCGATCCTCCATAACTGTAGATCTCAACAGAGTTGATTATCAGGGCATATACAACTTCCAGGTTTTCTTCTTAAATTTCCAATTACAGATAGTTTGATCTTATAACACTGAAATAGATTGTTTTTACATCTTGTATCAGGACTACAACATGTGAATACTTAAGGTGCACACTAGGTGCTTGTTAAAATGCCAACAAGGGCAATTTTTGTGATTCTCGCTTGTAAGTTGTGTTGTTCACTAATGAACATATGTTCACTAATGAACATATGTTCATTAATGAATATATGTTCACTGATGAACATTTTGTACAAACTGGTTTCAATGTACAGTTCTTAATAATATGGTTTATTTCAATTGGAATTCAATATACATGCTCAATTATTCACGTAGTTCTTAGTAATGTGGTTTATTTCAATTGGAATTCAATTACGTGCTCAATCATTCACTTGTGGTTTGATATGTTCACCAATGAACATATGTTCACCAATGAACATTTGTTCATCAATGAACATTTTCTCATCAATGAACATTTGTTCATCAATGAACATATTCTATAACAATGGTTTCAGATAAGTAACTGAGAATAATGGTTTAATTACTTGTTGATGTTTCTATTACTGCTGCCGCTTTCTGGGTCGATTGGTACAAAGTTGTGGAGTTGTTGTGGTTCTGGTGATTGTGTGTTCTTCGGATGTGCCATTGATTTGCTGCTATTCTTGGATTCAGTTGATCTTACATTCAGAAGTTCTTGGTACTTTTTTACCAAATGCATGAAGTTCTCTGGTGTTAGACGGGTCTTGGCGGTTTTGTCCCTTGGAGTTTTTTCCCTGGCTGATTCCTCTCATTCAGTTGCGTTTTTTGCCCCTTTGGTGCTATTTTCGTGGTTGCTGCGGAATATTGGCATTCTGGACGATTCTACCCCTTGCTCTTTTTTTTGGAATTTGGCTTTTTCAGGAGGTTTGGTTGCTGATTGGTTTTCTGATCTCATGTTTCTAGTTGACTCGGGGTCTGTGATTGTGTTGTTGCTATTACCTTAGTGGGCTTCTTTTGTTTGTATTGTACGTTGCTTTTTCCGGTTGTACTCTGTTCTTTTCCAGCTTCTCGCTGGGGTTGTGCTTTAATAATATAATGTTTTGCTGTTCAAAAAAAAAACTTGTTGAAGTTCTTGGATGTGAAAACTGTGAATGTTAGGTCTAAATCGGATTTCAAATACGTAACTAAGATGACACTATATTTTTGGGATTTATGTTCATTGATGAACATTTGTTCATTGACGAACATTTGTTCATTGATGAACATGGTTCTGCAGTTAGGTGATTTAATTTGGTTCTGCATTGAACCCACCCCTATATATATATATATATATATATATATATATATATATATATATATATATATATATATATATATATATATATATATATAGATGTAGGTTCATATGTAGATGCTAAATATTGTGTGAGTGTATGAGACAATATCAGCCAATCATTTGTAAGGAGCATCAAGGTAAATTAACATAATAATTAATTAATTGTATTTTAAATTTATCCATTAATTTAGGAAATTAATTAAACATTCCAAGATTATCTCATTTTCTCTCCCTCTTTCTCTACTTTTTATACGCTCACCATGAGCTATTTTAGGGATTCATCGTCTTTAGCAATCGTATATGCAACAACCAACTTTCTTCATCGTCTCCACATTGACGGATCCCCACCAGACTTCCTTCGTTGTTCTGCCCTTTCTGTGAAGAAACTACAACATTGATGATTCAGTGGTGTGGTTAACCTCCCGAAAGTACTTTGGCATCAATCGGATCTCTCGGTGCGACCCGTGATGCCAAGCGAAACGTTCCACAAACAATCATATGTCTTCCCGTCTCTTCCATTTGAAGCAATTCCAGCGTCTGATTTTGTGAAACTTCCGAAAGACCAATCAGATGTCTACCATACTCGAGTACGAAGAACAAATCATTATAGAAGGTCCAAGATGACATTGAAAAGGTAGTTGTTGTCTTCTCTTAAGCCTATAAAAATTTTAATTTGGGTGTTTGAGTAAATATTTGTGGTTAATTGTAAATTACGTATTTATGAAACGCAAGAGGCTAAGCATCCATTGCACACTTATCTGTCTCCGTCTCCCTTTTTTAGTCGATGTTTGACCTTACCCATTAGTATTGACAGTTCCAATTTTGAAAAATCAAATGTCTATTTTTTGTTTTTTTCTCTCTAGGTTCTCCGATAGGTGTTGGATTTACGTGGTCTTTGGCTACCACATGTCCTAAGCTCTTCCTCATTCATCTCTTGGTTATTCACAAATCGTTCATTCTTCTCATAGATTTTATTACAAAGAATTTTAGGTATTCTGGAGGTGGTTGCTGAGTTTGAGGGTTACGTATGTACATTCTTTTTTGGTAATATTAGTTTGCAACTCTTCATTTCTCTTAATTTTTTTATTTTATGAATGATTTTGTATGTTTATGTGTTGTTATACGCTTGACACTAATATCTAGAAGAGTTACTTGATTTTGTAAGCATCTTAATCCAGTAGCAAATCTTTTTTCCCTTTTTAATTCTTGATTTCTCTTTTTTAATTCTTGAGATCTCTTAAATCTTTTTGCAGGAATATAACATTTTATGCAGGTTGCAAAGAGCATCCTTTAATTCAACATTGAATTTATTTTTCACATAAAATCCTGGTGTTTACTGGTCGATGGTGAATGGAGCTTTTTGTATTCTACAAGAATGAAAGAGTCGATGGTGAATGGAGCTTTTTGTATTCTACAAGAATGAAAGACTGGAACCAAAATCTGATAAGGGTATTCTTTAAGAATGAAAGACTGAAAACAGAGTATTCTTTAAGAATGAAGACAAAAAAAAGACTGATGGTTTACGAATATTGCATATATTTTTTGTGTTTTAGTATAGAATGTTGTATATATTCTTCAAGAATATCGTATATATTTCATATTGTTGTATAGAATTTTATGTATATTCTTCAAGATTATTGTATATATTCATGTCTAGTATTGAATCTCGTGTATATTCTCAAGAATATTGTATATGTTCTTGTTTATATTATGAGTGGTCCTAATATTCTTTTAGAATGAAATCGTGGTTTTTTAAAAATGATTAATGATGACATGTATTCATCGTAATATGAGTTTTTTTTTAATATAATTGTTGTAATTACTATTTAGGTAATACATTTTTAAATTTATTATAATAATTAATAACATAATTAATTAGTTAATAAAATCCCACCAAATTAGGAGATAATAAATGAACTTCCTTTTTTAATTCTTGATTAATAGACTAAAATACCCGTTTCAGGGGTTTAATTGCAAAAACTGATTACTTAAGTTTTATATATTTACGTTGAAGCCCCTGAATCTAAGACCATAGATCATTTCAATCGGATGCTCCATATCTGCTCATACATTCACACAATACTTGTAATTCACATTTGATCCTAACTCTATATATATATATATATATATATATATATATATATATATATATATATATATATATATATATATATATATATATATATATATATATATATATATATATATATATATATATATTACCTACAACAAGATATGACTATTATTTCTCATACGAACATAATCTCAATCGTGTATTAAATCACACTGAAAATCTCATTCTCGTATGTTAAATCACATGTTTCTCAATTATAAACTTGGTTATCTCAACCAATTTAAAATCAATAGTAACCTGTAAATTCACAATTTAATCATAAGAATGAATTATAGTTACTCACTTGATATCGGTTTAGTATATGGAACCCCCAATTTACACGTACCGGGCTCCTGTTCGCTAGACTTGGTTATATCACGATAGTCTAAATCAATTTTCCAACACCCACAATCATCTCAATAATATCTATCTCAAAGATATATAAATCAAAAGAGGAAAAATGAGTATAAACGGTAAATATCAACTCTATATTTACCGAAACCCCCAAATCCGTGGTTCTACTCATTCAACCGCAGGAACTCGACAATAATCTCATCAATAGCTCAAAAGACATCCACTAACAATCTACTAAGAACGTATTTAACAAATTATAGCTAAATCACGAAAATTGAAGCTAGGGTTCCAAAACCCCCAAAACGAAGAAATCACTCACCTCGACAAATTCGAAAGCAAGACCACGTTTACGGGGTTAGATCCGCATCACTTTACGCTTCCTTACGAATCTCCGGCTTTAAATTGACTTAAAATCACCTCCCTAAGCTCTGAAAATTGATTTTGGGGTTTTTTGTTCGAAAATGAAGTTTTTTCCACTTAAATGAGTTTGCTGCGTATTTAAATGATCTGCAGCCGAAACCCGACCCGGGTTGCTTTTACGACTTTTACTTCCGTTCGTTTAATAGGCATAACACGACCCGGGTTAAGGAACACGACCCGGGTTGGTTCTTTTTGGCATTTTTCAAACTCAAACTTCTTCCAAAAGGTCCTCTAACCAAACTAACACATATAACAACTTATATAATCTTAATTAAACTAAGATTAGTACGTAAGAGGGATTCCAACCTCTTCTCATTCATCAACGATCTCAATTAAAACTCGAAGGAAATCGCAAGGATCGCCACACCTTTACGCTGAGCAACTCATAGCTAGAATCACACCGAATATAAGGTAATAACTCTACTTACCTTATAAAGCATCTAAATTTAAAAATGGGTCTTACAAGTTCTCTCCTCTTTCAAAAGATTCCGTCCTCGGAATCTCTTAGTTAGGGCACGGTGTATTCAACTACCTCATCACCGCAATCACAGATCACATGCAATAATGATTTCCTCTCGTCAGCTCATATGACATGTATATATCATTACACCTCATCATAATATAGCTAATGCCCGCTATCACTCTCATAAGATGATCTCTATAATCACATTGGTTATCACCATCTCCATGTAGACAACCACTCACAATGTACAAGAACTGGATAATAACAAGTTTATCCAGAAGCAACCCAAGTAGCATAATTAAACAAAATGTACGTGTATTAGTTCAGCTTGTCTCAAATAGACATCTGGAACTCAACTTATGTTTCAAATTTTCTCGAAATGATTTACTCTAACTCAATAAGAAAAAACAGTCTCATTGTTTCATAGCTCATTCTCTTTCAATTTACTCCTCTAATAACAACACGCCAGTTATTGATTTCTCTTACTTGTACATTCTCATCGATTAGAGTAGGAGAAACACTAACACAACATAAGAGACACAGACACTCAATTATTTCATTCACATCACACGACTCATTAACAACAGAACAAAATTTCATAATTAATTAGAATATTAGCAACTATCTCAAGTTTCACTCACGCCTCCGCTGAATCGGTTATTTAACTCTCGACACTTTAGTCACACAATACTCGTTTCAATTGTCTCATCACCACAACCGAATTCAACTTCTCCGAAAACTCATTCATCTTTACTCCCACCTCATCACACATATTAGGTTTTTCGCTCAATATACAACTAACAATCTTCCACCAATTGATTTCCCTTTATCTCAGTTCAACAAACATACCTCATGTTGTTTCTCTCGATGTACTCACTTATGTGGACAATCCACATCACGCTCTCACTCAATCGATAATCATAACAAACTCAATAATTTATTATCAAATAATTTTTCAACATAATCACATATATTTCTCTCGACACATCGTCAGTAAGAATTCTCCCCTCGCCATTTCTCCGTCATTCTCTTCTATATTTCTAATTCATCATAATGACACGAAATAAATTATACATAGATACGGCTCACCGTAATCTCTACACACAACTCGCAAAGAATTAATAATGTTTAACACCGCAATCTCTACGGTGAGACCATATCTCATCACTCGACTAACTCATTAATCTCAAGAAAATAACTCAACATTATTATAACAAAATCTACAATCGATCGTTTCATACGAATAAGTAGTTTTGTCATCTCGACATTCACACATTTCTCTGATCAGCGGTAATCGATTTGATTGCTAAGGAACAAATCCTATCAATCACAATCACAGTTATTTTTTATACTCTTTTTTAACTCATTACACAGTTATACAACTTTATCTCGTTCAACAATCAAGTAAATTTCACACATTCTCAAATTAATATGTTAACACATAATTATAACTCGATATCATCCTCAACATCGTCTAAACACAACTCACACATACTCATAATAGTACAGTTTCAATACTTCATATCATCATCATACAATGTACGCATGTCTACACATAAGCACGACACTGCAACATCACTCCAGTTCTGCTTATGGTACCCCGTACCATCCTCCTATCTCGTCACTCACACTATCTTATAGTACCCCGTACTGTCCTCTAAACTCACTACTCAACATTATTTCACGGTACCTCATACCGTTCGTCGACCTCATTGCTCAATACTCACTCACGGTACCTCGTACTGTTCTCTGTTCTAACCGCTCAACGCTGTGTCACAATATCTCATACCATTCTCTGATCAAATCATGGTACCTCGTACCATTTTTTTATTTCAATCCATCTCCTCTTTAACTCTAGTGGGTCTCCTCTACGGTCTCGAGCCATATAGACTCACCGTCACTCCTCTTTTTATTTGAGTCACAAATGTCCCCACTACTCTAACCACAAGATGCTCGTTATGTGGTTCCACAAAAATATGTGGTCTCAACCTCAACTACTCAATATGTGACCCTACAGAATATGTGGTCTCAATCACATTTACTCGTTATGTGGCCCCATAAAATATGTGGTCTCAACCACTTTGCTCGATATGTGGCCCCACAAAATATGTGGTCTCAACCACTTTGCTCGATGTATGGCCCCACAAAATATGTGATCTCAACCACATATATTAGGCAATTAACTCAATCTCTAGGCCAATAAGGCCTATATGAACCACTCTAGGTTCTCTCAATTATAACCACAAGGTACTCTTTATGTGGTTAATCAAATGTCATCTAACATTTCTGTCACAATTATCTCATTATGTGACGATTTCAAGTCACAAAAACTCAATACTCAACATACGTATTTACAATCAGGTATAATAGGCATTCAACCACACACTCACCGTCTTTCTCAACTCATACTCTTTTGGCTATCTCAGCCATTCGTGTTGATAAATCATAAGTACTAGTTGTGTGGCCCCACAGAATACGTGGCCTCAACCACAAAGTACTCGTACACAAAAATCTCGTCATATCTGTGAAACAACAAGCAATATATATAATATCATAATTTATATTTTCCACTATATATATTCTCAATATACACACTTTCCCATGGTTGCTAAGTAATCGCCAAGCAACCACTTATAATCTCAATTATACATAATCACAAAGCACTCGTTATGTGATATGTAAACCTTTTCTCAAGTGGACACAAGATTATCCTATCGATGTCGGTTACTACACTTTATAATCACGTTTTTTTAACACATATTTTACTACATGTATTATTACAATTTAATACACGCAACACTTTACAACGAACATGTTAAGTAAAGTTACACACATACCTCATAGCAATAAAATCACATCTCGTCGTTAGCTAAAACTTGCGTACTTCGGCTCTCAACTCATGAGTGTAATCGACTACACTCACATATCTCAACTCTTCCCTCATGCTCGGCTTATGCTCCTACTCTTTCTCATCATCAGTTGGAATTTCGCATCAACCGGCATGTCATTTCATCTTTAACTGGAACCTTACCATCAGCCGGAAACTCATTTCATCATCAGCTGGAATCTCATCTCGTCATCAGCTGAAATCTCATCTCAATTAGTATCTCATCTCATATTCAGTGGACATCTTATTATCAACTGAAGTTCTTGTCTCCTCGTTAGCTGATATCTCATATCAACCAAAATCTCGTCTCATCATCCGCTGTAGGTCCAACCGACTATGACCAATTTCTCAAATCATCCTTCATCTAACTCAATACTTGTATTCACACACAGAATATAACAAATAACAAGTATGATAGAAGAGTTATACTCAACTCATACTCTAACATCTGCAGCGGTATTTTTTCCAAGCATGTGAATGGGGCTCTCTCCTCCTTGGTTCAAGTCTAGGACTCTATACTCAAAGACCTAGTTCACTTAAACCATGCTCTGATACCAACTTGTAACACCCGGTTTCTCATACAAAGTACACCCAAATTTTTTTCAAACAATTATACATTAAAATGGGTATACTTGTACTCAAATCACGGATCAAGATGTTATCATCACAAGTAATTGTATAAAAGGTCCTTACAAATTATAACCAAGCATTACAAATAAATCAAATATCACTAAAGGACAGGCTCTAAACTAGTCCATCATTCTTTGTCACATGTCTTCCCCTATTACACCTACAAATACCTGCAAAACAACATACAACTCAAGTGTAAGCTTATAAAAAGCTTAGTGAGTAATCTCAATCACACTCCACAATCTCTCTCAGTAAACTTTCTCATCATTCTCCTTTGCTAGCCTCATTAGCAATTATTCACTTTCTCTTACTCTGAAATCTGCAAACATATTAGCTTTACAAACACCAGCTAATTAGTAGTAATATCAAACCAATAATAAGTATCACAACTGATACTACTCATAAACTCAATCACACAAACACTCGCATATACCCATTTCTCAATCAATTATACTCAATTATAACACTCATCATGGTTGTAACAATCAAACTCAATGACTCTTTAACTCACCGCTACATCATATACTCTACTCTTATACTCAATATCAATATAACTCACACATATATATAGACATATATATTACCTACAACAAGATATGACTCTTATTTCTCATACGAACATAATCTCAATCGTGTATTAAATCACACTCAAAATCTCATTCTCGTATGTTAAATCACATGTTTCTCAATTATAAACTTGGTTATCTCAACCAATTTAAAATCAATAGTAACCTATAAATTCACAATTTAATCATAAGAATGAATTATAGTTACTCACTTGATATCGGTTTAGTATATGGAACCTCCAATTTACACGTACCGGGCTCCTGTTCGCTAGACTTGGTTATATCACGATAGTCTAAATCAATTTTCCAACACCCAAAATCATCTCAATAATATCTATCTCAAAGATATATAAATCAAAAGAGGAAAAATGAGTATAAACGGTAAATATCAACTCTATATTTACCGAAACCCCCAAATCTGCGGTTCTACTCATTCAACCGTAGGAACTCGACAATAATCTCACCAATAGCTCAAAAGACATCCACTAACAATCTACTAACAACATATTTAACAAATTATAGCTAAATCACGAAAATTGAAGCTAGGGTTTTAAAACCCCCAAAACGAAGAAATCACTCACCTCGACAAATTCGAAAGCAAGAACATGTTTACGGGGTTGGATCCGCATCACTTTATGCTTCCCTACGAATCTCCGGCTTTAATTTGACCCAAAATCGCCTCCTTAAGCTCTGAAAATCGATTTTTGGATTTTTTGTTCGAAAATGAAGTTTTTTCCACTTAAATGAGTTTGCTGCGTATTTAAATGATCTGCAGCCGAAACCCGACCCGGGTTGCTTTTACGAATTTTACTTCCGTTTGTTTAATAGGCACAACACGACCCGGGTTAAGGAGCACGACCCGGGTTGGTTCTTTTTGGCATTTTTCAAACTCAAACTTCTTCCAAAAGGTCCTCTAACCACACTAACACATATAACAACTTATATAATCTTAATTAAACTAAGATTAGTACGTAAGAGGGATTCCAACCTCTTCTCATTCATCAACGATCTCAAAACTCGAAGGAAATCACAAGGATCGCCACACCTTTACGCTAAGCAACTCATAGCTAGAATCACACCGAATATAATGTAATAACTCTACTTACCTTATAAAGCATCTAAATTTAAAAATGGGTCTTACAAAATAGAACATGATGAAACCTAATTCCCTAAGTTATTAGGCTCCACTTCTCTCCCTCTACACACAACGATGGATCTCTCTGTCCAAGTCAGGAATACGCTGACGGCACCAAACTGAATCTACGATCCAGATGCAACACCAAGACCCGACCCTCGGAGCCGAGTTCGCATCAAGTGGCAATATTTTAATTCTTCTAAGTAAAATAAAAAAATAAAATATAGATACTAAATTATAATTATGCAAATTAAAATCTATATGTTTCAAAATTGTAATTATCATAAATTAAAAACTATAAAGACTGAATTGTAATTATTGAATATAAAAAATATAAGGACCAAAGTTGTAATTAATTGATTTTAGCTTTTATGACAATATTATAATTCTTTTAAATTTTATGGTTTCTTTCTTTTTCCTGATATAGTAATATGGTTAAAAAGGCTAGTGAGGATTTATTAGTCATTTTATGTGGATTGTGGAAAAAACTGAAATAAAAGTAAACCATAGGCACCTTGTGAGTGAAAAAAGGAGTTAAGTACCAAGAACAAAAAAATACCTTAAACTACCGAAACCATTCGTGAAATTTATACTTTAGTAAACTACGGCAAGTTGTAATCCCTGGAGTCCATGGTAAGAAGGGCAAGTGTAGAACTTGTTTGAACAGTCGAGAAATTGTTGAATGCTTCCGAGAAAATGAATTTTAAATTTATAATAATTTAATTGAAAATGAGATTTCGGCTTACATAGTTACATTATTCATATATTCTTGTTTCGGTAAAAGAGTGGATTATTATAGTTTTTGGTTCTTTTTTATGGGATTATAATAGAACAAATGTATCGTATTTGTCATTGAAAATAGAAATAATTTTATTTGTCTAACGATGTTTTGTATTTTTCTAATTTATATAATTAATATTGTTATAAACATGCTAAGTTCAATTTCGGCTGGTTTTAAATTGATAAAAAAATCAAACCTATTAGTGGTATGTAAGTAACAGCAGCAAAAACCTTTTTCTAGATAATATATTAACAAATTAAATTTTAGGTTTATGTCATCCAATAAGATTTTGCCACGTCTGCTAATGCAGACATTGACTATTTCTATGTGTGCGAAAGATGTAAATTTGCTTTAAAAACAGGGGTAGATGTGGAATTTAACTGGAAGCAAGGAGTTTTCAGTTTTAACGAACGTACCGTTGCAGTGGCCCGTAGTGGTCTTACCGCCGGAGCAAAAACACATGTCCTCCCTCGTATTGTTATTGTAACCGCAACGGCCACCGGACTCTTCGCACTTTTCACAGTCCTCCGTCCTCCCCCATCTTAGCTCAAATCCTTCACGCAAGGCTCCACGGAAGCTATCTGCCAGCGGCTTTGTTAAATCGAATACATCGGACACAGTCGTTACCATCACTTCATGACATGGGAACTCAGTCCAATTAAAATTCTCCGGCTCCAAATTCACATTATAAACGTACGACTTATTAGTAGGATTACTCAAACAACCTATTTCATGTGCAAAAGAAGGGACTTAGTGCAATTAAAGTGAAAACTTAGGTTAACATTTTGCCCCCAGAAATTAAAAGGCAAATCTCCCAAATCAATCAATATTTGACATGCTAGACTTTAACAAAAGTTTGTAGTCCACCGATTTCCAGGTCAGCTGCAAAAACTTAGCAATTCCCAGGTTAATTGCAAACTAAAGTTTACAAAACTTACAAACCGTGAAGTACGAAAAGTAGAAAAAGGACTAAGTCAATGAACAACCACCACCACTGCTATCCTGGGGAGTAAAAAAAACCGCATCCACTGACAGTGAAAGAAGAAAGAGGCATCAATAATCAATATAGAAAAAAGCTCGAACCTGGTGTATAAAAAAACCGCATCCACTCACCTTAACCTCATAGTTCTTTCACTATATACCCTAAAATGACAAACTTTACATAGCAAGAAATCAAGACATCTACACATGCGTGTTCTACTCCCGTTCGGGTTTCTTCTTGATGTAGCGATTAGGGTTTCTGGGTCTCAAGAAAGAGAGATGATGTTATGGTCGTACGATTTCAGGTTTCTAAATTTCGACAGATAAAGATCGATACATGGAGGAATGTTGGGGCGTTAATGACATGTGAGTTGCGATGGTGGATTTCTACTCTTTTAGGGAGGGGGAAATGCGTCGTTGGGGACAACAATATCGCGACATGGTGGTGGCGAGGATCGTGGGTGGTGCACAAGTGATGGTGGCAGTGACCGGTAGAGGTGCACAAACCAGATTTTCTCCGGATCCGGAGCCAGATTTGAAACCGGATCGGATCCAGTCAAATAAGTCAACTCCGGATTAGGGTGAAACTAGATCGGATGCAAACCGGATTATACAAAAAAATACCCAATCCTATAGAAACCGGATCGGACCGGAGCGGTAGAAACCGGTTTCTCAAACCGGTTTTAAAAAACCGGTATTTTGGAGCAATTTTGATTGTTGACACGAGTTTGTTTTTTGGAGCAATTTTCATGGTTTTTTATTTTTTGGCTTTTTATCAAAGGAATACATCATGTTGTGCAATTCTTCCTAATAAGCGAGCTCTTGTAGGGTAAGTGGTATCGACAATCCCATTGCTATTTCTTCTTCATGGATTTCTTTTCCAACCCCCGTTATTTCGCAAACAAGTGGTGAAACGTGTTGTATGTGTTCCACATCATTTAAGTAATCTTTCAAACAAATGCACACTTCAACCGACAAATGGATGAGTTTTATTCTTCTTAGTGAAATGACCCTGCCACCAACAGAAAAAACGGATTCTGAAGCTACCGTACAAGCTTGGACGGTTAGTACATCACGCGATATAGCGGCTAGAGTCGGAAGTTGAGATTCCTTTTCTTTCCACCAAGCCAAAATATCCAAATTCTCAAACTCCTCAACACTTAGTTATGACAAAAAATCTGATGCAATGTACCTTCCGAGCTCACTACTAGGGGTACTGCTAAACTGAGTTTGTTTGGTATTTTCATTTCTTAAAGTGTTATAGAGTCTAATTGATTCGTTATTATCGTGTGAAGTGGATCCAGATGCCCCCGAATTTCGCATCATGTCATGAATGTTTGTTGAAACATATTTTGTTAAATAAACTTGAAACAAACTTTGGAAAACATTGTTAAATCTAGATATTTCTTTTGATGCAAAATCAATGTTGTCATCTAATAAACCCAAATCAAAAGCAATATTATGAAGTAAAGTCTCAACCCTGCCAACGTTAAGAGTTGGGTTCTTAACGTTGGGTTCAAAGCGGCAACACAAGTTATAACGAGATGCATATTTTTGAAATATTTTATAAACTTTGCTTTCATCGGTTTCACCCTTCAAACATACCGCCTCTCATTTCAAATTTGTTAATTTTCGAAGTCGTTAAAAAGATTTGATTGAAAACTGGACAACTTGTGGAATAATAAACTCTGGATAAAAAAGTAGTTTCTTTTTAAAAACTCCAAGCATGTCGGTAACAAGCTTGATAGTATGCCAACTTGATTCCGGATAAGGTGTAACATGATTGCGTTCCACAAGGTGGTCATGAAACATTTTTAAAGTATCTTTTTGATGTAAAGCACATTCAAACATATTACAAGTGGAATTCCAACGAGTGGGTACGTCCCAATTTGGACCCAACCAAAGGGCATTCGCATCGGCACAAAACTTCATATATTTATGATATCGAGCATTACTAGAACTAAAAACGTCACGTAACATATTTTTAAAAGAATCTTTTATATCGCCAATGAAACTTAGCCCGTCTTGCACCACCAAATTAATAATATATATCTACAACACATCGACTATGGAAAAAAACCACCGTCGCAAAATGGTTTATATTTTAATTTTAGTTTTTCAACCGCGACAGTGTTATTTGATGCATTATCAAACGATATTGAAAATACTTTTCCTTCTAGTTTATAAGTTTTGATAACATAATATAAAATTTGATATAAATTTTCACCGGTATGTGGATATCCAAACAATTCAAATGTAATCGTATGCTTCATCATTTGCCAACTATTGGGATTTACCCGATGAGCGGTAACGCAAAGTGTTGGGATTCAATCATATAAACATAAACACATATGCAGTGGAAGTCTAACAAGATCAAATCACAAAAGTCTCCATGAACAGAGTTCAGGATCATGCAGTTCATATCAGTTATAGCAACAAAACATAAACATAATGTACCTCAGGGTTATCTCCTTCTTTGAATCTAATGAACAACATATTGTAAAGGATGGGTAGGATCCAAAGTGTGAATCCCTCTAATGACTCATATCTAGGAACACCAGAAAACCGATAGATCAGAACTTCCACTTGGGAAGGAGGTAGAAGATCAAAACCCAAAAAAGGGATTGATTTCGCCACAGGGAGGAGGGAGTGGAGTTCGCGACTCCTTTGTGAGGATGGGATGCCTTAGGGTTGAACCCCAAGGCCTCTTTTTTATAATGTAAGGATACTAGGGTTTCAAACTTAGGAGTCTTCTGGCGGCCGCACCCCCTGGACTTTGTTTCCATTGATTAAACCTTTAATCAATTACAATCCAGTCCCTTTAATTAATTATAAATTAATTAATCAATTAATTTATTGATCTAGTTTCTAATTAATTTATTTATCAATAAATTAATAAACTAATCATCCCTTTTAACATTTCTGACTCTGTATGTTTTTCTGGGTCATGAGGGCAACCGAGAAGGACTCTACAATTCTCAGAAATATTACCACAAGTTGATGATCTTGGACATTATTCCAAGAGTCTCCCACATGGACAAGTTGTCAACTTGTGTGGTCTCAGTATTATCTGATAATTAGTAGAGCTTGTCATCCTATGCAACTGCCGAACTCTGATCCAAGAAAAGAAATGACACATAGATAAGTGATCAATTATTCCTCTGTTCTACACTATATCGCAATGAACCTGTTGTAACGCCCCGATTTTCATACACCATAAATGGTGTAGTATTTTATAAAACTTAGTGTTGAAAAATCTCATATTTCAAAAAACGTGTTTCTTTATAGAATAAAATGTCAAGTTTTATAAAAAAAATTCTCATGACCTCGTGTCATGTCTTAAAAATTCTGTCCCAACAAAAACAATTAAGTTGTACAAATGTTTGAATAACTGCGGGGGTTACAATTTCATACCAAATTAAACCATAAAAAGCAAGTTAGAATTACAAACCGGTACATCAGCCAAGATTCACTCCATCTAAGATCCCAATTTCTTCGGGTCATCTACTTGCTTCTATCTCTCATGCCTAGAACCTGGGGTACATGGCATAAAATAAAATACGTAAGACGAAAACGTCTCGTGAGCTACATGGGTTTGGACACAAAACATTTAAAAACATAACATATAATATTTTCAAAACCTTTGTAATCAAATCATATCATAACACATGCTGTTAAAATAATTATAACTGAAACCCCCCCATTTTCATAAACCATACTAACGTTATTTCATAAAGCATAATAACATTATTTCATAAAGCATAATAACACTTGCTATTTCATAAACCACAATAACGTTATTTCATAAAGCATAATAACGCTTGCTATTTCATAAGAAGTTTGTCATTATAAAACTTTCATTAATTAAACTTGACTGGTATTCAAACACACTTGGATTTTTATACTTAGGGCCTTAATCACTCGTGGTGATACCCCAAGTCTATACTGAGATGGTAAGAGCATAATCAAACCACCTCAGCGTCTTATCACATGCTTTAACTGGTATCATAACATGCTTGATTTTTATACTTAAGGCTTTACTCACTCTTGGTGATACCCCAAGTCTATACTAGGATGGAAAGAACATAAGCAGTCCACCCTAGCATCTAATGCTTTATGTCATCTACTTCGCGAATGGATTGGTACCATCCCAGTAGACTCCTCTATATTCCCCTTGCGGGAACATCATGGTTCGGGCACAAAGAACTATGTTCTTTGTTCATACTGCTTTATATTTGTTTGCATGTATTAAGTACCAGTCATTCATAAACATAACATTGCTAGTTATCAAAACATTCATTCACAAATACATTAAGGCTAGATGCCAAAACATTCTTTCATAACAATATATTTCTCAATGCCAAAACATTCTTTCATAACTTTCATAGGCTAAACGCCAAAACATTCTTTCATAACTTTCATAGGCTAAACGCCAAAACATACTATCAAATCTTTATGGCTTGATGCCAAAACATACTTTTCAAATCCTTATAGCTTAATCCCAAAACATATTTTTCAAACATAGTAGGCGTAATGCCAAAAACATAATTTCATAACATTATTTCATAGACGTAGTACAACACTTTCATAAGTATGACATAAGCAAAAAGGCTTGCATTGCATTTCATATTTTAAAGTCGCGTAAAGATTTATAAATACTTTTCCATGTACCCCATAGTAAGAAAATGCCACATGTACTCACCTTAGTAGCTAGGTACATCTAGCTACACTAATCCACTTTCTCTAGCCTTTCGTTACTTCGAAACATCCTTCAATCTCTATTAATCTAATAGAAGATTAGAACTCATTAAACAACTATACATATAGTAATTTTATAATCATTTTGAACTATTTCTCGTCACTATCTAATTCCATACTAATGGTTAAGGATGATTCTTAAAGCATCATAACCATTTTGGACAATTTTACCCCTTTTGTCCCATTTTGACCAAAATGATATTTTCGGGTTCTACAAGGTTATTTTAGCAACTTTCTAGTTTTTACATCTCTATGATGTAATACCGTGTTATTAAATTATAGAGATTTTGAGTTAATCTTAGTGTAAGCAAGATTTGTTAGGTTGTTACATGAGTTAGAATGATTAGAAGTCCATTTGGGAAGAGTTTGAACCTTAAAAGTGTTCAAAATAAGTTACACGGGTCGTGTCCAAGTTACACGGGTCGTGTAAAGGAGTATTAAAGTTAATTTAGCCATGCAGTAAGTTACACGGACGCTGTTTTATTAACACGGGCGATGTCAGGAAATACGACTTTCTAACAAAAATAGTTATACGACTTTCTAACAAAAATGGTTATAACCAAGTTATTATTTTTGTTGGAAATATCTTAAACGATATTGTTTATAATCATCTAAATAAGTTATTTCACATATATTCGTAAATATATGCTTTTTACGACGGAACACTAAAAATAAACTATTATAGGAATAGTTTGTGGACACAAAGGTTACTATGACATTTTGAACAAGACAAAATAATTATATAAAAATATATAATTATTATAAATTACTATATTATCATGGGAAAAATGATAATGGACAAATACAAGGGTTTTTCATGTACAAATAAACGTAAACGAGTTGATTTATACATACATTTTTGTGAGACGAGTCTTCGCAGTACTTTTATAAGTACCTATTATAAGTCCAGAGTCTCGGTAAGAGAGTGTGATATTTGTGTATAGATCTATACGAGAATGACAACCTCACACCTAAGCTGTTAGCTACAGCTAGACCGGGAGGTCTGAGGTGACAAATGTCTAACATTCCGACGCCTGAAGAACGTCGCAGTAGGCCTACAAGGTCACAGTATGGTTATAGGGCGTCTCACATGGAAAACAATCAACTTTATAAATTGTTTACATGGAAATATACAGTTTTATGGATTTTATATTGCAAACTACGTTGTACATTTTAGTCTTTGGGTTTTAAAGACTTGGACAATTTTATGAGAAAATATTGGATTTTCTTGGTTTACAATACTATCGTTTACAAACAAAAGAACTTTTCTTACACAAAAACTTATGAACTCACCAACTTAATTGTTTACACATTTTCAACTACTTGTATTCTCCGGAAACTAAAAAGGTAAACCACGAACATGGTTGAAGGGACGTTACGACGTCATTTTGTGTATTTTTGAATCATCGTTTGTAATTGTAATAGAAACATGTAACATTTAACTATGTAACTTTTGCAATTATTTTATGATGGTTGTTTTTCTTGGAATCACTATTATTCAACTTTGTTATGATATTGTTCATGAAGTCATCTACCACTGAACGTTTCCGCCAATACGGTTTGGGGGTGTGACAATAGTTTTATTACTTTGTGTGATAAGCTATGTATGTGCTTACATGTTGTAAGTCCCAAACCTATCACTAGATCACAAGGTATCAATCACAAACACGTTTGGTGCGGAATCCCAAACGTGTTATCAATCAAAACAGTAAGAACACAAGGAGATTCAATATTCAATGCACACTTAGATTAACAAAGTCGGGTACACAAGTTCCAAAACAACCAACTCTAGAAAATGACGACTATAATGAATATATATACTCACGCCTAAGACCTAGCAAAAAACCCAAGCCCATCAGACATGCCCACCGAAATCGTGAGCCTGGCCAACCGAAATCTATGTGGATTTCGGTCAACACAACCGAGAACCCAACGATTTCGGTCCAGACCGAAATCTCCATACAGGCCCAATTAAACTTCATCTTAGCCCAGAAACTCTTGGATTTGGCCCGATCAATTCCAAAGATTAAACCATATAAGATATGACCCAACACATATTTATCGACAAGATCGGGACGAAACCCGTGAGTCGAGGAATCGGGCAAGACCGAGAAGAAATCCGTGAGTCAACGGAATTAGGCAAGACTGGGAAGAAACACGTGAGCCAACGGAACTGGACAACACCGGGAAGAAACCCGTGAGTCACGGAATTGGACAAGATCGGGAAGAAACCCGCAAGACAAGGAATGGAATGTTTAATGGCAAGATCGGGGCAAGCTCGTGAGCCTTTGTGATTATGTGTTATGGAATGGTTCGTGTGGTATTTTGGGGAACCCACTAAGCTTTGTGATTACTCTTTCACCCTAACTGTTTCAGGTGTTTGCTGGCTTGAGCTTGAAGCACGGCGCGACTGTACTGCATATGTGGTTTTGATAATCGAGTCTTCCACTGAATAATGTTTTTAAATGTTTTGATAAAAGCGATTTATATGTTTTAAATATTAAGCGTTTAATTTGGATGGTCTTATTTAATAACCCGTTTTTACGAAATTGTATTTTTTTAAAACGAAAAATTATTACGAAATTTGGGGCGTTTCATCATGGCTTCGTCTAGTTGCGTCTGACTTAAAGAAATAACATGTACGTGCTAGATTCAAGACAACCACCATTACTTGTGCTAGATTCAAGATATTCTGCGGGATCACCGGTGGTTTTAGAACCCTAGCGGTCGAAAGGTTGCAGAGGCGGCATCGTCTGGTGCACAAGAAGGCGGTGTTGATGGCGAAGCAAATATAGAACGATGGAAATAGAGTTGTGTTTGGTGTCTGGTGCCTGTGCGATAAATCGATGCCCGGTAGTGATGGCCTAACAAGACGATGGCAACGACAAGGAAACGACGGCAACTACAAGGCAAAGGCAATGGCTTAAGAAACCATATCCATGGTCGATGTTCGGAGAGAGAGAGAGAGAGAGAGAGAGAGAGAGAGAGAGAGAGAGAGAGAGAGAGAGAGAGAGAGAGAGAGAGAGAGAGAGAGAGAGAATGTAAAGGCGTTACATGATTTTATGTAATTTTGTTAGCTTTAATTATAGGGATCGGAATTTTAATTGTCTGATTTACCATTGTCATTGAGAAGTAAAAACCTAATATACCATTAAAAATATTGATAATTACAAAACTGTCACCTTCCATATCAGCCATCCATTATTTTAATCTAGTGGTCAATGATTGGTTCTTAGGTTCTTATGAAAATAATGGTTAACATTTGATCTTACTCTCTCTCTCTCTCTCTATATATATATATATATATATATATATATATATATATATATATATATATATATATATATATATATATATATATATATATATATATATATATATATATATATATATATATATATATATATATATATATATATATATATATATATACATACACATTAGGTTACAAATCAATGTTACTTATCAACAAAAATTAGATAAATGAGAAACTATTAAAACTATGTCCGAGTTATTATTTATCAATACAGTGTCATAATGTATGTAGTGCATTAGTAACTTTTAATTTTAATTCTTTTTTTCAAAGGGAACTAATTCACACACAATCTAATTATATTTCTAAATCTACATATTTTGTTTACCATGAGTAAACCTCAACTTCCGGAAATAAACAACTTTCCTTTACGGATTTAATTAATAATAATATATTATTTCAGCCTTTTCAGTACCACAATTTATTTATGAGAGATGACTTGCAATTTAAAGGTCATTGTCTTTATTGCAACTACTGGCTATATTGCAACTACTGGCTTCGAAGAAAAAAGCGAGATTGAATTTTAGAGAAGACTTATAATATATAGTCTTTTTCTTGTTTGTAACCCGTCGCTTACGATAAAATGATATGGTTGATTTCTTTGGAGAAGACTTATAATCCAAGATCCCTTTATTATACGTTGTATGGAATACGACTTGACTAGTTGACTTGCCTCTATAAAATAAATATTTGACATGAATGTCATGGAGTACTAGTCAAATGTTACATAGAATGGTTCTTTAAAAGGGAGAATTTCATATATGTCCTAAATAAACAACTAAATATCATATTTGCCCTACCTAATATCTAAATTTCACATATATCCTAAATAAATTTCCAAAATATCATATATGCCCAAATCATATTTTTTTAGCATTTTTATATATTTTTATAATCCGTTTTTGTTATTTAAATTCATTTTAATTAAAAGAAAATTTTAGATCGACCAAATTACTGAATCTTCAAAATCACATTCTTGAGTTGTATTCTCATTCTAGCAAGTTCTAAATCCTCGAAATGCATCTTCAATGTGGAAGGCAACTAGTGAATTTGGGTAGTTATCAAAGCCTCAAACTATTGAATCTCACACACAACACAATTGAACTTAACGGAAAATTGCACTCATCGAAAAAAATCCCAACCATGATGCCCAATTGCAAGAATTTAACAATCTTCAACATGTGAGGAAACTTTTTTCAAGAATATTCCATGAGGCGACGTTGGGTCAATTCCATATTTTCGACCATGATTTCCAATCTAATTTCTTCTTTTAATTAAAATGAATTTAAATAACAAAAGCTGATTATAAAAATATATAAAAATGCTAAAAAATATGATTTGCGCATATATGATATTTTGGAAATTTATTTAGGATATATATGATATTTAAATATTAGGTAGGGCATATATGATATTTAGTTGTTTATTTAGAGCATATATGAAATTCTCTTTATTTAAAATAACTGGGCACATTATTGGTTGTAATTTTTTCATATACAGTTAAATAACTTTATAAGTAAGAAGGTTTAGCTTTTGCTAGATTAAAATATAGGATTAAATCTCATAAATTTATATTAGAAAGATGTTATCAAAACCGCCACTTTTTTACATGATAAACATAAACAATCACCCTTGACATGTGAATGATTATTACTATAATAGTCTTCCAAATATTACGAACTACATCACCAAAATGCCACCATGTTTCCGAGTCTCATCTACTTTGTATAATTACAGAAATACATGTTTAAACAACCATAATCATAAATCAAAGACAAGGTTTGATATCATCTTTTATGAGAGGCTACTCATATTTTATCTTTTCTGTAACAAAGTTGGTTACCATCATTTAAATAATTCAAAATTCACATCTTAAACAAAATAAAATCTTTTTTAACGGCACATAAAATAAAATCACATTTCAAATGAAATTAAACAGGTAGAGTGTTTTCCTCTTATCTATAATAGTTCTTATCTATGATAGTTATTTGTGTAAGTACATTTTTCTTTTGTTGACAACAACAAAATAGAACCCTAGCGGTCGAAAGGTTGCAGAGGCGGCATCGTCTGGTGCACAAGAAGGCGGTGTTGATAGCGAAGCAAATATACAACGACGGAAATAGAGTTGTGTTCGGCGTCTGGAGCCTGTCCGATAAATCGATGGACGATGGTGATGGCCTAAGAAGACGATGGCAACGACAAGGAAACGACGACAACTACAAGGCAAAGGCAATGGCTTGAGAAACCATATCCATGGTCGATGTTGGGAGAGAGAGAGAGAGAGAGAGAGTGAGACAGAGAGAGAGAGAGAGAGAGTGAGACAGAGAGAGAGAGAGAGAGAATGTAAAGGCGTCACCTGATTTTATGTAATTTTGTTAGCTTTAAGCTTTAATTACAGGAATCGAAATTTTAATTATCTGATTTACCATTGTCATTGAGAATTAAAAACCTAATATACCATTAAAAGTATTGATAATTACAAAACTGCCACCTTCCATATCAGCCATCTATTATTTTCATCTAGTGGTCAATGATTCGTTCCTAGGTTCTCATGAAAGTAATGGTTAACTTTTGATCTTACTCTCTCTCTCTCTCTCTCTCTCTATATATATATATATATATATATATATATATATATATATATATATATATATATATATATATATATATATATATATATATATATATATATATATATATATATATATATATATATATATATATATATATATATATATATATATATATATACACACACACACACACACACACACACACACACACACACACACACACACACACACACACACACACACACACACACACACATTAGCTTACAAATAAATGTGTTACTTATAAAAAAAATTAGATAATGAGAAACTATTAAAACTATGTCCATGTTATTATTTATCAATACAGTGTCATAATGTATGTAGTGCATTAGTAACTTTTAATTTTAATTCTTTTTTTCAAAGGGAACTAATGCACACACCGATCTAATTATATTTCTAAATCTGCATATTTTGTTTACCATGAGTAATCCTCAACTTCCGGAAATAAACACCTTTCCTTTACGGCTTTAATTAATAATAATATATTATTTCAGCCTTTTCAGTACCACAATTTATTTATGAGAGATGACTTGCAATTTAAAGGTCATTGTCTTTATTGCAACTACTGGCTATATTGCAACTACTGGCTTCGAAGAAAAAAGCGAGATTGAATTTTAGAGAAGACTTATAATATATAGTCTTTTTCTTGTTTGTAACCCGTCGCTTACGATAAAATGATATGGTTGATTTCTTTGGAGAAGACTTATAATCCAAGATCCCTTTATTATACGTAGTATGGAATACGACTTGACTAGTTGACTTGCCTCTATAAAATAAATATTTGACATGAATGTCATGGAGTACTAGTCAAATGTTACATACAATGGTTTTTTAAAAGGGAGAATTTCATATATGTCCTAAATAAACAACTAAATATCATATTTGCCCTACCTAATATCTAAATATCACATATATCCTAAATAAATGTCCAAAATATCATATATGCCCAAATCATATTTTTTTAGCATTTTTATATATTTTTATAATCCGTTTTTGTTATTTAAATTCATTTTAATTAAAAGAAAATTTTAGATCGACCAAATTACTGAATCTTCAAAATCACATTCTTGAGTTGTATTCTCATTCTAGCAAGTTCTAAATCCTCGAAATGCATCTTCAATGTGGAAGGCAACTAGCGAATTTGGGTAGTTATCAAAGCCTCAAACTATTGAATCTCACACACAACACAATTGAACTTAACGGAAAATTGCACTCATCGAAAAAAAATCCCAACCATGATGTCCAATTGCAAAAATTTAACAATCTTCAACATGTGAGGAAACTTTTTTCAAGAATATTCCATGAGGCGCCGTTTGGTCAATTCCATATTTTCGACCATGATTTCCAATCTAATTTCTTCTTTTAATTAAAATGAATTTAAATAACAAAAGCTGATTATAAAAATATATAAAAATGCTAAAAAATATGATTTGCGCATATATGATATTTTGGAAATTTATTTAGGATATATATGATATTTAAATATTAGGTAGGGCATATATGATATTTAGTTGTTTATTTAGGGCATATATGAAATTCTCTCTATTTAAAATAACTGGACATAATATTGGTTGTAATTTTTTCTTATATAGTTAAATAACTTTATAAGTAAGAAGGTTTAGCTTTTGCTAGATTAAAATATATGATTAAATCTCATAAATTTATATTAGAAAGATGTTATCAAAACCGCCACTTTTTTACATGATAAACATAAACAATCACCCTTGATATGTGAATGATTATTACTATAATAGTCTTCCAAATATTACGAACTACATCACCAAAATGCCACCATGTTTCCGAGTCTCATCTAGTTTGTATAATTACAGAAATACATGTTTAAACAACCATAATCATAAATCAAAGACAAGGTTTGATATCATCTTTTATGAGAGGCTACTCATATTTTATCTTTTCTGTAACAAAGTTGGTTACCATCATTTAAATAATTCAAAATTCACATCTTAAACAAAATAAAATCTTTTTTAATGGCACATAAAATAAAATCACATTTCAAATGAAATTAAACAGGTAGAGTGTTTTCCTATTATCTATAATAGTTATTTGTGTAAGTACATTTTTCTTTTGTTGACAACAACAAAATAGAACCCTAGCGGTCGAAAGGTTGCAGAGGCGGCATCGTCCGGTGCACAAGAAGGCGGTGTTGATGGCGAAGCAAATATACAACGACGGAAAAAGAGTTGTGTTCGGCGTCTGGAGCCTGTCCGATAAATCGATGGACGATGGTGATGGCCTAAGAAGACGATGGCAACGACAAGGAAACGACGACAACTACAAGGCAAAGGCAATGGCTTGAGAAACCATATCCATGGTCGATGTTGGGAGAGAGAGAGAGAGAGAGAGAGAGAGAGAGAGAGAGAGAGAGAGAGAGAGAGAATGTAAAGGCGTTACTTGATTTTATGTAATTTTGTTAGCTTTAATTACAGGAATCGGAATTTTAATTATCTGATTTACCATTGTCATTGAGAATTAAAAACCTAATATACCATTAAAAGTATTGATAATTACAAAACTGCCACCTTCCATATCAGCCATCCATTATTTTCATCTAGTGGTCAATGATTGGTTCCTAGGTTCTCATGAAAATAATGGTTAACTTTTGATCTTACTCTCTCTCTCTCTCTCTCTCTCTCTCTCTCTCTCTATATATATATATATATATATATATATATATATATATATATATATATATATATATATATATATATATATATATATATATATATATATATATATATATATATATATATATATATATATATATATATATATATATATATATATATATATATATATATATACACACACACATTAGCTTACAAATAAATGTGTTACTTATAAAAAAAATTAGATAATGAGAAACTATTAAAACTATGTCCAAGTTATTATTTATCAATACAATGTCATAATGTATGTAGTGCATTAGTAACTTTTAGTTTTAATTCTTTTTTTTTCAAAGGGAACTAATGCACACACCAATCTAATTATATTTCTAAATCTGCATATTTTGTTTACCATGAGTAAACCTCAACTTCCGGAAATAAACACCTTTCCTTTACGGCTTTAATTAATAATAATATATTATTTCAGCCTTTTCAGTACCACAATTTATTTATGAGAGATGACTTGCAATTTAAAGGTCATTGTCTTTATTGCAACTACTCGCTATATTGCAACTACCGGCTTCGAAGAAAAAAGCGAGATTGAATTTTAGAGAAGACTTATAATATATAGTCTTTTTCTTGTTTGTAACCCGTCGCTTACGATAAAATGATATGGTTGATTTCTTTGGAGAAGACTTATAATCCAAGATCCCTTTATTATACGTTGTATGGAATACGACTTGACTAGTTGACTTGCCTCTATAAAATAAATATTTGACATGAATGTCATGGAGTACTAGTCAAATGTTACATACAATGGTTCTTTAAAAGCCAGAATTTCATATATGCCCTAAATAAACAACTAAATATCATATTTTCCCTACCTAATTTCTAAATATCACATATATCCTAAATAAATTTCCAAAATATCATATATGCCCTAATCATATTTTTTTAGCATTTGTATATATTTTTATAATCCGTTTTTGTTATTTAAATTCATTTTAATTAAAAGAAAATTTTAGATCGACCAAATTGCTGAATCTTCAAAATCAAATTCTTGGGTTGTATTCTCATTCTAGCAAGTTATAAATCCTCGAAATGCATCTTCAACGTGGAAGGCAACTGGTGAATTTGGGTAGTTATCAAAGCCTCAAACTATTGAATCTCACACACAAACACAATTGAACTTATCGGAAAATTGCACTCATCGAAAAAAATCCCAACCACGATGTCCAATTGCAAGAATTTAACAATCTTCAACATGTGGGGAAACTTTTTTCAAGAATATTCCATGAGGTGCCGTTGGGTCAATTTCATATTTTCGACCACGATTTCCAATCTAATTTCTTCTTCTAATTAAAATGAATTTAAATAACAAAAACTGATTATAAAATATATAAAAAAGCTAAAAAATATGATTTCGGCATATATGATATTTTGGAAATTTGTTTAGGATATATATGATATTTAAATATTAGATAGGGCATATATGATATTTAGTTGTTTATTTAGGGCATATATGAAATTCTCTCTATTTAGAATAACTGGGCACATTATTGGTTGTAATTTTTTCGTATACAGCTAAATAACTTTATAAGTAAGAAGGTTTAGCTTTTGCTAGATTAAAATATAGGATTATATCTCATAAATTTATATTAGAAAGATGTTATCAAAACCGCTACTTTTTTACATGATAAACATAAACAATCACCCTTGACATGTGAATGATTATTACTATAATAGTCTTCCAAATATTACGAACTACATTACCAAAAGGCCACCATGTTTCCGAGTCTCATCTACTTTGTATAATTACAGAAATACATGTTTAAACAACCATAATCATAAATCAAAGACAAGGTTTGATATCATATTTTATGAAAGGCTACTCATATTTTATCTTTTCAGTAACAAAGTTGGTTACCATAATTTAAATAATTCAAAATTCACATCTTAAACAAAATAAAATCTTTTTTAACGGCAAATAAAATAAAATCACATTTCAAATGAAATTAAACAGGTAGAGTGTTTTCCTCTTATCTATAATAGTTATTTGTGTAAGTACGTTTTTCTTTTGTTGACAACACCAAAATAGAATATTTAAAGGCGTGAATGCCTAAATGTATACGACTTCTTGTAGCTGATGTTTCAACATTCCACAAACCATGTCCGACCTTTTCCACTCGCTTTCCCTCTCTCCCCCCCTCCTTATCCTCTTCCCCTTCTTCTTCATCATCTCCATGGCCGCCCAATCTAATGATTCAAGTTACCCCAGCTGCCTTTCATACAACTGCGCAAACATCACAATCAGCTACCCTTTTTGGAGGATTCACGGTGAAACCCCTACCCAGTACTGCGGTTATGAAGGTTTTGGAATCAACTGCTCCAATTATGGTGGTGGACCGGAAATTCCAATTGCTTATTTGGGAAACGATTCTTACTATGCCCATAACATAAGCTACGAATCTAAGAGTATCATCCTGGTGGACTATGACGTTGCTCCCGTCGTCCCCGTCGACGACTGTCCGAGGGTGCGCCATAACATTGATTTGGGAGATTTGCTTTTCAATTTCTGGGGGCAAAACGTTAACCTAAGTTTTCACTTTAATTGCACTGGAGTCCCATCTTTTTCACATGAAATACAGTGTTTGTCTAATCCTAGTAATAAGTCGTGCGTTCATAGTTTGAATGACGAGCCAGAGAATTTCAACTGGACTGAGTACTCCTGCGATGAAGAGGTGGTAACGACGGTGATGGATGTATTCAGTACAACAACGGCGCTGGAGACACAGTTCCGTGGAGCCTTGATGCAAGGATTCGAGCTAAAATGGGGGAGGACGGAGTACTGCGAAATTTGCGAATGGTCCGGTGGCCGGTGTGGTCACAATAGTATTACGAGGGAGGACATGTGTTTTTGCTCCGCCGGTAAGACCGCAACGGGTTACTGTATAGGTACGTTTATTAATGGTTTCCGTACTTTAAGGTGTTCTATGTTTATGTTTATGTTGTTAGGGAATTTCCAACCCACAATTTTTTTTAATGTTATTTAAATATGTTTTCCTTCTACTATCTCTATAATTTTCTTAATATTTTAGTACATGAATATCATTACACCAAATATAAAGTAATACTATTTTGAATAATAATATTCATATATATCAAAAATAGAGTTAATGTTTTATCAATCACTGTACTCCTTTAGTTTTTATTTTTATATATTTCTAGTTTAGTTATTAACAATAACAAAATGGTTGATTCTATACATACCTCCCTATAGTCTAGTTACATCCCCTGATTTGATTTTTTGTTTTTTTGTTGTTTTTCTTTTTGTTTTTTTGTTTATTTTGTTTGTTTGTTGTCATTTTCATTTTTTTTTCTTTTCTTTTATTAATATATTTTGATTTATTATTATTATTATTATTATTATTATATAGATTAAATGCAAGGGGTTCTAGAAGGTTTGGGGTGGGGGTGGGGGGGTTTTGGGATTTTAAGGGGGGTGGGTTCTTTTTACCAATCACTGTGTGCCTTTTAATTTCCGCTTCTCGCGACACCTCTACCCTGTGTGTCTGCTTCATCCTTTTCGCTCTATCCCTTTTTGCCGTACGTGTAGGAATCCGACGAGCCAAAAGGGTGGTTGGTGATGTGCAGGATATATCCTCTCCTTTAAGTCTGCTTTTAATCTTCTCCTTCTCTCTCTTCCATGGAGGCACTCACATACACTCTGCTTCCAATTTCGCCGCCGATCGCTGTCTGAATTGGATCTGTGGTCACAAAATCTACTTCAGCAACGACTTCGATCAGTAAGGTTAGCAGTTTTTTTTCACCGTACTTAATTTTTTCCGGTATTCGTTTGTTTTTTCAACAAACAGTGTGTAAACTATGTGCTTTCTTTCTCGAGTACGCTACAGAGAGAGAGAACCTACAGAGAGAGACCGATCCTGTTGTGGTTCGATCCGATGAACACGAGAATTCAGGATAGAGAAAAAAGGAACCAGCGATTGCTACTACCGGTTGTTTTCAGCGACTGATGGTGGTGGTGTTAGTAGTCCGATGGTGGTGATGATTGAGCCCATTGCCGTTGCTGGCGTGATTAATCGCAAATCAGAAAGAGCAAAAGAGAGAGACGGTGAGAGTATATTCGGTATTAATACATCATACAGTTTCAATGATTAACTTTTACTTGATTTGCACCGTTGCCACGTAAGGCATGTTCATGCTCCACAAACAATAGTAACAATGTCAATTTTGTTCTTGATTCCTCCTTGATGTAATAACGCCTTCCTATTTTTCTTTTAACCAGCTTTACAAGAGTTGTGATCATTGAAATATGGTGAAAGACACAGAATATTACGACATATTTGGAGTTAGTACTGATGCATCTCATCCGATATTTAAAAGGGCTACCATGTTAAAGTATGTCTACTTCTTTTTCCTTCTCATAGAAAAATGATATTCATCATAAAGAAACAGATCATGTCTCACATGTAATTATTATTATTTGTTAACTATTGAATTCTTTTAACGAAAGATACATGTCTAATGTTATAATCTTTTTTTGTTATTTAACTTTATAATAAATTAATAATGCTTCCTAATGTTATCTTCAAGGCAAGGAAAGTTCACCCTGATAAAAATCCTCCTGGTGACCCAAAAGCTGCCTATAATTTTCAGGTTTGGATCTGAAAAGCGTGAAACATATGACAAAAATGGAAAACGCAGGAGTACCAGAGTAAGCATGATACATCAATTCAATTATCTTTAACAAAAGATTATTTTTATTTATTTAATTAAAGGGTTTTTATCTATAAATATTTTTCAGTGATACAATAGTGGATCCTGCAACTGTTTTTGGCATGTTATTTGGTAGTGATTTATTTGAGGATTATATGTGGTAGCTTTATATGGCTGCCATTCAATCAGTAGAACATGAGGAGGAAGGGCAGGAATGTCCAAGAGTAATGAGGGTATACAGTTTTACTCCATTTTTCAAATTCATTAATAAATGATATGTTTATATGAAAAAAGTTAACTTTTAATATTTTACTTTATAGAAATTTCAAAAGGAGAGGGAAACCAAACTCATAACAATTTTAAAGAATCGCCTTCGACCATTTGTTGAAGGACAAACAACACTGGTACTTTTTTTTACAAATCAAATACACATTTATGCAACAATGTTTCACTTTTCTTTTACCAGTTTGTGCAACTCACACGAATTAGGCAACCAGATTTTAACTAGCTAAACATGTTATAGTTAAAATATTGCATCCTTCTGTCCTAAGTTAAAATTGGAAAAATAATTCCTTTTTAATTTATTTTTGTTCCTAAATAGCAATGTACTTTGTCTTTTAGATGTAATAAAAAGCAAGAGGAAATGGTGCTACCTCATAAAGTGACTGTTGTTTGCGAGGTGTGGAAGATGTATACTTTCCAAGTTTACATTTGTAAATACTTTGACTTTTTACTATGTTTAAATTATTTCCCTTTATGTATCATTCAAATCTATGGCAACTATATATGTAAATGCACAATCTTTATCTTGGTAACTTTGTTTAAAGATTCAGGTAAATTATGTTTAAATGTCATTTTTATAGTTACTTACATTTTTTTTTGTTATTTTGTTGAAGGGTTGTGTGCAAGTGTGGATCTTGTGGGACAGAAAAACTTGCACTTAGTGAATGGGAGAGGCATACAGGTATCGAAAATTAAAAGTTCTAGAAAGTCAAAGACAAAAACCCATATATGTAAACTCGGTATAAAGACAAACCCAATATCCAAATTGAACCCGTGCAAAGCACGGGCTCAAGCTAGTTATTATTATTATTGGAAAAACAATAATAATGAATTTAACTTTTATAATTTTTACGTTTGAATAACAATAAACAATAGTTTTTTAAGTAATTACGACACAACGAACAACGTTTATAATTTTATAAAATTATGTCAAATTATATCAAAACGGTTATGTCAAATTTGACCAAATGTCGAATTAATGAATTTAGCTTTTATAATTTTTACGTTTTAGTAACAATAAAACAATAATTTTTAAAGTAATTACGACACAACGAACGACGTTTATAATTTTATAAAATTATGTCAACTTATATCAAAATGGTTGAACGAATGTATGAAAAATAACAATATAAATAATAATATCAATGCGAAGTTCCAATATTACAATTGCACGGTACGTTATATGGATAACGAACATAAATATTTAGTCGAGCACTATACAATGTTTTCTATTCAGCAGAATGTTCTGAGCACGCACAATCCTGGTCAAACGGATATGGTGTACAACTGGGTCGACAGATCAAAAATTACGATTTCCGACTAATAATAACGTGAATTTCGATTACCTACAAACGATATAAACCCGAAAGATTTTATAAATAATAAATTATAGGGAAAATGTCGTAAAAGGGTAATTAATAACGTCAAATTTGCTTTTTAAGTCATCAAACTTTTAATTGGTCTCATTTGCCCATCAATGATTTTCTTTTTGTTCAATTACACCATCAGATGTGATTTCTACCGGATATCACCGGTTACCTAACTACGTGTACTCCAAATCAGCTTACATCCTTAAAATATATACTCACTTCCGCTCTCCTCTCTCTTTTCTTCCCGCTCAAATTAAAAGACTCGGCAACAAATAATGAGCATATAAACCAAGCGAAGAGGTGTCGGCCTTCGTAGCTTTACTCATTTTTTCACGGCACCTCCACCGCCTACATATCATCGTCGGAAAACAAAATTACGACCTTCGGTACTGAAATGACCGGCAGTCCGGCACCCACCAAAACCACAACCACATAATCCGTCCACCGCCACCATCAAGCTACAACCCACGCCACAACCAACACTACTATCCAAACTCTTCCGTCTCATCCTCTGCTGCTTTTTCCTCCTTTTCTCCTTCCCCGCCCTTCTCGTCATCGCCGTCGTCGTCGTCATCTTCCTCGCCGTGAAACCTAAAAAACCCAAATTCAATCTCCAACAAGTCGGCGTCAACAACCAGGTTTTCCCATAAGAGACACATTAACCAAATCATCTGCTCGCTGCATCACAAGTGGAGCTACGGTGATGCAAAAAGGAGGTGAAGAATTGAAGAAATCGACTCCATGGGTTCCAGATCCGGTTACAGGTTACTACAAGCCAGAGGGACAATCAAACCAGATTGACGTGGCTGAGCTCCGTGAAATGCTGAAGCAGAACCGTGGGCAGCTCCGCCTTCGGCCACCGTCAATTCCCCCATTTCCGCCTCTATATCCCTGGCGATACACATGCTGTTCATAGCCAAAAATGATAACAAGGTGGGGATCAAGTACGAGGAGTCGACATTCAATATCATGTACAGTGGCATTCCGTTGGGTCATGGCACCGTACGGGGTTTTATTAGCCTGCTCACAGCGTGAGGCAGGTGCAGACGACGGTGTCGGTGGATCGACTGAATCTTTTGCAAACGGATGCTGCTAATTTGGTTAGAGACGCTTCGCTTATCGACTGTGTCGAGCTTTGGATCATGGGTGATGTAAGGGCCAAGATTCGTATCATTGGGTTAACTTTACTCACTGTGCAGGTTAGTAATTTTCACATTTGATTAAATCACTTTCACACAAGACTCTATGTATGCTTTGAACTTTCTGGATTTTGTCGCTTCGAAATGCAGACAAGAATTGAAGACAATAGCAATTTGAAGCTGACCTGGAGTCCACGTGGGAATACAACCGATGATACCCGGTAGAAATTGCATCAATGGTGTAATTGAACAAAAATAAAAATTATTAATGGGCAAATAAGACGGATTAAAAGTTTGATGCCCCAAAAAGCATATTTGATGTTATTAGTTACCCTTTTATGACATTTTCCCTAAATTATACGTACAACCAATTAGTTTATAAACGACTGAATAAATTCGAACGACAAAAAAGAAAACATTGGATTATCAATAAATACAAACGGTTATAATTTTAAAAAAGATAATAATAATAATAATAATAATAATAATAATAATAAATGAAAAGACATAAAAAGAAAAAATAGGGATAAAACAAATTTGATAGTCAAATCAGGGGGTATAAAATGAAATGGGGGTATTAATAGCACGACCCTAACAAAATTTACAAACAAAATTTACAAGGGTCATCTTAAAAAAACCCCCTCATAATGGATTTAGGATGTCCCATCAATTGTGGTTTCTTTTTAATATTACTTTATATATATATATATATATATATATATATATATATATATATATATATATATATATATATATATATATATATATATATATATATATATATATATATATATATATTATTTTTATTTAATTTATTTACTTATTTTGGTATTTATAATTTAAATAATTTTTTAACTTTTTGACGTTTAGTTCGAATATATTTTCTAATATGCTTTTTTACGTTTTGTTCGTTTGCATTATTTAATGTTGTAATTTACTCTTTTTCTAATTTTTGACGTACTAATTTTCTAATTTTTGACGTTTTGTTTGAATACACTTTTATATGTTTTGTACGTTTATATTATCAAATGTTGTAATATACTGTTGTTCTAATTATTCTAATCGGTCTATTTTTCTGCATAAATGAAGATAATAAATACAATATTAAATTACTTAAATAATCATCAATCATCTAATACAATTCTTTTAGTGCTACGATTACAGCGAAAATGATTCATAAGACCCATATCAGTAGTTAGCCAATATTCGATAGGTGCAAACATATCCGTTCGAAAAAAGTTTATCGATTTATATATGCCACACATATATCTAACTTGTCATGAAGATATTTTAAATATGTAGGATTGGAATATATAGGATTAGAATTACTAAGGGAAAATGATGTTATCCAACACACATATTTACACATACAATCAATTATATGAATGTCTAATAATCTTATATTTCTTTTATAGTGATATGCACACTAATGAATGTCTAAGAATCTTATCTTATCATTCCCTTTATTTAGTGACATCTTACATATGTAAGACATTGTCTTGCACTACGATTAACCAAATCGAATAAACCAAAACCGATTTAGCCGAACCTTATTTGGTTTGGTTAAATTAAACCGAAACCGCTTACCAAACCGAAAAAATCGAAACAAATTAAACTGAAATCGATTTAACCGAACATTATTTGGTTTGGTTAAATTAAACCGAAATTGATTTAACAAAACCGAATAAACCGAAACCGATTTAATCGAACGTTATTTGGTTTGGTTACGATTAATTTGGAAAAATTAAAAAAAAAACCGACTTAACCGAAACCCGATTTAATCGACCAAATAACACACACACACACTATATATATATATATATATATATATATATATATATATATATATATATATATATATATATATATATATATATATATATATATATATATATATATATATATATATATATATGTGTGTGTGTGTGTGTGTGTGTGTGTGTGTGTATGTGTGTGTTAAAACTAATATTAAAAAATAAAAACCCTAATTGATTGGACATATAAATCATATAATCATAATGAAGGGGTTTTTTTACCAATACCCAATTTACAATCATGTTATATATTAAATAAGATTAATTAATTATATAATTATCAAAATTGAATATTGATAGTGTTTTATTTTTACAATAAAACACTATCATTTAAAGACTGTTTTATCGCATAAATATGCTCAGAGGCACGCAAAAACTATATTTTTGTGCAAAACGAAAGAATCCAAAAAACCGCCTTAAAACATGCAAAATGCTTCTTCATAACAGATATGGTTCAGACAGACCCGTCTAACCTACCTCATCTGTTAAAATCAAACAATCACATTTTATAAGACTGCATGTTTTCACAACAAATAGGCAAAAGCTCACATTCCAACGGCAGCTCCTAATGCACACCACAGACTCCCAACAGTCTGGCGTTGATAATAGATCTACTGTCGGGTCAATACTAACCCATGCCAGCCATTTGTTTTCACATAGAAAACATCTCACAAATCACGGGGAAATCCTATTAAGATATCATTAATTCTCTCAATAGAATTATGATTAATTTGTCTACAGTCCCCAGACATCCTCACAAAAATTGCAAGCTAAACGAGAGAATATCTCATTCTTCATACACTGCACATCACAGCCCACTGCTGTGTTGCAGATGCAAATCTGCCAGAACTATGGTTTTCACCATAGGAAATCCTGATAAGCTCAATATCAAAACAGGCTTATATTAACAGGTGGCTAAACATGAATTACGATTCATGCTTAACTTGAACAGAGTTCTTCGGAGCTGCTGGTGTGAGGAAAACAAGAGGGATTTGTGTGTTAACATTTATGGCTTATTTTCAGGAACAAGACCCAAGAACTATAAAAGAACAAACCCGAGGAAGTGATGCTCTAAACCGAAGAGTAAAAAGGCGAAATACACATAAAAATACAGCAATCGCGACTTGACAGACCATTGGTCGCGACGTGAAGAGAAGCAAGGCAAAGACTCAAAAAGCTACAGCACTCGCGCCGCGACGGTGTCCTTGGTCGCGACGCGAAGACCTTGGACGCGAGACCAACCACTCCATGATCGCGAGGCTACCAACAAACGCACTAGCCAGACCAGTGGCCGACAAAAGTAGCACCAGGCCGCACCCTCGCGACGCGACGGGACCTTTGGTCGCGACGCGAGCACTGTGCTCAGCCAGTATAAATAGAAGCTCTCTATGCACGGATTAATACACCAATTAACATTCTCTAGACATCAAGTTACCAATTCACTTTCTATTTGTTGTAATAGTCAGAATATCTTTTAGCTAGTTGTTTAGAATCAAAATATCATCCCTCTCGGTGGTAATTCTAGTTGTAATTCACGATAACTCGAAGGGTAAACGCATCAAGTTACATGACAATGAACATCAAGACCATCTCCACGATCATCATGGAAGGCTAATCTTTTCAGATTACTTCCGGTAATGTTATCCAACCTTTAGTATAGCATGTTATTACTTTGATTCCGACAAATGTTTTATTATTGTAACTCTTAAACTCTCATCTCTTTGAATACAAATAGTGAATCATTTGTGTCTACTTCTACTTGTTATCATATCCTTAAGACATAGTATTACCAACATATTATTCGTGCCTATCTCACTTAAATAACGAGCTAAGACGGATAATCAGTTAATATACTTTGTGCCCAATTGATATGTTAAGAAGTTGTAACGTTACTATAACCTAGATAAAACATAATATTGCTACACCATTGTTTGTGCCTAATCTACTTAATTGTTAGACAAAGACAAATAATTGATTCAACATGTTATGTATTTACCTAAGTAATAGTAATTGTCAGTAAACTGTAATTATGTTAAAGTAATTATATCGGAATCATTGTAATTAAACATGTAAAACTAATTGTTGATAACTGAACCGGAAGTAATTCTTTCTTTATTCTCAAGTTAAAATCTCAATCTTTTTACCATCATCGTTAAAAATCTACTTTACAACTCGTTAAAAGTTAACCACTAAATCCTTGGACTCGACCCCGCTTGCCCTATCTACATAGTAAAAGTGGGTTATAAATTGTTTTTGACGCGTGTGACGATAGCGTTGTCAAAATGGCGCCGTTGCCGGGGATTATGTGCGCTTAATTTCTAAAAAGAGTTGCTTAAAGTTAATTGTTTTCTTTTTGTTATTATTTTCTTTCTTGTGCAAACTCACTTGTTTATGCATACAAGACATAGTAGCAATAATTCACCGCTCTTATTCAATCCGGAACCCGAAAGATCTTTTAGAAACAATCGAATTGCAAGACGCTTATTTAGAACAATGAATTTGGACGAAGTATTGGTAGAGGATGTTCCCGATGAATCACATATACAACCTCCACAAATGGGTCCGCAAAATCCCATACCACAAGCACATCCACCAAATCCTCCACAATACCGCAACAATGGCAATGGTGGTTATCAAGGAGATAACACCAATAATTGGAATGGCACGAACCGACACAACGGTGGTTTTCAAGAAGGTAATCATTTCCAATACAATCCTCGTTATTTAGATCAACCAAATAGACATTCTGTAGCATCTCACTTTCAACCAGGTGATTATGATGATCCTTCACCTATAATATTTCCACACGGAAACGAACATATTGTAGAAATTCGACCACAATTAATTGGGGTAATCCCACTTTTTCGTGGTTATAAAAATGAGGATCCTTATAATCACTTGTATGAATTTCTTGCAATAGCAAATGCAAACACGCCAAGAGAAACCAATAGAGACACGTTTAAATTGCATTTATTTCCATTTACCTTAAAAGAAAAAGCGAAATATTGGTTTACATCACTTGCTCCCGGAAGTATTAATACTTGGGATCAATTGAGAACCAACTTTTTACAAGAGTTTTACCCAGCTAGTAAAACCACAGAAATAAGAAAAGCCATACAAGATTTTACACAAAAACCTAACGAAGAATTCCATGATGCATTCGATCGTCTTAAAGAATTACTACGATCGTGTCCACATCATGAATTCCCTCGTTGGCAACTTGTACGGTATTTCTTTGATGGGGTAGACAGCACAAACCAATCCATGATAAACGCTGCCTCAAGTGGTACATTTATGTTGCAAGATAGTGAGAATGCATGGAAATTTTTGGAACAATTAAGTAATGGTTCAAAAGCCAATTATTCCACAAGAAAACAAGAAATTCCAAATCAAACCGTTGCAACAATAGCACTCGATAAAACATGGAAAACTGGGGTAAAATCTGACATCATGGCTTTAAGTAAAAAGGTTGATTTATTACTTACAAGCCTTGGGAAAGAGAAAGGTGTTAATGTTTTGCAGGGACAGAAGTTATGTGCAAATTGTGGAAATACTGGACACGTTGCACATAATTGCACAAAAACTCGGGAGGAACTCAACCATTTAAATGGATATGGCCAACACCATAATCCACAAAGATCTTTCAGACCCAGCAATCAGGGGAATTTTCACAACAACAATCAAGGAAGTTACCATAACAACAATCAAGGGAATTTTAATAATAACAATCAGAGAGGACAATATCAAAACCAACATCAAAACCAGCAACGAACATTTCAACCCAACCACAACGGAAGAGAAGGAAGTACAAGCAGAAAGGAACCAGAAAACGAAGGAACTAAGCTAGACAAAATAATGGAATTCATCACCCAAACATACCAGAAAGCCGACACCAACACCAAAACGATCGCTGCAATGGAGAAGCAAATAGCACAATTAGCCGAACAACCGGGGAAAAGAGAAGAAGGGAAATTCCCAAGCAACACAACTGTGAATCCTTCTCACAGTCAACGACCGGGAAAAGAACACCAAGTCAACCAAGTCATCTCTTTACGAAGCGGGAAGAAAGTCGACAATCAGGTAAGTTCTCTTCCTAACCCAACTTTAGAAGAAGAAAGTGACACCGAAGAAATATACAATGAAAAAGAGGAACTAGAAAAAATTTTAAAAGAAAAAGAAATAGAAATTGAACAAAATAACACCGCACCATATCCTTCAGCCCTTGAACCGTCGACTTCTAAAGACACAAAACGGACTAAATCGGAAGACATGTGGGAAGTCTTTTCCCAAGTCAAAATCAACATTCCTTTAGTCAAACTAATCAGAGAAGTCCCCTCATACGCGAAATTTCTGAAAGATTTATGCATTCAGAAAAGAAAATTAAAATCGCGTCTCCCAAAGAAAGTAGACTTAACAGAACATGCAAGTTCTATAGTCTCCAACTCTCTTCCTCCTAAACTAAAAGATCCAGGAGCACCCTTAATCTCTGTCACCGTAGGAAACATAAACATAAAAAAGGCACTTTTAGACCTTGGAGCAAGTGTCAACATTCTTCTAGGGAATTTGTTTGATCAGTATGAACTAGGCAATCTAGAACATACTGACATCATTTTACAACTTGCTGACAAATCCACGAAAATCCCAAGAGGAATGTTGACCGATGTTATAATCAAGGTGGATGAATTTTACTATCCAGTTGACTTCTTAGTGCTTGATACTGAACATACTTATAAGGAAAGCCAAGCCTCAATTATTTTGGGACGACCATTTTTAGCAACAACGAACGCCCAAATTAATTGTAGAACAGGAGCAATGGATATCGCCTTTGGGAACAGAAAACTTCGATTAAATGTTTTTAATACATTTAATAATTCATCAACAGAACATGAATGTTATCAAGTTGATGTAGTTGATGACTTAGTGCATCAAGCTACACCAACCATCTTAAGATCTGATAATTTGGAAGGTTTTCTTAACAATACCAGGGTTGAGGACATGGACATAAAAGAAGTACACATGATCGAAGAGGTTTTTCAAACACAGCAATGGAAAACACCATGGATCCCACAAGTGGAAAAATTACCCACAAACTTTTCAGCACCGTTAAAATCATCTTTTGAAGTACCACCGGTGTTAGAATTGAAAACATTACCAAAACATTTGAAATATTCATTCTTGGGACCTAACAAAACTCTACCTGTAATAATTTCTGCTGATTTAACAGGTGCTCAAGAGGAAACTTTGTTAGAAGTGTTGATGAAATACAAAGAAGCTATTGGATGGACAATAGCAGATCTGAAGGGGATAAGTCCAGCCACGTGTATGCACAGAATCATTACTGAAGAAGGGATGAAACCATCCCGGGAAACACAAAGACGATTGAACCCGAATCTCAGAGAAGTAGTCAAGAAGGAGGTACTCAAATGGTTGGACGCTGGCATTATTTACCCAATATCTGACAGTGATTGGGTAAGTCCAACCCAAACAGTGCCTAAGAAATCCGGAATTACAGTGGTCGAAACAGAAGATGGAGAAAAGATGACCACCAGACCAATCACAGGATGGAGAGTTTGCATCGACTACCGCAAGTTGAATGCTGCAACATCAAAGGATCATTTCCCACTCCCATTCATAGACCAAATAGTCGAAAAACTATCTGGGAAGAAATTCTACTGTTTTTAGACGGATACTCGGGATACAACCAAATTGCCATCCATCCCGAGGATCAGGCTAAAACAACGTTTACTTGTCCCTATGGCACCTTCGCATTCCGAAGGATGCCATTTGGATTATGTAACGCTCCCGCCACGTTCCAACGTTGCATGATGGCCATATTTTCTGATATGGTGGGAGAATCACTAGAAATTTTCATGGATGATTTTTCGATATTTGGGCTCCTCTTTTGAAAATTGTTTAAAACAGCTAGAAAATGTACTAAAAAGATGCACAGAATCCAATTTAATTTTAAGCTGGGAGAAGAGCCATTTCATGGTCAAGGAAGGAATTGTACTTGGGCATGTTGTTTCAGAACGCGGTTTTGAAGTCGACAGAGCCAAAGTACAAATCATTTCCACCCTTCCCCCACCAAGTTCGGTAAAAGGCATCCGCTCCTTTCTTGGACATGCCGGATTTTACCGACGATTCATTAAAGATTTTAGTACCATTTCTAAGCCACTGTGTAAGTTGTTATTAAAAGACGCACCATTTGTCTTTGATAATGATTGTCAAGAAGCATTCACCATTCTGAAACATAAATTAACTGAAGCACCAATTTTGCAAGCACCTAATTGGCTTCTTCCTTTTGAGATAATGTGTGATGCTAGTGATTATGCCGTAGGAGCGGTATTGGGACAAAGAGTGGACAAGAAACCAGTGGTCATTTGCTATTCAAGCAAAACATTTTCAGAAGCACAGCTCAATTATACCACCACTGAAAAGGAACTTTTGGCGGTTGTGTACGCTTTGGATAAATTTAGATCTTATATTTGGGGATCTAAAGTTATCTTGTACACCGATCACAGTGCCATCCGCCATCTGATGGAAAAGAAGGAAACAAAACCACGACTCATTCGGTGGGTACTTTTGTTGCAAGAATTCGACATAGAGATCCGAGATAAAAAGGGATCTAAGAATGTGGTGGCTGATCATCTCTCCAGAATCCAAACCGATGAAATTCAAGGAGAAACAATACGAGAAGATTTTCCTGATGAACAACTGTTTTCTGTGCAGAAATTACCATGGTTTGCTAATCTGGTTAACTATTTTGTAACAGGAAAAACACCGTCACACTGGACCACTCAACAAAAGAGATACTTTTTCTCCCAAACCAAGCAATATCTATGGGAGGATCCAGACCTGTTTAAAATAGGAGCAGACCAGGTTATCAGGAGATGTGTGCCAGACGATGAACAGACGGACATTCTCCGTCACTGTCACTCATATGCTTGTGGAGGACATTTCAGTGCCAAAAAGACTGGGCACCGAGTTCTTCAAAGTGGTTTTTTCTGGCCCTCTCTATTTAAAGATGCTTACACTTATGTTAAAGCATGTGATAGATGTCAAAAGATGGGGGGGATCTCAAGGCGAGATATGATGCCCATGTCCCCGATATTAATTGTTGAAATTTTTGACGTTTGGGGCATTGACTTCATGGGACCATTTCCCACATCATTTGGAAATTTGTACATTCTATTAGCTGTTGATTACGTGTCCAAATGGGTGGAAGCTGAAGCCACCAGAACAAACGACCACAGTGTCGTATGCAAATTTGTCAAAAAGAACATTTTCTCTAGACACGGAATCCCTCGAACCATCATAAGTGACGGGGGTTCCCATTTTAAAAATAGACATTTTGCAAAAGTTTTAAAACACTATGGTGTTACTCACAAAATTGGTACACCATATCATCCACAGACAAGTGGACAAACAGAGGTGTCTAATCGAGAAATTAAAAGAATTCTAGAAAAGACAGTCAGACCAGACCGAAAAGACTGGTCCATTCGATTAGACGATGCCTTATGGGCCTATCGGACAGCATATAAAACACCCATTGGAATGTCCCCGTATAGACTTGTGTATTGCAAGCCATGCCATTTACCTGTAGAGATTGAGCATCGTGCCATGTGGGCAATCAAAAACGCTAATGTCAATTTAACTGATGCAGGTGAAGAAAGGAAATTACAGTTATCAGAACTGGAAGAAATAAGGAAAGAGGCATATGAGAGTTCGAAAATTTACAAAGAAAAAACAAAAGACTTTCATGACCGCCACATTGTCCGAAAACAGTTTCATATAGGACAATTGGTGTGGTTATTTGACTCACGTCTCAAGCTCTTTCCTGGAAAATTAAAAAGCAAATGGACTGGTCCATATATCATAACAGATGTTGCACTACATGGTGCAATAGAAATTAAACCAGAAAAAGGAGGAGAACCGTTTAAAGTCAATGGACAACGGTTAAAGCCTTACGTTCAAATGGTGGATAACTCAAAAGTGGTGTTTGAAAAAATTGCTTTAATTAACCCACAAATCTGACCATTTGAACATAAGGCACTGCGTCCGGCTGAAGACGTTAAACTTAGCGCTTTTCGGGAGGCAACCCGAGAACTTTGTGGGTGTGTTCACTGCAAGCCCTCATTTACACTTATGCAAAGCATAAGTGTGTAGTTTGTGTAATTAGTTGTTTTTATTATGCTTGATTATTTGATTCTAGTGTGTTTTATTTTATAAAAACATAAAAAAAAACATAAAAAAATTGTGTATATTCAATGTACGAACATACAGGTAAAAAGAGGGTATAAAAACAAGGTTGAAAAATGAAAAAAAAAATAGCCCTCTGGAGACCCCTCGCGACGAGACGAAAATTCTTCACGACCGCGAGAGCAGAAAAATCGCGATCAGGAAACACCATCTTCCAGACTTCGCGCCGCGACCACCACCTCCGTCGCGACCATGCCCTCCGTCGCGAAGGAGCGTGACCAGGTATATATTCCTAACCCTAGCAGCCGCCGTCATTTTTCACCCTTTCCCTCTTCGCGACTCTCTCTCACGGCCGGGTAAATTTTCGACCAAATCACCGATTTTCATCATTTTTTCTCGCGTAGATCATCATCCAAGGTACGTATATCCTTCCTCTACTCTCGATTTAAGTTGTTACATGTTAAATCCTAGTGAAATCGCACGAAATGTTAGCCGACCCTAGGTTTCCGATCGGGTTTGTGTAAATGTTGTTAATCTCCTAAATTGATGCTTGTATATGCTAGATATATCACTTAGGAACCTTGTGGACTTAATGCATTGAGTCAAAACTGAGCAAAACAGGAGAAAACTTCGATCCCGTTCGGTCCGTTCCGCCCTCGCGACCGCGACGAGGACAACCCTCGCGACTTGAGGTCAAACGCGACCTGGACGCGACCAGGTCGCGAAGGCTGGGCAGGGGGTTAAATTTTTGCTCGTTTTTGCTATTTTTCTTGCGTGTTAAACTAGATTAATGATTTGTATGAATTGGAAATTTACAGATATGGCCCGCAGAAGGGAACAACGTCAACAACCAGTCGAAAGGGACAACATCGCTTCACATGCATGGTTACGGTTCCCTAATACCATTCCCGCGGTGAGGAAAAACTTGTACGAGGCAAATTTGGAAAAATACAGGCGAAGAGACGTGGAGCCAGCCCTAGTATTAGACTGGAATTTTGCTAATACCATTGGGATTACTGCAGCACTTGACCAATATTTGGTCAAGACCGATGGCGTTTATACCAGCTACGCATGGAGGAATTTATTCCAGGTCCGAGAGCACAGCTACAAGGAGCTGATGCTAGAGTTTTTCTCCACGGTCACCTTTGATCCGACCGAGGAGGACATGTTTGTGCGCACGTGTCTTTCCTTCCGACTTGGAGGGGAACCTAGACAGTGCAGCGTGGTGGAGCTGGGATGGAGACTGGGTCTCTACCCACATGGTGATGCTCGTATACCAGAGTTTAGAGATTATCTAGCTCGTTGCCTCACCAGCCCACCCCAGGAGTTGGTTAATGAAGAATTCTAGGGAGAGATTGCCAGCACAGTATACCTCCCTGAGACTGCAGTGGAGAGTGCGATCCGCTCTCCGATCCATAGAGTGTTACATCGTCTCGTTGCTACTTCCGTCAATCAACGGAAGGGCTGTGAGAAAGTTCCGGCTGCTGATCTCTTCTATCTGTGGTGTCTTTTGACACCAGGGAGGCACTGCAACCTCCCGTACTTACTGGCATTTTTCTTGGCCCGCAAGGCCACAGGGGCTCGATCTTCTAGCCCCCTCTGCGGTGGCCACTTGATCACACGACTGGCTCACTCATATGGTATCACCGCACTACCAGCGATACAGTCCATGACCCCGAGAGCCCCGAGAGCCATAGGGCGTCAGTATCTGGAGTTGATGAGGGTGATACGACAGGCAGGTCCACCAGGTGTATTTGTACTAGATGAGCCAGATCAGGAGGAACATGCACCCGAGGCTGCTCAAGCACCACCTCCACCTCCCAGGCGCCGACAGCGCCAGCGACAGAGATCCCCCGTACCACCACAGGACCCAGAGCCCCAGATTAACCTCGGGACTATTTACCAGCAGATGCAGTCATGGCGTCTAGAGAGCCAGACCCAGTACCAACAGATGCAGGACTGGCACCTGGCCAGTCAAGTTCAGCAGCAGTGGGTGGCGGATTCCATGACCGACTTCTTCAGACACCAGGGATTTCAGCCGCGATATCCCTATCCAGATACTGTACCACCTGTACCTGATTGGTACAGGAGTAGATATCCTCAGGGAGATGGGGCGGGGCCATCGGGTACCCACTACGATGACGAGGATGATGATGAGTGAGTCTTTATGTTTATTATTTCCAATTTAGTGTGAACTTTAAATACAGTTTTGTGTTTTAATTATTGTTGGTTTGAATTTAAATATTGTGTGGTGTGAATTATTTTTATTGTTCAGAATGACGTTTGTTTGTGTTGTTATTATATTACAGAAAGCGATCTAACATGCTGGCAGTCAGTTCAGCGCCCAACGTATCAAAAGATCGACCGTAATTTATATATCAAAAAAAAAAAAAAAAATTATATATTTTTGCGAAAAACTCAATTTTGCTTGAGGACAAGCAAACCTCAAGTGTGTAGTATTTTGATAGTGTTTTATTTTTACAATAAAACACTATCATTTAAAGACTGTTTTATCGCATAAATATGCTCAGAGGCACGCAAAAACTATATTTTTGTGCAAAACGAAAGAATCCAAAAAACCGCCTTAAAACATGCAAAATGCTTCTTCATAACAGATATGGTTCAGACAGACCCGTCTAACCTACCTCATCTGTTAAAATCAAACAATCACATTTTATAAGACTGCATGTTTTCACAACAAATAGGCAAAAGCTCACATTCCAACGGCAGCTCCTAATGCACACCACAGACTCCCAACAGTCTGGCGGTGATAATAGATCTACTGTCGGGTCAATACTAACCCATGCCAGCCATTTGTTTTCACATAGAAAACATCTCACAAATCACGGGGAAATCCTATTAAGATATCATTAATTCTCTCAATAGAATTATGATTAATTTGTCTACAGTCCCCAGACATCCTCACAAAAATTGCAAGCTAAACGAGAGAATATCTCATTCTTCATACACTGCACATCACAGCCCACTGCTGTGTTGCAGATGCAAATCTGCCAGAACTATGGTTTTCACCATAGGAAATCCTGATAAGCTCAATATCAAAACAGGCTTATATTAACAGGTGGCTAAACATGAATTACGATTCATGCTTAACTTGAACAGAGTTCTTCGGAGCTGCTGGTGTGAGGAAAACAAGAGTGATTTGTGTGTTAACATTTATGGCTTATTTTCAGGAACAAGACCCAAGAACTATAAAAGAACAAACCCGAGGAAGTGATGCTCTAAACCGAAGAGTAAAAAGGCGAAATACACATAAAAATACAGCAATCGCGACTTGACAGACCATTGGTCGCGACGTGAAGAGAAGCAAGGCAAAGACTCAAAAAGCTACAGCACTCGCGCCGCGACGGTGTCCTTGGTCGCGACGCGAAGACCTTGGACGCGAGACCAACCACTCCATGATCGCGAGGCTACCAACAAACGCACTAGCCAGACCAGTGGCCGACAAAAGTAGCACCAGGCCGCACCCTCGCGACGCGACGGGACCTTTGGTCGCGACGCGAGCACTGTGCTCAGCCAGTATAAATAGAAGCTCTCTATGCACGGATTAATACACCAATTAACATTCTCTAGACATCAAGTTACCAATTCACTTTCTATTTGTTGTAATAGTCAGAATATCTTTTAGCTAGTTGTTTAGAATCAAAATATCATCCCTCTCGGTGGTAATTCTAGTTGTAATTCACGATAACTCGAAGGGTAAACGCATCAAGTTACATGACAATGAACATCAAGACCATCTCCACGATCATCATGGAAGGCTAATCTTTTCAGATTACTTCCGGTAATGTTATCCAACCTTTAGTATAGCATGTTATTACTTTGATTCCGACAAATGTTTTATTATTGTAACTCTTAAACTCTCATCTCTTTGAATACAAATAGTGAATCATTTGTGTCTACTTCTACTTGTTATCATATTCTTAAGACATAGTATTACCAACATATTATTCGTGCCTATCTCACTTAAATAACGAGCTAAGACGGATAATCAGTTAATATACTTTGTGCCCAATTGATATGTTAAGAAGTTGTAACGTTACTATAACCTAGATAAAACATAATATTGCTACACCATTGTTTGTGCCTAATCTACTTAATTGTTAGACAAAGACAAATAATTGATTCAACATGTTATGTATTTACCTAAGTAATAGTAATTGTCAGTAAACTGTAATTATGTTAAAGTAATTATATCGGAATCATTGTAATTAAACATGTAAAACTAATTGTTGATAACTGAACCGGAAGTAATTCTTTCTTTATTCTCAAGTTAAAATCTCAATCTTTTTACCATCATCGTTAAAAATCTACTTTACAACTCGTTAAAAGTTAACCAGTAAATCCTTGGACTCGACCCCGCTTGCCCTATCTACATAGTAAAAGTGGGTTATAAATTGTTTTTGACGCGTGTGACGATAGCGTTGTCAAATATATATATATATATATATATATATATATATATATATATATATATATATATATATATATATATGTATATATATATATATATATATATATATATATATATATATATATATATATATATATATATATATATATATATATATATATATATAATACAATATGAATATTCTACTAAAGCATGCTTTCAACTTATATATTAAACACAATATAATAAAAACGAGAGAAATGTCGCCGATAGAGGTTGACGTGACGATGGATGAAAATGATCAATTCCAACAATCAAAAGAAGGCATATGAAGTAATGAGGCTTGATTTGGACTTCTTGTGTTTAAGAGTTACAAAGAAAACAAGTTTGTCTAAATAACCGTTTACTCGACATAGTCAGACTTGACTCGATCTAACAAGGTCAAATCGACTGTTTGATATTGAAAATCTTGATTTTTAGCTCTTAATGCCTCTAGAATAAGTCCAAAACAGTTCTAGCCATAATCCAAGTAACTTAGTATGATAAAATATAATTTAAAATATTGCTGAACACATTAATATATAATTCAAAATCCATCATTAAACTAGTATTCACAAGCTCAAAACAAAGACCAAGAGTTCCAAGTTCAACATTCTAGAAATGCATTCATATGTTCGAATTCAATGTGTACACCAATGAAACTCTTTAACATCTTTATATATTAGTTTAATTTTCTGCTTTCAAACTAGTTTGGTATGAGATATTTATCTCCAATTGATCCGGTCCATTTCAAATACAATAACTAGATCCAAATCATCAAATGACTTGTTATCTTCATTTTTTTATGAAATCACAACTATGGTCCATTTAAATACATTATTCTATGTTTTTGATTACTTAACCATCATTTGATATTAAGGACAAGAATTCTAAGCTAGATTGACTATTAATTTGTGATCTCGATTTCCAAATCATCACAAAATCTAGGTTTATAATCCCCAAAAATCATAAATGAATGTGAAATCAAGCTTTTGTAAAGGTAAAATGATGATCTATTGATGGTCTAATGAGTCAAACTCGCCTAGAAACTCAATCAAAACATACAAACCATCATAGATTTAGATTTGGGGAATCCTGAAACCCTAACTTGAAATCTTGTAGAAGGTGATTAGAGATTATACCGTCTAAGGTCTAAATGAGTTGATTCTAGCTTAATATGTTCAAGTCTACCAAAAAACACCATTTTTCTATTCCTTACAACCTTCCCCGAGTTGTTTTATTTCAAATAAAGGAACACGAGGAGTTATATATCAACTTTAGTTATTTAACACAATTCACTTGTAATTTTCTTTTATTCTCTTTAGACCACATCTAGTATCCAACAATTGACCAACTTCTTATCTTCTTAATTATTCCCACCTAACTAGTTTCTCTAAAATATCAGTCCGTAAACCAGGTACATGGAAGGTCTAAATAAGTTTCACTAAATTGGAATTTTAGTCCGTTAAATCAAATTTCTAAATTCGCAAAACTTTACGCTTCTAAGTTTTAATTTCACTAATGAGTGAAACTCCCCTAGAAACTCACTTAGCAAATACAAAACATCATGGATTTTGGATTTGGGGAATCCTGAAACCCTAACTCAAAATCTTGGAGAAAATGAACGGAGGTTAAACCGTCTAACGTCCAAATGAGTTGATTCTAGCTTAATCTCTTCAAGTGCACCTAAAAGCCATCTCAATCTCCAGCAAACCCAAATCACAATTTTTTGTTCCTTATAACCTTCCTCAAGTTGTTTTCATTTAAATAAAGGAAGACAAGAGCACTTATATTTTAACTTTAGTCATTCAACACAATTAATTTGTAATATCATTTTATTCTCTTTAGACCACAACTTGTATCCAACAACTAACCACTTTCTAATCTTGTTAAATTAATCCTACCTAACAAATTTCTCTAAAACATTGGTCCGTAAACCAGGTGAAGGGAAAGGTCTAAATAATTTTCAGTGAATTGGCACTTTTAGTCCGTTAAATCAAATTTCTAAATTAGCACAACTTTACCATTTTAAGTTTTAATTTAACTAATGAGTGAAACTCACCTAGGAACTCACTAAACACATACAAACCATCACGAATTTCGAAGTTGGAGAATCCTAAAACCCTACCTAAAAATCTAGGAGAAATTAGTAGAGATTATATAGTCTAAGGTCCAAATGAGTTGATTCTTGCCTAATCTCTTCAAGTGCACCTAAAATAACTCTTAATCTCCATCAAGCTCAAATCACCATTTTCTATTCCCTTCAAGCTTTCCCAAAGTTGTTTTGTTTTAAATAAAGGAAGACAAGAGGACTTATGTTTCTGTAACGCCCCGATTCCCAACCAAAATTTTTCCTTAACAATTTAAGTAATAACACAATTAATCTTATTAGAATGTTTAAAAAATGTTCATCAAAACATATTATCGAAGTATATCCGTCCCATCATTATCAAAATCTCTATTAATAAAATAACTGCAAATCATAAATACGCGATGCACCGCCGTCATGCCGAGCTCAGCCCTTTATCAACTGTAGTACCTGAAAATGTTTAAAAATCAACGGGTAAGGACAACGCTTTGTAAGATACAAAAATTACCATACATGCCCACATATTCAACAACCAGACATTGACAACGACCCGACCGTAACTGTAATACAACACCTACGGGCGCCCATGATACAACACCTATGGGACACGGAGTGGTTCTACCCATGATACAACACCTCTGGGTTCCCGGTTATGGCCCTGCCCATGATACAACACCGATGGGACAAAGGGATAGTCCAGCCCGTGATACAACACCGACGGGACAAGACGATAGTCCAACCCGTGATACAACACTGACGAGTGAACACGCATCAGTACTGAGGCCAACAACAGATAATAACCACAATTATGAAACAAATCATATAATAGTAAATAACACGCAAGTTTCCTAACATGCAACATCATATAGTAAGGTGATGATACTCTCCTGTCTAACAGTCAACTCGGAAACCGCTACAATCGATACTTAAAACTTCGATACACGACCAAAGGTATGCAATCCGGATATTGAAAGACGAGACTCAGCCCTCAAAACCTTCAGAAAAATGCCTTGAACACACTCCAGGTCGTGGGAAATAATTAGGGTTTCTGAATCCCTCTTTAGCTGAAATGAGCCACTATTTATAGGCATGGAGAAAGTTAGCACCGCTAAATCCAATGTTAGCGTCGCTAACCTTGGTCCTCCGGAAGACCAGGTTTGGTCAGCCCCGAAATCGCGACAACCCAGATTTTCCGCAACCAACAATTAGCGTCGCTAAAGGAAAAGTTAGCATCGCTTACCACTATTAGTGTCGCTAATGGTTAAAGTTAGCGGCACTTGGTCTTTTGGCGACTTTGGGAACGGCTCTTACAATTCTCCTCCACTTGTCTGGATTCCGTCCCCTAAATTTGCGTTGGCAAACTGATCAAGGTAATGCCTCAGCATTTCTTCTTCCAATTTTCACACCCATTCCAACTCTACTGTGTTGCCCAAGATCCTCTTCGACGCCAATCTCCTTATCCCACAAGACCTTAGTATTGTCTTCTAGCATCACCAATGTTTTCTCAAAGAAGGATTTCATAGATGTTCGCTTTTCAATATCACCATACTGCACACTAGGGGATGCGTCATGTTGCACAGTCTCAGCTGAGAGATCTAGAAGTTGCTACGAGTCTGACTAAACCATAGATTACCTTTTCTACACTACCAATGACCCGGTACACCTGAGGTCCCTCTTGCCCCTATATCGATACCTTAACAACAAAACTCCGACCTGCAAACTCAGGTCCTAACGCTGCCTAACTTCATGATTCTTCTTCCGACTCAAAACAGTCTGCAATCTCTTCCTGAACACAACAGAAGTCCTGACACCTTCTCTGGTGCACGACATCTTGCACAAGACACCATCGCTCGCGTGCTAAGCATTTTTATAAAAGAAGTCTACTAACGTTGCATAGAAAACCGCAGTTCCCACCAAGCTAAGAATGTAATCCAGAAGAAACTCCTTTAAGCGTCTAAATTGATCTCTCAATCCAGCCATCCATCTGAGGGTGATATTCAACACTTAAACAAAGTTGAGTGTCAAAACCTTTACCAAACCTTCTCCTAAACTCCTAGGTGAACTGAACCTCCCTATCTGATATCACCCATCCGGAGTACCATATCGGGGTACCTCCTCCAAAGCCTTAACATCATCCTCCTTTCGTAGACAAGGTCACTATAATAGACCTAAAGCGAACACTCATTGTCAATCAGTATACAACATCCTAGTTTTTATCAACACACTGAAGAGTTCCTTAATACTTCTATGATAAATCCATATTTGTATGCCTCCAATTCCCACTTCGAAAATCTTCAGAGACCGGATTTTTGCTATAAACCTGTTAATGACCGGCCTTGACCTCCCTACCGGTCGAACATCTCTAGGCACGTCTCCTTTCCTGCCAGATCACCAATAATACTCTCAAATATCATACCCATCCATGTCACCCCCGGGCGATGGAAAGACTTGACACGAATGCTTCGTTCATTATTGCTTAAAGAGCCCTGCCGATCTTTGATATCCAAAGCGACCATAATGAGTTAGCCAACCTCTGCTAACCCCACCCCACTACCTTCATTTACCCGAACTATCTAACCTTAAGCCGTTCCTTTTCCCAGCTTCCCATCTAAACCGTTATCTTGAATCCGATCTGCCTGGCCTTCGGTTCGCCCCGATCTGCCCTTGGATTTCATTCCTACCAGCTAAGCAGACATTAGCGAAACTAAGGTGTCTTCACATAGAATTAATATGGCACCTATGAATATAGACAAGTCCATAAGCTTCCCCCGTCTCACTGGACAACCAAACATACTAAACCTCAGCACCCGTATAACCATTATCTCTTCCAGTGCGGAAATCATCCGCTCCAAAACCAGTCTAACCAACCAGCCCGCTGTAACTGCATCTCGTACTCGTGGGAACATGACACAATATTGCTATAATAAAGGATCCGACCCTCCCAAAATACTTGCCGGAACACCGCATAGTACCACCTCAACAGAGCATAGTACACCCCATCTGGTCAACACCCTTATATCTCACCGGGGCACGATACGTCACAACCGCGAACAGGGCACAATACCGCGGTCCCTACACGAGATACCAAGCCTTCCAGTCGTAGAAACCTCCTACAGTCACTATACAACTAAGTCCTATTCGATCTTAACCAACGCTTTTCCTCGACCCTACAATACCTTATATTTTCGACTAACACAACCCTTGTCATGTCTTGATTTCATTGTTTCTTAATATGTTGCTTCCTTACTGATCCTTCTTGATTGATACACAATCTCACCAAAACGTTTCCTTAATACCTCGTTTCGACCCCCCTCTTAACTTCCGCCCAGCCTTTCCTGCCTTGGATGGCTTCTCGCCTCACGATCCTTTCCTCAGTTTGAAACTATTGGCTAGTGCTCGTGAGACGAGCTGTCATATATGATAGACTCCTTATTTCGAAGACTTCTGACTTACATGTATAAGTCTTGTTGAAGCTTGAAGCAGATTCCGGTCTCTGAATAATTCCTCTGTGTCAATCTTTCTGAGTATCAGTCAATTCAAGCAGAACCTTGTATCATGAGTCACCATAGCTTTCACATTCTTGCGGTCGAACGAACATGTCACGTTGTCTCCTCAATCTGGCATCTCATCTTCGCTGTTCAGCCTTATTTATGCCAAAACCGGAATCTCTCGCTCCCATTGTTGTCAAGGTCTTGAATCGAAACGGAAAGACAGTCGCCCAACGTTCTCCACACCTTAACGGGAATAGTCAGAACTCCTTAGGAGGTGACCATGCTTCCCTAGGGTGGCCAAGATCCTTGCCTCCTTGCAATGTATACAAACTACCAACCGCATCCTTAAAGTCGCAGAAATTCCTTCACTCAAAGCAGTTCCAAACACCTTTACCCTAAGGTGAAAAGCTACTCGATGTATCAATATCCACTTACCAGTTACAACATGCAATGGCACTCTCATCTTCATCCTCAAAGCTACCATGACCTTTCCTTTCCCAAGGGCCTTTGTCCCTGACAATCGGGCTCCTGCTTCACTAGGTCGGGGATACCCATCCCAGGCAGGCTCCTTCATCGTCACGAGACTTCCATCCCCAATGGCCGATCATGTCACACTGGGAACCCTTCTTCCCTTTCTGCTTCAGTCCCTCTACTTGTTGTAATCTGTCCGAGAAACCATCTTATGTGGGTCTTCATCCCATACATCACACACTGCATGCATTCTCTGCCATACATTGTATGCAGTCTCCAATTACTCTATTTCCTGCTGGGTCGCAAGAACTCTATAGTGCAACAACTGGATGGACACTTCCCACTCCTCAAATAACACAAGGTGACATGACGCCTTGACTAACAAGTCAGCACTTAAGTCAATCCGGATCCTCAACCATCTCCCTAAAGGAATACCCGGTAATCCTCTGGAACGTATCTGCAGATTCCTAAGCCATGGTTTCTAACCAGCTGCCAATTCCTTCTCCCTCTATCATCATAAACCAAGCCAACCCAATTCAGATGCTTGATAATTCATAATGCAGGTACTTCCATGCTCCAATAGTTAAGCTATACTTGCATTAAGTTTCATTTCTTCTCATAGAGTAACAATTCTCCGCCACTTGGAGTTTGCACTAATAGCTAATCCTGATCATGCTCGATCAACGCCTCGATCCTTTGCAACCAGTCCAATCCTAATATCATGCCGATTTAGTCCATTGTAAAGGAATAAGGTCTATCGAGTTTCACATCCATGGACCTTCGAAATATCGTCTTGCAAAACCCAGACGCATCGTCTTGCAAAACCGGATGCATCGGCTAGCCCATTTCTGTCAATCATATCCCTCGTGACCTCAACAGCAATTAATTTTTTTGGCACCTTACGTTCCGTCCCGATCCATCTCGATCAGTCACATCCAAACTGACTCCTGATCCATTCTTCTTGATCGAACATCACCATGATGAAGACATGTAGTGTCTTTTCGCCACTAATCCATAATACGAATCATACATGATTCTCTACTCTAGCCAGTTCCTTAGAATTTTGGGTAACTCTTCCTCACTCATGTATGAATCATGTGCTTTTGGTAGTACGGGCCCTGTACTACCTGCCACACCTATTCATACTTGTTCAAAAATTTGTCCCCCCAATACGCTAAGTCACCACTCACTCATCTATTAGAAATTTGTATTCATACGGTCCCGTACCAAAGTACCTAACACTCATCCTAGGCTACCTAGGATCTCACACCCTACCCGTGCCTAAAAGAACTTCTGCTAACACCATCGGGTCGCCTCACGGACACACAGTCGTACGCAATCGAGAATAAGATAGATGTTTGAATAAATGATCTTACCCTAAAGTCAAAACCAAACAAGAAACACCCGATAAGGCCAGACCAATAATTCTTAGGCTATCTTATCCTAATTGTATATAACCGAATAACATTCACTAAGAAACCTAACAGTGTTAGCATAGATTCTAAAGCAGTACATAGTAACATATAACAGGTAGTAAGGCATCCTAATCCAAGCAATTCTAGAATGCATTCCTGACTAGGTTCAATACCTACTTTCTAGCATAACACATATCATCACATAGCACAAACTTGGCATAGATAATTGGGAATCACAAAACTTACTTGAGCTCAGTTGACGGTTCACATGGCATATCCTTTTATCAAATTAACTTTTCAAAAATCATTTTATTAACGAAAAACTCTCAGTCCTAAGTTTGAGTTTGGATTCCCAATACAGTTCATCCAAATCCCTCAAACCAAGGCTCTGATACCAATTTGTAATGCCCCTATTTCAACCAAAATGTTTCCTTAAAAATATAAGTAATAACACAATTAATCTTATTAGAATGTTTAAACGATGTTCACCAAAACAAATTATCAGAGTATATCCATCCCATCATTATAAAAATCTCTATTAATAAAATAACTGCAAATCATAAATATGCGATGCATCGCCGTCATGCCAAGCTCAGCCCTTTATCAACTGTAGTACCTGAAAAATGTTTAAAAATCAATGGGTAAGGATAAAGCTTTGTAAGCTCCAAAAATTACCATACATGCCCACATACTCAACAACCAGACATCGAGAACGACCCAACAATACCCGTGATACAACACCTACGCGTGCCCAGGATACAACACTTATGGGACATGGGGCGGTTGTCCAGCTCTTGATACACCACCGACGGGACAAGACAATAGTCCAACCCGTGATACAACACTGACAGGTGAACACGCATCAGTAATGAGCCCAACAATAGATAATAACCACAATTATAGAACAAATCATATAACTGTATATAACACGCAAGTTTCGTAACATGCAACATCATATAGTAAGGTGATGATACTCACCTGTTTAGCAGTCAAATCGGAAACCGCTACAATCGATACTTAAAACTTCGATACACGACCAAAGGTATGCAATCCGGATCCTGAAAGACGAGACTCGGCCCTCAAAACATTCCAAAAAAAGCCTTGAACACCCCCCAGGTCGTGGGAAATGATTAGGGTTTCTGAATCCCTCTTTAGGCTGAAATGAGCCACTATTTATAGGCCTGGAGAAAGTTAGCCCCACTAACTCCAAGGTTAGCATCGCTAACCTTGGTCCTCCGGAAGACCAGGTTTGGTCGGCCCCGAAATCGCGACAGCCCAGATTTTTTGCAACCAACAATTAGCGTCGCTAAGAGAAAAGTTCGCGTCGCTAACCACCATTACCGTTGCTAATGGTTAAAGTTAGCGTCGCTAACTTGGTATTTTGGCGACTTTGGGAACGGGTCTTACAATTTCAACTTCGGTTATATAACACATTTAACTTGTAATTTCCTTTTATTCTCTTTAGACCACAACTTGTATCCAACAAGCGACCAACTTCTGATCTTGTTAAATTAATCCCACCTAACTAGTTTCTCTAAAATATTGGTCCCTAAACCACGTGTAGGAAAGGTCTAAATATGTTTCAGTAAATTGGAATTTTTAGTTCGTTAAATAAAATTTCTAAATTAGCACAATTGTACCTTTCAAAGTTTTAATTTGACTAATGAGTGAAACTCACCTATAAACTCACTCAACACATACAAACGATAACGAATTTCAGATTTTCAGAATCCTGAAACCCGAACTCAAAATCTAGGTGAAAATGATTGAAGATTATATCGTTTAACGTCCAAATGAGTTGATTCTAGTTTAATCTATTCATATGCACCTAAAAACACTTACAATCTCCACCAAACTCAAATCACCATATTTTATTCCCTACAACCTTTCCCAAGTTGTTTTGTTTTAAATAAAGGAAGACAAGAGGACTCATATTTCGACTTTAGTCATTTAACACAATTAACTTGTAATTTCCTTTTATTCTCTTTAGACCACAGCTTGTATCCATTAACTAACCAACTTCTGATCTTGTTAAATTAATCGTACCTAACTAACTTCTCTAAATATTGGTCCCTAAACCAGATGAAGGGAAAGGTCTAAATAAGTTTGACTGAATTGGCACTTGTAGTCTGTTAAATCAAATTTCTAAATTAGAACAACTTTACCCTTTTAAGTTTTAATTTCAATAATGAGCGAAACTGACCTAGAAACTCACTCAACACATACAAACCATCACGTATTTCGGATTTGGGGAATCCTGAAACCTAAAAACACTCTCAATCTCCATCAAGCTCCAATCACCATTTTCTTTTCCCTACAAGCTTCCCCAAGTTGTTTTAATTCAAATAAAGGAACACAAGAGGACTTATGTTTCAACTTCGGTCAGTTAACACAATTAACTTGTTATTTTCTTTTGTTCTCTTTAGACCACAACTTGTATCCAACAACTGAAGAACTTCTGATCTTGTTAAATTAATCCACCTAACTAATTTCTCTAAAATATTGGTCACTAAACCAGGTGAAGGAAAGGACTAAATAAGTTTCACTTAATTGGCACTTTTAGTTTGTTAAATCAATTTTCTAAATTAGCAAAAATTTAGGCTTCTAAGTTTTAATTTCACTAATACAATTTTTTGTTGGTATTGCAGGGTCTGGAATTAAATCGTGGTTAAAGCTTGGTAAGTTTTTTCACATATCTTATATGATTTAATTTAGAATTTACAAAATGCTATCATATTGGAGGTTTATGTAGCCCAAACTTAAAGTCGTGATATCTTCAAATAAATTTTGAAATGGAAAAGTAAGACAGTTTTTGTGGACATATGCGTGTTGGCATGTTATTAAAATTATTATGATACTAGAATCTTTTCAAGGTTTCTTTAACTAAAGGAGCAACTTTTTCTTTATCGCAGTTATCGGAATTGTATCAATCCTATCGATGGTGTTGATGTCCATAATATATTACATTATGAAAACCTCACCAAACAATTGTGTTGCTTTGTTTAAGCATAAAACCGAGGACGACAAAAGTGTTGAGGCATTTGTCAAACAATATGGATCCTTGAGTACGAAAAGATACACATATCCTGATATAAAGAAAATGACAAACTTGTTTCAAGTTAAATTAGGAAAAGGAGGTTTTGGTACCGTGTTTAAAGGAAAGCTATCAGATGGACGTCTTGTGGCAGTAAAACTTTTGAACTCATCAAAATCAAGTGGAAAGGAATTTATAAACGAAGTTGCAAGCATTGGTAGGACTTCTCATGTTAACATTGTTACTCTCTTGGGATTTTGTTTCGATTATCACAAAAGAGCTCTCGTATATGAGTTCATGCCAAATGGATCCTTAGAAAAGTTTGTATATGGTCATGTTCGTGAACATACAAATGAACGCATAGGAGTTGACAAGTTATATGAGATATCACTTGGAATTGCACGAGGTCTTGACTACTTGCATCGAGGCTGCAACATTCGAATTTTGCATCTTGACATAAAGCCACAAAACATCCTCCTTGATGAAGACTTTTGTCCCAAGATAGCAGATTTTGGGCTTGCAAAATTATACTCTAGGAAAGAGAGTATCGTTTCAATGTTGGAGGCTAGAGGGACTATCGGGTATATTGCACCTGAAGTTTTTAATAGAAACTTTGGAGGAGTCTCACATAAATCTGATGTGTATAGTTACGGGATGTTGATACTTGAAATGGTTGGAGGAAGGGAAAATGTTGATGTTAGTGTTGGTTATGGGCATACGAGTGAGATATATTTTCCTGACTGGATTTATGAACGTCTCAAGAAAGATGAATTTCTATTAGATGGTTTGACAACTATGGATGAGAACAATTATGCTAGAAAGATGACAATAGTTGGCTTGTGGTGTATACAAACAAATCCAAAGCAAAGGCCATCCATTGATGTAGTGATTGAAATGTTAGAAGGAAGCATGGAGGCATTGGAAATTCCACCAAAACCGTTCTTTTCTTCTCCTCCACGGTCACCAGCCACCTTGTTTAACACATCACAAGAAGTGACCAATGGCAATTCTATTTTACAACGGATATGATATATTAACTCACTCAAGCTCGATTTTTATAAAGGTTCCATAATTAAAACAGATGAAATGCTTGATGTAAATGTTCGTGTTTATAGTGTTTCAAATATCTTCGTATACTTTTAGCTTTCCTCTAAGGCTTTTTGAGGGGTCATTGTGTAAGAACCTGTGAAAAAGTTGTAAAGGGTAAAACCGTCTTTTGACACGTTGTACGACTACTATGTAAAATAATATGTATTTGTAAAGTAATAATATAAGAAATAAGAGATTATGTGAAATTTGGAATTTTGTCGCGTGAATAGTGAAATATGACCAAAAAGGGCAAACCGGTCATTTTACATGGAAATGACCAAAATGTCAAGAAAAAAAAATGTTAAGTTGGAAGAGTTATGACCTTTGGACCATTTTTGTGGAAGAATTGGAAGGTTAGGGACCTAAATGTAAAGTTTTTATAAAAACTAAATATATATATTAAAGGATAGTTATTTCCTGCATTATGTAAGAAAACAATAGAAGTCTCCAGAGAGAACTAGAGAGAGCGAGAGTGTGCAGGAAGAACACGAGAGGAAGAAGAAGAGATCAAGAAATTGGCCAAGGGAATCAAGAAATAACATTGGAATTGGTGATTCCAAAGTAAGTAAGGTTAGTAATTGAAGTTTCTACCCAAGCTTTTGTGTGTTCTAGATGGGTTTCCATGGAGTGGACTGAAATTTGTAATTCCAGTCATAATCCATGAAGTGCTTATGATTTCTGGGCTTAAAACATGTCCATGTAGTAAGAACAAGTGTTAAAAATAGCAAAGTAGGTTGCTATTGTTGAGAAGTTTAAATGTTGCTCAAGAACCCTAAATCATGAATTAGTGTGATTAAGGTGTTTCTAATAGCTTAAAACCTGTTATTAGTCAAGGGTTTTGGTCCTAGAACAAACCCCATACAATTAAGAACAGAAATAAGTGCTTAATGGGTGAAAACTGCGTGCTACAGTGCACTGCGTGCTACAGTGCCCTTCAGACAGGGACCAAAAATGTTAAAAATGTTAGAAATCCAAACGCTAGAAACCATAGCTAGACATGTCTGATTGATCTGAAATTTTAGCCATAACCCTAAAATGGTATAAGAACATGTCGGGAATGGTCAAATCCGTAATCCGACCTTGCGGAAAAGTCACTGTAGCGGCAGTGGCTAAAATCACTATTCACGTCAAAACTTGATTTTTAGAATTTGAGCTAGACTTGTCCAATGAACTCCAAATTTGAAACACAAGTCTAATATGGCCTAAGATTTCATGGAAAAGAGTCGGAACTGAAATACGACCCCTCGGGGGTACTGTAGCAATATACGCGTATTTCGGAGAAAACCGTTAAACGAGTTTATTAATGGCTATACATTTATTATAACCTAGAGTTATATTATATGAGACTTTAGCATTATAGAATTAATTATATTGGGTATTTATATATACTACTTGTATAGGTGGTGCTTCAAACGTTATTGAGCACGGGAAAGGAAAAGGCGTACGTGAAGCCTAGGGAACCGTAGTAAAACCAAGGTGAGTTTTATGAGGATTTTTATAGTACATAGCAAAATGTTATTTTTTCAGAAAAGTAAGATTTCCAAATGTTTATAAATACTAAAGTTTGGAAAATAGTTTTGAAAGAAGCTCTATATAAGGGCTTAGTGTTTTAAACAGAATTTTAAAGTATGGTTTGCAAAGTATTTTGAAAGAAGTTCCTTATGGGAACTAAGATGTCAAAATCAGTTTTTGAAAGTATTTTCAGTAAAGAGTTATAAAATGTTTGAGTAAGAGTTGTTTACAAATTGTGTCCCATTTTGACCAATTTGAGATGAAATGAAGTAATAATTAAAGAAAGAAAGAAGTATGAGCCAGTTGTCCGGACTAGGATCACCCACATAATCGGGGGATCAGAAGACACTACTGGGATGGTACCTCCCGTCGCGAAGTAGTTGTCTAGCTTAGTATACCCTTGTGCTTGAATCTGTTCCAAGTCACAAAGGGGAGTTAGAATGAGCGTAACCTTGTAGGCGGATCTGTTCTGTCCCACGAGGGGAGCTAGTAGAATGAATTAAAATAACTTAATTCATGAGTTTCAGTTGGTCATAAGAAAAAATGAGAAAGAAAGCAGTTTTGAGAAAGAAAGTGTTTTTAAAGTTTGAAAGTAAAGAATAATAGATATTTTGAGATTTATGAAAGAAATCAGTTTTCAACAAGTTTACTTGTAATATTTCAAGTTTTGAGCAGAAAAGTTTTGGGTCTAAACCCATATTACTCACGAGGCTTTATGTCTCACGTATACTATTTTTGAAATGCTATGTACTTAGGTGAAAGGAGCAAAGGCTGCAGTTAGGACCGGTTTATATACTGTAAGTTTAAATTATGGTATCTGTATTGAGTCTGTAATACCCCCTTGAGTTTAACTTTGTAAAATAAATAAAAAAAAATTTAAGTGGCTATTTTATAGTCACGAGTTGTCAAATATGTTTGTAAAGAAAACTGTATTTGTATTAAAATATGGTAAAAGAAAAGGGGTGTTACACATTGTCCCATTTTTCATTGTTTTGTTTGCTAGAGTTATTCCTTTCATATTATATATGGGAAATGTGAGTATGTGGCTGTTAGGTATGTATACTTGGATATAGAACCCTTTAAAACTACACTTTTTTATGAAATAGCATATCGTTCTTTTATTTCATGCATGTCGATTGTTTCTTTCTTTATCCCTAGTAACGATATCATCTTCTTTATTGATCAGCCAACCAAAACTCTAAACACATCTCCAATCTTTACTCTCAGATCTCGAATCCATTGGTCAATCTGCATACATTGGTTCTCTATATTTAATAAAACTGATTAACGGTAAAAAAAGTCCAACTATAAGTGAATGCATCAATTCAATATGCAATTGTAGGACCCGACTTATATAAACAAATACACCAAAACAATTCACTTTTAAAACATAAATAGTTATACCAAACACAACATTGGTGTATAAGTTACATATAAGAGGTACATAAGAGTATCCAGTGAGTACAAAAGCTTAAGAAAACTCCCCGAAGCCGGGCTACTACGGTCCTCGTCCACATGATCTAGGCCTCCTAAACTTGTGCTATATCCTACCCGTTAATGGGTTCACGGGCAACTACAAGGTCATCACACACACAAATCATGTAAAAACACTACTCTGCATTCCTTCATAATCTCAACTCATTAACCCCTTATCTTCGTGAACGCCTACGGTCTCGAGTCATTAAGACTCACCAGCACTTCCCATTTTGTGTGAGAACAACCGGCCACAAAGGCCCTAACAATGTATATTGGGCGATTAAACCCAATCCCTCGGCCACTAAGGCCTAATTAAACCACATACGCTCTCACGGCGTATATTAGGCGATTAAACCCAACCCCTCGGCTACTAATGCCAAAATGAACTATAAGACACGCAGGCTCAACAAACAAAAATCACAAAAGATAAGGTACAATTTACTCACCTGGTGCTAGTATCTTCACACAATTATAGATAATCCAACCCCTTGACAGTCGTTTGCACTTTGTGCATGCGTACACATCGAGGTGAACAAACGTGACCTCTACTTTTCGATTCTGAGATTGAACGGACCGTGCACAAAAATTGTGTAAGTAAGCGGTTATTCAACATGAGTTTAAATGATGTAGTAGTCGAAGATATTACCAATGAGCCGACAGGCGAGGTAATAGAGGACAGTCTTTTGTGCCCCTGACTATGTAGTTATCGCAGTCGAAGATATTACCAATGAGCCGACAGGAGAGGTAATAGAGGACAGTCTTTTGTGCCCCTGCCCCTTGGTTCCAACAAACTTAAATGGAGCCTCTACTAGTGCTAGTGGTGGTGCAGTTTCAGCCCATGCACTTATTCCACAATGTACTCAATCTGTAGTTCTACCCATTAGTAAACCAATCCCTAATCCTAGAGGGAATTTTGCATCTACTGTGCTGACATAGGGAGTGCAAAATCGTGACAGTGTTCCGCACCCATGCCAGCCAGTGCAAGTTACCCAACCACAACAACAACCACCACCCTTTCATAAACCTCACCCACCCATTTTACAACCACAACCACAGCCACAACAGCAACAATATCAAGTTCAAGTTGGAGAGCAGATATACGATGACGAGGATGGGGGTTGGATGCCAAACAACCAAACAATCAAAATCAGCAGTGGAATCGAGGTCAAGGACCTCCACATCAACAACAACAGCAGCAACATCAAAACCAATGGCAGGGGCAGCGATATTACAATAATGAATTGTATAACGATGGTAACTTCGTTTCCCCTTTATATTTTGCTCAACCGATCGGGCAATCGGTTGCGTCGCACTTCCAACCTCGGGAGTACGAAGATAAATCGCTAATTTATTTTCCTGATAATGTAGAGACTCAGATTGATATTAGACCTCAGTTATTAAGAGTGTTGCCCGAGTATAGAGGATACAAGCAGGGTGATCCATACAATCATTTGTACGAATTTTTAGCAATTGCAAATGCCAACATGCCTAGGAACGCAAATATGAATTTCTTTAGATTAAGGTTATTCTCGTTTACACTTAAGTACAAGGCAAAATACTAGTTTATATCTCTACAATCGAACAGTATCACGACGTGGGAGCAACTTAAAACAAAATTTCTTCAAGAATTTTATCCCGCGAGTAAGACATCGGAAATTTGAGGGTGATTCAAGATTTCCAACAGAAACCTGGGGAGGCATTCCACGACGCCTTCGTAAGACTCAAGGAGCTAATGAGATCATGCCCAGATCACAAGTTCCCGAGATGGCAGTTAGTGAAGTTCTTTTACGACGGAGCGGACACCACGAACCAGGCTACGATAAATGCATCGCCAGGAGGAATCATTATGATGCAAGACCCATAAGCAGCTTGGAGGTTTCTAGAACAAATAAGCAATGGTTCGAAGACGAACAATTCAACAAGGAAGCCCATTGACATGCTGTCAGTAGCAAGTATGGAAGTAGAATAAAAGTGGAAGAAGGAAATCAGGGCCAAAATAGGATCAATTACAAAGAGGTTCATCCAATTGCTGACGATACTTCAAAAAGAAAAAGGAGCTTATGTGTTGCATGGTCAGACCATTTGCAACAATTATGGTGAAGTTGGTCATCAGTGTGATGATTGCAAGATGACGCACGAAGAGGTGAGTCAGATACATGGATATGGACAATTTCAGAACACACCTCGGCCGTTTAAAAGAAATTATTAGGGAAATGTTGAACCACAACAAGGAGGACAACAACATATGGAGTCACCACCGAAGGAAGGAAGTGCGGAATTTATTGCTAAGATAAATGAAGTTTACAAGTTTATGGTCAAAATTAAGGTGGTAGAAGGATGCAAACATCCGGGCATTGTTAAGATTAGGAGCTCAACTACTAAAGATTGAACAAGATAAAAAGGAAAAAGTTCAACCCAAGAAAGGTCAAGTCAACGAAGTGATTACATTAAGGAGTGGTAAGAAAGTGGACAACAAGGTAGTTGCTCCACCACCTGAGGACGATAGCGATGTGGAGATTGTTTTTGATGAAAAGGAAGAATTGCAAAAGAAAGGGAAGGAGGTACAAGGAGAAACAAAGAAACCTGAGAGTAAATGGGAGAAGGGAGAACCCAGTGGTACTGCTCCTTTTCCTGCAGCTTTGGAGAAACCAGTAGATAGGCCATATGGTAAACGAGGACCTCAGGCAGAGGATATGTGGGAATTGTTTATTCAAATAAAGTTAACATTACGTTAGTTAATTTGATTAAAGAACTCCCCGCGTATGCTAAATTTCTTAAGGACATGTGTATCCACAAAAAGCAGATTCTCTCGCACCTTCCTAAGAAGATCGAGTTGACTGAGTACGTCAGTTTGATTATCATGGGCACCTTGCCTCCCAAAATGAAGGACCCAGGAGCTCCTCTCATCTCAGTGGATTTAGGAGATGTTCACATCAAAAAGGCTTTGTTGGATCAAGGTGCAAGTGTAAACATTCTTCCAGGACAACTCTTCGATAAGTACGACTTTGGCGCCCTAAGACCTACAGACATACCTTACAGCTTGCCGATAAGTCTACTAAGATACCAAGGGGTATGTTGTCAGATGTTATAATTAAGGTTGGAGATTTCTACTATCCAACAGATTTTCTGGTATTAGATATTCATCAAGTGGTCAAGGAGGAGCAACCAACGATTATTCTTGGACGACCATTTCTTGCAACAAAAAATGCTCATATCGATTGTCGCACTAGAGATATGGAATATCCTTTGGACACCAACAATCGAAGATCAATATCTTCAATGCCAACAGAAGTATGATAGAAGAACAGGAATGTTATCAAATCGACATTATGGATGAGTTGGTCCAGCAATACATGCCTGAAGTTTTACAACAGGAAGCTGAAACCATCATTACAAGAGCCACCAACATTAGAACTGAAGCCATTTCCAGCTCACCTCAAGTATGCATTTCTAGGGGATAAAGAGAGTGTACCAGTGATCTTGTCAGCATATTTGACAGCAGAACAAGAAAAATCTTTATTAGAAGTTTTATCTAAGCACAAGGAAGCAATTAGATGCACCATTGCAGATCTAAAAGGAATTAGTCCAGCAACATGTATGCATTGCATCATTACTGAAGAAGGGACAAAACTTGTGCGAGATACGCAACGAAGGTCATACCCTAATCATGAAGTTGTCAAGAAGGAAGTACTGAAGTGGCTAGATGCATGAATCATCTATTCAATCTCGGATAGTGAATGGGTTAGTCCTACGCAGAAAGTACCAAAGAAGTCAGGAATTACAGTGGTGGATACTAAGGACGGTGACAAAGTGTCCACAAGGCCAGTGACATGATGGAGAGTATGCATTGATTATAGGAAACTTAACGCAGCGACATCAAAAGATCATTTTCCACTCCCATTCATTGATCAAATAATGGAGAAACTGGTGGGGCAGAAATATTATTGTTTCCTAGATGGATACTCAGGGTACAATCAGATCGTGATCCATCCAAAAGATCAAGCAAAGACAACTTTCACTTGCCCATATGGAATGTTTGCATTTAGGAGAATGCCTTTTGGACTTTGCAATGCGCCTGCTACATTTCAATAATGCATGATGGCGATTTTTTCATATATGATAGGGGATGCATAAGAAATCTTCATGGACAACTTCTCAATCTTCGGTTCATCTTTCGAGGCATGCTTGAGTCAGTTGGAAAAAGTTCTGGCAAGATGTGTAGAATCTAATCTAGTGTTAAGTTGGGAGAAAAGCCACTTCATGGTTCGAGAAGGTATTGTTCTAGGACATGTAGTATCAGAGAGAGGATTTGAAGTGGATAAAGCTAAGATCAAGGTAATTTCTACATTACCTTCGCCGACATCAGTAAAAGGAGTGAGATCATTTCTCGGACACACTGGGTTCTATAGGAGATTCATCAAGAATTTAATATGATCTAACCACTTTGTGGTCTTTTACTAAAAGATGCGCCGTTTTTGTTTGATGAAGAATGTGTCAAAGCATTCAACATCTTGAAGAACAAGTTAGTTGAAGCACCTGTCCTAAAGCCACCTGATTAGACTAAACCTTTCGAAATCATGTGTGATGCTAGTGACTATGCCGTAAGAGCAGTATTGGGACAAAGGATTGAAAGAAACCTGTGGTCATATGTTATGCTAGAAAAACTTTTTCAGAAGCATATTTGAATTATACAACCACGGAAAAGGAGTTATTGGCAGTAGTATTTTCCCTAGACAAGTTTAGGTCGTATATTTGGGGATCCAAGATCTTAGTCTACACGAATCATAGTGCGGTGAAGCATCTGTTGGCGAAAAAGGAATCTAAGACAAGATTGATACGGTGGATTCTTTTGCTTCAGGAGTTTGATGTAGAGATCAAAGACAAGAAAGGAACAGAAAACGTCGTAGCTGATCATCTGTCAAGGTTACCGACGCAAGGATTGGAAACAGGGATATAAGATGCATTCCATGATGAACAGTTGCTGGAAGTCAACAATACGCCCTCGTATGCGAATTATGTCAACTTTCTGGCTACTGGAGCGATGCCTACTCATTGGTCGAAACAACGACAGAAGCAATTTCGCACTTACGCAAGGAGATTTATTTGGGATGATCCGGATCTTTTCAAGGTTGGGGAAGACCAGATAATTCGACGATGCGTCCCCGACAGCAAAATTCCTGAGGTATTGACCCATTGTTACGCGTCTTCATGTGGAGGATACTTCAGTGCAAAGAAGACAGGATATAAGATCTTAGAGTCAGAATTGTATTGTCCTACAATCTTCAAGGATGCATACAAGACTGCAAAGGAATGTCTCAACTGCCAACAATTGGGAAACATCTTGAAAAGAGATCAAATGCCATTAAACCCTATACTAGTCGTGGACATCTTTGATGTGTGGGGAATCGACTTCATGGGACCATTTCCCACATTGCAACGGTACGTCTACATTTTAGTCGCTGTAGATTATGTCTCCAAGTGGATTGATGCGAAGGCAACTCGTACTAACAATCATCATGTGGTGTGTAAATTTTTTTAGAAGAACATATTCACTCGACATGGCGTGCCTAGGGTGATCATTAGTGACGGGGGGTTGCACTTCAAGAATTTCAAATTCGGGCGGCTACTGAGACATTATGGGGTTAACCATCGGATCGCTACTCCCTACCATCCACAGACAAGTGGTCAAGTTGAGGTCTCCAATCGTCAAATCAAAGAGATTATACAAAAAACAGTAAAAATGGATAGGAATGATTGGTCGCAACGGTTGGATGATGCGTTATGGGCGTACAGACCCGCATACAAGACGCCGATCAAGACAACACCTTATCCGCTGGTTTATGGAAAGAGATGTCATTTGCCCTTCGAATTAGCCAACCGAGCTTTATGGGCTACCAAGCAAGTGAACCTCGACTATGACGTAGCAGGAAAAGAGCGAAAACTACAACTGTCCGAGCTGGAAGAATTGCGCGATGAAGAATACGAGAATGCAGCCACATACAAATCGAAAATAAAAAGATATCACGATGCAAAGCTCAAGTTGAAGACATTCACGATAGGACAGAAAGTGTGGCTATATAACTCAAGACTAAAAATGTTTCGTTGGAAGTTACAGAGTAAATGGAATGGGCCATACGATGTTATTAGTGTCACGGAGTACGGTGCGGTGGAGATCGGGGATTTCAAAGGTGGACCACCATTCAAGGTAAACGGACATAGATTAAAACCCTATGTTATACCAGGTACGTTCCAAAAGTTAGAAGTAGAAACAATCGAATTTGTGTCAGACAAACCAGACTACGAACTTTAAACAGGTAAGTCCACGTCTGGCTGAAGACCTTAAACTTAGCTCTTGTCGGGAGGCAACCCGATTTCTGTAAAACTTTGTATAGTGATTTTAGTTTATTTAATAATTAATTACGGTAAGAAAAGAATAAGTGTGGGGTAAAATTTGGATTATTACAAAGGCGCGACGCGGGACCATCAAATCGCGGAAGAATTCGGTTCGCGATATTGTGATAAGTCTTAAATGACACTCGCGCCGCGGAAGTCACACGCCGCGTCACGGGTTTAACTGAATTTGAATTTCAAGATAATCACAAACATAGTCCTTATTCTAGTCTAATTTTCTCAACTCTTATAAAAAATAAACTGCATCAAACTTTGATTTGTTCCGTAATCTGTTCTGCACTAAGTTCTTGCTCACAATTTCATCAATCTCGTACCTGTGCAAATCAAGTAAGTATTATGAATTCTCCCCTCTTAGTGTTCTTGAAACATACCTTGAAAGTTCCTTCAAAAATCTCGAATTAATGCATATGAACCGTAATGTATAGCCCTAAGTAATCAATAATGTTGTTTAAAACAAAACCCAGTTCACATTGTTGCTTAATTAGGCCTGTAATGCATTAATTTGTCGATTTTGCTCTGAGTTTCATACGCCGCACCGCTTGGTGTTATAACACGTTACGCGTATGTTGAACATTCATAGAATGCGACACGAGTAATGATATACCGTGCCACGAATGACGCTGATCAGAACTAATTTCTTATTTTTCTAGTCTTTTGTAGGATCCATGTCTTCCCAGGGTTGCTCTAGTTATATTGAATGGCTCGCCTACACTACCAGTTTCGACCGCCATCGCTTCCGTGATCGGTTGGCAGTCTTTTCGCGAAAAAGAATTCTTCCCGCACAAACAGTGGATTGGGAACTCACCCGCGAGTCGGGTATATTGGAGGTCCTAGACCTGTGGATGACTCAGCAAGGCTTTGAAGATAACCAGCTTAACTTTACATGTCGGGCGTTCAACGCGGTCTTCCGAATGGATGAGCCTGTGTACCGTGAGCCACAACTGAAGCTCCTCGCCTCATTTGATCTAGATCAGAAATCGTTGAGCATTACTGACACCGACGTCATGACGTTCCGTCTGGGGAACGTTAACAGATACTGTAGCATAGCCGAATGTGGGTTTCGGCTCGGACTGTATACTCAGGCAGAGGCCGGCGAGGACGGCTTCACTTCCTTCTTGGGCTCGGTTGCTCGAGGTCCTAGTGCTTCTCTCTCGTACTACCTATTTTGGAGGTCGATTTCATCCACGAGTTACTATGCGAACACCATCTCTGAGGGCCACATGCACCTGCCCTCGCACCGGATGCTTCACCGTCTACTTGCCACCATGTTTCGGCCCCAGGCCGACGTTGACCGGGTTTCGTATCACGACCTCTACATCCTGTGGTCGATGATATCGAAGTTAGAAGTTTGTGATGTACCATACTTCATCGCCGACTATTTCAAACGAATAGTCGATGCCCCCTTCGAGCTCCCGGTAATTGGGGGTGGACACTTTTGTTAGGTGAAAGATTGGGTTGGTGAAGTTTTTGTCAAAGGTAGGTGAGATCAAAGTCTTCAAGCTTGATTTTTTTTATTTTCTCAATTCACATTCAATTCCTAAGCCTATAAATACAAGGCTTTGGTTGAGAAGCAAAATGCACCAACAATTGTAAATTGTAATCTTATTGAGTTAATAAGATTTCTCTAGTTGCAGCCCGTGGACATAGGATTTGCACCGAATCCGAACCACGTAAAATCTTTGTGTTCTTCTTGCTTTATTTTCTGCTTTCGTGAGTTTGTGTGTGTGATAGAGTGTTTCCGCTGCGTGTACCATGTCCGATTCCTAACAACTGGTATCAGAGCTTCGGGTTTTGGAGGAGGTCTCGGTTTTAGAAATTAGAGTATGCTCTGTGGTTGTAGTTTTGTCTGATCTTCCACATCAGAAACTAATTTCTATTAATCGTATTAAAGGTGTCTTGGTACTTTGAAGGGTACTATTCTGTCACACATGAGTACACTGAACGAACCGGTCAGGTCCGTGCCATTGTTGTGTATGTTTCGTTGTCTCAATTTGTTTCCTGTTTGTCGTAATGGCTGAAGACAAGGTTGTAATCGAGAAGTTTAACGGTTCTGACTTTAGCTGGTGGAAAATGCAATTAGAAGCATTGCTATGTCAGAATGATTTGGAGATGGTACTTGGAGACAAACCGGAGAAAATGGAAAAAGCTGCTGAAGATGCGTGGAACTCAAAGGACAAGAAAGCTAAGGCGGTTATTACGTTGTCGTTGGAAAGGAGCGTTGCTTTCAACATCATGAAGGAAACCACGGCGCGTGGTATGATGGATGCTCTGACGAACATGTATGAGAAACCGTCGGCGGCTAATAAGGTGTTCTTGAGGGAGTTGTTCACGACAAGGATGAATGAAGACAGCTCAGTTACGGTTCAAATTAACAATCTAAATTCAATTCTGTCCAGATTATCATCTGTAGGAATTAAATTTGATAATGAGACTCAAGCTTCACTACTACTAGCTTCACTACCTGATAGCTGATCAGGAACAGTTACTGCTGTTACGAGTTCCGTGGGGACCAGTGGTATGACGTTTGAAGAGGTTCGAGATTTGGTTCTAGGCGAGGATACCAGACGCAAGAATCAAGGTGGCTCGTCTTCTTCTGAGTTATTAAATATCGGAAGAGGTAGAGGGAATAACAGGAATAGTCGGAGCAGTAGGAGTCGGGGAAGAAGTTCATCTAGAACTTGGAAGAATGTGAAGTGTTGGAACTGCCAAGAGGTGGGACATGTTAAGAGTCAATGTCCAAAGAAAGAATTGAACATTGCTGGTGCCGAGAGTGTGTCTGAGGATGATGCACTGATACTAAGTATGGAAAGTTCTGTAGACTCTTGGGTCATGGATTCAGGGGCTTCGTTTCACGCCATGGACAACGGAGAAACGATGGTGAATCTAAAAGAAAGAGATTTTGGGAAGGTACGGTTAGCAAATGACGAGATGCTTCAAGTAACGGGCATAGGAGATATTGATCTGGTTATTTCATTGGGAACTACATGGAACCTGAAGAATGTCAGGGTGATTCCGGAGCTGAAGAAGAAATTAATTTCTGTTGGTCAGCTGGATAAACAAGGACTGGAAGTAAGGTTTGGTGGTGGTAAATGGAGGGTGGTCAATGGTAATTCGGCGATTGCTCAAGGTATGAAGCGTGGGTCATTGTATATGGTTGAGGTACCTGCTGAGGGAAGTATGACCGTCCTGGTTAAGCATGACAAAATCTGGTTCGCTAAATCTAGTGCTAAGAGAGTTCATTTTGCAAACATGAATTCTGGAGCCAAGGGGATGTTAGCTGAACGAGTCGGAAAGTCTAAACCATTTAGGGGATTTTGTGACAGTGGGACCACGGGGTGTGTTACGGGTACAGTTACAAAGAGCCGTTGGGTTTTGAAGACTAAGACTGAAAAATTCTCTCCTGTTGGAAGTTTGCAAAGTTTGGAGAGTGTTAGTGGTCCTCGGTGTATCTCTGGATCCGGTGGAGTGTCCAAGCCGGTTGAGACAGGGGATGAGTCGGTGGCGGTATTGACCACGACTGAGTCAGTAGCGGGATTGGCTACGACTGAGTTGGAGCTTGTGGTAGCTTCAACTGGCCCTTCTAGTACTTGATGATGAGGGGCGGCTGCAACTAGGAAAATTGGACTAAGTTTAGCTTGTTCTTGGGAACTGGAAGCTTGAAAGACTAATTTGGTTGAAGATTACTGAAGTTACTGTATTGTTCAAAATCTTCAAGTGGGAGATTGTTAGGTGAAAGATTGGGTTGGTGAATTTTTTGTCAAAGGTAGGTGAGATCAAAGTCTTCAAGCTTGATTTTTTTTATTTTCTCAATTCACATTCAATTCCTAAGCCTATAAATACAAGGCTTTGGTTGAGAAGCAAAATGCACCAACAATTGTAAATTGTAATCTTATTGAGTTAATAAGATTTCTCTAGTTGCAGCCCGTGGACGTAGGATTTGCACCGAATCCGAACCACGTAAAATCTTTGTGTTCTTCTTGCTTTATTTTCTGCTTTCGTGAGTTTGTGTGTGTGATAGAGTGTTTCCGCTGCGTGTACCATGTCCGATTCCTAACAACTTTGTTACCCGCCTTGCGCGATCATACGGGCTCCTCTCGGATTATGAGACCCATCGGTTGACCGAGCTTCCACCTATTCCGTTCAGCCCATCGACCGCAACCTCGAGGGAGGTTGTTTATATCGACCATGGGAATGTGTCGGTCACTAGCTTCCCGGTTCCGGTTTTTCAGAACGAGCCGCCGACCCTAACTGAACAAAAGAAGAAACGATACCGCATATCCGAGGGCATCCCGACACGCAACAATCCCGAAGAGACTGAGTTGCGGTATTTAGCAAATGAGATGAGGTCGATCCGCCAACTTTTCAGCAAGCAGTGGAGTGAATACCGGGGCCTTTTAGCTGAAGTGCAAGAAACAATCCACAATACGAAGAATATTCAGACACAAATATTGTGGGTAGCAGATTGTACCTGGAAATACATGAGCGACGTAGATAGCAAAATACCACGCTCCACTGATTGAAGATGGCCGGAGGAAGTACCGGAAGAGGAAGAAGAGTACAACCCAGCGAATCATAAGGAGAACTCCGACACGGCGGAGAGTTGAAAATGTGGGTTGAAAATTGTGAACAATTTCTAGTTTTGGTTGTTTTTCTTTTTAGTAATTTTTCTTAGGATTTTATTATTTCTTAGGACAATACAATGTTAATAACAATAATTAGGACAATAAATGGTAAAAATTTAGGTTGTTTGCTTCTGATTAAGGTATTAATTGATGTTTCAAAAATGTTTAGAAATCAGTAATTACGGCGACGCGACACTCTTAGAGGCGCGGCGTGGTAATTACAAAGCATCACATAGTCAGAAGGTTTCCTAATTACCGCGACGCGCACATCAAACACGCGCGTCGCGGCATACCCTAGCTTCACTTGTGTGTTGTTGTTTTTATTTTCTTTTACCGTTTAATGTTTTTGTTTGAGTGTTTTTGTATGCAAGTACCAATGAGATCAACTGAGGAGTTTTATCACACAATTGTGGGGTCACTGTACCCCAACACTTGTCATACACCGGCGTGTTTCACTGTTGCGCCACAACTCCGGATAGTCAAACTAAGATGTGCAATTTTTGATATCATGTTATAAATGGTTCCGACAAGCAGGAAGTTCTACCGTTCCTAAAGGGGTAACTCTTTTCTCCCTTGTTCTGCAATTTTTTATGTACAACGGGGACGTTGTACGTTTTTAAAGTGTGGAGAGGGACGGTCGAAAAGAGTATTTTTGGAATTTTTGCGAAAACAAGTCATTTTTAAATTTTTAGCAAATTTTCAAAATTTTTAAGAATTGTAACTTAGAAACGAACAGGTTTTTGAGTGTTATAGCATCTGGTATTTTTCTAGAAATACTATTTAGTTGTTATCACGCTATTGTTGAGTTAAAATAAGTTGAGATTTTAGAAGTTAGAAAAATTATGGATTTAGAACATCTTAAGATTGGGATTCAGGAGGGAAATATCAATCAGTGGCCTTTGCTGTTTGAACCGACAGGTCTGAAAAGGGTGTCCCCGAAAGGGCTTTTATGCACCTTACTACCTAAGATCATCTGGTCTGGGATAGTATTTTTGAAAGCTCGTTACACGGACAACATAGAAAGTCATGGATAGTTACATAACGACATTTATAATCTGAATAAGTAAGTTTGCATTTTGTGAACAAAAAATTTGTAATCAATGGTTCTTTAGAAAGTCGTGATTCCCAAAGGTTATTCTAGTCCATTTTTCTCAAAAATCATTTTTATCTAATTTCTGAATACAATAAACTTTGAAACTAAAGGTATTCAAAATTTTTTGGGTGTTAGTTAGAATTTGTTAAAAACTCATTAGCTTGGGGACAAGCAAGGCACAATGGGTGTTTGACGACGCCTAGTAATATCAAGTATTTTAGTCGTCGTTGAGCCCTATTCTGATTAAAATATATCTATTAAACTGTTACATTACTCACGTTTTTGTGTCTAGTGCTTGTTTACGAATTATGTGAAATATAGGGGTTAAAAGCATGCAAAATGGAGAAGTTTGGAATGAAGTCTACTTTCATGCGAAAGCATACGCGCATCGTGGGTCTAGATGACACGTGCCGCATACAGCTGTGCATCGAATCAGAGATTTGAAATTCAAAGTACGAACATCGGGGTTACAGATAAAGACGCGCCGCGGATTTCACCTGTGCGCGCCGCGTCCTGGAATTTTTTGCTACTATAAATAGAGGCTCCCGGTTCGTGATTCGAGAGCGAAGACCCAACCTTTGAGTGGACCTCAGGCCTTTTCGACTCATATTTTCATATTTCATTGATCGATAGTTGGTAGTTGCGTAGTTTTAGTTTATTTTCGTGCTTTTCGGTATTTGTTATCGCGCGTGTTCAACGGTTCTGAATTGTAGAATTTGATTGACCGCGTGGATCTGGATTCTCGGTCCGAGTCAGAAACATCCGACTCGGTACTTTTTTTACTTTTTATGCAATCATTTGTTTACTTTTATTGTTCGGTTTCGATTTCGGTTCTTTAATCGTTGTCATTTATTATTTCGTTTATGTTTTGACGTTTCTGATTTTCTGAGTATACCTCGGGATTAGAACGTATTGTTTTGGTTTGATTGATATTTGGATTCGAGTAGTTATTAGTTGCAAGTTTATGTTTTCAGTAATTGTCGTGTTGTTTGGATTTCGTTGCGTGTATGGATCGACACCATCTATAGAGTGACACTATAGATCAGTTATTTCTTTACACAAATTTCAACCAATGACTCCACGGTTCGACCCATACTTCCACTAGCTAGTGTGCTTGTAAGGTATTTAATCTACTATTTTTGACCGCTTCAACGACTGCGACGATGTCACCTCCTCAACCCCCGCGGTCTCGAGTCACAAAGACTCACCGGATCTCCCAACTGTATGTGCGATAAAACAGTCAGCCACCGGGGCCATCACAACATATGTGGTCCCAACCACCGGTACTAGTAGCCCCACATAGTAAGTGGTCAGAACAATCAGTACTAGTAGCCCCACAGAGTAAGTGGTAGCAACTACAACTACTAGTAGCCCTACAGTATAGAAAACAACAAGCCACAAAGGCTCAAAAAATATCCTCCAATATCTCTGCCGCAAGGTACTCATTATATGGCAGCTCTGGGCCACACAGGCTCAATAAGTGACACCCAGCTGCAAAGCTTTGCAACCAACCACACGACACTGCAACTTCCCATCAGAGCCCAACACCGATGTATAACTACATGATCACTACCCACCATATGATACGTTGTCCGTAAATCTCACCACTTACTACACATGTACTCGTCTGCGTAGCTAATACCAACTAAATATTCAACCAACCACGGATATGGCTTACACATGTACACACAGGTGACAACGCCTATCAATATCAAGTATTTTAGTCGTTGTTAGGCCCTATTCTTGGTGAACTTATATCATATATATATTAGTATTAATCACTTTGGTGTTAAGTGCTTGTATGCAAGAAAATGATGAAAACAAGGACTAAACATGGACAAAATGAAAGAAGTTATGGATAAACACCATTTTAGTCGAAAAGACATGCACGACACGACCTAAGGAACACGCAATTCAAAGTATGAAATACGGGGATAATGGATAAGACGCGTCGTGGATCCAAGCCCTGCGCGGCGCGATAAACCCTAATTTGCAACTATAAATAGAGGCATCTAGGACGAATTTCGGAAGCGAATAATCGACCAAAGGGTGTAACCTAGCCTTCTTTGACTCCATATTTCAGATTTCAGTAGCTACATTGGGTATTTTTATGTTTTCTTGTTTATTTCAATATTTCTTAGTTTTAGTTCTAGCTTGATTCCTTCGATTCTGGATTGTAGAATCAGTGGGAACAAGTTTAGTTTGAATTATTTTCAAAGTCAGTAACTCTTGGCTTCTGGCAAGTTAATACATCCATTTGACGTGCAAAATTGATTGAATTAGGCGAAAGTAGAAAACTTAGAAAATCGGCAATCCCGACTTGTAGGGTGTTGTATTTGCAAAATCTTCACCCTAGAGGGGCTAGTCGATAGTTAGGCTGCCTTGTTATTGCTTGGGTTGAGATTAAACAGGTGATTTTTGTGATTTTTGGAGAATTTTTTGCAACAGACGTACGACGCGACGCGCCTTGTTCATAAGCCGCACCGCGCATGTCATGGCGACGCGCAGGAAAATCTGCGGCGTGCAAGGACTAATTTTGGAAAACTTTTGGCTGTTGTGACTTGTGTGCAGATGGCTGATTACAGATCCGGACACCCATTTTTTACAGTTCCCGAACATGCTATAGGAGACTCCGCGCTATCGTATTCGACTCGGGGAGCTCCGTTCTCGAGCAGTCCTCGGTGCGATCAGCTTCGATCAGGCCGTATTAACCCATATGGGGCTATGGGATGAGCTTTTGCCATTTATCCACCGCACCTGGAGCCATCCCGACGTAGCATATACTTCTGCGTGCCAGGGCTAGGACAGACTTATGGCCACCACAGAGGACATCGCGTACAAGGACCTCGTGCTCGAGTTCCTTTCCACTTGCAGATACACACCAGCATCGAGGGAAGCACAAGCCCAGCTGGTCCGATTCAGGCTGGGTGGGCAGAGTAGGGAGTGCACACTTCGGGATTTTGGTAGACGTATCGGGCTCTATACCGAGGCGAATATGGGCGGTGTTCATTTTCCACCATTCTTTGCTGCCTGCTTCAGGGATCAGCCTCAGAGGGAGACTAACACGATTATTTGGGCAGCGATGTCCAATGAGCTGTTCGAGGCCGGTTCAGCCAGGGAGAGCCAACTTCGAGACCCTCTCAACCGACTCATGCACCGGATCGTATCCACCTCCATCATGCAGAGGAAGGGATGCGAGAAGGTGTCCCGAGAGGACCTTTACTACATGTGGGTCCACTCTGACCCCAGCAGGTTCCTCAACCTATCGTTCGATATGGCAGTTTTATTGGTATCCAGGGTGGTGGGCTCAACCGCCAAGAGCCCCATGGTCGGTGGGCACTTCATTACCCGCCTGTCCTGATCATATGGCATTCTGACGGCCGAGGTTATTGTCGGCCTTGCCCGACCTAGCCCACACACGCATCAGTACGTTATTTTGAGCTTATAGGGGTCATCCACCAGCCACGACAGGGCGTATCCATGCGGATGCCGACGATAGAGGCAGCTGGCCCGCAGGCAGAGGAGGAGGAGCCACCCGCCTAGAGCCAGAGAGTGGACCCGCCTGTCCTGCCACCACCACCAGTTCAGTCACCACCACAGCCTGCAGACAGGGAGGATGTATTCGACGCGAGGCTCACTAGGATTTAGACCGCCCAGGCAAATATCTGGGCTGATATACGACGATTGGAGAGCATCATCTTGAGGCATTTTGGGATACCACCACCGACGGGTGGAGGCGACGGAGCAGTTCCATCCGGGACCCAGCATGATGACTGATTGTACTTTTCTTTTGATCTTTTGAAAACTATGTACATAACTTGTTACTATCTTCTATCTCTTATATGTTTGTTCTTTTTGCATTAAATTTGTTTTGTGAGTTTTCATGCAAGTACCAATGGGAAATCGAATAAGGAGTTGTTTCATGCAAGTGTTGGGTCATTGTACCCCTACACTTGCCAGTTCACCGGCGTGTTCACTGTTGCGCCACAACTCCGGGAGTCTGAATCGTGAGGTGTACGTGTTTTTGTATCTTGTGACAACTAGTTCCAACAAGCAGATTTCCGTTCAAAGGGGTAACTCTTTCTCCCTTATTCTAAAATATTTTTATGTACAACGGGGACGTTGTACGATTTTAAGTGTGGGGTGTGGACGGTCGAAAGAGTTTTTATTTTTGAAATTTTTTGCAGAAAACGAGTAATTTTCAAAAAATTTATCAGTTTTTTAAAATTTTTAAGAGATTGTAATTTTGAAACGAATAGCTTTTGAATGTTATAACATTTATATATTTCAAGAGATACTGTTTAGTTGTTAGCATGCTATTATTTAGTCAAATAAGTTGAGTTTTAGGAGTTATAAAATTTTAGATTTAGAGTATTTTAGGATTGGAATTTAGGAGGGGAACGTCAATAAGTGGCCTTTGTTGTTTGAGCCGGTAGGTCTGAAATGGGTGGCCCCGAATGGGCATTTATGCACCTTACTACCTAAGATCGTCTAGTCTGGGAAAATATTTCTGAAAGCTCGTTACACTGACAACATCGATAGTCATGGACATTTATTTAACGGCCTTTAGAATCTGAAAGATTATGTACATTCTCTTGTAGACAGAAAATTTGTATTCAATGGTTCTTTAGAAAGTCGTGAATTCCAAAGGGTATTCTGTTCATTTTTCAAAAATCATTTTCAATCTAACTTCTGAAAACAATATATTTTGAAACTGAAAGTGTTCAAAAATGTTTGAGTCATAATTAGAATTTGTTAAAAACTCTCTTGCTTGGGGACAAGCAAGGCACAAGTGTGGGGTGTTTGACAACGCCTATCAATATCAAGTATTTTACTCGTTGTTAGGCCCTATTCTTGGTGAAATTATATCATATATATATATATATATATATATATATATATATATATATATATATATATATATATATATATATATATATATATATATATATATATATATATATAGGTATTACTCACTTTTGTGTTAAGTGCTTGTATGCAAGAAAATTATGAAAACAGGGACTAAACATGGAGAAAATGAAAAAAATTATGGATAAACACCATTTCAGTCGAAAAGACACGCGCGCCGCGACCTAAGGAGCACGTGCGACGCGAAAGTCAAAGATGAGGCGGTGAATTGAAATTCAAAGTGCGAAATACGGGGATAATGGATAAGACGCGCAGCGGGTCCAAGCCGTGCGCGACGCGATTAACCCTAATTTGCAACTACAAATAGAGGCATCTAGTACGAATTTCAGAAGCGAAGAATCGGCCAAAGGGTGTAACCTAGTCTTCTTTGACTCCATATTTCAGATTTCAGTACCTACATTGGGTATTTTCATGTTTTCTTGTTTATTTCAATATTTCTGAGTTTTACTTCTAGCTTGATTCCTTCGATTCTGGATTGTAGAATCAGTGGGAACAAGTTTAGTTTGAATTATTTTTGAAGTCAGTAACTCTTGGCTTCTGGATTTGGTTTGAGTTCAATTTAATCATTCGGTTTCAGTTATTTTATGTGTTTTTCGGTATTATTCTTGTTTGAATGTTCTTTGGATGGTTTGGATTGTTATTTGCTTCTGATTTTTCTGGAATTCACTTTTGGAATTAGTAAGTAAGTTTAGTTTAAAGTTTGGAATAGTTTAGTTTAGTTTATGTTTATTTTAGTTTTTCGGTATTCGATTTTATCGGGTTTTTCGGGAAATGAAGGAAACACTGCCGACTATAGCGTGACACTATAGTTGGTCATTCTGACACTATATCTTGACCACCAAACTCCCGCGGATCGACCATTACTGCTACTATACTAGTTTGCGTGTAAGGTTTTACTTTTCTATTTTTGACCGCATAACGACCTAGGCGTGTCAACAGGTACTCGAGATGAGGTTCTCGTGGATTGAACTGATATCTTTCACAATTACACACTGAGAACATGATATCAGGTCTGCTAGCTGTAAGATAAAGCAGAGATCCAATCATACTCCTGTAGTTCTTAAGATCAACCTTCAGTTTATCCAACGAAGGATTCAGCCTTGTTCCTACAACCGTAGGCACTTTTGCATTTGAACAATTAGTCATTCTGAAGCACTCAAGAAGGCTTTAGGTGTACTTTTATTGATTGATAAAACTACCCCGTTTTGATTGTTTGACTTGAAATCCAAGGAAAAATTTAATTTTCCCCATCATGCTCATCTGAAATTTGCTTTTCATTAGATTTTCAAATTATTTGGTTAGAGAAGGGTCAGCATCAGATGCTGACCAACTTTCTTTCTGAAAAGTGTTGGATCCACTAAACCTTGCTTAAAACTTGATTGTTTTAAAAATTTTTGGATGGTCTCATACCAAGCACGAGGGGCTTGTTTTAAACCATAGACAACTTTGTCCAAAACATAACAATGATCCGAATGTTTTTTATTAATAAATCCAGGTGGTTGTTCAACAAAGATAGTTTCCTCGAGATCCCCGTTCAAAAATGCACATTTGACATCCATTTGATAGACATCAAAGTTTTTGTATGCAGCGTAAGCTAAAAAGATCCGAACAGATTCGAGTCTGGCAACAGGTGCGAAGGTCGCTTCATAATCAATGCCTTCCTGTTGATAGTATACCTTAACATCCATCCTTGCCTTATTTCTGATCACATTACCATCGGTGTCAAGTTTGTTACGATACACCCATTTAGACTAATGATTAATGCATTTGCTGGTTTTGTAATAAGTCTCCAGACTTTATTTCTTTCAAACTCTTCCAATTCCGGTTGCATCGCTTCGATCCAATCTAGGTAATCAAAGGCATCTTTGACGTTCTTGGGTTCGATTTTAGAAATGAAAACGTTGAACATGCACAACTCCGGGTTTTTTTTAAATTAAGTTGTTTTTGATGAAGTTGTGAACGAGTCATAAACTTATCGTGAACATCACTGATGACATGAAATTGTGGATTATTCTTCATCCATTTCTCCAATGGAGGATAGTTTGGATGAAACTCAGGTGGTCCTTCGGCTATGACATCCTCAGTGTTCGAAGGATAACCTGAAATGAATGGAGAATCATCATTTGTTTCATTTTGATCATTATTTGTAGTTGCATTAATTGGAGAAGAATTAGGAGTTGAATTTAGAATTTTTTGCCCCTCAATTGGAGCACTTGGTGAGTTTATTCTTCTTGGTAGAGATGATATCGGAGTTGAAGCTTCTGGCTCCCCTGAACAGTTGGATATAAGGACATGGTATGCGAGATATCATGCGAAGGGGTGCTGTTGTTTGAACAATGAAGCTCCCCCTCAAGTCCAAAAGGATCTAATGGATCATTGGAAGACTCCCCCTCGACCGAAGAGGGATTTTGAACATTGCTGGGTGGAGTAACTTCAAGACCATCTTAGAGCTTGGTGGATATGGACACTTGGTTGTCAAGTGCTTTCGTTTCAGCATCCACAGCTCTCATAGGTGGATCGGAAAGAAGATGGAAATCAGCATCAAACATTAACAGTGGTAATGCATCCGAAGCCGATTCAAAAAAGATTGAGGACATTGGGAAGGAAAATTGAGATTTCTTGATGTAGTAGTCATTGAACGAGAGATTGGAGGTTTCTTCTATTTTTATTGTTCTCTTGTTCGTGACCCTGTATGTTTTCGAGTATGAAGAATATCCCAAAATATGCCTTTGTCCAACTTGTCTTTAAACTTGGACAATGGATGTTTCAAATTCAGTATCAAGCACCTGCATCCGAAGATGTGAAGAAATTTGACATTTGGTTTTCTTCTGATGAGTACTTCATATAGGGTTATGTTGAATCGCTTGTGGGTGTAGGATCGATTTTGAGTGAAGCATGCAGTTGAAAGATCTTCGGCCCAAAAATACATTGGTAAATTAGCAAAATTCAACATTGTTCTTGCGGCTTCGCATAGATATTGTTTACGCCGTTCAACAACCCTATTGTATTGTGGAGTAGATGGTTCTGAGAAGTTATGAGTAATACCTTTCTCTCTAAAAAATCCATCCAAAGTTTGATTTTTGAACTCAGTACCATTGTCACTATGTATGGTTCGGACCGAGCGTTTGAGTGTGACTTCCATGTTTTTGATAAAATCAATGATTAACTTTGCAGCCTCAGATTTATTTCGAAGAAATAAAACCCAAGTGAAATGAAATAAATCATCAACAATTACCAAAACATACTTCTTTCTTCCAAGAGATTCCACTGTTGATGGACTACAAAGAACCATATGTAAAAGTGAAAGAGTTTCAGTGATCTTCGGATGAACTACAATGGGATGCCTTTCCTTTGTTTTCTTGCCATGGTCACAAGCATAACAGAGTTTATAATTATCGAATTTAAGCGAAGGCATACCGCGAACAAGATCCATTGCTACCAATTTGTTGATACTTTTAAAGTTTAAGTGAGCTAGCCTTCGATGCCATAACCAGCTAAGATCCAAAGTGGCCTAACCAGCTATGATTCGAAGTGGCCTTAGACAAAGACAAAGCCAATGAGCACCAGAAATTGGGTTTAGATCCAAGGGAAACATGGATCCCATCCGTTTCGATTTCAACAAAATTTCTTTTGTTTCGTCGTTGGTGATGCTACTTCCATTTGTATTGAACGTTACAAATTGGGAAATACTCACTAAGTTATGCTTCAAACCCTCTACATATGCACCTTTGTTAATTATGAAGTGTCCATTAGTAACCTTTCCATATTCTTTAATTGGACACGTCTCATTGTTTCCAAATCTTACGTTTCCAGCATTATCCATCGTCCGATAATCTGTTAATTACTCCCTCTTTCCCGTCATGTGTCTAGAGCGGCCATTGTCCATATACTATTCAGTGTCGTACTGCTCTTTGGACATCACCTACAATTAATCAACGAGAAGTTGGTACCCAATCAATCGTGGGTCCTCAGGTAAGTAAAAGATTCATCAATCCATTTCTCAATTGCCTCTTCAGATATGTTATCACATGAAAAAGTTATCATATTTTCAGATGTTTCATTCGATGAATTATTAGAACTTGAAAACAAATTAGATGAACTTTTAGTGATCATTGAGGAACCTGAAGAAACAGAAATTGAGATGGTTGAAACTTTCGGAACCCAAATTTGTTTTGTCTTTTTGGAAACATCTGATTTAGAAGACTTCTTGGATTTTGATGTTTTTGATTTCTTTGAAGACTTTGAAGTAATATCTAGTTTTAAAGAATCTTTAGATTTTGGAGTGAGATCTTCCTTCAAATATTTTCTTTTCCATTTTTTTTATCAATTGTAGATTTCCTGGATAAAGAGCTACACAAAGTAGAAGTACAAAGGTACTCTTCGTATGCCTATTTGAAATCATTTAATGAAAGATTTCTAACTTTGAATATATCCAAATTGTTGTCTAGCCAAACATGGAACGTGTCTATCAGATTGTGTCCTTTTGAAAAATTGGCTTTTGTTAGTTTTTGATGCTTAGGATTTGGAAAATTTGGTTTTGCGGGTACGAAGGATGGTTTGGAAATTTGATCTGTTTTTGAAGTTGAAGCCTTCGTATCTACCTTTGCTTGCTTTGGTTTCGGGAGAATTAAGGATAGTTTTGTTTTCGAGATCGCAACAGTTGAATTTCGTTTTGAAATCACAACAGTTGATTTTAAAGAAGAAGCTCCACTTTGATGATTTTTCAAGTAAGTTGGCTTTTAAGGAATGGTTTTTGAAGTGGAGGCTTCGTTTGTATTTTGAGGTTTCACAACTGAAACCTGAATTTGTTTGTAATTTCTTTGAATTGGTTTTTTTTTAAAAAATTTGATTATATGGCTTTTTATCTTTTTCATAGCATAAACGGTTGTATATGTTATGTCCATATAACTCTGGTTTTCGGATATTGATTTTAACATCCAAGTGTTCATTGACATTGTTTTCCAAAATTTTGGCAGATGAGAAGAATCCTTCCTCAGTAACAGTGGAATTATCCTCCTCGACCATCTTATTTAAATCATTGTCAACTAGTAATGAAGCAGCTGGTGTTACAAACACTCGGGTTTTGAAGTAAGAAACCTTCGGATAGACAAATGCGATGTTAACTAACTTTTCGAATTATCCTTAGAATAATCTTCAACGGAAACACATTTATCTGAAATTTGAACTTTTGGTTTTGTAATCTCTTTGCATTCGTTTTTGTTTGCAGATTTTGAATTTGAAGTTTCAATTAGTTCACAATTAGAAAGTTTCTTTTTGCCTTTATCAACTGAAGGTAATTGTGAGATACCTTTGTGTATTGATTTAAATATGGAGGACGATTTCACAATTGATGATGAAGCACAATCAGTTTCCTCCAAATCTGAATAAAATTCAGAATCATTATCAAGAGTACATTTGTTTGGTTAAAGGAACAGATTTCTTGAGGATAGGAATTTCAATTGGTAATAGTTTCAACAGATCATTTGCAATTGATATCATGTTTATTTTGCATATATCTCAGACGATATCAGGGTGTTTTTATAGCTAACTTAAATAAAAAAGGACTAAAATACTCACTATACTTGGAAAATGTCTTTTAATCAGGTTTTTGAACAAATGGACAGAAATTAGCTAAAGGTGGAACAAAGAGGGGCTAAAATGACAAAAGGCTTAAAGATGAAGATAAGCGTCGCTAACCCTTATGGTTAGCGCCGCTAACCTGGTTGTTGCGAAAAAATCGAGCTGTCGAGATTTACGGGCTGACTGAAGACCAAATCCTCCGAAAATTGAAAATTAGCGCCGCTAATATCTATATTAGCGCCGCTAATTGGTCTGAAGTCTATAAATAGCAGCTCATTTCAGCCTTGAAGGTGTTCAATTCCTGCTCTTCACACCTACGACTCCGAGCTATTCCAAGGCAGTTTTTAGAAGGTTTAGAAGGCCGGATCACGCCTCTCAATATTCGGTTTACATACTTTTGTTTGTAAGAAACGTTTGATTTACATGTTTGTATTTTGACTCCATTCAAGCCATGTCTGGCTAGAACCCGCACTCTAGCTGAGTTGGGCCATGTTTATTGTTTAGTTTGAAACATTCGGCTTGATGCTTGTTTATAACTAATTCTAATGATCATTTACTTGTTTCAATTTAAGTCTTGAATCTGATTTGTTTTTGATTGATCACCCTACATAGATCTTTTTCATGCACTGTTAATCGACTGTGTGTGGCACCTAATAGTTTTGCACAATTGATGTTTGGTAACAAAAACAAGCGTTCTTGTTTATAATTTGGTCATATGTTTACACATGTAACACCCCGATCTTTTATACACCTTGAGAAGTGTGATATTTTATAAAAAAATTATGTGACAAAATGTCAACTTTTAAAAAGTTTTCTCATGACGTCGAGTCACGTCTTAAAATTTTGGTCCCAACAAAAACTGTTAACTTCTAAAAATGTTTAAACAACTTTGGGGGTTACAACTCCATATCATACTACACCATAGTAAGCAAGTTAGGATACAAACTGTTACATCGGCCAAAGCTCACTCCTTCTAAAATCCCAGTTTCCTCGGGTCATCTACTTGCTTCTATCCCTCGTATCTAGAACCTGGGATACATGGCATAAATAAAATACGTAAGACGAAAACGTCTCGTGAGCTACATGGGTTTGGACACAAAACATTTATAAGCATAACTTAGTCATTTTCAAAACCATTGTAAACCAATCATATAATGACGCTTGTTGTCAAACCTTTTGTAACAACATAAAAATATATTTTACTTTCAAAGACTTTCAAACAAATCAAGTAAGAAAGTTAGTAACACAAAACTTTTCTTTTTCTTTCCTTTAGCTTAACTAGTATCTTAACATAATTGGATTTTTGATACTTAGGGCGTTAATCACTCTTGGTAATACCCCAAGTCTATACCGAGGTGGTAAGAACATAATCAAACCACCTCATCATCTTATCACATGCTTTGACAGCTATCTCAACATGCTTTCGTTTTAATACTTAGGGTATTAATCACTCTTGGTGATACCCCAAGTCTATACAAGAATGGAGAGAACTTGATTAGTCCATCCTGGCCTCATTAGCTTAGGACATCTACTTTGCGAAGGGAGTGGTACCGTCCCAATACGTTCCTCTATAGTCCCCTTGGAGAACATCATTGCCCGGTCCAAACATTATTCTTTCATTCACATTACTTTGCATTGATTTACATTTCTTGCTTCAAAGTACCAGTCATTCGTAAACATAGCTTTGCTTGAATACTCATTGAGGCTAGACGCCAAAACATTCTTTCATAAAACATAGGGCTTAATGCCAAAACATTCTTTCATAAATAACATTAGGCTAGATGCCAAAACATACTTTCATAACCATTCTGGCTTGATGCCAAAACATACTTTCAAATCATTATGGCTTGATGCCAAAACATTCTTTCAAAATCATATGGCTTGATGCCAAAACATACTTTCGAATCATTATGGCTTGATGCCAAAACGTACTTTCAAAATCATCTTATAAAACTTTCATATTCATATCGTAATTATAATGATTTGCATATCATTTAATATTCAAAAACGTCACATAAAAGCTTTATGAATAATTTGTCATTTACCTCATAGTGGGAAAAAGCCACATGTACTCACCTTAGTAGCTAGGTACAGCTAGCTACACAAATCCACTTTCTCTAGCTTTTCGTTGCTTCCGAGCGTCCTTCAATCTCTATTAATTTTAATAGAAGATTAGGACTTATTTCGCAACTAAACATAGAACCATTTGTCTACTGACACGCTCGCAGTCGTTGATACGATAAAAAATACTAATTTATTACCTTGCAAGCACATTAGCTAAGTGGAAGTAAGGGTCGATCCGTGGAGTCCGTGGTTGAAATATGTGTCAAGAATTAACCAAACTATAGTGTCACTCTATAGCTAGTGGCGTTCCATACACTTCGCAAAAACCAACAAAACGAAAATACCAAAATTGTAAACTAACATTAACCAAATTAAACGACTCCAAACTTCAAACCAAACCAACCAAACTTTCTGATTCCGGAGTGTATTCAAAAAATCAGAAGTATTGAACATCAACCAATAACCAAACTAAAACCAAATCCAGAAGTTGAATGGTTCTGACTTCGAAAATAATCCAGATCCAACTCGTTCCAGCAAGTTCTACAATCCAGAAACGTTGGAACGAGCTATAAACAAAACAATAAAATACGAAAAATAAACTAACTTATAAAAATACCAACTTACAATCACTAAAATCCGAAAACACAAGTCTAAGAAGCCTAGGTTAAACCTTTGGGTCAGTTCTTCGCTTCCGAAACACGAACCGGGAGCCTCTATTTATAGTTGCAAAATCTGACCATCTGCGGTGCACAAAGGTGAAAACCGCGACACGACCTTATCTCTAACCCCGATATTCCTAGTTTGAATTTCAAATCTTCGCCTGATCTTTGACTTTCCGTGACGCGCGTGCTCTTCAGTCTGTGGCGCGCGTGTCTTTTCGCTTAAGGATAGACTTCATCCAAACTTCTTCGTTTTGTACGCATTTAATCCCTGTTTTTATCTTTTTTCACACACAAGCACTAGAAATGAAAAGTGATTAATACCACAGTTTATGAGATATAATTCACTCAGAATAGGGCCTGACGACGATTAAAATACTTGATATTACTAGGTGTCGTAAAACACCCCACACTTGTGCCTTGCTTGTCCCCAGGCAAGTAGAGTTTTTAACAAATTTTAATTAAGACTCAAACATTTTTGAATGCATTCAGTTTCAAAGTTTATTATATCCAGAAGGTAGATAAAAAATTATTTTTAGAAAAATAACTAGAATACCCTTTGGGAATCACGAATTTCTAGAGAACCCGTGATTACCAATTTTTAGTATGCAACTGTGCAAACATAATCATTCAGATTTTAAACGCCGTTAAGGAACTATCCATGACTTTCGATGTTGTCCGTGTAACGAGCTTTCAGAAATATTATCCCAGACCAGACGATCTTAGGTAGTAATGTGCATAAATTCCCTTTCAGGGCCACCCTTTTCGGAGCTACTGGCTCGAACAACAAAGGCCACTGATTGATATATTCCCTCCTGAATCCCAATCCTAAAAATATTCCAAATCTAAAATTTTCTAACTTCTAAAAAGTCAACTTATATGACTAAAAAATAGCATGATAACTATTAAATAGTATTTCTTGAAAAATACCAATGTTATAACACTCAAAAGCTATTCGTTTCAAAGTTACAACTTCTTAAAGATTTTGAAAAATTGCTAAAATTTTGAAAATTGACTGTTTTCGCAAAAATTTCAAAAATACTCTTTCGACCGTCCACGCTCCACACTTAAAACCGTACAACGTGCCGTTGTACATAAATAATTTCAAAACAAGGGAGAAAGAGTTACCCCCTTAGGAACGGTAGAATTGCTTATTAGAACTAATTGTCATAGGATAAAATTCGCACATCATGATTCGACTGTCTGGCGTTGTGGCACAATAGTGAACATGCCGGTAAATGACAAGTGTAGGGGTACGGTGACCCACACTTGTGTGAAACAACCCCTCGGTGGATCTCGTTGGTACTTGCATACAAAAACAGTCACAAACAAACACATTAAATGCAAAAGGAAAACAAAAGATATCATAGTAATAATAATAAGTTATGTACAATATTTTCAAAAGATAAGAAAAATACAATCAATCATCGCCATGCTGCGTCCCGGATAGACCAGCCTCATCATCATGACCACCAGCAGGGAACGATGGTGGATCTCGTCCAACATGCAAAAGTAAATCCCATAACGCGTCTGCCATCCAGGCCTGCTGTGCCTCCAGTCTCGTCATCCTCGCAATAAGATCCTGTAAGGCAGTCTGCACGTCTACAAACTGTGATGTCGGACGTGACTGCAATGGTGGTGGCTGAACTGGTGCCTCTGTCTCTAATCTCCTCTTGTGGCTGGGATGGCACTCCAGCTGCTCCTCCTCATCCTCTGCCTCGGCCTGGGGCGGAACTTGTGCCTGTTGACCAGCCGGGCGCGCGATCAGCGCGATCGTCGGTCACACCCGGTACATACCCCGTCTCAACAGCTGGAGAACCCCCATGTTCTCCAAATAACGTCTCGTCGCCTGAGTGGGTGGTGTCGGTGCCAGACGAGCAAGGACATCGGCAGTGAGAATGTCGTAGGATCGGTCCAAGCGTGTAATATAGTGCCCGCCAGCCATGGGGCTCTTGGTGATCGAGCCCACAGCTCGAGACGTCAAGGAAACCGCCAAAGAGAATGGCTGGTTGAGGAACCTGCTCGGGTCTGAAAGGACCCACATGTAGTACATGTCATAATGTGACACCTTCTCACATCTCCTCCTCTGCATAATGGAGGTAGATATGATCCGGTGCATCAATCGGTGAAGCGGGGCACGAAACTAGCTCTCCTTGGCGCCGCCAGCGTCAAAATGCTCAGTTGACATCTCTGCCCAAAGAACCTCATCTGGCTCCCTTTGTGGGTGATCTCTGAAGCAGGTTGTCAGAAAGGGCTGGAAATGGATGCTGCCAACCTCCTCTGCTGTGTATATCCCCGTACGCCTGGCGAACTCGAAGGGTGCACTCCCGGCTTTGTCCTCCCAGTCTGAATCGAACCAGCTGGGCTCCTGGCTCTCGTGAAGCTGGTGTGAAGAAACAAGTGGCAAAGAACTCGAGCATGAGCTCATTGTAGGAAATGTCATCCGCTGTCGCCATAAGTCGCTCCCAACCCCGGCAAGTGAATGTAAATGCCTCGTCGGGGCGAGTCCATGTGCAGTGAAGGAGGGGCAATAGCTGAGCCGAAAGTCCCATCTCAGTCAACAACTCCCGATCAAAATGGACCACGGGAAGAACTGGGCGTGTGCTGATACCTCGGAGTCGGGCCTGATAGTGGTGGGTCTCCTCTAGCAAATCCGGAAAATAAAGGAACTCGTGATCCGACATATAGTCGACCTGCTGAGACATTTGCATGAAAAATCACAACAGAAAAATGTTTTGCAAAATTAGTCCTAGTCGCGTGGCGCGGCTGATGGATTTACCGCGTCGCAGTTTTTGACTGTTCCGAAAAATCCCACAATTCTACCTGTTTAGTTCAATACAATGCAACCACAGGGCTCCCTAACCACCGACTAGCCTCTCTAGGGTGAGAATTTTGCAAAAACAACACCCTACGAGTTGGCATTGCCGATTTTTCTAAGTTTTATATTTTTCGACTTTTTGTCTTGATTTCTCACTTCACAAACAAGTATAACTTAAAAAGATGAGTTCTAAGTAACGTACCTAATTGATGGATGCAAGAATATACGAGAAAATGCGAGAAAAAACAAGAATCGATCGACACTCTGTTTTGCGCGGCGTGGTAAAAATGGTGCGACGAGAGAGAGATACGTACCTGTTAAGGCGGTTCTGACCGATCGAATTCCACGGCGCAGAATAAGGTGTACGCGGGCGTGCGCCCAAAACGAACTCCTGCGCATCGGGTTAGCTTAAAGACACACGACGTGGTTTTTCCTTGACCACGGCGCGACTTTCAAGGTTTACAATTTTCTCTCGATTGACCCCACATTTGCTTCGTGCTATAATTTCCTACGATGATGATGATTAATTTTTCCTAATTACTTTAAAAAAAAGACCTAACCTATCTACGGATGGGTTGCCTCCCAACAAACGCTAAGTTTAACGTCTTCAACCAGACGGTGCTTCCTTCTCATTCCTTCTTTGGCACAAGCTTCCTCATTTCTGGCGCAATGTCATGAACGATTGTGGCCATCAATGTGATCAGTTGTGTTATCCTATCACTTACCTGGGTAATCCACTGTTGTTGAGCATTTAAAATTTGAAAGATTTTTGATTCCTTGTTTCTTGCGTCTCTTACATATTCCTGATGCCTCCCTTCCATTGCTTCCATCATGTCAAAGAGTTGCTGCTTATCGGCTGTTGTTAGCAGACGTCCCTTCGCCTTCCAGAGGATTTCCTCATCCTCACTTTCACTTTCATTCTCTTGCATTCGATTTCTACCTTTACCATTCTCTGTTGGTACCATCAACGGTCTATTGTTCAGATACTGACTATCATACCTCGATGGCAGTGTTATCAGACACCCAAACATATTTAGTCTTCGTTTTCTCGTGCCAAAAGTGATGTCTAGATCTCCCGTCTTGCAATCCATCACGGCCCCGCCTGTAGTCAAGAACGGCCATCCCAAATTCAATGCCGGTGCATCCTCCAGACTTTCGTATTCCATGACTAAGAAATCTACCGGATAGAAAAAGTCACCAACCATGATGATCACATTTGTCAACTTTCCTCACGAGACTTTTGTGGATTGGTCTGCAAATTGCAGAATCGTTCTTGTTGGCTCCAACTCTTCGTTTTTGTACTTGTCATAGAGGTACCCGGGCAACACATTCACACTTGCCCCCAAATCTACCAATATGTTCCGAATAATCACATCTCCTACAGTCACAGTGATGAATGGCGAGCCTGGATCTTTCTCCTTTTTAGGCAGTGTAACGCCCAAATTTTTCAAATTGTTTTTTTTAAAACGCAATAGCTGAAAAATCTCATATTTCAAAAAGTGTGTTTCTTAATAAACAAAATGTTACTCATGACTTCGTGTCATGCCTTAAATTTCCGGTCCCAACAAAACAATTAAGTTTAAAAATATTTAAACAACATTTGGGGGTTACAAAACTCATATCTTTACCATAGAGAAGCAACATGACATCTCAAGCTAATGTCCCGTAATTACTCAACAATTCTACCGAAAATTCGGCATCACCTTTGGGCTAAACGGATAAAAACCATACTGACCCGACTCTAAATCAAAATAGCCCAAAAGCATTACGGAACATAGCAAGACTTTACAATACAACTACAAGTGTTGTTCTAACCATAAATATAACATCTCTCAACTACATATCATAACTATACCGCTTTAATGGTAATTCTATCTTCCGGCCCTCTTTTCTATCTATGTCCCCATGAGATCTTCTAAGTCTTTTCTTTCTATCAACTGATGCCAGTCTTTCTGTTCCTGAGTACATAGCATTTAAAACAAAAATACGTAAGACAAATATGTCTCGTGAGATACATGGGTTTTAGACTCAAAGAATTTATAAACATAACATATATCATTTTCAAACCCTTTTGTAATCAATCATGTAAAGACACTTTCTGTTAGAGGGTTCATAAACAAATCATATTGTAATACTTGTCATCCAAAACTTTTATAATTGAAACATATTATCATTTGCTTGTAAGCCTTTTCATAATAAATTAACAATCTTATCAACATAAAACTTTCATTACTTAAACTTGACTGGTGTTCAAACCCTTAGGAACAGTTTTCGTGTAATGACACTATTTGTCAAAACCTTTCGTACGTCATGTAAAAATATTTTTCTTTCAAAGTCTTTTAAACAATCAAGTAATAAAGCTAGTAATGCAATACTTTTCTTTTTCTTTCCTTTAGTTTGACTGGCATTTGAACATGATAGTATTTTTATACTTAGGGCCTTAATCAGTCTTGGTGATACCCCAAGTCTGGACTGAGATGGTGAGAACATAATCAAAGCATCCCAGCGTCATATCACATGCATTGACTGGTATCTCAACATGCGTGCTTTTTATACTTAGGGTATTAACCCCAAGTCTGGACTAGGATGGAAAGAACATAATCAGTCCACCCTAGCGTCATATAGTTTTAGGAAATCTACTTCGCGAAGGGGTTGGTACCACCCCAGTAGACTCCTCTGGATTCCCTTACGGGAACGTCATCCCCCGGGTACAAGAACATTTCCATTACTTCATATTGTTGTGCATTTCATATCATAATACCAGTCCATTAAAACGCATTGAGGCTAGATGCCCAAACCTTTCTTTCATAACAATATGGCTTATTGCCAAAACGTACTTTCAAATCATTATGGCTTAATGCCAAAACTTACTTTCAAATCGTTATGACTTTGTGTCAAAATACACTTTTCAAACCGTTAGGGCTTAATGCCAAAACATGTTTTCAAATCATTGTCATCTTAATTATCAAATCATACTTTCAACACATAACTGTAACTTTCATAAACATGTCATGGATAGTAAAACTTGCATATAGACTCACATTAAAAAGCCACATAAAACTTTGTAAATACTTGCTAATTCAAGCTTAAAAACCATTACTCATAAAACATTTATCATAACATAAAACATTTAATATTTGAAACATAATGCTATGTACCCAGTAAAAGTCCTCATGTACTCACCTCGGTAGCTAGGTATGTTTAGCTACAAAGATCCACTAGCTCTTGACTCTATTTGCTTCCAAATATCCTTCAACCTCTTTTAATCAAATATGTCCACAACCTAAAAAATCTGAAATTGGAGTTGTTTACAGCTTAAAATCGAACATCAATGACCATCCCTACCACCGCCGACCACCATAGCCGGCTGTCGGCCCTCCGGCGACTTCTTGCTGCCGTGAAAATTTGTCCAGCAGCTACTGACGTCCGCTGCTGCACCCTTCCTCTCAATCCCGCTGTTCCCTCTCTCATTCTCGGCATGAAAATACGACACACACACACATCGAAGCAATGTGTGCGTGTTCCTTCTCGTTTCCAATCTCCCATCTCACATTTTTCTTTCCGCTTCTCGTTTTCTCTTTTCTGATACTATCAAGTGAAGAATGCGCACACAGATATAGAAAACCGGGTTCTAATTCTTATTTTAACCGGTCAAAAGCGAAATTACCAAAACTACCCTCAGCTCTATGACTTAGAGAAAATTCAGCTTTTCTTATGATATATTTCTCAAACTTCACACTATCATAACTTCCACGTACAATATCGGATTTTTACAAATCGTATACCTTTAGAAAGGTGGGAATGAGCTTAACAACTTCCTTCTACCGACTTAAAGCTGAATCGGAATATATTTTCTGCTATCGGTCCTTAAACATGACCACTTGGCCATATTTGTCACTTTTTGATCATCTTTACACCTTCATAACTTCTTCGTTATAATTCCAAACGACCCGAATCTTTTTTCTAAATTCTTATTACATCAAAATGTACAAAAGTCTCCTTGATGCCTTATTCTCAAATACTCATAGATTTCTAGATATTAATTTTCAAAGATTTACAATTATTATTTTCACTTTTAATCCCCTAGTTTCCCATTTTGCCCTCGGGCTTTCAAGACTTACTTCCAATTGAAGTAACACTTCAATATGACTAAATAAAATGTCTTAAAACATAAATTCCCATATTTTTACCTCCTTTGACCATTTTGCCCTTATTCCAGACTTAAGACTAAGACGAGTCCTCTTAGTCTAAATTTTACTTGATTTTATAAGACTAAGACGAGTCCTCTTAGTCTAAAAATTTCCAGCTTTTCTCTTTATTTTTTTTTTGACTTTGCAGAGGCATAACTTCTTCGTACGAAATCCAAAACTTGCAAACTTTATACCTCTACTATACTTATATTTATCTATTACTTACATAAAATTTTAGTTGTCACAATTATCTACCCCTTAAAAGGATTCCGTCCTCGGAATCATTATATGGAAAGGGAATTAACTTGCAACTACATAGTTCCACTTGAACTTACACTGCTGCCAAGTCCTCAACACTTTTGCTTTCCACTAATCGAGTACACTAGCATTCACATAATAGAGTTTTGGACTATTTATCCAAAATAGCATTCTACTTTACTACTCATACTTACTTCCAATCATTAGACTTTTTATTCATAAGTCTTTTTTTCTTTTGAACTCTTACATATTACTTGACTTTGTCTAATACTAAATGGTTCCTTAAAAACAACTTACCCTGATATAATTATCAGTTAGATGTTTCCATCATTATCCAATTAGGATCCGGACCATACTAAGTTCCATGTTCATTGATCATTCTAATTGGTTATCTTGATTATGGTATTTCAACATGTGTGATATCACAGATGACTAGAGGTCCATCTATTTCATTTCATCATGCACATACCAACTATTTACTCACTATCCATAACTTCTGTAACATTCTATCTCGACATTAGAGTTCCAACATTTGTATAGGAACTTCATTACCGACGACTACTCTTCAAATATCATACGATATCCTTAGACAACTTTTGAGTTCTTTGCTGAACTTAATTTACCATGTCTTGAGACTTATACTTGCACCCTTTCTATCAATATAGTTATCCTAATACCAAACACCTACGTCTTCCCATCTACCCCTTAAAAGAAAATAAGGATATTTTTCTTTTAATGTCCAATTCTCTATATTATTTCTATTCATCTCTTTTCACTTTACAATTATCTTGGAATAACTTTGGACATAGCAAAAATCTTAATTCCCATTCATCCTTAACCAATTCTTTTCGTGATACGGTCAGATTACCACGTTGCTCACCATTACACATATAACCATCTTACCAAACATTGCATCATCTATAAGGTAACCATATTATAGTGAGAAGTTATTAATCTCATCACAGTCTATGCAAGACCTTACTGGTTACCTTCATTCAGGCATTAATTCTAGCTTACTAGCAAAACAATCTTACCAAACCAAAGATGATCTTGACATGCTATCATAATAAGCTTTATAAGTTGTGAATTAACAACTTACCTCTTGAACATTGTCTTCAACTGTTGAGTATACATGTCATTATGCCTTAATAGCACAATATACACTCACCAACAATGGCCCTTAGCTGCTAGTATAAACTTAGAGAATTAAGCAGTTCATAATAACTTCCTTATCCCAAAATACTACATGGAAATAATGGCATACCTTCACAACTTCAATTTATTGATTCAGACTCTACACTTGAGTCAATCCTCATCTTGATCTTCAGAATCTAATGATTATACTTAAACACAGTAGGAAGAATGAGCTTCAACATACAACACCTTGCTTTCCGACCTTCAAATTCTCATTCAAATCCTCAATCAAGATTTGACAACTTTTATCAATTTTCTTTATTTCATGTTCTTACAACACTTTAACTTATTTATCCTAACTTCATGCTCTTATAATCATAGTATAGTAGGCATAATACTTGGGATGTCAAGATCATTGACACTTTTTCATTTCTCATTTCTTTCCCATTCGAGTAACATACTTTGTTATACTACTCATTATAGCATTATACTTATGACTTAACCATTGGCTTTAATCATTATATGCCTTTACTTATTATATTTCCTTTGTAACGCCCCAAATTTTTCAAATTTTTTTTTAAACGCAATAGCTGAAAAATCTCATATTTCAAAAAGTGTGTCTATTAAATTTTTTTTTAAACGCAATAGCTGAAAAATCTCATATTTCAAAAAGTGTGTTTCTTAATAAACAAAATGTTACTCATGACTTCGTGTCATGCCTTAAATTTCCGGTCCCAACAAAACAGTTAAGTTTAAAAATATTTAAACAACATTTGGGGGTTACAAAACTCATATCTTTACCATAGAGAAGCAACATGACATCTCAAGATAATGTCCCGTAATTACTCAACAATTCTACCGAAAATTCGGTATCACCTTTGGGCTAAACGGATAAAAACCATACTGACCCGACTCTAAATCGAAATAGCCCAAAAGCATTACGGAACATAGCAAGACTTTACAATACAACTACAAGTGTTGTTCTAACCATAAATATAACATCTCTCAACTACATATCATAACTATACCGCTTTAATGGTAATTCTATCTTCCGGCCCTCTTTTCTATCTATGTCCCCATGAGATATTCTAAGTCTTTTCTTTCTATCATCTGATGCCAGTCTTCCTGTTCCTGAGTACATAGCATTTAAAACAAAAATACGTAAGACAAATATGTCTCGTGAGATACATGGGTTTTAGAATCAAAGAATTTATAAACATAACATATATCATTTTCAAACCCTTTTGTAATCAATCATGTAAAGACACTTTCTGTTAGAGGGTTCATAAACAAATCATATTTTAATACTTGTCATCCAAACCTTTTATAATTGAAACATATTATCATTTTCTTGTAAGCCTTTTCATAATAAATTAACAATCTTATCAACATAAAACTTTCATTACTTAAACTTGACTGGTGTTCAAACCATTATGAACAGTTTTCGTGTAATGACACTATTTGTCAAAACCTTTCGTACGTCATGTAAAAATATTTTTCTTTCACAGTCTTTTAAACAATCAAATAATAAAGCTAGTAATGCAATACTTTTCTTTTTCTTTCCTTTAGTTTGACTGGCATTTGAACATGATAGTATTTTTATACTTAGGGCCTTAATCACTCTTGGTGATACCCCAAGTATGGACTGAGATGGTGAGAACATAATCAAACCATCTCAGCGTCATATCACATGCTTTGACTGGTATCTCAACATGCGTGCTTTTTATACTTAGGGTATTAACCCCAAGTCTGGACTAGGATGGAAAGAACATAATCAGTCCACCCTAGCATCATATAGTTTTAGGAAATCTACTTCGCGAAGGGGTTGGTACCACCCAGTAGACTCCTCTGGATTCCCTTGCGGGAACGTCATCCCCCGGGTATAAGAACATTTCCATTACTTCATATTGCTGTGCATTTCATATCATAATACCAGTCCATTAAAATGCATTGAGGCTAGATGCCCAAAACTTTCTTTCATAACAATATGGCTTATTGCCAAAACGTACTTTCAAATCATTATGGCTTAATGCCAAAACTTACTTTCAAATCGTTATGACTTTGTGTCAAAATACACTTTTCAAACCGTTAGGGCTTAATGCCAAAACATGTTTTCAAATCATTGTCATCTTAAATATCAAATCATACTTTCAACACATAACGATAACTTTCATAAACATGTCATGGATAGTAAAACTTGCATATAGACTCACATTAAAAAGTCACATAAAACTTTGTAAATACTTTCTAATTCAAGCTTTAAAAACCATTACTCATAAAACATTTATCATAACATAAAACATTTAATATTTGAAACATAATGCTATGTACCCAGTAAAAATCCTCATGTACTCACCTCGGTAGCTAGGTATGTCTAGCTACAAAGATCCACTAGCTCTTGACTCTATTTGCTTCCAAATATCCTTCAACCTCTTTTAATCAAATCTGTCCACAACCTCAAAAATCTGAAATTGGAGTTGTTTACAGCTTAAAATCGAACATCAATGACCATCCCTACCACCGCCGACCACCATAGCCGGCTGTCGGCCCTCCGACGACTTCTTGCTGCCGTGAAAATTCGTCCAGCAGCTACTGACGTCCACTGCTGCACCCTTCCTCTCAATCCCGTTGTTCCCTCTCTCATTCTGGGCATAAAAAAATGACACACACACACATCGAAGCAATGTGTGCGTGTTCCTTCTCGTTTCCAATCTCCCATCTCACATTTTTCTTTCCGCTTCTCGTGTTCTCTTTTCTGATACTATCAAGTGAAGAATGCGCACACAGATATAGAAAACCGCGTTCTAATTCTTATTTTGACTGGTCAAAAGCAAAATTACCAAAAATACCCTCAGCTCTATGACTTAGAGAAAATTCAGCTTTTCTTATGATATATTTCTCAAACTTCACACTATCATAACTTCCACGTACAATATCGGATTTTTACAAATCTTATACCTTTAGAAAGATGGGAATGAGCTTAACAACTTCCTTCTACTGTCTTAAAGATGAATCTAAATAGATTTTCTGCTATCGGCCCTTAAACATGACCACTTGGCCATATTTGTCACTTTTTGATCATCTTCATAACTTCTTCGTTATAACTTCTTCGTTATAATTCCAAACGACCCGAATCTTTTTCCTAAATTCTTATTACATCAAAATGTACAAAAGTCTCCTTGATGCCTTATTCTCAAATACTCATAGATTTCTAGATATTAATTTTCAAAGATTTACAATTATTATTTTCACTTTTAGTCCCCTAGTTTCCCATTTTGCTCTCGGGCTTTCAAGACTTACTTCCAATTGAAGTAACACTTCAATATGACTAAATAAAATGTCTTAAAACATAAATTCCCATATTTTTACCTCCTTTGACCATTTTGCCCTTATTCCAGACTTAAGACTAAGACGAGTCCTCTTAGTCTAAATTTTACTTGATTTTATAAGACTAAGACGAGTCCTCTTAGTCTAAAAATTTCCAGGTTTTCTCTTTATTTATTTATTTTTTTACTTTGCAGGGGCATAACTTCTTCGTACGAAATCCAAAACTTGCAAACTTTATACCTCTACTATACTTATATTTATCTATTACTTACATAAAATTTTAGTTGTCACAGGCAGTGTACCCAACAATGCCTCACTTGCTTTGATCGTGAGTCGCACTTTTTCTGGCATCGGAATTTTGGTCCTTTCTTTTTCTTCGCACATTTCCTTGAGAATCTTAGTATCTTCAGGAGCATTCTTTAGTTCGTCCCACAAGGGTTGATTAATCGACGGTTCAGGTGGTGTACTTTGCTTCCTTTTCGTCTTTGTAACTTCCTTTTTCTTTTTGATGCCGGCTACAGTTGATTGTTCTTCTTTTTGAATACCTTCTTCCTTGTTTTCCGTCCCGACCAAATCTTCCACCGTAACCTTTCTCCATTTCGTTTCGGGTGCGCAACTCTCCACTGCGTTGACATTATCTCTTCGTCTTTGGTCTTCATCCATTTGTGCTATCTGCCTCTCCATATTGGCAATGGCCTTAGCATTGGCTTGTGTTTGCTGCTGCACAAGTTCGTACAGTTTTGCTGCCACGTTTTCCTGATTTTCCGGGGCTATATGATTGTTGTTGGTATTGGTCGGGCCCCCTGTTGTTGTTGTTGCTACTACTGGGACTATTATTGTTAACGGCCTGGAATTGTCGTTGCTGGTTGGAAGGTGGCCCTTTATAGTTATTTTGACAGTATGCTTGGTTGTTGTTGTTGTAATTCTGATTCCCTTGATTATAGGGCCTATACGGTCGTCCATTATTGTTGTTGTATTGACCTTGACCGTAAACCTGGTTGACTTTCTAAGCTCCCTGTCCTTGTTGATTCTTTTGCTGATTCTTCAGTCCCTGTTGAAGAGTTGCCATTAATCGATCAAATTTCCTATTCAAATCTCCCATCTCCTTTTTGACATCCTTCTTCCAATCATTGTCGACCCCGACTGCTGCTGCTGTGCTAACTAGCTTTCTTGCAGAAGAATTCGTTTTGGAACCGTTACTTAACTGTTCCAAAAACCTCCATACATCTTCTGGATCTTGCATCATTATGGTCCCACTGGATGATGCGTTTATCATGGCTTAATTAGTCGTATCTACCCCATCATAAAAGAATTTGACAAGTTGCCATCTTTCAAAACTCGTGGTACGGGCACAATCTCATTAACTCCTTCAATCTTTCAAATGCATCATGAAAAGCCTCTCCTGGTTTCTGCTGAAAATCTTGTATTGCTCTCCTGATTTCTGAAGTCTTGCTGGTTGGATAAAATTCTTGCAGGAATTTCTCCTTGAGTTGTTCCCATGTTGTGATACTATTTGGTTGCAAAGACGTGAACCAATACTTGGCCTTATCTTTAAGAGTGAAAGGAAATAACCTTAACCCAAAGATGTTCCTATTGGTGTTCCTAGGGATATTAGTGTTTGCCATTGCCAAGAATTCATACAAATGATTATATGGATCATCCTGCTTGTATCCTCTAAACTCAGGTAATACTCCTAATAATTGAGGTCTTATCTCTACCTGACTATCAACATTATCTGTAAAAGAAATCGGCGAAGCATCGTCGTACTCCCGCGGTTGGAAGTGCGACACAACCGACTGCCCGATCGGTTGTGCAAAGTACAAGGGAGGAATGAAATTACCATCCTTATATAGCTCGTTGTTGTAATATCTCTGCCCTTGTTGTTGATGTTGTTGTGGCTATAATTGTGGTTGTGGTTGAAAAGGTAGTTGAGGTTTATAAATGGGTGGTTGTTGTTATGGCTGTGGTTGAGAAACTTGCACAGGCTGACGTGGACACGGGGCACCATCACGGGTCGGCACTTGACAACGCCTAGAAATATCAAGTATTTTAGTCGTTGTTGAGCCCTATTCTTGGTGAATTTATATCATATATGTTGTGGTATTCTCACTTTTTGTGTCGGTGCTTGTTTGGAAAGAAATGATGTAAACAGGGGCTAAAAGCGTACAAAATGGAAAAAGTTTGAGGATAAAGACAAATCAGGCGAATTAGCACGCGCGTCGTGGATGTGTATGAAGGCGCGACGCCCTGTGTCATCATTGAGGCGGTGTAGAAGATTCAAATGCCGAAAAAACGGGGATCAACTAGTACGCGTGCCGCGGAATCCATATGTGCGCGGCACGGTCTTTTATTTTTCCAAACTATAAATAGAGGGTTTTAGGTCGAAATCAGTAGCCAAGACCTGACATAGGAAAGACCGCCAAGGCTTCTTTGACTCCGAGTTTCAAGTTTCAGTCGACCATTATTGGTATTTATGTTTTTCTCTTTTAATTTCAAAGTAGTTTAGTAGTTTTGGTAGCTTTGGCTAGTGTTATTGGGTGTGACAACCATTGGCATTAGTTTTTAATTTCTGAAAAGTTTATGTTTTCTGTTTTGGAACAAGTTAGATCTGAGTTTTTAATAGTTAATTATTCGGTTAGTGTTAATTACTCTTTTTAGGGTTTTTATGCTTTTGAATGAATTTTGGATGTTTGATTGTGTTGGATTGATCTTGTGTTTCTGAATTTAGATTATACTTTCTGATTTCAGTAAACATTTTTAGTTTAGAACTTTAATTGGATTGGTTAATGTTAAAGTTATTATTTGGATTTATTGGATTTTGAGATTGTTTTTGGTAAAAGTCGGAAACTAGATCCTCTGGCTGTCGAGTGACACTACAGTTGGTAATCTGTTGCCTACCTTGACCACGTAACTCCTGTGGATCGACCCTAACTATCGCTATACTAGTGTGTGTTAGGTTATTTTTACTATTTTTGACCGCACGACGACCTAGGCGTGTCAAATTTTGGCGCCTTTGCCGGGGAGTTGTGCGCTTAGGATAAGCGATCAGTAGGGTTGTTTCTTTTGATGTTTAATTTTAGTTTTTGATTTTTGTATGTGTACTTCTTCATAATGGGCGATTACATGTACCCGGATCAGTATAAGTATTATGAAAATCCGGCCAACACCTATTACGAGGATGATTGCTACAATGGATCATTCGTTGACAATAGATGGCGGACCGAGGAGTCATCTCAACCTGAAAATTCTGTGACTTGGGCCCAAATCTTGGAACTCATGGTTAATACCTACCAAGTGCCGAAGGATCAGGCTGATGCTCTTGAAAGCTTGCAAGTTTCATTAGATAAGTTTGAGAAAAGTATGAAATGTTCACCACTCTCGCCAGAACCTGAGGCGAGTGATTTTTATACCAATGATGTGGTGTGTGAACCTGCATCACCTGAATATGTGATGGAAGGTCATGCACCTTGGGAAAATCAAGAGACCATTTAGAGGGTCGAAAATGTTGTTGAGCAAGAGGTTGTAGGTGACAATGCTACCTTTGACTCAACAGCTTTTGATGTTTTTGAAAATGTTGATAATGTCGAGCTGGTGATGAGTGAATGCATACCATCACCAGACAATTTGGTTGATGAGGATGTTGAGGAGGAGGCTGTAAGTGACAGTACAGACCTCAGCCCAACAATTCCTGAAATTTTTGAAAATTTTGAGCATTTTGAAAGTGAGGATCTGGTGATGAGTAAATTTGTACCTTCACCAGATCAAACCAGTCGCTCACTCTTGGTACCGATCCACCTGTTGGACGATGATCAAGAAGATGATCCGATGAGTTAGTCTTTGAACATAATAAACATGATTTTATCGCTACTCATGATCCATTCATGAATGGAAAATTAGATGTGATCAATACCATCGATAAGGATATATGGAAGCACCCTGATATGTTGCCTTCCAATCCCATTCGATTGGAAAACCTTTATTGGTACTGCAAGCCAAAATTGCAAACTGAAGATAGCACGCGAGACGCAAGCAAAATGAAATCTGCAAAACAATTACTGGGAGAGGCACTGGGCGTGCTTCACGTTGAGCCAGTGATGTTGAAGAGACACCGAAGGAAGGACCGAGCTTGGAGGTTTAAAGCAACTTCTAAACATTTATGCAAAATAATCAGAAAACGACAACCGGGCAGCAGCAGAGGAACCGGCAAACCATTTGACCTGGGGAAATCGGAGTATGGAATCAGCGAGGGGACGGTGGCGACTGAAATTCAATGGAGTCAAATGGTGTACGACCCACCGTAGCCGCAGAAAGACAGTCCAGCTAAAAGACCGAACAAAGAAGCGCTTTCGGGAGGCAACCCGGCATTTCGATAAGTATTTTTAATTTTTTCTATTTAGTTTTTAGTTTTTATTTTGTCAAAATATCACTTGGAAATTTTTTTTTTCAAAATGCCCTGGCATAACTCGAGTGTGGGGTGGGCGAACGGGTTTTAAAATTACGGAAAAATCGCGAAAAAATGGAAAAATACAAGTTAGCGCCACTAATTTTTAATATTAGTGACGCTTGGTTAACACGTGGTCAACCCTCCTCCACCCTCTCGTCGCTAATCTTGAACCCCCTCCCCCTCTTTGTTGCGTCTGTCGAGCTGAGCACACCGAAGACCCACCGATTTTTCCATTTTTCGTGAAATTGATCCAACTAATCTGCAATTAAGCATCCAAGGTATGTATCTCAACTTTCCCTTTCATGATTTCACGCAAAGGTATCTCGTTTTTGGGGTTTTTGAGCCGAATTTGGGGTTTCAGGTTTCGCACCCTTTACCCCCGATTCGAGCTATTTGTAGTTCGTTTTTCATGAAATCGGACATTAGGGTTTGTTAGTCGGACCTTTAGCAACCTGTTGGTACAATCAATTGAGAAAAACAAGTCGGATTTGAGCATTGAGAAATTAGGGTCCGTTTTTGGGGTTTTCGGAAAACCGACCCCTTCAACCTCAAATCGATGATTTTCTGGTTTGTTTTTCGACAAATTACCACCTAGGGTTCCTTAATCGCTGTCTTAGCTACCTATTGATGCATTCAATTTGATGAAAACAACAAAAATTTCAGAAATTTGTGAATTAGGGTCGAAATTAGGGTTCTTCAGGTTTTTGCTCGATTTGGAGGATTTGTTGCTTGTTTTTCTGAAAATTGACAGAGAGCTTTTGTTAGTGGTTAGTTTAGGATGCTATTGGTATGTTCAATTTGATAAAAACTTGTCGGAATCGAAAATCAAGAAATCTAGGGTTCATAATCGGGGGTTTTTGACCCAAATGAGAAATTAGGGCAATTTTAGTTGTTTTTCTGAAATTAAACTTAGGGCTTTTGTTAGTCTCTAGTTTAGGAACACATTGGTGCAATCAATTTGAAAAACGGACTAAAATTGAAAAATCGAAAAATCTAGGGCTGCGTTCATTAGTAGCGGGGCTGATTTTTTATTAGCAACGCTATTGATGTCAAGGTCCAATTATGTAAGTTATCTCTCACATATACACTGGGTCTTGTTATTGATTAATCTTTGCAGATGGAACGGCGTACGAGACCCGTTGTTGAAGTTGGTCGACTACCACTGCACCGGTTTGTAGAGTTCACTGAGGGATTAATGAGGACCAAGGAGGCTATAAGACGACTACCAATGCTAGCTGGCCGAGAGATTAAGGTCGCACCTTCATTGGACAGGACACTCGTTGCAGCATCAGGCATCACAGCTCGTCTGGAGCAGTACCTGGTCCGCACCTGGAACAGTGCCGATGGAGAGCGTAATTTTACATGTCGTGGTTGGGATCGTCTCATCGCGGCAAACGAGACATGCTACCGGGAGATCATTCCGGAGTTCTTGGGTACATGTGATTGGGGAGTACGCAATGATGATTTATCTCAGCAGAGAGTCCGATTCCGATTGGGAGGTATATGGAGGGAGTGCACTGTGGTAGAGCTTGCACGACGAGCAGGCATTTACATCGAGGAGGAGACAGCCGATCCACACTTCCTGTCGTTCTTAGCAGCATGCACCATCCGCCCAGACGAGGGTGTGACAGAAGCAGCCATCTGGGCTGAGATCAGCGACATTGCATTCAGCACAGCCGCCATTGCTAGTACCATACGATCGCCGATCCACCGCGTGTTACATAGGATTGTCACTTGCACCCTTCGACAGCGTTAGGGTGGATCCTCGGCCAGTCCTTTGGTCGGCGGGCATTACATCACCCGCATAGCCGAGTCCTACCAGCTGCCGACGCCAGAGGTTACGAGAGAGATGACTCAGTACCATCCGAGGCCGATGGGGGCCTCATATCTACGGGCGATGGGCGTGATCACACGGTTGGCGGGGGGCTACATTTTGGTCAGTGAGCCTCAGCCAGGTTCAGGATGTTGACATGGACGCTGTGATAGAGGGAGCCGAGGTTCCAGTTGTACAGCCAGAGGTTCCCGCTTCACGACGACGACGGAGGAGAGAGACACCACAGACTCAGCGAGATCAGGAGCCTGCGGGCAGGGAGGATGTAACACCCTAGTTTTTTTTCAATGTTAAACATTATCATATTATCCTAAACACATATTGTTGGTACCAACTCTTTCGTGCGGGCCGGTTCCCCGAAGGGCTGTCCCCGGTACCTCCGTCGTTGGCCCTTCACCAAAAGGTTCATCGGGACCAACCAACCGAACCACTTCTCCCCTAGGGTCCTTCATGGTCAGTTACATTACATACAACATAATTCATATCACATCTTTTTATTAAAAGAACATAAACATGCATTCACACAAATATACATATTACATGCACGGTTAACATAATAAGCGAGTTAGTGTAACTCACCTGATACCGAACGTCTGAACAATTCCACAAGTAAGAGCCACGAGGAACACTCACTGATCAACCTACATCATTATCAATATCCACTATTTAGGTTGTAGTGCAATTCGCTACTTACTAATACATATGTGCGTATTGCGTTATATTCTCCTTTTTAGCAGCTACCTATTAGCCTTTACATTCATTGTGGTCCAAGTTCTACATTAGGTATTATGACATGTTTTTAGCAACTTCTTATAAATGTTTCTTTTATGCCAAAATACCAAATTCATCAAGTCATGACGTATTAAGAACTTAAAACATGATTTTCATGAATTTTCTCAATTAGGTCACAATATATAATGTGACGTAACATTTATTCATAATTCATCACTACTTCATTTAGGTCACAATATATAATGTGACGTAATATTTATTCATAATTCATCACTACTTCATTTATCTTGAATGTAATTAAATTCTATTCGGTAACCTAATTGATAAATAAATCAACCGATAATTCAATTAGTTATCTCATAATTTAATTTGCTAGCCATCTAAAATATTTGTATTCCATTCCACCAAATCTTAACCCAAATGGTTAGTAGATAAATGTAAAATAGTCCGATTGAATCTAACCCAAAACGAAGGATTAAAGTCTAGTCCAAAAATTGGAGAAATACCTAGTTGGAGGAAGTGGAGCCGGGTACCCCTTTACAGCCTCCACCCTTCTAATCCACCGGCAGCCGCAACCAGCACATCGTCAGCCACAAGCTCCTTCTCGCTTGTCTCTTTTGCTTCTTTCGCGTTCTAGCACCGCCTCCACTGCCAGCCGTCACTGCCGGCCGCCACTGTCCCTCCGATCGTAACCATTTCAACCCGACAGCAAGGTAGCTACCTTGCACCATTTTCCTGTCTCTCTAGCGTCTGATAAACCGAACCAGTCAGCCACCGCCGACTTCCCCTTTCATGTGCAGTCGCAAACAACCACCGGCCCAAAGCCGGCCACCACCATATTCGTCCCTGTGAAGCACCGTAGACCCGAAAGCCCTCATCGCTACTGTCTCACGCGTAACTCTCTTCTCTCGCGATTTGATTAAGAAAAGAAACAGGAGCAGGAGTCTTGAACGGAGTTTTAATCGACTAGTTTTAATTCAATATTTAATGGGGGTTAATTGAGTTAGGGCTGCCATAGACGAGTCGGTTCCCTTTCTTCCCGATGGCTTGCATGAGACCTCCTAACAATTTCACTTCAGTCCTCATAGTTTCCAATATTGTCACATTAAACCTTAAGACAAATAGCTAAATAAGTTAACTTGCATATCTTGAGTCGTACTAATACTTTATGAATATCCTGGCGAGGAGGATACTGTTCCAACCACCATGAATCCTAGAACTCATGCCTACAGCATGTCCTCACGCGTATAAGAAACATTCTCATTCTATCTATTAGGTTGAGCTGAATAGCAAGTTATGCCCTGATCTTAAGAGACTTTCTCTAGAAAAAGACATGCACCTAGTTTCCTCCATGGAATCATTTAACTCGTACTTTTTTCTGGACACTCTTCATAACACAGTGTTCATCTAACTTTCCCAAAGAGGAAACTCCCAAAGTCCCACTAGATGACACGTGAGTTAAACTGCTCCCTATATCTTATCTCTTTGGCTCAATTAGACAACATACTTCTCCTCCAACTTAGTATTCCTAACTTCCGTCTGGGTCGCATATTCTCCACTCTAATTCGTCCTTAGAGGACTTCACATGCATCTATTGAGATTTACCTACCATATATATGACAAGAAGTCTTTATCCAGTCATCCTTTCCAATGATCATTCCATAACTCCACTTGATTATGGTGAACAAGCACTACGTTGCCTCCTTATGTTCTTAAAATAACTTATCTTTAATATGTTAGTTCCACACTTTCTGGGTGAAATTTTTGTCATTAGATGGGTTATTTAACATAAATCATTATTCAAAATCGTTATTATATTCAAAGCTCGAAAACATTTCGTTAAAAAGTACTTGTTACTTCACCTAACAAAATATTCATTCTGGTAAGATATACTTAAACAGTAACTCGTAATCACTTATACATTGTTTTTTTTTTCATGAAAACTTTATATATTTGAGATTTTTGAATTTTTGATCCGTTGGATATAGATGTAACCCACAATACTTGACAAGTTTAAAAGGTTTGCTTTTATAGCTTGATACGACATCGATTGACTTGACAAAATTGTGAAAATATATACAATATTATGGTATCGTAATGAAAATAATTAAGTTAAAATCCCCTTTAGCATGATTTTATTACTATAAACATATTCGCAAAACGTAATGTGCCATAACATAATGTTACCTTGACATAAATATTGAAAATATCTTAGTTGAAAATTCGTCTACCTCTTATAATCTTCGAATAAAACTTTGTTTATACATAAAACCAATTTTAAAATTCATCATTGTAGTTCTTAAAGCTTAACTGATCATAACCTTTCCTTTGAAACATATTATCTCAAGTCATACTTTAGACTATTCGTTTAATAAGTCGATACTATCAAAACATTTATTTTATTATACATCTTGTTATACATGTTATTATAAAATCTTTTCGAAACTTGTTATTTCGTTTTTTATCATTCCACTATTGAGGTCTAAGTGCTATCCCTGCCTTCTAAGCTTAAAGCCAATAATGTAGGATGTTCGCTTCATTTCCATGAGTCACTACTCACTTCTGACTCGACACTGAATCCAATACCTCCATTGAACTCTGGGAAATTAGATGTCTCTAATGGTGCTAGCCTCACCTGTTCTTGCCCCCAGCTTACATGCCTTACAATTCTCATACAATATGTTGCATATTTCTAGGCCTTACCATCACTAAACCTTGCAACGATTATCTCTATGACTTCTTACCTTTGGCATGCCCGAGTGTACTAAAAACTAGAGTTTACCCCTTTCCTTGCGCTTCTTCATCCCCTCTTGGTTTATCCACTGTCTCTACTTAGGTTCTTAGACCCAACTTAGGTCATGCTTCCCTTCACACGCTTATCATCCGAGCACTTTCTTTCTTCTACATTGTCGTGTTCTTGTATGACCAATAACATTCGTCCTACTCTTCTTCATGATACCAATTCTACTCCAAGGGTTTCACTCCTTGTAATCCTGGATTGAACTCTTTTGTCTACGGTTGCATCAACCAACTCGGACACACCCTTTTGCCTTGTCCTTCCTTCACCATGGATGAAGAGTTCTCCCCACTTGGGTTCAAACCCGATCCAATCGTGGTTCACTTTCAATCATATCATGATATTCTCTGCTTGACGATCAACGATCGACTTCGCACCCCATCATCTATAATCTCTACAGCTAGAGTATCATCTAGAACTGCTTCTAGTACTGTCCTAGTTCCCTCAGTATTATCTTGAAAACTTCCTGCGCCATCGAGTCTTTGTCTCCTTTACTACTCTTCCTACACGTATATGTGCCAGGAACTATAACTGTTCCCCCTCCCTACACGTAGTCTGTCCTATTTGTTGTCTTTTTCGCCCATTCAGTCATCCAAATGATGAATTCTTCATTGCTTCATTTCTCGCCTACAACCTCTGTCCTCTGTACTGTAGATCATCGTGTCATCATTGGACTGCTCGTGTAACTTTTCATCGTATCGGCAACCTAGCCTATCAGTGAAGTGTTGAGGATAGGGTAACTCCACGTCCAGCTATTTCTGCTACATTCATCTACGTTATTTCATCTATTATTTTTCATAACTACTTATTATCAGTGTTGTAAAAGTCGGCCTAGGCGGCGCCTAGGCGCTAGGCGGACGGGCTCCGCCTACGATTAGTGGTAGGCGGTCAAGTTAGGCGGATTCGGTCAACGACGGTCAAAATCGGGTTTAGGAGGGCCTAGGCGGGTCTGGGCGGGTCTAGGCGGCAAAATTTTCAATTTTTCAAAATTCCAAATTTCAAATTTTTCAAAAATTTTCAAATTTTCAAATTTTCAAAAATTATCAAATTCTCAAAAAAATCAAAATTTTAGATTTTTAAAATTTAAAATTAGAAATTTTCAAAATTTCAGAATAATAATATATATTAAATATTTTATTATATTAATAATATATATATTATTTTATTAGTAATTTTAATTTTTTATTATGTATACAAGTTATGATAATCGGTGGCTAAGTTACGATTATTGATAATTAAAATTGTCAAAAATGTCATTAATTTGATAACTTACATATTTGAACACTTAGATTTGTCAAATTGTTATGCTTATTTATTTATTTGTAGGGATATAGGTAATATCTAAATTTTAAAAAATAAATTTTGTTACAATTAATACTCCCCGCCTAGGCGCCCGACTAGTCCTCGCCTAGGCCGACTAGTCCTAGTCCCCAGTCGACCGCCCGCCTACCGCCTAGCGACTTCTACAACCTTGCTTATTATCAATAAGTACTTGAAGCATTGAACATGCTAGTACTACAACACAGGTAGGACACGTCGGTCTCTATTAAGCAATGTATATCTCCTAGCATGTTTTACTTCTACGCATTACCCATGGCTTGATTCACAAAAAACCTTATGATTCTGCCAAGTCACAGTGGGTACCATGTGTCAGTAGTGATACGCGCGCCATAACACTGCTTACACACTATACGCACATAGTCTTGACTTCACCACCAGTTTCTGATTCACAAGTTTGGGCAGGTATCTGAAAGGTTTTCTGCAACTATGAACTAAAATTCCTAAGTTCACATGTAACCTATATAGATCTAAGTTTTCTTCTAGTTAAACATATAACAAATCCTAAAAGGCCCAGAAAATATAAACTAAAAGAAAAGATTAAGAAAAAACCAACCTTTAGTGAATTTTGGAAGCAAAGCAACAGAAATCTCTTGCCTCAAATGCAGTCACACCCTAGCTGGATTCTTGGCCGAAAATCCTTCAGAGAGAGAGAGAGTCAAAATCGTGGGTTTAGGGTTTGTGAGCCTCCCTATTTATAGGCTCCAAGCAGATGACCAGATATACCTTTAGAGATAACCTTTTTGAATTTAAACCAAAATAAACTATTATCTTATTAATTCAAATCCTTTTATCCTCCTTATTAAAATCGAAAATATATATGTTTCCATATATAATTTTCGCTGGTCACACACTCACTCAAACTGTCACTTACTCAACTATTGAATAATTACAGTTTTAGTCCCTGCACCTTTAATTAATTAATTTAACCACCAAATTAATTCCAATTAATTCCAGAAAAATTTCTAATTAATTATTATAGTTTCTAATTAATATATTATCACTTAAATATATTAATAAACTATTTATTTAATTTCTATTGATTTATTAATCACATAATAAATCAACCTTTCTCTATATCGGACTTTCTATCAATCCTCCAACTATGAGGGCAACCCAAATGGACTATGCTACTATTAATTAGATAAATACTAATTATTAGTCATGGCTTAGACACCTAATCCAACAGTCTCCCACTTGGATAAGTCTAAGACTAAAATTACCAATTTAACCTCTAATTAATTAGCAACTGTAGCTTCCTAGAAACCGCTGCCGAACTCTAACCTAGTCAGTTCTGTCCAATGATAAGTGATCAGATGATCCTCCGTCCAACAAGATATTTTTCAGACTCAGGACATGGATTAAGATCAATCCTGGTCTGATACTCTGTTTACCGATTTCTGATTTGCATATGACTTTAAGACGGCAAATTGATCATATCAATTTAGTCCTGGTTGGCCAACCCTTTCAGACAACTTCAAAATCATCGAGAGGCCTATAGATATCTGTTTTCCCGACAGGGTCAAGGGACGAATAAGTTTTGATTCATATACTTATGTCCTTTACTAGTCAAATCATTCACAACAACACGTTTTATAACACTGTGTTACCGATGCGGTTTCGCATTGTCAATGAACAACCGCTTGGTAAAACATAACTCATATGTCTCTACTTAAAGATCAAAAGATATTATTGTCTCAACATTGCTTATGATGAAATCCATGAAGCAATCTGTTGAGCGTGGGTTTATCCAATACTTAAATCCCTATTTCTAAGTACTCATGAATATTGTAGCAATCTTATTGCTATGTCTAACTCATTAGACAATCTATAAAACTATTCATGACAGTCTTCATTCATACTTACTCCCTAAAAAGTATGAGCGACTGTGGACATTTGAATAATAATTAAATTACTCAGGAAGTAAACATGCAAAATTGAAACACAATGATAAATAATCAACAAAGGTAGTATCAAATACTCATCAACAAAACCATATTATTAATTCACCAAAGTCAATTACATTTATATTGCAACAAGTTTCAAATCCTATCTAATTACAAAAACTAATATCATCTATTAATCCTATGCGCCGTGCATGCTGATTGTGCTTAACCCTACTCAGAGCCTTTGTCAAGGGGTCTGCAGGATTATCTTCTGATGATACCCTCTTCACTATGAGGTGACCTTCTTCTACCCTATGTCTTATGTAGTGGTACTTTCTGTCGATGTGTCTGGGCTTTCCATGATCTCTCGGTTCCTTTGTCAAAGCAACCGCTCCTTCATTATCGCAGAACAGTTCCATGGGCTCCTGAATACTCGGGACTACTCCAAGGTCACCGATGAAGTTCTTCAGCCAAGCCTCTTCCTTTGCCGCTTCACTCGCTGTGATGTACTCTGATTCGCACGTTGAATCAGCCACCGTCTATTGCTTGGAACTTTTTCAAGTCACTGCTCCCCCATTTAACAGGAATACCCAGCCTGACTGAGACCGACCGTTGTCTCTATCTGTCTGAAAGCTGGCATCAGTATACCCGTCAACTCTCAAGGTATCACTGCCACCAAGGACTAAAACAAAGTTCTTCGTCCTTCGCAGATACTTGAGTATGTTTTTGACTGCTGTCTAATGTACCCTACCAGGGTTTCCCTGCTATCGACTGACCATGCTCAAGGCAAAAGCCACGTCGGGACGAGTACACGTCATGGCGTACATGATCGACCCCACAGCCGAAGCGTAAGGTACCCGACTCATGTCCACAATTTCCTCGTCTGTAGTTGGACTCTGAGTCTTACTCAGCTTAGCATTACTTTGCATTGGTAGCTCTCTCTTCTTGGAATTTTCCATACTAAATCTTTTCAGTACCTTTTCCAAGTATATACTGTGACTAAGTCCAATTAGTCTCTTCTTCCTATCTCTCAATATTCTTATCCCGAGAATATAGGCTGCCTCTCCTAGGTCTTTCATGTCGAAACACTTCCCGAGCCAAGACTTGACATCTTGCAAAGTCGGAACGTCGTTTCCCATGAGCAGTATGTCATCTACATACAACACCAGGAAAATGACTATACTCCCACTAGCTTTGACATATACGCAAGACTCATCCTCGCTCCTAGAGAAACCAAATTCTTTGACTTTCTCGTGGAAACAAAGATTCCAACTGCGAGAAGCTTGTTTTAATCCATAGATGGATTTCGCAAGCTTACACACTTTGTAAGGATACTTTGCATCAATAAAACCCTCTGGCTGATTCATGTAAACATCATCAGTCAACTTCCCATTAAGGAAAGCGGTTTTGACGTCCATCTGTCAAATTTCATAGTCATGAAATGCAGCTATGGCCAGCATAATCCTAATTGACTTTATATTAGCCACTGGTGAGTTGGTCTCATCATAGTCAATCCCTGGGGTTTGAGTAAAGCCCTTCGCAACCAGTCTTGCTTTGAAAGTGTGTACTTTTCCGTCCATGTCGGTCTTCTTCTTGAATATCCACTTGCACCCGACTGTCTTTCGACCCGGTACATTGTCAACCAAGTTCCAAACTTGATTGTCATACATGGACTTGATCTCGCTGTCCATTGCCTCTTTCCACTTGGCAGACTCAGGGCCCGCCACCGCTTCCCGGTAGTTAGTAGGTTCATCCAAATTTATCAGTGTCCTATCACTGACAAACGTATCTCCATACGTAGTTATATGGAATCCATAAAACTCGGGTGGCATGCTAACTCTACTAGAGCGTCTAAGAGGTAAGGATATGTCAATCGGACCAACAGGAACTTCTTCCTCTTGTTGGTTGCTAGTTTCTCCTAAGGTTGCATTATCGGGTAACTCTTGAATTTCTTCAAGGTCAATGGTACTCCCACTGTCCTCTTTGAATATGAGTTCTCTCTCTCGAAAGACTCCCCGTCTCGCTACAAAGACCACGTCCTTGCTCGGTCTATAGAATAGGTATCCAAAGGACTGTTTGGGATATCCAATGAAAAAACATTTCTCGCTTCTCTCTGCGAGTTTATCGTGAGTCTCTCGTCTAACGAAAGCCTCAGAACCCCAAACTTTGATATGCGCTAACAATGGAACTTTCCCCGTCCACATCTCATGAGGTGTTTTAGCAACCTTCTTAGTAGGGACAAGATTGAGGATGTGGGCGGCAGTCTCTAAGGCATACCCCCAGAAGTGAATGGGAAGTGAAGCTCGACTCATCATGGAACGAACCATGTCTAACAAGGTTCGGTTACGTCTCTCGGCAACACCGTTCAACTGTGGTGTCCGAGGAGGCGATAACTGTGAAACTATTCCACATTCCTTCAGATAGTCTAGGAACTCGATACTAAGATACTCTCCGCCTCTGTCGGACCTGAGCATCTTTATCTTCCTGCCCAATTGATTCTCAACTTCATTTTTTAACTCTTTGAACTTTTCAAAGGTGTCTGACTTGTGTTTGATTAAGTAGATATACCCGTATCTACTAAAATCGTCAGTGAAGGTCACGTAGAACCGTGTGCCGTCTTTTGTGGTAGATCTGAAGGGACCACAGACATCTGTGTGTATGATGTCCAAAAGACCTTCACCTCTTTCAAAGGAACCCTTGAAAGGTGATTTTGTCATCTTGCCCAAAAGACAAGATTCGCATACATCATCCGATTTGAGATCGAATGATTCCAACACTCCATCCTTTTGGAGTTGGGCGATGCGTTTCTTGTTAATGTTCCCAAGACGACAGTGCCACAAGCACGCCTTTTCTACACCACTAGAAGAATCAATAAAGTTTACACTATGACCTAAATTGTCTACACATTGCACAGTTTCATACACACCATCACAAGGTAAAGCAGTAAATACAGAAATGCCATTTTGAAAAACAGAGATAGAACCATTACTATTATCAAATGAAAACTATAAACCTTGTCTGAACGATGCATGAAATGAAATAACATTCCTTGCCATTTCTGGCGAATAGCAACAATTAAAGAGTTCTAAACAAACACCACTATTGAGCACTAAACTATAAGTCCCGATCTTGGTCACAGGTGACGATCTCCTATTCCACATTATCAGGTTGAGTCTACCGTGCTCCACCTCCTTGCTTCCCCTTAGGCCCTGTAAATCAAAACAAATGTGAAAACCACATCCTGTATCAAGGACCCAAGAAATGGAAGATGGTGAGTTCTTAGAGATAGTGTATATACCTGCTAAAGATGGCTTGACTTTGCCATCCTTCAAGCCTTGCAAGTATGTTGGGAAGCTTCTCTTCCAATGGCCCCTTGCTTTGCAATATAAGCATTCAGCTTCCTTAGGGGTGGCATTATGAGGAATGCCAGAAGTCTTGGGTTTTGTCCCACTACCGGATGACCTAACATGGACCTTTTCCCTCCAATTCTGCTTAGGAGGGCCCTTTTTCTTCTTCCCCTCTCCACCAGTAATGGCCAGGGCGACTTCATTAGCTACGGGTACACTCTTACCCTTTATTCCGTCCTCAGCGGTGCGGAGCATGCAATGCAGTTCGGCCAGAGTGGCCTGAGAGTTGTTCAGATGATACGCCAGCGTGAACTGGTCATATGAACTAGGCAGAGAATTTAGCACTATGTCTACAGCCAAATCCTCATGAACTGGCATCTCAAGCTTCCTAAGCCTTTCTACGTATCCTTGCATCCTCTGCACGTGGTTGCAGATGGACTCTCCATCCTTTGGCTTTGCATTGGTGAAGGCTTTGACTACCTCGTGCCTCTTTATGCGCTCCTGCTTACGGAACTTTTCCGCCAGCTCTTTGTGCATTTCATAGGGCCAGTAGTCTTCATATATTCTTTGCAATTCCGGGTTCATTGTGGCGATCATGATGCAAGCCACTTTGGTTGCATCATCATAATGTTTTGAGTATTGAGCGATTTCTTCGGGAGTAGCATTATCAGGGTCAATTTCAACTAGCTCGGTTTCCAAACATACTCTTTATGTTCAAACCTTAGAGCCATCTTGATGTTACGGATCCAGTCATTATAGTTGGTACCGTCCAACGTAACTTTGGAGCATAATGACAAGATAGAGGTAACATTGGAGTTTGATTGGGGGCGGTTTGATCAGCAGAAGACATCTATAAAAGAAGATAGTTTTCATTAGATATTAATAATAATCCTTATAATAACCCAATAATAATTATAAGGCTAGGATCCTACAAAAACAATTTACAATCTCGAAGAGGGATGCCGTAATCAATATTGTAAATTTTATAAGGTAGGCGAATGACGATTCAGCCAATTCCACCGCGAAAAGATAATCATATTAAAATGGAATTCCTAGATTCTTTGAGATTTATTGAACTGTTCAATAGCATGTTTTAATCTCGGATGTGCCCCACTGTTTGTGACTGGGATACCGAGGATCACAAACCGGGTGTGAATAACCATGCAAATTCACTTGGTACTCTCGGGGTCAGTTGTCATCTCTAATTGATGTGCCAGTAAACCACACACGCTCCATCAACAATGACAACACCCGAGAAACCCATTGCAACTCTTTATGAACCCCAATTGGCATGTCGGTAAACCACACACGCTCCACCAATGTTTCATAAAGTGCAATGTGCAATTTCATGGGTTAGCACCAATTCACATTTTTCCTAAAGTAACTAGATTGAGATTTTATTAAGTGTTATAGTACTTTGAATCATTATACTTTTATTGATTATTAGGCGGTCCTATCAAACCTGTTCGGCTAACGACCCTCCATGATCAGGCGAGCGGTGGGCGAGAGTGTTCACCCATTAGACCGCCATTTTATAGGCAGTTTCCTTATACCCACTTTATAGATCAGCTTCGTGAATGAGGCCTACTAATGATTTGACTAACCAGTTAATCTCATACATATAATAATAACTTCCTAGTTATAATATATATAAGATGTAATTTTTTAAACCTTTAAAAAATTGTTTCTGGTTTATCTTTTAATTTATTGTCGATTTAAGCTATTAAATTTAAAATTAAATTAAACCATTAAAACCCGATTTAATTATCTTTTAATTAACCAATTAATTAAATTAATTAAATTTGATATTTTAAACCTTTTAAAATATTACTAGATTTTATCTATTAATTTTCGAGATTAAAGACAATTAAATCGAAATTAATTAAATCCTTTTAATTATCTTTTAATTAAACAATTAATTAAATTAATTAATTTTGCAGATAGGTGTCACAAAATAATCAAATTAATTTAAACCTATCCTTATCCCCTAATTTTCGATTTTTTAGGATAAGAGGTTTAAGGTTTATCTATTTAAACAATTAAAGTTACCAAAAATAGAAAGCCTTCTAAACCTATCCGAAAATCACGCCAAGCAGGAGGGGAGGGGCTAGGGTTTTCGAAACCCTAACCCTAATTTTTGAATTGGCCACATTAGGGTTTAAAACCATTAAACCCTAATTTACAGGATACAGTTATAACAATTTAACAAGAAAACAAACCTGGCTCTGCTACTACTGAAAGGTTTTCTGCAACTATGAACTAAAATTCCTAAGTTCACATGCAACCTATATAGATCTAAGTTTTCTTCTAGTTAAACATATAACAAATCCTAAAAGGCCCAAAAAATATAAACTAAAAGAAAAGATTAAGAAAAAACCAACCTTTAGTGAAACTTGGAAGCAAAGCAACAGAAATCTCTTGCCTCAAATGCAGTCACACACTAGCTGGATTCTTGGCCGAAAATCCTTCAGAGAGAGAGAGTCAAAAATCTTGGGTTTAGGGTTTGTGAGCCTCCCTATTTATAGGCTCCAAGCAGATGACCAAATAAACCTTTAGAGATAAACCTTTTGAATTTAAACCAAGATAAACTATTATCTTATTAATTCAAATCCTTTTATCCTCCTTATTAAAATCGAAAATATATATGTTTCCATATATAATTTTCGCTGGTCACACACTCACTCAAACTGTCACTTACTCAACTATTGAATAATTACAGTTTTAGTCCCTGCACCTTTAATTAATTAATTTAACCACCAAATTAATTCCAATTAATTCCAGAAAAATTTCTAATTAATTATTATAGTTTCTAATTAATATATTATCACTTAAATATATTAATAAACTATTTATTTAATTTTTATTGATTTATTAATCACATAATAAATCAACCTTTCTCTCTACCGGACTTTCTATCAATCCTCCAACTATGAGGGCAACCCAAATGGACTATGCTACTATTAATTAGATAAATACTAATTATTAGTCATGGCTTAGACACCTAATCCAACAGTATCTAGTATTCTTAGGTCATCCAAAGTGTAAATTTTAAAGGTTTACACCTTTCACGTTGTTCATCAACGATGGCAAATACCCCATCCATGCTTAGCCATGCACAACGCCGAACCATATAGGCGTTCAAATAGTTGACTCTACCCTAAAGCAACAATCAAACAAGAACATGCAAAAAGGCCAAGTCAAAATTCTAAGCCTATGTAATTCCAGTTATACAATGCTAAAGGCATTCTTGCTGTAAATCACCAACATCAATCCTAACAGTCAAATATACACATAAGATACGAATACACATCACATTCCAAGCATAGCTTTTCATATAACAATTCACATATTTTACACACTGATACTAGAACACATAAGCTACAAGAATTTGAATTATACATCACATAGCATCATCATGGCTAACCTAGTGTACACCTAATTCTAACAATCATCATAACAAGACATTTCTACTTAACATCATCATATAGGATTAATATTTCATATAATTATCGGAATTATCACATACTACTTTAATTTTCCATCATACATATAACTACTATCAAATAAAAAGTGTACTCACACCCGTTGAACTCTGGCTGATTGCTCGTCTCGTATCATTTTTCTTGTTAACAATTGACTTCTTGAAAAATATTTTCTTTTCAAAACATTCTTTGAGCCTTAGTTTGAATTTAAACACACAAGACTTTATGTCTAAATCCCTCAAACCATGCTCTGATACCAACTTGTAACACCCTAATTTTTTTTCAATGTTAAACATTAAGTAAATCTAAAATACACTTTTTGACACAAAAACTTTTAAATAAATTAAAACATTTTAAAATAATTAAATGGTTTATATCAGAGTAATGGTGTTACCAAAACATAAAATTGATAAAGACATTTTAAAAGCGGAAGACTTAAAATAACAAATTGCTTAAAAGGTCCCTTCCTTTATTCTGATACGAGCTCAGAGCGATCACGCCGTGTCCTTCCAAAAATACCATTAAACCTGAAATATTAGAATTCAACGGGTAAGCAGAAACGCTTAGTGAGAAACACAATACTCACATATTATATCAATCACATGCATTCACGTATAACTTTTATACATACACAAACATATAGCCTAACTTAATATAAACATTATCCTATTATCCTAAACACATATTGTTGGTACCAACTCTTTCATGCGGGCCGGTTCCCCGAAGGGCTGTCCCCGGTACCTCCGCCGATGAACCTTTTGGTGAAGGGCCAACGGCGGAGGTACCGGGGACAGCCCTTCGGGGAACTGGCCCGCACGAAAGAGTTGGTACCAACAATATGTGTTTAGGATAATATGATAATGTTTATATTAAGTTAGGCTATATGTTTGTGTATGTATAAAAGTGATACGTGAATTGTAACACCACGTTACTTTCGATAAGTAACTTTTCGTTAATCATGGCGTGATTACGATATAAAATAATGTTGTTAGTGTTTGGTAGATTAGAACACTTTTTAGATAGAGTTTTCGCGTGAAGAAAACGCCGAAAACGAGTAACCCGGGTCGTGCGAATTAAACCGGGTCGAGTTGGGAGACTTGAAACAACATTGGAAATCATTTGGACAGAACCCGGGTCGTGTTGGCCAACCCAGGTCGTGTTGTAGTCATAAAAATTCAGCAAATCGGAATCAATGTCAACCCGGGGCGGGTTTTAAAACCCGGGTCGTGTTACATAAGAACTCGGGTTGGGTTCTGGAAACCGGGTCGGGTTCCGGTGGAAGGAAAAGGGACTGTAAAGTGAGCACGGGTCGGGCCCTACAGCACGGGTCGTGCTGCAAGCCAACCCGGGTCGGGTTTCCTAACACGGGTCGGGTTTTGTGCCGACCCCACCTCCTTTTAAATGCGATTTCAGCCCTTTTCTGGGAGAACTTTCGATCAAAACTCGCTCCCAAGCCCTAGAAAACACCCCCAAGGCCCTTGAAGTCGAATTGGAAGCCTAGGACATGAGAATTTGAAGTAGGATTCGATATCTAGCTTCTTGAAGGTAAGATTACATGTTCTAGCTTCAATTGACCGGTTGATTTGCTTGGGAAGGGAAAGTTCCAGGTGGTATTGATTACCCACCTGTAACTATAGAAGTAGTAGTATGAAATTCACAATTTGGATGTATAGTAGGGTTGTGATTCAAACCCTAAAGCTTGCTATTAGTTATAGTTGAGTAGATAGAACTATTGAAAGTGAATACAAGGTATTTACACATGTGTGGTGTGTATGTGGTATGTTGTAGGTGTTGAAAGAGGTGAGAAGACACCTTGGCCTACAAGTTGTACTATTTGGAACGGGGTAAAGCTGTTATTACAGGTGAGTAACTTTACCTACATACTAATGGTAACATGTTATGTGTGTATAAGATGCTAGTTGTTTCACAAGCATGTAGATATTACTAGGTATGAGTACTATGTAATCCGGATGTATTAAGTGTTAGAAATGACTTGTTATTATAAGTGTATTTTGTAATTATACACAAGATGATACATGTAGTATATTACATGTAAATTATGTAGACACATAGAGAATCCTATGTGATTGTATGTGTTAGAAGTTTATAGTTACAATGTGAAGTAATTGGTATTGAGATGAGAGTCTCGTGTACATTTGAAATGAGATTTACATATATTACGATATGAGTACATGTGAATAGGTACAATAGTGATATTAGTGGTTTGCTTAAGGAGTACTTAGCAACCGTAGAGAAGTATGCAGAATGATTATATATATGGTAAAATATATGCAGTATGATGTATTATGTATACAATACTTGTGATAAGTTTACAGGTATGCAGAGACGGTTGGGTACGAGTACCTTACAATCAGGATGTTGAGTCTTTGTGGCCATGTGATTGGGTTAAATTACCCAAGATATATTATGGGAACTTGTAACAGTTTTGGAGATGACAAGACCGGATAAGCTGTGAGTCAGTGAAAAGACAAGACCGGATAAGCCGTGAGTCAATAAAAAGACAAGACCGGATAAGCCGTGAGTCAATGAAATGACAAGACCGGATAAGCCGTGAGTCAGTGAAAAGACAAGACCAGATAAGCCGTGAGTCTATATGAGATCGGGATATGTTGTGAGCCTTTTGTGTTTACATGTGATGGGTTGATACCCAAGTGTAGAGCAAACATAGAATTTATTTGTATAGAGATTGGATTTGATATCTAAATATACGGCCCTTATGGCTAGGAGATTGGGCTCAGCGTCCAAGTATAATAGCCTTTATGGCTAAGCGGTTGGGGTTAATTACCCAATATATTACAGAAACCTTGTGGTTCGTAATGACCTTGCAGCTGGGTTTAACAACTTAACATATGGTAAGAATCTTTGTGAAACGTGTATTGACCTACATGGCTAAGAGAAGGGGCTTAATTGCCTAACATAAGTGATTAGAGCTTTTGTGCTCACACTACAATAATGGCAATAATGAGTCTTAGCGACTCGAAACTGTAGAGGATGTGGAAGAGTTGGATATAAAGCCGTTGTGAAGAGTTGGATATAAAGCCCTTGTGGCTTACGATCATAAAGGTTGTAAAGTAGAAGATTTCATGTTGAAAATTAGTATGATGAAGTACCGTGTGGTGTTACCGAGTAGTGATACCGAGTTGACGGTTAGGTGTATACTTGTGTAAGTTGTATTACACCGTAATTGTTTTTAGTGGTTTAGGTATCGGTAGATACCAGTGCAACTACAGAAAGAATATTTGTAGTTATTAATAATGAAATATAACTGGTTTGATATGTTTATATTAACCAGTACTTATAAGTGGTTACAGGAGATAACTACACCCACGAGTTGGGTGATGTATTACGTTTAACACGAGTTATTCATGTCGTTATATTGTTACTCACTAAGCTTTGTAGCTTATGTGTTTGTGTTGTATTGTGTGCAGGTAAGCGGTTGTAGCGCCCGGCTCGGATCGTGGGACGATTCTCGATGGTAACTTCTTGTAGATTCCAGAGCACATGAGTACCCATTTATACTATTTATGTTATAAATATGAAAAAATTTTCTGGGTATACTCTGTGTTGATACTGGGCGTTACAAGTTGGTATCAGAGCCGTGGTTTAAGTGAATTAGGTGTCTATAGAGTAGATTCCTAGACTTAAACCTTGAAAGATAGTAGATTGTATTATTAAATTAAGTATATATTAACATGCGTGTTATATATATGACCTGATTATTGCTAATTTTGAAGTATATGAAGTATCTGGAGTAATCCGATTTTCGAAATTTAGGGCTGAGAGCCCGAGTGGTGGCCGAGTTCATCTTAAGACTCGGTATAAAGAGGGGCTAGTGGCCCAGCGGAAAGAAATTCGATAGAATTGTGGGTAATAATTTTGATATTGTACATAAATTACTACCTATTGTTGTAGATATACACGGAAAAGCAGACGAGTCGTTTTGAGACTCGATGAATAGAGAATGAAGAAAAGTAGTAAAATGTCCACGAGAGAGTTGTGAGCAGTAGTTATAGAAAAAGGTACGTAAGTTATTTCTTGAAATAACAAATGTGTAGTTGGAGCCGGTGACTATTAAAGAGCCGGTAGACCACACCATGGTAAGGGTCAAGATGAGGATGGACCAATTAATGTTAATAGAAAGCGATCGACATATATTAAAAATTTAATAGAGTCGGTAAATGTGTGGAATATGGTAAGGAAAAGTTGTTAGCGATGTTTCCTTTGAAAGAATTGCACCATATTGGTGGCAAGTGTTAGTAGAACTCTGTGAAATAACGTATAGATGTTAAAGAAGAGGCGAATAGCCTCATGTGTTATTTAATTGAGCCCTTGTGGCTGAAATATTATAAGTAATAGAATTTGGATTCGCGGTGAACCGATATTGTGGAATTTATATGATTAAATTCTATAAATGTGGTACGTTAAAATAAGTGGTCTCAGATAATTAAAGGAGAATCACTTCCCTTTTCTTACTAGTAAAATGGGTATATGAAAGAATAATTGGATTGTCTAAATACAACTTATGCAGTTGGGAAAGATACAAATAAACACTTTGGCTGGCTAAGCCAGGATGTTAGAATGTCGTTGTTTAGCTATGTATAGCTTATTGAGAAGTTGTGATCATTCCTTGTTAGGAATGCAAATAAAGAAAATAAAGTTAGCTTTAAAAGAGTTGTGTGTGATTGGAAGGGAGTAGCTAGTAGAATTATACTCGAATGAGTACGATAGTGATTTCAGTTGTGACTGAGGGAATTTTTGCTTCCTTAGTAAAATCAAACCAATTACTACTAAAGACGGAAAATATCAAGAATAAAGTAGGTGTACTAGCTAACCTTGTTGTGCATTGTATACGTGTATGTATATACCGGTGTTAGAAGTTCTGAGCAACTCTGTATATAGAAAGTGATAATAGTGACCGAAAAGTAACGCATAATGACGAATTTGTGTTTCTTTTATATGAAGAATGTAATTGGTTAGTTATATAACAGAAGTTTCCACTGACGAGTATAAGTGGTATAAATTGCATAAAAGTTAAAAGTATGTTGATACTTAAATAGAAGATGCGTGTTTTAATTGTGAATAAAGTAGTTATCTCCCCAAATATCATTCATGAATGAATGCATCTGAGATCAGAGAATGGTACGAGGTACCACGATTTGATTGGAGGATAGTACAAAGTATCGTGAACGGGTATTGATTGGTAATATTAGTAAACGGTACGAGGTATCGTGATTTGATAATATGTAACAATTGGTATAAATTACCAGTCGGTAATACTTTGTGGTAATGGGTACGAAGATACCATATAGTGTATAGTACTAGGGTACTATGTAATAAGTAAAATGATAGTACAATGTTGTATACGATATAAAAGTTACAAGTTAAGTAGTAACTGGTTGGGATTAAGTATGCTGAGTACATACAAACCAATTTTGTGCTACAGAATACCATATGTAATATGTTAATGTGTAGTTAATACTAAACGCGTTTAAGTCTAGTATGCAGATGTTGTAAATTGATGTACAGAGTAAAAATGAATGCAGAACTGTGGTGATTGGCAAGACGCACTAAGCAGATACTCATGGTTCTATAAAACTGAGTATGTGCGGCTCGTAGTGCTGAGCAAAGAAACACAGTCTAATTCACTATTGTGATAGTGAGATAGATTATAAGTAGTGACGAGACGAGGACATCATTACTACGTGTGATGTGTTGTTTGAGAACAAAAATAGACGTGTAATAGATGTTTTGTATAACATATGTTACGTGTATGGTGATCACGTAGTGAATATCTAGTGATCATATGTAGTATGTAGCAATCACATCATGACTAATTTTGTGATTATAAGTAGTAGTAAAGATATGTGGTAGTTGCACATTGAATACTTTACAACCATGTAGCAGGTTGTGACTGCGTATACGTGTATATGAGTATACACCGTAGAAATGTTGAATGATTATACTGTATGATGCCAAAAATAGTGTACAGTAAGGAAAGTAGATTATATGAATGTGATCTCGGTTGCGATTGATAGGACCATTTCCTTAGCAATCAAACCCATCACCACCAAGACGAGGGTTATATAGAAGTTAGAGTTCCTATTGTGTAATGGGAATTCAAACCTAAATGGGAATGCAGGTTTGTAATGAAACCTTGACCAATTTGACAAGTCGTTAAGAGATTCCGAGGACGGAATCTTTTGAAGGGGGGAAGAATTTGTAACACCACGTTACTTTCGATAACTAACTTTTTGTTAATCATGGCGTGATTACGATATAAAATAATGTTGTTAGTGTTTGGTAGATTAGAACACTTTTTAGATAGAGTTTTCGCGTGAAGAAAACGCCAAAAACGAGTAACCCGGGTCGTGCGAATTAAACCGGGTCGAGTTGGGAGACTTGAAACAACATTGGAAATCATTTGGACAGAACCCGGGTCGTGTTGGCCAACCCGGGTTGTGTTGTAGTCATAAAAATTCAGCAAATCGGAATCAACGTCAACCCTGGGCGGGTTTTAAAACCCGGGTCGTGTTACATAAGAACCCGGTCGGGTTCTGGAAACCGGGTCGGGTTCCGGTTGGAAGGAAAAGGGACTGTATAATGAGCACGGGTCGGGCCCTACAGCACGGGTCGTGCTGCAAGCCAACCCGGGTCGGGTTTCCTGACACGGGTCGGGTTTTGTGCCGACCCCACCTCCTTTTAAATGCGATTTCAGCCCTTTTCTTGGAGAACTTTCGATCAAAACTCGCTCCCAAGCCCTAGAAAACACCCCAAGGCCCTTGAAGTCAAATTGGAAGCCTAGGACACGAGAATTTGAAGTAGGATTCGATATCTAGCTTCTTGAATGTAAGACCCGTTCCGCCGAGTCGCGGCCAGAAGGAATCCGCGGCGCGGCTTTTGGAAGAATCTAGAATCGCGTAGGATTTGTACGCGCGGCGCGGTTCTAAAGAACCCGCGACGCGGTGCGCCTCTAAAGTGAAAAACCCTAATTCGGATTTAAACGCCTATATAAAGGGACCCAGCCCTAGGGTTCGTGTTTTTGGGGAGTTTCTAGAGTAGAGGTGTCTGGTTTCGGCAGATACTCTTTGGTCTCGAGGCGTTGAAGGTTTTGGGAGATTAGAAGAAGGAGATCCAACGCGGGAGAAGGTTTAGGACGGATCGTGGGCATCACTCCGTCCTTCAGAAGTAAGGTAAGAAGATTTACTCTTCTGACTTTGCTTTTTATCCCGTCATATGGTGTTACCAGTTGGTTTGTAGCTTTAGACGATTTGTAGCACTTAGGGTTTGAACCAAGGACATGCATGGACTTGCAAGTCCATAAGGAAGTGACCTTAGGGTAGTTTCTGATCCCAGGAAGGGTGTAGAAAGGAACCCTAGCCGATTGATGTACTGTTAATCGCTGAAAAAAATTTTGGAATGTTACGAGCCGCGACGCGGACTGGCTATGTCAGTGGCGCGGACTCGGCTGAAACCCCGTAATTGTGAGTCTAACCTTTAGATAGGTCTGTAAAAGCCTAGTCAGTAATTGATATGTTGTATGTGTGTGGGATTTAGGTGAGTATCCTTACCTTACTATATGATGTTGCATGTTAGGCATCTTGTGTGTTATTTATAGTTATATGATTTGCTCTATATCTATGGTTATTTGTTGTTGGGCTCAGTACTGATGCGTGTCCCCTCGTAGCTGTTGTATGGCGAGTTGGACTATTGCCTTGTCCCATAGCTGTTGTATGATGGGCTGGGCCATAACCGGGAACCCATAGCTGTTGTATGATGGGTAGAACCTTCCCGTGTCCATAGCTGTTGTATGATGGACGCCCGTAGCTGTTGTATGGCGGGTAGGGTCGGGTCGTTCTCGAGGACGGGTTGTTTAATGTGTGGGCATGTATGGTAATTTGTGGACTCACTAAGCTTTAAGCTTACCCGTTGATTTTATAAAATTTCAGGTATTTCAAATGACAAAGGGAAGGGCAAGGCGTGACGGCGGCACATCGCATATAAGAGAATTATTTTAATGAATTATGTTATGATTTTCAATTGTTTCCGCTGTTGGTTTAATAAATATGTCGAACAGATTTACTTTTTGGAATAAATATTTTATTGGAACCTTGGTAATAAATAAATTTTAAAAATTTTGAAATTGGGGCGTTACAAATTGGTATCAGAGCCTTGGTTTGAGGGATTTGGATGAACTGTATTGGGAATCCAAACTCAAACTTAGGACTGAGCTATTTTGTTAAGAAAATGTTTTTGGAAGGTTAAATTAAAGTAAAAGAAGACGCGATGCGAACCGTCAGCCGAGCTCAAGTAAGTTTTGTGATTCCCAATTACCCATGCCAAGTTTGTGTTATGTGATAAACTGTATTGTGCTAGGATGTAAAGCTGCCTAGATAATATACTCTGTAGACTGTTTTTGTACCATATGTGCTGCTTTGGAATTTTATGCTACTGTCGTTAGGTTGCTTAGTGAATGCTGGTAGGTTATATACAATTAGGGTAAGATAGCCTAAGAATTCTTGGTCTTGCCTTACTGGCTGTTCCTTGTTTGGTTGTGACTTTAGGGTAGATCAGTTATTCAAACGTCTATCTTATTCCTGATTGTGTACGGCTGTGCGTCCGTGAGGTGACTCGACGACATTAGCAATAGTTCTCTTAGGCACGTGTGAGATGGAGAGTTAGATCAAAAGATTAGGCACCACGGTGCATGACCACATGAGTCAAAGGAAATGGTTTAGTACGTGTGACGTTTTAGGAGGATGATTGACGAACTTGGAACAAGGCCGAATAGGTGTGGAAGGTAGTACCAGGCCAGTATTACCGAAAGCACAGGATTCACGCTTGAGTCAAGAGTAGTCAACCAAAGTCCTAGAAAGTCAAGTAGTTGGGTAGATAGGAGAGACCCAAGTATTGATATTAGAACTGTTGCGCATTTCAGAATGGCAGTCACTCGAAGTAACGGTGGACCGGATGCGGGTGCCTCAAGTGGGGGAGGACCGACTGATGGGAATCTCCGTAACCTGATAGCGGAGGAGGTTTCGCGAGAAGTGTTGGCTGCGATACCTCAGTTCTTTGGTACGATTAAGGCTGAGTTATGGGCAATGCTCGAGGAACGACTGGCTACTCAGGGCACATCACGTGCTAGGGATGCAAGTTATAAGGACTTTTCGGCTTGTTCGCCTCCGATGTTCGATGGGGGCAGGGATCCGATTGTTAGCATGCGGTGGATTTCCGCAGTGGAGGGTGCTTTCCGCACATGTTCCTGTCATAAGAACTCCAAGGTAACGTTTGCGGCGAATCTTTTAAGAGAGGGTGCGAAAGATTGGTGGGAGATACGAACGAAAGATCTCACTCCTGCTCAGTTGGATGCCATTACATGGCCGCAGTTTAAGGAACAGTTCAAATTGGAGTATGTTCCACAGGTGGAAATGGAACGCTTGGCGCAGGAATACCTAAATCTGACCCAGACTACTGAGACGGTGACGGAAATCACCAAGAAGTTTAATGAACGGGCACTCTTCTGTCCAGAGTTTGCGGCAACCGAGCGCATGAGAATGACCCGATACTTGGCAATGCTTCGCACAGACATTCGGGAATTTGTGTCTGCTGCTAGGCACCAAACTCTTACTGATATGATAGCGGCCGCTCGGGCCCGAGAGTTGGAACTGGAAACCCAACAAAGGCAGAAGCGTCTGGCGCCTGCTCAGACTCAGCAGGTGTCGAAGAAATTTCGAGGGGCAGATCAGGGAAAGCAAGGGCAAAGGAGCCAGGGTAAGTGTGGTAAATGTGGAAGGAATCATGAGGGGCGTTGCTGGGTGCTAATATGCCATAAGTGTGGAAAGGAGGGCCATTATGCTAAAGATTGTCGGCAAGAGGTCAAGATTTGTTTTAACTGTAATCAGGTAGGCCACTTCAAGGCCCAATGTCCCCGTCTGACTCAGGGAGTGGTTCAGAATCCGGCACCCACTACACTCCGGATTACCGATGGTAGGCAGGGGAAAGGGGAAGCCCCTAAGACCAAGGGTCGAGCATTCGTCATGACCGCCGAGGAGGCACAGGATGCGCCCAATGTCGTCACGGGTACTCTTTCTTTACTTGCCTCATGTTTGTGGTGTGTGTAATTAATATGTCTATTATGCTTTGATTAGGAACATTCTTAGTCAACTCTACGCCTACCTTTGCACTATTTGATTCGGGTGCTAGTCATTCTTTTGTGTCTGCCGCGTTGGGAAAGAGTTTCGGTATTGCTTTAGGAACTCTTCATCAGCCATTAGAAGTGGAAATTGCGGATGATAAAACCGTGCAAGCGACTAGTGTTTATCGGGGATGCGAAGTCGTGATTCAAGGAATAAAATTTCCGATCGATCTCATCCCTATACCGTTGAGTGACTCCCGAGTCATCATCGGTATGGATTGGATGGGTCAGCATGAATCATGGATCGATTGTAAGAACAAGCGAGTGTGGATTCAAACCCCAAGTGGGGGAGAGCTGGTTGTGCAGGGCGAGAGAAAGAATCGAGGTGCAGTTTTCTGTTCAGCTGCTAGGGCACGCAGACATTTTCAGCATGGAGGTTCGGGATTTGTGGCTTATGTTGTAGACACACGAGAAAGGAAGCCACAGCAGAAAGCAGGTGATATACCAGTGGTTCGGGATTTTCCTGATGTTTTTCCCGAGGACCTGCCTGGCGTGCCGCCAGAGAGACAGGTGGAATTTAAGATCGACTTAACTCCCGGTGCAGCTCCGATAGCTAAACCACCGTATCGTCTTGCGCCTCCGGAGATGCTGGAGTTGTCTATTCAACTTCGAGAATTATTAGATAAGGGATTTATTCGACCCAGTTGCTCGCCATGGGGAGCGCCTATTTTGTTTGTTAAGAAGAAGGATGGTTCCAACAGGATGTGCATAGATTATCGTGAGTTGAATAAGCTTACGGTGAAGAATCGATATCCATTGCCTCGCATCGACGACTTATTCGACCAACTGCAGGGCGCTTCGTGGTTTTCAAAAATTGATTTGCGGTCAGGTTACCATCAAATGCGGGTACGGGAGGAAGACATCCCGAAAACGGCTTTTCGGACGAGGTACGGCCACTTCGAGTTTGTAGTGATGCCGTTTGGACTAACCAATGCCCCTGCAGCTTTTATGGACTTAATGAATCGGGTGTGTCAACCAATGTTGGATCGGTCGGTTATAGTTTTCATTGACGACATCTTAGTCTACTCTCGGAGCAGGGAACAACATGAACAACACTTAAAGGAAGTATTAGAGACCTTAAGGAAGGAGAAGCTTTATGCAAAATTATCCAAGTGTGACTTTTGGCTACGGGAGGTTCAGTTTTGGGTCACATTGTAAATGAGCAAGGAATCATGGTAGACCCGGCTAAGGTGGAGGCCATGATGCGGTGGGAGGTTCCGAAGACTCCCTCGGAGATTAGAAGTTTCTTGGGTCTGGCTGGTTATTATCGTCGTTTCATCCAAGACTTCTCAAAGGTTGCAGTACCTTTGACCCGACTAATTAAGAAAAATGCTGCTTTTCGGTGGGGTGAGGAGCAGCAGCAGGCTTTTGAGACTTTGCGGCGGAAATTTTATGAAGCTCCGGTTTTGACTTTGCCTGAGGGCATGGAGGATATGGTAGTTTATTGCGATGCATCAATCTCGGGATTGGGGGCAGTCTTGATGCAACGATGCAGGGTGATTGCTTACACCTCGCGACAGTTGAAGCCCCATGAAACTAACTACCCTACTCATGATTTGGAATTGGGAGCGATGGTCTTCGCTCTCAAGATTTGGAGACACTATTTGTATGGAGTGAAGTGCACCATTTTCACGGACCACAAGAGTTTGAAGTACCTGATGGACCAGGCAAACCTCAATATGAGACAGAGAAGATGGTTGGATGTATTAAAAGACTATGATTGTGAGATACACTACCACCCTGGAAAGGCCAATGTGGTAGCGGATGCGTTAAGTCGTAAGGCTTCGAGTGCACCCCTTCGGGGTGTCTGTCTAAGGATGACAATTGTGACACCGCTGCTTGAGCTGATTAGGAAACCCAGGTGGAAGCAAGCAAGAGCGAGAATCAGAAAAGTGAGAGGATTGTGGGTCAGTTGGCAGCTATGGTCAAAGATAGTAGGGATTTGTTAACTTGCCATGAGAGAATTTGGGTACCGAAGCTGGGCAGGGTTCGTCAAACCCTATTGGAGGAGGCACATAAATCCAGGTTCTCTATCCACCCTGGAGCAACTAAAATGTATAGGGATCTGCGCGAATATTATTGGTGGCCAGGCATGAAGAGGGAAGTAGCTTGGTTTGTCGAAAGATGCATGACCTGTCGTAAGGTCAAGGCCGAGCACCAACGGCCTCATCGTAAGTTGCAGCCTCTTGAGATCCCAGAATGGAAATGGGAGTATATCACAATGGATTTCATCACGAAGTTACCAAGAACCCCTCGACATATGGACACTATTTGGGTTATCGTGGATAGGTTGACCAAAAGTGCTCATTTCCTCCCCATCCAAGAGACTTACTCTGCAAAGGAATTGGCTAAGGTCTTCCTAGATGAGATTATCTCTCGGCATGGTATACCGGTCTCGGTGATATCCGACCGGGATGTCCGGTTTACGTCTAGGTTTTGGAAGAAGTTTCATGAGGAATTAGGCACTCGCCTTCATTTCAGCACAGCATATCATCCTCAGACGGATGGGCAGAGTGAAAGGACGATTCAAACGCTGGAGGATATGCTTAGGGCATGTGTCATCGATTTTGGCGGGAGTTGGGATTCCCATCTCCCTTTAGCTGAGTTTTCTTACAATAACAGTTATCACGCGAGCATTGGCAGAGCTCCCTTTGAAATGTTATATGGAAGAAAATGTCGGACACCTATTTGCTGGGGCGAGGTTGGCCAGCAGGTATTGGGTAGTACAGAGGTGGTGCTTAAGACAACTGAGTTAATTCAGAAGGTTCGGGAGAGATTGTTAACCGCTCAAAGCCGACAGAAATGTTATGCGGATAGGCGACGGTCCGATCTTGAGTTTCAAGTTGGGGATTATGTTCTTCTAAAGGTGTCGCCTTGGAAGGGAGTTATTCATTTTAGGAAGCGAGGAAAGCTTGGCCCTAGGTATATTGGACCATATCGAATTGTCGCCCGTGTAGGTGAGGTAGCTTACCGGTTGGAGCTGCCCGAACAGCTTAGTCAGATTCACGACACGTTTCACGTTTCGCAGCTCAGAAAGTGCTTGACTGAGGAATCCACAATAGTACATTTGGAGGATATTCAATTAGATGAACGTCTAAATTATGTGGAGCGACCAATTGCCATCATTGAAAAGAAGATAAAGACGTTGCGGAATAAAACAATAGGATTAGTGAAGGTTCAGTGGCAGCATCGAAAAGGGTCCGAATGGACTTGGGAACCGGAGGAGGAAATGCGGAGGCATTATCCAGAATTATTTACCGGCACGGATTTCGGGGACGACATCCAGTTAAGTGGGGGAGAATTGTAAGACCCGTTCCGCCGAGTCGCGGCCAGAAGGAATCCGCGGCGCGGCTTTTGGAAGAATCTAGAATCGCGTAGGATTTGTACACGCGGCGCGGTTCTAAAGAACCCGCGATACGGTGCGCCTCTAAAGTGAAAAACCCTAATTCAGATTTAAACGCCTATATAAAGGGACCCAGCCCTAGGGTTCGTGTTTTTGGGGAGTTTCTAGAGTAGAGGTGTCTGGTTTCGGCAGATACTCTTTGGTCTCGAGGCGTTGAAGGTTTTGGGAGATTAGAAGAAGGAGATCCAACGCGGGAGAAGGTTTAGGACGGATCGTGGGCATCACTCCGTCCTTCAGAAGTAAGGTAAGAAGATTTACTCTTCTGACTTTACTTTTTATCCCGTCATATGGTGTTACCAGTTGGTTTGTAGCTTTAGACGATTTGTAGCACTTAGGGTTTGAACCAAGGACATGCATGGACTTGCATGTCCATAAGGAAGTGACCTTAGGGTAGTTTCTGATCCCAGGAAGGGTGTAGAAAGGAACCCTAGCCGATTGATGTACTGTTAATCGCTGAAAAACATTTTGGAATGTTACGAGCCGCGACGCGGACTGGCTATGTCAGCGGCGCGGACTCGGCTGAAACCCCGTAATTGTGCAATGGTAGCCGCGGCGCGTAGGGCGAGGAGCCACGCTGCGGCGAGCGACTGTTTGACCAGAAATTTAGTTTTGACCACGGTTTGATGGCAAATAGTGAGTCTAACCTTTAGATAGGTCTGTAAGAGCCTAGTCAGTAATTGATATGTTGTATGTGTGTGGGATTTAGGTGTGTGGACGAGCTAAGTGGGGATATTAGAGAATATCTGTGCGGTTTCGAATCAGGTGAGTATCCTCACCTTACTATATGATGTTGCATGTTAGGCATCTTGTGTGTTATTTACAGTTATATGATTTGCTCTATATCTGTGGTTATTTGTTGTTGGGCTCAGTAGTGATGCGTGTCCCCTCGTAGCTGTTGTATGGCGAGTTGGACTATTGCCTTGTCCCATAGCTGTTGTATGATGGGCTGGGCCATAACCGGGAACCCATAGCTGTTGTATGATGGGTAGAACCTTCCCGTGTCCATAGCTGTTGTATGATGGACGCCCGTAGCTGTTGTATGGCGGGTAGGGTCGGGTCGTTCTCGAGGACGGGTTGTTTAATGTGTGGGCATGTATGGTAATTTGTGGACTCACTAAGCTTTAAGCTTACCCGTTGATTTTATAACATTTCAGGTATTTCAAATGACAAAGGGAAGGGCAAGGCGTGACGGCGGCGCATCGCATATAAGAGATTTATTTTAATGAATTATGTTATGATTTTCAATTGTTTCCGCTGTTGGTTTAATAAATATGTTGAACAGATTTACTTTTTGGAATAAATATTTTATTGGAACCTTGGTAATAAATAAATTTTAAAAATTTTGAAATTGGGGCGTTACATTGAAGGTAAGATTACATGTTCTAGCTTCAATTGACCGGTTGATTTGCTTGGGATGGGAAAGTTCCAGGTGGTATTGATTACCCACCTGCAACTATAGAAGTAGTAGTATGAAATTCACGATTTGGATGTATAGTAGGGTTGTGATTCAAACCCTAAAGCTTGCTATTGGTTATAGTTGAGTAGATAGAACTATTGAAAGTGAATACAAGGTATTCACACATGTGTGGTGTGTATGTGGTATGTTGTAGGTGTTGAAAGAGGTGAGAAGACATCTTGGCCTACAAGTTGTACTATTTGGAACGGGGTAAAGCTGTTATTACAGGTGAGTAACTTTACCTACATGCTAATGGTAACATGTTATGTGTGTATAAGATGCTAGTTGTTTCACAAGCATGTAGATATTACTAGGTATGAGTACTATGTAATCCGGATGTATTAAGTGCTAGAAATGACTTGTTATTACAGGTGTATTTTGTAATTATACACAAGATGATACATGTAGTAAATTACATGTAAATTATGTAGACACATAGAGAATCCTATGTGATTGTATGTGTTAGAAGTTTATAGTTACAATGTGAAGTAACTGGTATTGAGATGAGAGTCTCGTGTACATTTGAAATGAGATTTACATATATTACAATATGAGTACATGTGAATAGGTACAACAGTGATATTAGTGGTTTGCTTAAGGAGTACTTAGCAACCGTAGAGAAGTATGCAGAATGATTATATATATGGTAAAATATATGCAGTATGATGTATTATGTATACAATACTTGTGATAAGTTTACAGGTATCCAGAGACGGTTGGGTACGAGTACCTTACAGTCATGATGTTGAGTCTTTGTGGCCATGTGATTGGGTTAAATTACCCAAGATATATTATGGGAACTTGTAACAGTTTTGGAGATGACAAGACCGGATAAGCCGTGAGTCAGTGAAAAGACAAGACCGGATAAGCCGTGAGTCAGTGAAAAGACAAGACCGGATAAGCCGTGAGTCAATAAAAAGACAAGACCGGATAAGCCGTGAGTCAATGAAATTACAAGACCGGATAAGCCGTGAGTCAGTGAAAAGACAAGACCGGATAAGCCGTGAGTCTATACGAGATCGGGATATGTTGTGAGCCTTTTGTGTTTACATGTGATGGGTTGATACCCAAGTGTAGAGCAAACATAGAATTTATTTGTATAGAGATTGGATTTGATATCCAAATATACGGCCCTTATAGCTAGGAGATTGGGGCTCAGCGTCCAAGTATAATAGCCTTTATGGCTAAGCGGTTGGGGTTAATTACCCAATATATTGCAGAAACCTTGTGGTTCGTAATGGCATTGCAGCTGGGTTTAACAACTTAACATATGGTAAGAATCTTTTTGAAACGTGTATTGACCTACATGGCTAAGAGAAGGGGCTTAATTGCCTAACATAAGTGATTAGAGCTTTTGTGCTCACACTACAATAATGGCAATAATGAGTCTTAGCGACTCGAAACTGTAGAGGATGAGGAAGAGTTGGATATAAAGCCCTTGTGAAGAGTTGGATATAAAGCCTTTGTGGCTTACGATCAGAAAGGTTGTAAAGTAGAAGATTTCATGTTGAAAATTAGTATGATGAAGTACCGTGTGGTGTTACCGAGTAGTGATACCGAGTTGACGGTTAGGTGTATACTTGTGTAAGTTGTATTACACCGTAATTGTTTTTAGTGGTTTAGGTATCGGTAGATACCAGTGCAACTACAGAAAGAATATTTGTAGTTATTAATAATGAAATATAACTGGTTTGATATGTTTATATTAACCAGTACTTATAAGTGGTTACAGGAGATAACTACACCCACGAGTTGGGTGATGTATTACGTTTAACACGAGTTATTCATGTCGTTATATTGTTACTCACTAAGCTTTGTAGCTTATGTGTTTGTGTTGTATTGTGTGCAGGTAAGCGGTTGTAGCGCCCGGCTCGGATCGTGGGATGATTCTCAATGGTAACTTCTTGTAGATTCCAGAGCACACGAGTACCCATTTATACTATTTATGTTATAAATACGAAAAAAATTTCTGGGTATACTCTGTGTTGAAACTGGGCGTTACATGAATGCATGTGATTGATATAATATGTGAGTATTGTGTTTCTCACTAAGCGTTTCCGCTTACCCGTTGAATTCTAATATTTCAGGTTTAATGGTATTTTTGGAAGAACACGGCGTGATCGCTTTGAGCTCGTATCAGAATAAAGGAAGGGACCTTTTAAGCAATTTGATATTTTAAGTCTTCCGCTTTTAAATTGTCTTTATCAATTTTATGTTTTAGTAACACCATTACTCTGATATAAACCATTTATTTATTTTAAAATGTTTTAATTTATTTAAAAGTTTTTGTGTCAAAAAGTGTATTTTAGATTTATTTAATCTTTAACATTAAAAAAAACTAGGGTGTTACAGAGGATGGACTGGACGCGAGGCTCACCAGGATTGAGACCACTCAGGCTGCATTGATGGCTGGACAGGCAGATATCCGGGCTGATATACGACGATTAGAGAGCATCATTTTGAGGCATTTTGGGATACCACCACCGACTGGTGGAGATGACGGAGCAGGACCATCTGGGACGCATCATGATTCTGAGTGATATTTTCTTATACCTTTTTATTTTCTTCTTTTTATTTTTTAGTTTTAGTTTCTGTTTAAATTTTTATGTTTGTAATTAAACTTAACATCGTTGCATGAGTTGATATTTTTGTTAGTAGATTGCTATTACTTGCCAAACTGTGACTGCTGCACCAACTGATGGAGTTGCATAACGCAAGTGTGGGGTCACCGTACCCCTACACTCGTGTTATGTCGGCGTGTTTACTGCTGCGCCCCGACTCCTGGATTTCATCATGTATGACGCGAACAATCAACTTTGCCACAAATGGTCCCGACAATCAAGTAGTTCAGCTGTCTAAGGGGTAACGCTTTCTCCCTTGCTTTGAAATTATTTTTGTACAACGAGGGCATTGTACGGTTTTATGTGTGGGGTGTGGACGGTCGAAAGAGTAGTTTTTTGAAATTTTTGCGGGAAATGACCGATTTTCAAAATTTTTAGCAACTTTTTCAATAATTTTAATAGGTTGTAATTTTGAAACGAATAGTTTTTGATTGTTTTATGGCATTGGTATTTTTCAAGAAATACTATGTAGTTGTTATCATGCTATTAGTTTAGTCAAATAAGTTGAGTTTTAGGAGTTAGAAGATTGGAGTGTTTTAAGTTTGGAATTTAGGAAGAAATTGTCAATCTGTGGCCTTTGTTGTTCGAGCCGGTAGGTCTAAAATGGGTGGGCCTTATACACCTTGCCACCTAAGATCGTCTGGTCTGGAATGGTATTTCTGAAAGCTCGTTACACGGACAACATCGAAAGTCATGGGCAGTTCTTTAATGGCCTTTAGAATCTGAATGAGTAAGTACACTTCATTGTGGACAGAAAATTTGTAATCAAGGGTTCTCTAGAAAGTCATGAATTCCAAAGAATATTCCGATTATGTTTTCACATACTATTTCACTCTAACTCTTAATGCAATAAGCTTTGAAATTAAACGCATTCAAAAATGTTTGAGTGTCTATTAGAATTTGTTAAAACTCTCTTGCTTGGGGACAAGCAAGGCACAAGTGTGGGGCGTTTGACAACGCCTAGTAATATCAAGTATTTTAGTCGTTGAACCCTATTCTTGGTGAATTTATATCATATATGCTGTGGTATTCTCACTTTTTGTGTCAGTGCTTGTTTGGAAAGAAATGATGTAAACAGGGGCTAAAAGCGTACAAAATGGAAGAAGGTTGAGGATAAAGACAAATCAGGCGAATTAGCACGCGCGTCGTGGATGTGTATGAAGGCGCGACGCCCTGCGTCATCATTGAGGCGGTGTAGAAGATTCAAATGCCGAAAAAACAGGGATCAACTAGTACGCGCGCCGCGGAATCCATATGTGCGCGGCGCGGTCTTTTATTTTTCCAAACTATAAATAGAGGGTTTTAGGTCGAAATCAGTAGCCAAGACCTGGCATTGGAAAGACCGCCAAGGCTTCTTTGACTCCGAGTTTCAAGTTTCAGTCGACCATTATTGGTATTTATGTTTTTCTCTTTTAATTTCAAAGTAGTTTAGTGGTTTTGGTAGCTTTGGCTAGTGTTATTGGGTGTGAAAACCATTGGCATTAGTTTTTAGTTTCTGAAAAAGTTTATGTTTTCTGTTTTGGAACAAGTTGGATCTGAGTTTTTAATAGTTGATCATTCGGTTAGTGTTAATTGCTCTTTTTATGGTTCTTATGCTTTTGAATGAATTTTGGATGTTTGATTGTGTTGGATTGATCTTGTGTTTCTGAATTTAGATTATACTTTCTGATTTCAGTAAACATTTTTAGTTTAGAACTTGAATTGGATTGGTTAATGTTAAAGTTAGTCTTTGGATTTATTGGATTTTGTGATTTTGGGATTGTTTTTGGTAAAAGTCGGAAACTAGATGCTCTGGCTGTAGAGTGACACTACAGTTGGTAATCTGTTGCCTACCTTGACCACGTAACTCCTGTGGATCGACCTTGACTATCGCTATACTAGTGTGTGTTAGGTTATTTTTACTATTTTTGACCGCACGACGACCTAGGCGTGTCAGCACTCCCCATGTCAACACAGCTGATGCAGGATTTCCAACAGGGTTGGTGATTGGTTGACTCAATGGTGGAACCATATGCTAAGTACATGGTGGTATAGGTGCATGGGCTGAAACTGCACCACCACTAGCACTAGTGGAAGCTATATTAAATTCTGCTGAAACTGGGGGTACAAACCATGATCCCCCCATTACCTCGCCCATTGGCTCATGGGTAATTTCCTCGACCGTAATATCATCCAAACTCATAACGAACAGCCGCTTACGCACGCGATTTATGTGCGTGGTCCGCTCGATCTCAGAATCAAACAAAAGAGGTGACGATTGTTCACCTCGACGCGTACGCATGCACGAGTGCAAACGACCATCAAAACGAAACAAATATAAATCAACTAAATTACCAAAAAACTAAAATAAAAAACAGAAAACAAAACCACAGACACTATACTTTCAAGCGTACAACTCCTTGGCAACGACGCCAAAATTTGACACGCTCGCAGTCGTTACACGGTAAAAAAATACTAGATTTATTACCTTACAAGCACATTAACTAAGTAGATCTTTTTATTATAGGTAGTAATGAATACGACATGACTTGACTTGCCTATATAAAATAAATATTTGACATGTATGTCATCAAGTATTAGTAAAACGTTACATATATACCATAGTTATTTAAAATAACTGCGCACATTCTTTGTTGGAATTTTTTCATATGCACTTAAATAAATTATAATATTACAATAACAAGGTTTGACTTTTGTTAAATTAAAATATAGGATTATATCTCATGAATTTATATTAGAATGATGTTATTAAAACCGCAACTTTTTTGCATTATAAACATTCAGATAACAGAAAAAGCAATCAACATTGACACTTCTGTGGATGATTAATAACATAAAAGTCTTCAAAATATAAGGGTTGGGGGAGTAGTTCCCTCCCATCCCACAGAACCCATGTGTCACATCAGCTTTTTTCTCTCCTTTCACTTTCATCTTTCCCCATCTTTCACCAATCTTTCACCCATAGAACCAATACCCACTGATCCCACGATGCCACATCAGATTTTCGATTATTAAATTCATTTGTTAATTTAATAAATGATTTTTAATATTTAATTTAATATTATAAATAATAATAATATGCAATTAATAAAATAAAAATCACAAATAACATTAAATTCAAAAGACAAAGGACATTTAATTAAAAAAACACACCATTAAAAAAATTTAAAAACAACCTAAATATGGGAAATTAAATCCTAAATACGAGAAATTTAATCCTAAATACTAGAATCTAAAAAAAACATAGGTGTCTCTTTCATAACATCCCACGCTTCAGTGTGCTTGAACTCTCTGTTATGTGTCACCAGACACTGTTGTAGGGCTTGTTCCACGACCTCTTCGTCGGTTGTCCTGTTTGCTCGGTTGAAAGATTTGTTGACGTAAATTTGGTTAAATTGTACAATTTTTAACTTCATATCTTTCCATTTTGCGTTAAGCTGATGGTGATTCCGATAAAGAATCACGCCTACAATTCTGTGGAACTCTTCCTCCACACGAGTCTTGAATGACCGGAAGGATGTTGTATCCGTTTCTTCGGTGATGGTGACCCAGGCTCTTGTCAAAGCCACCTCTTCTGGTCTAGACCAAAAACGAATCATCTTATGTACGTTTGCTGCCATTTTTTGAGAAAACTAAAAAAAAATATTTGGAAAGAAAGTAGAGAATGTTATTAAAGGTTGAGAGAATAGTGTGAAAGGTTGAGAGAATTGTGTGATTTTTTTAATGGGTAGAGGGAGGTATTTATAGGAGTAGGTAAAAAGTGAAATTTTTAGTATTAATTGTTTTTTACATAATGTGAAAGATGGGGCGGTTTCACCATCTCCCACACGAGTCCAAACCACCCGAACACGCCGAAACCGATGGAGAGGGGCCAGCGGCACCGGCGGTCCCGCCCTAACCCATACCATTTTTGAGCTCGAGCCCGATGAACCCACGCACTACTCCGTCGACCCTAATGAACTACATCACCAAAATACCACCATATTGTTTCCGTCTTCCGAGTCTCATATGTACTTTGTATAACTACAGAAATACCTGTTTAAACAACGATAATCACATATCAAAGACAGGGTTAATATCACGTTTTATGAGAGGCCACTCATGTTAATTTTATCTTTTCTGTAACAAAGTTGGTTACGATCATTTAAATAATTCAAAATTCACATCTTGAACAAAATAATTCTTTTTTGACGGCAAATAAAATAAAATTACATTTCAAATAAAATTAAAGAGGTCGAGTCTTTTGCTCTTATCTATAATAATTATTTTATGCATAAGTGTATTACGACTGTTTGTAGCTGATGTCTCACATTCCACAAACCATGTCCGATCTTTTCCACTCGCAATCCCTCTCTCTCCCCCTCCTCCTCTTCCCCTTCTTCTTCTTCATCTCCATGGCCGCCGAATATAATGATACAAATTACCCCAGCTGCTTTACATACAACTGTGCAAACATCAACATCAGCTACCCTTTTTGGAGGATTGACAGTGAAACCCCTACCCTGTACTGCGGTTATGAAGGCTTTGGAATCAACTGCTCCAAGAACGGTGAAGAGGATACTCCGATTGCTTATTTGGGAGGCGATTCTTATTACGTCCCTAACATAAGCTACGAATCTGAGAGGATCGTCCTCGTAGACTACGACGTTTCTGCGGTCGTCCCCGTCGACGACTGTCCGAGGGTGCGCCATAACATTGATTTGGGAGATTTGCCTTTCAATTTCTGGGGGCAAGACGTTAACCTAAGTTGTCACTTTAATTGCACTAGAGTCCCTGCTTTTTCACGTGAAATACCGTGTTTGAGTACTCCTACTAATAAGTCGTACGTTCATAGTTTGAATGAGGAGCCGCCCAATTTCAATTGGACTGAGTACTCCTGCGATGAAGCGGTGGTAACGACGGCGATGGAAGTATTCAGTTCAACAAGGGCGGTGGAGATGGAGTTCCGTAGAGCCTTGATGCAAAGATTCGAGCTAAAATGGGGGAGGACGGAGGACTGCGAAAAGTGCGAAGATTCCGGTGGGCGGTGCGGTTACAATAAAATTACGACGGAGGTCGTGTGTTTTTGCACCGGCGGTAAGACCACTATGGGTCACTGCAACGGTAAGTTTACTAAAGTATAAATTACACGATGGTCTTTAACTTATTTTTTGTTTTTTTACGTCGGATGGCCTTGGTTTTATTTCAGTTTTAGTTTGTAAAATCGACGTAAAATAACTAAATTATTCTTACCAACTCTTTTTAACTTTATTCGTATTTTTAATCTTATTTTATTAAAGAAAATTATTAATAAGTATGTGCACTACAAGAATCGAAGGCTATAGGGACGACAAATGTCGTCCCTAAAGACCCCGATGTCGTCCCTATAGCCCCCTTGAGACGATATGTCGTCACTATAGCCTTCGTGCCTACAGATTAGTCGCTATAGGCCAAAATTGTCGTCCCTATAGCCTTCGTCTCTATAGCCCATCTATAGAGACGACATGTCGTGACTATAAATTCGTTTCAAAAAAGGTTCGTCCCTATAGCCTAGGCTATAGAGACTAAATGTCACTATAAGCGTTTAGAAAAAATTCGCATTATCTATTGGGACGACATGTCGTCCCTATAGCCTAGGCTATAGAGACTAAATGTCGTCCCTATAGCCACTGTACAGGTTCTTTTTATATTTTCTACAAAATGTCAAATTTTATATACATTAACAATTTAATTCTGCAAAATATAAAAACATGAAGGCTATAGCGATTTAAAACAACATATCAATATCACATAAAGTTTAACATGTAAAATATTATACAAAAGTTGTTTGTCAAAACATAAATACTAGAACATTTAAAAGTTTTAATCACTTTTACTTTCGCTTTCAACTACATTTCCGGCGTCATCTCCTTGAATATCATTCGCAGTTGCATCTTCATTTTCGGTTCCACCTCCTTGGTTGTTTGGAGATAGAATTTACATATTTTGTAGTTGTGTTGGATCGAATTGAAACGGTTGCAACGGTTGAAACGGTATGTTATTTTGGGTAAAAATTGTTTGTAAGTGTTGATTGAATTGTTGAGTCATCTGCTGGGTAAACTATTGGGCAAACTGTTGGGTAAACTGGTTAAAATTTTGGGATGATGTTGAAGCATCCGGTACGTAGTGGGCTGGGATATTTTGGATTTTTCTACCAACTCCCCGTGTATGGTCACGCCTTTCTCCAAGCACGCGTTCAAGGCATTTAATTTCATTAACATTTGCCTCGTCACCGTTAGCTTTGTCAAGCATTGTTTTGTACTCGACTTGTATTTTTTCCTACAATAAACAAAACAACAAACGAATGTTAGTTTTTATATATAAAATTCGACAGCATAACTGCTATAAAATGGATAACCAACTTGTTTACCTATAAATAATAACAATAACAATTCTCATATTTCAATATATGCAATGATTTCTAATACCAAAATAGACATTCTACACTAAATTGCATATCAATATGTTACGCAATAAAAAAAACATACTAAAAACATAAATATAGCTAGAAATTTTACTTACCCAATCAGATTGTGCTTTATCATTCACCCAGCCACGACCTTCTTTGAAGTGGCTTTTTCTCCACACTTCTATGTCGCTACTCTTGCCGGTTTTTTGGACCTATAAATTAACATCAAGAGTTAATATAATTTCATAGACTTATTAATAACTCCTCAAATACTTAAAAAATACTTACTTCTTTATATCGTTTTTGGGCATATGATTCCGTCCCATGAGAACTTGTATACGGTAGAAGTTCTCTGTTGCCTTTGTTTTTTTGTGAACGGGTTTTGTACTTATCTGTGGTAAATAGTTTATCAATAACCTTCTCCCACGCCCGGGGAGTCTGTGTAGGCGGGGCATGCGCCCTTGCCCTCTCAATATCGTCGTAACCTCCTTGCTCATCAAAATATTCTTTCAAATCGTGTTTTCGTCGCTTGTATGCGTTGGCACAGTCGGCCTCTATTCCATGTACAACACCATTCCAATATCGTGTGTTCTTCCATGCATCAATATCAAAATAGTGCTGCAAAACAAAGAATTAGAAGACATTTAGAAATTATAAAATTGAAAGAAAAATAAAACATTATATCATATACTTACATGAAGCGTCGGATAAATCTCTCTCTTGTGTTTGCTAGGCACATCTTTCCAACTGGGATAGTGCATTGGCACTCTTCTACCAACCTCGTTTGATACCAATCGTATATACATCTGGTAGTTATCTCCGATCATTTTGAACTTCTGTCCCTCGTCATCTAACAAAAGAGGGAGCGGTTGCTCATTGTTTTTTGCAAACTCTTCAAGAAGATTTAAGTCTTTTCCCTTTCCACGAGTCTTTTTAGGTTTGGCTGCATTGATACATGTAATTGACAAGTTAGTAAGTAAAAAAATATATCCAATATAAAATCATACAGTAAATTGGAACAAGTTACTTACATGACTCGCAAGTCGAAGGAATCCTATCTGGGCCTCGTGGAGGCTCAGCCCCACCGTCTCCACTGTGACCTCTGGCAACACGTGTTGCCATGCCTTCAATTGAAATAAATAACATACAACTAAAGTTAATGCAATGCATGTTTATATATATATTTATTTTTTTATTTTTAGAATGGTATTTTATTTGTAATATATATATATATATATATATATATATATATATATATATATATATATATATATATATATATATATATATATATATATATATATATATATTCAGCAAGTTACAAAGAGCAGGGGCAGTTTTGAAATATATTTAGACTTAAAAAATTCTTACATAATGGTAATATTCATTCACATCCTAAATGAGACAAAATATTTAAAAAGCAGTCCCAAAATGGGGACTGCCCGAAATGAATTTCTAAATTCATTTCGAGCGGGGATACAACTAAGGTTAATGCAATGCATGTTTATATATATTTATTTATTTTTTTATTTTTAGAATGGTATTTTATTTGTAATATATATATATATATATATATATATATATATATATATATATATATATATATATATATATATATATATATATATATATATATATATATATATTCAGCAAGTTACAAAGTGCATGGGCAGTTTTGAAATATATTTAGACTTAAAAAATTCTTACATAATGGTCCTAATTCTCGTTATTAGCTGAATTTCAACACATATCAGGCCACACTACACAATTAAAGCAAGTAACATCTCCTAATCAAGCATAGGATACATGTAAAGCTTGAAACAATTAACAAATCGAGAGAAAAAACTAACCGAAATTAAGATTTGTAGAAACCGAAAGCCAAAGGCTGAAAATGGACCTCACCGCCGGTTTTCCGCCACCCTTAGCTACCGGAGACGACCACCACGAACAGCCACAACAAGGTACCTGCAAAAAAAAACCCCAAATCGTTTCATTTTTCTGGAAATCATGACATTCAATGATGAACTTTGCTACCGGAGAAGATTGCACACCTTGCTTCGCGAAATGTTTTAGTTGACATATTTTTTAATAAACAATCAACTATTTAAAATAATTTTTAATTAGAAATCTAAACAAAAAGAAAGTATGCACCACCACCACCATGACTCGCTCACTTATGATGATTATATAAACAAAAGATGTTATTTTGGAATGAATTTTAAAAAATTATATATATATTTCTCTCACTTATGATGATTATATAAACAAAAGATGTTAGATGAATGGTGTAATCATCTTAGCATGTAAAAGTTAATGAATTTTTGTAATCATCCCAACTGCTGTTCGAATACGTGCTCCAAAAGAATGAACAACAATTACTTGCTTCTTTTATTGGTTGGTGAGGGAATTAATATAATCTAATTAATATCAATCCACATGACAATACATTGCATAATCAAAACAGCAATCTTTAAAAGTAGGATGCATAAATAAAAAAGTCAATGGAAGTACGTTGCCATTTCCAGCATATTCTCTTTGACTTTGAACTATGTTTTAAGTTCAAAATTGAAATTTGAAAGGGCGTTTGACATGAAAGATTTATATGAAATTAATAAATAACCATGTGTATTATGTAGAAAGTTACAAATTTCAGGGGCTAAAGTGAAAATTACGCAGATTTCAAAAATTGTTACATAAAGGTCCTAGATGTCGGTTTAACTGTTAATCAACGCCAAATCTACAAACCATTGTCCTTAATGGACGGATTAAGCAACTAAGAAAGCATTAAACAGCAACCACAGCCACCGGAAAAACATTAAACAGCAAAATCAGAAACAAATGAAGAAATATAGCTAACCTCTGTTAAGTTCTAGCCCACACCACCAGAAATCGCACAGAAGCAACCACAGCCACCGGAGCACCGACAGCCACCAGAAAACGCTAACAAACCTCCGATGAACAAGAAAATCAGGAAGAGAACTCAAGAAAAATCACGGAATTAGGAAGAGAACTCAAGAAAAATCACGGAATTATGTAAAACCATTGTTATTTTTTTCTTTGCATTTGTTGGATCCGATCGATTCATGTTTGAATTCTAGGTAAGAACCGGAAGAAAAATCACGAAATAATGGTTCACATATGCTTTTAGGGACAATGTTGTACCTTTCTTGGCCGGAAATGGTGCGGATGTTGCTACTCGATGGTTTCCGCCACCCTTAGCTACCGGAGAATACCACCACGAACAGCCACAGCAAGCTACTCGATGGTTTCTGAAAATCGAGACATTCAAGGGAGAACAAAACGTACAGGAGTTGATTCCACACCTTCTTGGCCGGAGACACTGCAATGCGGGGTGAAACAAGCTCTTCGGTCGCCGGAATCGCCGCAGCTGAAGAGAGAAACACGCAAGGGAGAAACCGGGATGAAAGGTTGTTCGCGAAGGTTAATTAGGGCACTGGAAGGCTATAGGGATGATATGTCGTCTCTATAGCCCAGCCAAATACGACACTGTTTCGATAAATTACTGAAATACACTTAAAAAATAAATAAATATATATTTGTACTCTATAGAAACGAAAGATCGCCCCTATAGCTATTAAGAAAACCGCCAACGTATTTTCGTTTCCCGCCTCACTCTATTGCGACGATATATCGTTGCAATACCCGAAAACGTGACTTTGACTCGATACCCTATAGAGACGACATGTCGTCTCTATAGGGTTCGACGAGAAAAATACTTTTCCCATCTATTGTAATGTAATGTCGTCCCTATAGCTATTTAGAAAACCGCCAAAGAATTTTCATTTCCCGCCTCACCCTACTGCGACGACATTTCGTCGCTATACCCTTAAAAGTCCAAACTTGTGTTTTGACCCTATAGAGACGACATGTCGTCACTATAGGGTGCCCTGTTGCGACGACATTGGTCGTCCCTATAGGGTTCGTCCCTATAGACTCAATTTCTTGTAGTGGTGGTCCAACAACCCGCTATCACTTCTCATTCCCTCTACTCCTATCGCTCGTGTCAACCCTGTTCACTAGAAGATCGGCTACTTCACTTGTACACAACAAGATACACAGAAGCAATATGTAGAAGAATATAATATTACACAGGTTAAAATGGTGTTTGTAAAAACTGCAAATAAAGAAAGACCAAATTCATGCCATGTAGGCGTACAACGTAATGAATAAAAACTGGGGAAAACTACTTGACCACTTGACATGAAATAGGGAAATAACTAACCACTAACATAAGACTCATTCAACTAAATAAAGTAAATACAAACTGATAAAAGTGTGCCAAGCACGTGTTGTGATGACAAGTTAATACTCTCCAAAAAGCCCTTGCTGAGAGTGTATAGTGTATATATGTCACTATATATTTCCGAGATTAGCTCTCTCCAGAAGATTTCTATTAAAGAGTAAAACAATGACTTCACATATATCTTAAACTCCAACCATATATAGAGACATACCAGACTCTCTCTAGCCAATATGTTACATACTAACTATGCCTTCTAAAAAAGTAATAAACCAAAGGTAACCCGCAAGTGTCTAAAAGAATTAAGAACATAACATTTCATATTTACTTATAATTGTGGTAAGCAAGAACTAATACAACTTTTTGTTGGTATTGCAGGGTCCGGAATCAATTGGAGATTAAAAATTCGTAAGTTCATTCATTATCTTATACAATTTAATTTAGAATTTAGAAAGGGCTGTTGTTATTTATTGGAGGTTTAGGTAGCCCAAAAACAAGTAGTGGTATTCTCAAATAAAATTCGAAAATGAAAATGAAGACAATGTTTGTGGACACATGTGTTTTGGCATGCCGTTAAAATTATTATAATATTAGAATGTTTTTCAAGGTTTTTTAACTGAAGCAAAAACTTTTTCTTTATCGCAGTTGCAGCAATGGTAATAGCACTATTGGTTGTGCATGTCCATAATATTTTGCTATATGAGATTCTCACCAAACAGGTTTGCTGTTTTATTTAAGCACAAAACCGAGGACGACAAAAGTGTTGAGGTGTTTGTCCAGCAATATGGATCCTTGAGTACGAAAAGATACACATATGCTGAGGTCAAGAAAATAACAAGCTCATTTCAGGTTAATTTAGGACAAGGAGGTTTTGGTACCGTGTTTAAAGGAAAGCTATCAGATGGACGTCTTATCGCAGTAAAACTTTTAAACTCATCAAAAGCAAGTGGACAAGAATTCATAAACGAAGTTCCAAGCATTGGTAGGACTTCTCATGTTAACATTGTTTCCCTCTTGGGATTTTGTTTCGAGTATCACAAAAGAGCTCTCTTATATGAGTTCATGCCAAATGGTGATAAATAATAATTCAGAATATTTGGTTTTCTAGATGCTTACATAAGTGCTTACCACATCCTTGTTAGATTTCTGGAAGTTTGAAGTATTCAAAGTCAAATAAATGTTTTTAAATTAGTTGGTAGGTAATAAACTTGGCTATAAATAGCCATGCAAGAACTTGAAACATCGTACCACTCCTCAGTTAATTAATAAACACTCCTCCTTCTTCCCAATATTTGGTATCAGAGCAAATCTGGGCAGCCACTTGTTTTTTCGGTCAAAATTTTTTTGTCTCTAAATCAATTTCCGAGCACACCATTGGAAAGGTCTCGTTTCCAGGATTCGGAATATATTTTTTTGTGATTTTTCGATCACCGGAAAATTTCGCCGGAATAGTGACCAAATCCGCCGGAGAAGACGATACTGTATACACCGGAGACTGTAGCAGTTCGCCGGAGTAGCGGCCACTGTAGCGGCCACTGTAGCGGCCACTGAAAAAGTTCAGTTTTAACCCTGAACTTCTAAAAAAGTTCGTTTTAGCCCCAAGAACTTCCGAAAAGTTCAGTTTTAACCCCAAACTTCTGAAAAAGTTTATTTTAGCCCCAGAACTTCCGAAAAAGTTCAGTTTTAACCCCGAACTTCTGAAAAAGTTTATTTTAGCCCCAGAACTTCCGAAAAAGTTCAGTTTTAACCCCGAACTTCTGAAAAAGTTCATTTTACCTCCTAAACTTCAGAAAATTGTCTTTTGGCCCCATATTTAAAAAAAGAGAGAGGCTATATTGTTGTTTATGCCCAAGTACCAATCTCGAGAAGAGATGGCAGGAAACAATGGTGAAAAGGATGGACAGGTCACCCTCCACTATCCGATGTTGTCAAGAACGAATTATGCTGCATGGGCGATCAAGATGAAAGTGTTCATGCAAGCCCAAGGCGTGTGGGATGCTGTTGAGCCACGAACAACAAACACGACAGTAGATGTGAAGAAAGACAAGATGGCTTTGGCGGCCATCTATCAGAGCATTCCAGAAGATTTCCTACTTGGATTGGCAGAAAAGAAAACATCCAAGGAAGCATGGGAAGCCTTGAAGACACAGTTTATGGGAGAAGAAAGAGTGAGGACCGCTAGAATTCAAACTCTAAAGGCTGAGTTTGAATCACTGAACATGAAGGAATCAGAAGGAGTGGATGAGTTCGCTGTGAAGGTGAACAATATCGTGAGTACCATGCGAGCATTGGGAGACACGGTGGAGGAGTCATATGTTGTAAAGAAGTTGTTAAGGGCAGTACCAAGCAAATTTCTCCAAATCGCCTCAACACTTGAGCAATTTGGAGATCTAGACAATATGACAGTGGAAGAAGTGATCGGAAGGCTCAAAGTACATGAAGAACGAATGAGAGGCCATGGTGATAGTGATGATCGAAAACTTCTCTTGACACACCAAGAGTGGTCAGAGAGAAATAAGAAGAAGGGAGAAGGTGACTCCAAGTCTAAATCAAATCGTGGCGGATTTAGAGGTTCGCGAGGCAGAGGCAGAGGAAGAGGAGGAAACAGCAGTGGTCGTGGTGGTCGTAGTAGTCGTGGCAGAGGTGGATCACACTACCAGAAAGATGGAGGTCGTAGCACTTTAAATAATCAAGATAAAAGTAGGGTCCAATGCTACAATTGTCAAGAATTCGGCCACTATGCAGCAGAATGTACAAACCCAAGACGTGAAAGAAGACAAGAAAACAACTTGATTCGCGAACAAGATGTCAATGAGCCAGTACTATTGTTAGCTTCGTTTGACAATGGTGAAGTTTCCTTAAATGAAGAAAATGTATTCCCAGAGTTGAGAAAACGGGATGATGAGGTGAAGCGATCAAGTATCTGGTATCTCGACACAGGAGCCAGTAATCACATGACCGGTGATAAAGATAAGTTTCACGACTTGAATCAGACTGTTCAAGGTTACGTGAAGTTTGGAAACGAATCACAAGTGAAGATCGAAGGCAAAGGTTCAGTCGTATTTCAATGTAAGAATGGTGAACATCGAAAGATTAATGAAGTCTATTACATTCCAGACTTATGTAGCAACATCATAAGTTTGGGACAGTTAGCAGAGGGTGGTGATGAAATCACGATCAAAGATCCATTCTTATGGGTCCGTGATGCAACAGGGAAGTTGTTGATGAAGGTTAGAAGATCTCCAAATCGACTGTACAAGATAGAGTTGGAAGAAGTCAATTCGATGTGTCTAACCGCTCGAATAGGTGATCCAACATGGTTGTGGCATATGAGAATGGGTCATATAAATTTTAATTCAATGAAATACATGGCGGAGAAGAAGCTGGTTGAAGGAATGCCAAAACTAAACATTCCTCAACAACCTTCTGAAGGGTGCCTCGTGGGAAAACAGACAAGGAGTCCATTCCCTACACACACGAATTATAGAGCAAAGAAGAAGCTTGAACTAATTCATGGCGACTTATGCGGCCCAGTATCACCCCCTACAACATCTAGCAATAGGTACTTTATGTTGTTAGTTGATGACTATAGCAGAGTTATGTGGGTTTATCTGCTAAAGACAAAAGATGAAGCTCTTCAAGTCTTTAAGAACTTCAGGAGCTTAGTAGAAGTTGAAACCGGGGAGAAGATGAAAGTTTTCAGAACTGATCGTGGTGGTGAATTTCTGTCGAAAGAATTCACCACATACTACAAGGAAACAGGGTTGGAAAGACATTACACATCCCCATATTCTCCACAGCAAAATGGGGTGGTGGAGAGAAGAAATCGAATGGTATTGGAGATGGTTAGGTGTAATTTGAAAACCATGAAAATGCCAGACACGTTATGGGGTGAAGCTGTGAATCACTCTCTTTATGTTCTAAACAGAGCTCACACAAAAGCATTGAAAGACACAACTCCATATGAAATGTGGACATGGAGAAAGCCACATGTTGAACATCTTAGGGTGTTTGGTTGTGTTGCACATATGAAAGTCTCCAAAGGCCACCTAACAAAACTAGATGAAAGAAGTAAGCGATTGGTTCATCTGGGTGTTGAGAAGGGATCAAAGGCATATAGATTGGTTGATCCGGACACTGGAAAGATATATGTGAGTAGAGATGTGGTTTTCGAAGAACAAGAAGGTTGGGTGTGGGAGAAGAGTTCAAAAATTAAAGCCACACCAGGTATGAGCTTCACCGTCGAAGGTTTTAACCTAGACGACTTGTACAATGAAGATTCTGAGTCGGAACCACGAACACCGGAACAAAATCTTGGGTCTCCACAAAGTGACAGTGATCAGACCGAAGAAAGTTTCCAGCCCATAAACTCTCCACAAGACTCCCCGATAAACTCACAAAATATACCCATCAACTTATCGGATACACCCAATTCATCGATCACCCAATATTCCCCAATTCCGTCTCCAAGCTCCGCCTCAAGCTCCACAGGCGGTGGTGCTCCCAAACGATTCCGCTTATTCACAGACTTATACGACCAAACTGAAGAAATTGAAGAATTAATGATGATTCGCAATGATGACGAGCCAGTCTCGTACACGGAAGCAAGCAAGAGAAAAGTGTGGATTGAAGCTATGAATGTTGAATTAGCATCAATTGAGAAGAACAAGACTTGGAGTTTGGTCGATCTCCCTAAGGATCGCAAAGCTATAGGGTTAAAATGGGTGTACAAAGTGAAACGAGATCCAAGCGGAAAGATTGTGAAGTATAAAGCGAGGCTTGTGGCAAAAGGGTACGTCCAAAAACGAGGAGTTGATTATGACGAAGTCTAACCAGTGGCCAGGATCGAAACTGTACGCGTCATCCTAGCTCTCGCAGGCTCAAATGGATGGCATGTACATCATCTTGATGTGAAATCAGCTTTTCTGAATGGTACTCTGGAGGAAGAGGTGTACGTGTCTCAACCTGAAGGGTACACGAAGAAGGATGAAATCAATAAAGTGTACAAGCTATCAAAAGCATTGTACGGTCAAAAACAAGCACCAAGGGCATGGAATGCTTGCTTAGATAAGTATTTGAAAAGCTTGGGGTTTGCCAGATGTACGGTCAAAAACAAGCACCAAGGGCATGGAATGCTTGCTTAGATAAGTATTAGTAACTGGAAGTTGTCACAAAAGTATTCAAGCTTTCAAAACAGATATGAAAGCCAAGTTTGAGATGAGTGATCTTGGACTTCTAACCTATTATTTGGGAATTGAGGTGAGCCAAAAGGAAACACGTATAACACTGAAGCAAGAAGCTTACGCCAAAAGCATCTTAAAGAAGACTCGAATGATGAACTGCAACCCCACTAAGAGTCCAATGGAGCACAAACTGAAGCTCACCAAAGAAGGAGAAGGAGAATTAGTGAACCCCACCGAGTATAGAAGTATAGTCGGAGGTTTAAGATACTTGACTCATACACGCCCTGATATCTCATTCGCAGTCGGAGTAGTTAGTCGGTTCATGGAGAAGCCAACTGAACAGCATCTACAAGCAGTAAAGGGAATACTAAGATATGTGAAAGGCACTCTCGATCATGGTTTGACTTACACGAAAGGAGAAAGTAGAGTAAAAGTCACAGGTTACTCAGATAGCGATCTAGCAAACGATGTGAATGACAGGAAAAGCACAGGAGGAATGGCATTCTATGTGAATGGTAATTTGGTCGCGTGGGCATCTCAGAAACAGAGAGTTGTGGCATTGTCCTCATGTGAAGCAGAATTTATGGCTGCAACTCAGGCAGCTTGTGAAGGTATCTGGTTGCGCCGACTCCTGACTGAGATAACAAAACAAAAGGTACCACCTGTTACCTTGTTTGTTGACAATCAATCAGCATTAGATCTGATGAAGAATCCAGTGTTCCATGGGCGTAGCAAACATATAGATATACGTTATCACTTCATTAGAGAATGTGTTGAAAATGGAGAGATTACAGTACATCATGTTTGTAGTAAGGAGCAAAAGGCAGATATCCTTACTAAAGCATTAGCGAAGACAAAACACGAAGAGATGAGAATCTTGATTGGAGTCAAGAAGGTTTGAAAATTCTGAATTAAGGGGGAAAATGATAAATAATAATTCAGAATATTTGGTTTTCTAGATGCTTACATAAGTGCTTACCACATCCTTGTTAGATTTCTGGAAGTTTGAAGTATTCAAAGTCAAATAAATGTTTTTAAATTAGTTGGTAGGTAATAAACTTGGCTATAAATAGCCATGCAAGAACTTGAAACATCGTACCACTCCTCAGTTAATTAATAAACACTCCTCCTTCTTCCCAATAAATGGATCATTAGAAAAGTTTGCATATGGTCATGTTCATCAAAGTACAAATGAACACATAGGAGTTCACAAGTTATACGAGATAGGTCTTGGAATTGCACGAGGTCTTGACTACTTGCATCGAGGCTGCAACATTCGAATTTTGCATCTTGACATAAAGCCACAAAACATCCTCCTTGATGAAGACTTTTGTCCCAAGATAGCAGATTTTGGGCTTGCAAAATTATACTCTAGGAAAGAGAGTATCGTTTCAATGTTGGAGGCTAGAGGGACTATCGGGTATATTGCACCTGAAGTTTTTAATAGAAACTTTGGAGGAGTCTCACATAAATCTGATGTGTATAGTTACGGGATGTTGATACTTGAAATGGTTGGAGGAAGGAAAAATGTTGATGTTGGTTCTGGGCATACGAGTGAGATATATTTTCCTGACTGGATTTATGAACGTCTCAAGAAAGATGAATTTCTATTAGATGGTTTGACAACTGTGGAAGAGAACAATTATGCTAGAAAGATGACAATAGTTGGCTTGTGGTGTATACAAACGAATCCAAAGCAAAGGCCATCCATTGATGAAGTGATTGACATGTTAGAAGGAAATGCCACCCAAACCGTTCTTTTTTTCTCCACGGTCACCAGCCACCACGTTTAACACATCACAAGAAGTGAGCGATGAGCACTATAATTTACGAAGGACATGATATATTAACGTACTCAAGCTGGATTTTTATGATGGTTCCTTATTTTATACAGGGAAAATGCTTGATGTAAATGTTCCTGTTTTTAGTTTTTCAAAATCTTAATTTTTCCGGGCTTCAAAATGTTTTTACGAGAATCGATACATATAACGATCAAACAAACTTATGCTTTAAACCATGTTTAACAAATAATGGTGATATAATTATAACTTTTCCAATTATATATCTTATTGTTGGCTAGTAGATGTAATCATGTTAATTTAAGTCAAAATGATATTATTTTATTGGAAAAGTCATAATAATTCTGTCTTTGTACCTTCGAATTTTTTTGATAAATCACTTGCTTCATTTACTATATATACATATAATATAATGATTTCACAGTGCAAGAGTTTTGCACCATAGAAAGAAACGAGATTTACGGTCAAAAAGTCAAAAAATGGTAATGAATAGATAAAAAAGACTTTAATGGTCTATAATACCTAAAATGGAATGAAAAACCTATTATGTTCAAAACAAATAGTTCCTTGAGCTGAAATAACATAAACACTTTAATATATTGACCGTTCATATAAAAATGTTTTTATATGTAATTAATTAGTTTATAAATTACATCTATTCAACTGTTAATTTTCGTCTGCAAATACAAAATGATGAAAAAAGCTTGTTGCTATACTTTCTCTGAAAATACAACATATCAAAGGAGTTGCTAAAGCGATGGACACTAATGAAATAAAAACCGTCATTTCAATATTGCAGTGTATCGCGAACCAACAAAATCTATCATCACGTTATTTCCAGGGTTTTAACGATGGATCTCGACTATGTTCAAGTTGTTATTATTTATCTATACAGTGTAGTCGTAATTTATGTAGTGCATTACTAATTTATAGGACCTTATCGGACCTTATCTACAATTAGTTAGCTATGTTTATCTAATTATCTTGTTTAGAGATTATCTTATAAAACAGTCAAATGTTAGTTAGGTCTCTGCATATATAAAGGGACGTATAGGACTATTTTGTGTATTGAAAAACTTAATCAAAATACAAAAGGCATTCTGCCATATCGATTTCTTCATGGTATCAGAGCAGAAGATTCGTTAAACACAGACGACTTTCCGGCGATCATCACTGGAGGAAAAGAAGGAGAAACAAGCAAGAAAACCGAGGGGGCTATCGATGTCAACTCACCATTTTACATTCATCCATCCGACTACCCAAAGAAAATGCACGTGAACGATGTGTTGAATGATCACAACTTCAACGAATGGAAACAGGAGATGATGAATTTCTTGTTCGCGAAAAACAAAGTGGGTCTGGTCGATGGGTCGATCGAGAAGCCAGAGGCAACATCTTCCACATACATTGCGTGGATGAGGGCAGACGCCATGATTAAAGGCTGGTTAACTACAGCAATGGAGAAAGACATCCGAACCAGTGTGAGGTACGCAAACACCTCGGCTGAGATTTGGAGAGACTTGGAAGAACGATTCGAAAAGGAAGGAGCGCCTCGTGCCTACGAACTAAAGCAGTCGCTCAACGCAATGAGGCAGGATGGTACTTCTATTTCCACTTATTATACAAAATTAAAATCCGTTTGGGAAGAACTGCAACAAGTCCTACCAACGCCATGATGCACTTGCGATGAGTGCAAGTGTGGGATCGGGAAGAAGCTAAACGAACTACGAGAAAAGGAAAGAATTTACGAGTTCCTCATGGGACTCGATGAGGATTTTTCTGTGATCCGAACCCAAATCTTGGCTATGAAGCCTACGCCCACCTTGGGAGCCATATACCTTCTGGTGGCAGAAGATGAGCAACAACGAGCCATTAGCGGAGGGTCTCGAAGAACTGGTAGTGAAGCAGCAGCCTTCCAGGTCAATTACACAGGACGAAAAGCACCACATCAGAACCAGGGAGGGCAGGCAACACAAGTCATGAGCAAGGGAATGCAGAAAAACCCCAAATCCGGAAACGAAAAGACTGAAAAATGTACTTTTTGTGGAAAAGAAGGGCACATCAGAGACGGATGTTTTAAGCGAATCGGATACCCATATTGGTGGCCTGGTAAGAAGGATAAGCCAAAACCGAAGGCAGCCTGCGTGGAAGTCGGACCCTCCCCCATACCAGGGCTGATCGATGAGCAATATCGCATGTTCGTGGAACACTTCAAGGAAGAGGCTGGTAACGGGACACAACCAAGGGCTAACATGGCAAGTAGAATTAATACTGATGAAGAATGGGTGGTCGACTTAATACTGATGAAGAATGGGTGGTCGACTCGGGTGCAACCAAGCACATCACACATAGAGGTAGAATTAATACTGATGAAGAATGGGTGGTCGACTTAATACTGATGAAGAATGGGTGGTCGACTCGGGTGCAACCAAGCACATCACACATAGAGGTGACTTATTAGAAAACAAAACCACTCACCTTGATGAGCCACCTGTCACCATTCCGAATGGAATTAAGGTGGCGGTGGAGGGTAAGGGCGAGCACACCATGAAAGGGGGCTTAAAGTTAAAAGAAGTTTTACACGTGCCCAATTTCAATTGCAATCTTGTGCTATAACATTTTTCCCTGATTTCTTTGTCATGCAGAAGTTAATATCGAGGGACTTGATTGGAGCGGGTAATCTTGCTGGAGGTTTGTATCAAATGGGGGCAATGAAGAAAAGAAAAGCTTTAATGACCACATTCGATGTTTGGCATAAAAGGCTCGGTCATCCATCAGTCAAGAATATCTCTCATTTAAGTTTTGTTAATGTTTCCAAAAACAATCATAATCATGTGTGTGATGCCTAAAGCAAAACACACTAGACTCTCGTTTCCTATTAGTGAAATAAAAACTACTGCATGTTTTGATTTAGTACATTGTGATGTTTGGGGAAAATACAGAACTCCTTCCTTATCCAAGGCATCTTATTTTTTGACGGTGGTTGATGATTTTAGTCGATCTGTTTGGACTTTTCTTATCAAATACAAAAACGAAGCAAGCACTTGCCTCGTTGATTTTCATAAAATGGTGAAGACCCAATTCAAAAAACAAATTAAGCGGATAGGATGTGATAACGGGGGAGAATTCGTTTCAAGTAACATGTGTAATTTCTATGCACAGGAGGGAATCATTCTAGAGACATCTTGCCCATACACCCCACAACAAAATGGGGTGGTAGAACGCAAGCACAAACACTTGCTCGAAACCGCACGTGCTCTTCGTTTCCAAGCCCATCTCCCAAAGGCGTTTTGGGGCGAGTGTCTCTTGACCGCTACTTATGTGATCAACCGCATGCCATCAAAGGTTCTCCATGGTGCTACACCGTATGAGATCCTTTTCAATCAGAAACCATGTTATGATCACATGCGAGTCTTTGGATGCTTGGCATATTATCAAAACACCGAAACAAGTGGAGATAAGTTTGAGTCACGGGGTAAACCAGTGATCTTTCTTGGTTATCCCCATGGCACGAAGGGATATAAGATATACGACATTGAAAGCCGGAGGATAATGATCTCGAGGGACGTAAGATTCCTTGAGAATGAATTCTGCATGAGAGGGATGGTTGACCACAACGAGAGTCACGGAGAAGAATTACTCCAACCAGTCCGAGAAATAGATGACTCGACACCAGCTGATCCGATAATAGCCCCCACCTCACCACCTGTCGGGGGTCCTACTCCTGATGAGTCATCAAACGATAGTGAAGCCGGGTTCACCTCCGATCCGTCTAGACAAGACGATCCCACCCCGCAAACCGATCCGGACGCTAACCAATCCGATGACAACATACACGAGCATAGAGCTATGCGAGCAAAAACACAGCCCTCACGATTCCGAGATTACGAGACCGAGCTGCCCCTTCGATAAACCATCCGCAACCCGTCACTAATCAAGTCCACTCAACGGTACACCTACTTTCTCATTATGTTTCTTACGAAAACTTTTCTGATTCTCACAAAGCCTTCTTAGCGGCCATTGCGACACACAATGAGCCAAAATGCTTTAACCAGGCAGCCAGTGATAAGCGATGGAAGGAGGCTATGAAACGGGAAATTGATGCCCTTGAACAAAACGGCACGTAGGTGCTTGAGCATCTACCGGAAGGGAAACGTGCTATCGATTCCAAGTAGGTGTATAAGGTGAAATATCGACCAAATGGTGAAGTGGAACGGTATAAAGCGCGTCTGGTCGCAAAGGGGTACACTCAAATGGAAGGTGTGGATTTTCATGACACTTTTGCCCCGGTGGCTAAACTAGTTACCGTTCGTTTATTGCTAACGCTGGCTGTCAAGTCAAACTGGTTTATTCACCAATTGGATGTGAACAATGCGTTCCTGCATGGTAATCTGGAGGAAGACGTGTATATGAAGATACCGCAAGGTTTTAGAAAAGAAAATGAAACACGAGTCTGTCGGCTTAAAAAGTCGTTATACGACTTAAAACAAGCTTCTCGGAATTGGTTTCACAAGCTCACCGGTGCACTTCGAGACCTGCATTTTCGACAATCCCATGCTGATCATTCATTGTTCCTCCACAAAAATAGGAGTACCTTTGTTGCTGCCCTTATCTATGTGGACGATGTCATCATTGTTGGAAATGATTTGAAGAAAATCGAAGAGACAAAAGCAAGCCTTGATGCTAGTTTCAGCATCAAAGTTCTTGGAACACTGAAGTACTTCTTAGGGATTGAAGTTGCACGCATTGACGAAGGGCTAGTCCTCAGTCAACGAAAGTACACGTTGGACATTTTGGAAGATTCAGGTCTACTAGGCTGCCGACCAAGCCAGTTCCCTATGGAACAAAACCTTCGTCTAGACAAGGGAGAAGAAGTAGACCGAGTTGATGCAAGCATGTATAGACGACTCGTTGGTAGACTCTTATACCTTCAAGCTACACGACCAGACATTACCTATGCAGTGAATGTTTTGAGCCAGTTCGTTTCCGATCCTCGCCAAAACCATTGGGATGCTGCCATGAGAGTACTTCGGTACCTCAAAACCATGTTGGGCCAAAGAATACTTCTCCCAAAAATGGGCGGAATCGAGTTGATTGCTTACAGTGATTCTGACTGGATGGGTTGTCCCTTCTCACGGCGGTCAAGAACTGGTTATGTGTTAACAATGGGTAATGCACCGGTCTCTTGGAAATCAAAGAAACAGTCTATCGTCTCACGGTCGTCTGCTGAAGCAGAATATCGGGCAATGGCTACAACTGTTAGTGAAGTTCTTTGGGTCCGATGGTTGTTAACTGAACTTGGTATGGAACATGTGAAACCTACTACTCTTTTTTGTGACAATGAATCAGCTCGACATATTGCTCATAATCCCGTTTTCCACGAACGAACATGTGAAACCTACTACTTTGTCCGTGAACGCGTAGAGTCTAAGGAAATAGCCCCGGTGTGGATCCATTCACGAGATCAATTGGCAGATCTCTTGACCAAGCCACTGGGTACCGAACGTTTACGGTCTTTGTTGGTCAAGTTGGGCATTCGGAACCTACATGCTCCAACTTGAGGGGGAGTATAGGACCTTATCGGACCTTATCTACAATTAGTTAGCTATGTTTATCTAATTATCTTGTTTAGAGCTTATCTTATAAAACAGTCAAATGTTAGTTAGGTCTCTGCATATATAAAGGGACGTATACGACTATTTTGTGTATTGAAAAATTTAATCAAAATACAAAAGGCATTCTGCCATATCGATTTCTTCATAATTTACTTTTATTTCTAATTTTTTCATTGTCAAAGGAACTAATTACACACTAATCTAAATCTTATTTCTAAATGACTAAATCTACATTTTTTGTCTACCATGAATAAACTCTCAAACCCTTGGAAAAAAAACCTTGCACTGAACACCTCACGCTACAAGAAACGGCATCAATAGCGGCGACAGGTGTCGCCGCTAAAGGTACCAGTTGTCGCCGGAAATGCTAATAGCGGCGACTGGTCGCCGGTAATGAGTCGCCGCAAACGCTTCGTCGCTAATGCTCATACTGTCGCCGGTAATACTTCTGTCGCCGGTAATGGTCGTCGCTGCTAAAAGTGTTTTTTTTGTTTTGCTTTTCAATTTCCTGTTTTTAGTAGCCAAATTATATATATATATATATATATATATATATATATATATATATATATATATATATATATATATATATATATATATATATATATATATATATATATATATATATATATATATATATATATATATATATATATATATATATATATATATATATATATATATATATATATATATATATATATATATATATATATATATAAACCAACAAAATAAACATACACACCATAAAAGTTTGTCTAATAACATTAAATATAAAAGCAACAAATAGTACCAAAGTTTGTCTAAGAAACATAAAAGCAACAAATAGTACCAAAGTTTGTCTAAGAAACATAAAAACAACAAATAGTACCAAAGTTTGTCTAACGTAAATAGCAATCTACTTAAAATACCCAAAACCAAACCTACTCATCTTGTCCCTCGTTACCTCCATCATCTTGTCCCTCGTTCTCGTTGTTTCCTCCATCATCTTCTTCGGCATTAAACGATTCTCCATCATCTTTACGAGTCTAGCTCTAAATGCCGGGTTTTCAAGAAACTTCTCAAATTTATTATTCTACAAAATAAAGCATACATTATAAGTATCAAACATATATTATAAGTATCAAACAAATATTACAAGTATCAAACAATTACCAAAATAGCAATCTACTTAAAATGCATTCAATAATCTTGATATAAGACTTTATAAGTATCAAACAATTACCAAAATAGCAATCTACTTAAAATGCATTCAATAATCTTTATATAAGACTTTATAAGTATCAAACAATTACCAAAATAGTAATCTACTTAAAATGCATTCAATTATCTTTTTATAAGACTTTATACGTATCAAACAATTACCAAAATAGCAATCTACTTAAAATGCATTCAATAATCTTTATACAATTATTAAACATTTACCTGTTTGGATTGAGTTTGTGGCTGTGATGATTGTCCCTCTTCAAAGCAAGTCGACCCTTTCAAGGAAGGTTTTCGTCCGACCCCTTTAACATGACCACGACGAGCACCCAACACCTTTTCGAATATCCCGATATGATCCGGTGGTGTTTGAGTACATTCTTCATATGCTCGTTGTAGATCACGCTGCATTTAACAAAAATGCTTGAATAGATTTATGTGTATAAACACTTAATAGATTTATACTTAAAATAAACACTTACATGTTGTTGCTCGGTTATTGGGCTGTTAAATTTTCCCTCTTTGTCTGTATGACCATCGCGGAAGGCCTCAACTCTGGTCTTATCCTGTTTGACATAAAACATTAGATTATACATCATTAAATAAACTCTTATATATAAATTATTAATTCTTTATAGATGTGTATATAAAACATTACTTCTTTAAAACAAGCACTACTATACTTGTGTGTCCCCCCATGATTTGTGATTTGTTGTTTTGCACGAACTTCTTTATTACTTGCTGATCGGTTTAGATGTTCTGGCGAGTGGAAATAATCTATAGCTTTTTTCCAATTTGTACTAGTCATACCCAACGGATGGTTGTCCAAAGCTTTTTCAACTTCTTTATACCCTCCCGCTTTAATAAAGTCTCTTTTTGCATCAGATTTGCGGTCTCTATACCGCTTTTTAAATTCTAAAGTAATGCTCTCCATCAACTTGGGATCCTTCTCAACCTCAGCAATATCAAAGTGTAACTTGCATAAAAAAAATATAAAAGTTACTCTAGTAAAAAATACTAATTTCCAAAGTACATACAAATATAATTATATAGATCATTTACCCTAAGATGCTCTAGCAATGCGGTGTAAGTACGAACATTTATTCTCGCACGCATTGAAAGAGCATACAACTCTTTGTGAACTTCAAGAGAATTTTGTGATTTCATTGAATAGACCTAACAAATATAGATAAAAGTGTGTTATATTTTATTACTTTGTTATATATTAAAACATATGTTTGTTATTATATATTACCTTTTCGAGAAACCACTCTTGAAATTCGGTTTTAACATCACTTTGGGGATAAACTGATTTGAATTCTCTACATTGATGACAAGAATATGTATAAGAAGTCAATAAAGGAAAATACTTCACAGATAATGAAAAGTTAAAGAAAAGGAACAATACTTACTCGATATATTGGTTGGCTTCTTCACAGCTATCAAGTACAAACGATTCTATGATAAGTCTTTCGCTTGGACTAAGTTGTTTGGTTTGTGTTGCGCTAATGGGACGACATTTAGACTCAAACACCCACAACTTTCTTTTTTTAACAACGAAATCCTCGTTTTTGTCAGGGCGATTGAATCTAGTATGGACATCTTTAAGGTACATAGAACAAAATGACAGAGCTTCTTCGGCCACATAACCTTCAGCTATACAACCTTCCGGTCTTGCCTTATTTCTGACGTAACTCTTTAGTTTTTTCAAATACCTTTCAAACGGATACATCCATCTCATGTATAGTGGACCTCCTTGAATCGCTTCATCAGGTAAATGCATAACTAAATGAATCATAACGTCAAAAAACGCTGGAGGATAGATCAATTCTAACTTACACAAGATTATAAGAATCACATCTCTTGCTCTCTCCATATCCTCCACCTTGAGTGTTATGGAGCAAAGTTGCTTAAAGAACGTACAAAGATCTACCATTGGCGTATAAGTATCTTTGGCCAAAAAGCCTCTTACTCTAATTGGTATCAAGCGTTGCATAAGAATATGGCAGTCATGAGATTTCAACGCGGTAATGTTAGTATTGTTATCTACCACCTTCTTGCTAATATTAGAGGCAAACCCATCCGAAAGTTTAACATCTTTTATAAATTGGCAGAAAAGCTTTCGATGATCGTCCATGAATGAGTATTTTGGGTGGGGTTTATACCACTTGTTGCCCCTTTGCCGCAACCATTGTGTCTTCCGAATATTTAGGTTTTTCAAGTCGACCCGTGCGTTGGATGTGTCTTTACTATTATTGTTCATTAGAAGAGTACCCAACAAACTGTCACACACGTTTTTCTCAATATGCATTACATCTAAGTTGTGCTTCAACTGCAGAGAAGACCAATACTCGATTTCGAAAAAAATGCTTTTTTTTACCAGTTCAACTCGAAGTCAGCCCTCTTTGGCAGGACGTTTCCAGGATGTTTTCCCGGTTTACAATAGATTAGACGTTTCCAGGATGTTTTCCCGGTTTACAATAGATTAGACGATCTAGTTGAGCTTGTATGTCTGCATCACTAAATTGTCTTGGGGCAGGTCACCTCTCGGGTTTCCCGTTGAAGTCTAAACTCTCTCTCCACGGATCGTTAACATCTAAGAAACGGCGATGGCCAATATATACGACTTTGTTTGTTATACGAAATGAAGGCGTGTCTTTGTTGCAAGTTGGACATACTTTAAAACCTTGTCCACTCCAGCCTGATAGACTACTACGAGGTGGATAGTCGTTTATGGTCCATAACAACATCACCTTCATTGTGAAAAACTTTCATGTCACTGCGTCTTTAGTACGTACGCCATCCGGCCATAGTTGCTTAAGCTCTTCCACCAACGTCCTAAGGAAAACGTCAATGTCCTTTCCGGCTGATTTAGGGCCAGGAATCAACAATGACAACATAAATGAGGAGTCTTTCATGCATAGCCATGGAGGCAAATTGTATGTTGTGAGTACAACTGGCCACGAGCTGTGAGCCAAACTCATGTTACAAAATGGATTAAAACCATCGGCTGCAAGCCCTAAGCAAACGTTTCGGAGTTCACTCGCGAAGTCGGGGTATCTTAAATCAAATTCCTTCCATGAAGATCCATCAACAGGATGACGCATCGTACCATCTTCTGATCGTCCAATACTATGCCAAATCATATATTTTGCTGTATGCCTTGAAGAATGCAAACGTCGTAGCCTGGGGGTAACAGGAAAGTATCGTAAAACCTTGTGAGCTACCTTCTTACCCTTAGTGTTTTTATCGACCCACCGGCTCTCTTTACAAATAGGACAATTCTGTAACGACTTGTATTCTTTCCAGAAGAGAGCACAGTTATTTTTGCACGCGTGTATCGCCTCATACCCCAAACCAATCTTTCTTAAGGTCCTTTTGGCTGCATAATGCGAAATAGGAACTTTGTTGCCTTTGGGATGTGATTCTCGCAACAACTCAAGGAGTTCATCAAATGAACTATTAGTCCATTTGTTCTTCACTTTGATATGCATAACCTTTGCTAAAAAATCGAGCAAAGAAAACTTTTTACAACTGGGATATAATTCTGATCGGGCTTCTGTTAACAGTTCTTCAAAGCCATCATAGACACCACTACTCTCTGTATCCGAGTTGTCTTCGTCTCCATTGGCATCCTCTTCCATCAACGCCTCTCTAACGTCCTCGATGACGTCAGCCATATCGTTACTTGGCGCCAAGTCATCTACAACCGGAGGAATTAAACTTTCACCGTGATAGGTCCACATCTTATACGACCGACAGAAACCATATACACGCATATGATGTTTCATTAATTGAAAGGGTATTATTTCTGTGTTATGATACCTTGTACACGCACATCTTACATCACCTTTGATGTCGACTTGTGCTTTGCATATCTCGACAAAAGCGTCAACTCCTCGTCGATACTCAGGTGAGCTACGGTTTGGACGGATAAGCCAGCTTTTATCAATAGGCATGATGCAACTGAAACATAATTTAGGGTTTAAGGTTTATTCTACTGGAAAAAAAATTAGATAGAGTATTCATGAAGAGGATGATGGAAAAAGTATCCCCAAAATGGGACAGATTAGCAGACTATAGATAGAGTATTCACAAGGGTAGGCTTCTACACCCACTTTTTGAATACCTTACCTCATATGTGAATGCTTATTACATGATTGGTTGTCTAAGAAAAATCCGGCAGCATTTCCCCTTAGCTTCCAAGTATATATGAAAGTATATACTCGAAGAGCAAAGAGAAAATGACAACTGAATCTTTCTTAAACAACCAAACATGTAATATGCATTCACATCCTAGATGAGATAAAGCATTCAAAAAGCAGTCCCAAAACGGGGACAACCCAAAATTAATTTCTAAATCAATTTTGGGCGGGTATTTCTAAGCTCAAGATGATTGAAAGGAAGACACGTATTTCTAAGATGATTGGAAGCATTCAAAAACCACTTATGGTTTAGGGTTTAGGGTTTAAGATTTAGAATTTAAGGTTTAGATTCAAATAATTTGAAGGTTTAGGGTTTAGGTTAAAGTTTAGGGTTTAGAGTTTAAGGTTTAGAATTTATGTTTTAGGGGTTGTAGTTTAGGTTAAACCATTTAGGGTTTAGGGTTTGGGTTTAGTGTTTAAACAATAAACATTTAGGGTTTAGGCTTTGAGTTTAGGCTTTAGGGTTTAGGGTTTAGGGTTTAGGGTTTAAGTTCAGGGTTTAGGGTTTAGGGTTTAGGGTTTAGGGTTTAGGGTTTAGGGTTTAGGGTTTAGGGTTTAGGGTTTAAGGTTTAGGGTTTAGAGTATAGGGTTAATTGTTTAAAGTTTAGGGTTTAAGGTTTAGGGTTAATTCTTTAAAGCTTAGGGTTTAGGGTTTAGGGTTAATAGTTTAAAGTTTAGGGTTTAGGGTTTATCTCCAAATAATTTTTTGTTTTTTCTTTTAAGTTTAGGGTTTAGGTGAAATTGTACGGTTTAGTGTTTAGGGTTTATGGTTTAGCTCCAAATAATTTTATGTTTTTTCTTTTAGGTTAATTAGGGTTTTGGCTAAATTTTACGATTTAGGGTTTGTAGTTTACGGTTAAAAGTTTAGCATTTAGGTTTAAAAATAGATTTTAAATACTTTTATATTTACGGTTTAGGGTTTGTAGTTTACATTTAAAAGTTTAGCATTTAGGTTTAACAATAGACATTAAAAGTTTAGCACTTTCAAGAAGCATTAAGCACATATGAGTTTTATTAAGCACTTTTATTAAGAACTTAAATATTAAGCACTTAAGTATTAACCACTTTCAAGAAACATTAGCACTTTCAAGAAGCATTAAGCACTTTTATTAAGAACTTAGCAAAACTTGATAAAGCAAAGCTTGATAAAGCATACTTGGAGGGTGGTGGTAACTGTCTCAGGCGAGTGGAGGCGGCCGGCGGTGGCTGAGGGCACCACAGTGGCCGGAGTTAGAACCTCCGGTGCTGTGGAGAAACAAACACAAATTACTTTGGTTTAACACACAAATTTAACCGGGTTTTAGCGATAATAACTAAAGGAGGAGGTGGAAATCACATTGGATCTTACCTAGTCGCCGAAAAAACGGATTGTGTCGCCGGAATAAACCCTAAATCGCCGGTGTAAGCTCGATTTTTTCGGAAATGGAGAGAGTGGAGGTGAGGGAACGAAGGTTGGAGGTGAGGGAATGAAGGAGGTGAGGGAAAATGGTCGTAATCGATCGTCAAAGGTTGGCCTGGAACGGATTTCGCTAGAGATCAGGAGGAGCCATGCGTGAAAGACAGAATAACCTGATGAAGGAGGGTATAAAGCTCGCAAGGTATTAGCGGCGACATGTTTTGATCTCTAGCGAAATCCCGCCCAATTTTAGACCGTCGATCTTAAAAAAAAAAATGAACGGCAGAGATCATAGGTCACACGGATCGCTGCTCTAGGCATTACCAGCGACTCCTTTAGCGGCGACATCCAACGCGCTTGTTTGGTGTCGCCGGTAATACCTGGCGTTGCCGCTAAAGGCGTCGCGGGTAATGCCTAGATTTTTTGTAGTGTCATGTTGATAGGCCAAATGTACACCACAATTTATTTATGAGAGATGACTTGCAATTTAAACGTCATTGTCTTTATTGCAAGTAGTGGCTTCCGAGAAAGCGAGATTGAATTTCGGAGAAGACTTATAATATATAGTCTTTTTCTTGTTTGTAACACGTGGCTTACGATAAAACGATACGGATGATTTCTTTGGAAAAGACTAATAATCCAAGATCCTTTTATTATACGTAGTAAGGAGGTTATTTAAAATAACTGGGTACATTCTTGGTTGAAATTTTTTCATATACAGTTAAATAAATTTATAATCATAGAGTAAGAAGGTTTATCATTTGTTAGATTAAAATAGAGAAAATGACTAAAATAGCCTAATCCTTTAGGGGTTTGCCTCAAAATAGCCAAAAAAATCGGGTCCTGCCTCAAAATAACCAACGAAAACGCAGGCCGCACGGGGCGCCTGCGTTTTCGTCCATATTACCTGCGTTTTGGTCTTAGACGCAGCCATAGGCTGCGTTTTCGTGCCTATTGGCTGCGTTTTGGCCTTGTGGCTGCGTTTTGCTTGGTTAGGGCCGGGTATATAAACCCAAAAAAAAAACGAAAATTTTTTCGATCCCGTAAACGACAAACGCTCTGAAATGGCTTCGCAAGATTTCTCCTCGTGGAAACAGGTACGTGTCAAATTTCATGTTCATTATTCGTATGAGTTATCGATTTAGTTGTTAGATTATTTGATCGTACAAAATATTATGCACAATGTACAAGTTTTCAATGCACAAAAAACTGGGTTTATGAGTTTTCCAGAGGAAAACGCAACCAAGGGAGAGGAAAACACAGACCATGGGGAGGAAAACGCAGATAAAGGGCTTATCTGCGCAATCCTCTTGGTTTTGCTCAGAGGAAAACAAAACGCAGCTAAGGAAAACGCAGAAAAGGCCCTTAGCTGCGTTTTCCTCTGAGCAAAACCAAGAGGATTGCGCAGATAAGCCCTTTATCTGCGTTTTCCTCCCCATGGTCTGCGTTTTCCTCTCCCTTGGCTGCGTTTTCCTCTGGTAGCTGCTTTGTGGTCGTTTTTTTTCCCGAAAACCTTAATGATTCACACTAACGTTGTTTTTACCGACATTTACAGCATGCTGATAAGACAACGCCACCGGAAATTAATTTGAAAGGCACGGGAAATAAGATATGGGAGGTGGTAGATCGTCTAACACCACCGCAACAGGCAATATTCGCTACCACCGTATCCGCGCCTCATGGGGATGCTCCTGTTGCGAAAGGAGACCCGTTACTGTGCAGTTATATGTTCATGCACGAGATCCGGCCCCAAAACGAAAACGACGGAAAGGGACAGCTTCATTTTTTACTGGGAAATAGCTACCTGTCGTATGGAGCCGAAGAATTCTGTTTGATAACGGGATTAAAATTCGGTCGGGTTGCGGGATCTAGACGGTTAATGAAGAAGGTCCAATCAACATTTGTGGAACGCGTTTTCGGCGAGGGGATGAAACCTGCGGATTTGGCAACGGGGGATCTACACACTGTTATATTACAACCACGTTTTCGTCAAATATCTGACGAGGACGCCGTTAGGTGTGTATTGTTATACATTTTGTGTGCCGGTTACCTTTCAAAAGAGAAAAATGAAAAAGTAACCGTTGAATGGCTTTCGGTGGCGGAAAACTTTGACGATTTTAACACGTAAATAAAATTTAATTTGTTTTATAAAAGAGTAATATTATAGATTACTTAAATTTAATAACATTTTTATGTCTATCAGATATCCTTGGGGGACTCAGATATGAGAACATGAATATACACAGTTAAAAAAAATATACACTAAGATCGAAGATCACGAGAAATTACCTACTCCCCGAAAAGCAGTAAGGATGTCTGATTCAGGTTATTCATATCCGTTTAAGGTAATTTGTTTCAGGTTATTCATATCCATTTATAATTTCAAATTTTTGAAGAAAGTTTGATATAATTTTAATATTTTGTCATAGATTTGGATATGGGAAACCATACCGGCTCTCGAGGGTATATTTTGCCGACAGATAAATGAAAATATTCCCAGATTTGCAAGGTGGCAGCAAATAAAGAAGATGTCTGCAGAGCAAGTAAAAACTATAAAAACTATTTACAAAATGACAATGGTTAGTTTACATTTAAAAATACAGATCTCTTATATATATATATATATATATATATATATATATATATATATATATATATATATATATATATATATATATATATATATATATATATATATATATATATATATATATATATATATATATATATATATATATATATATATTAATACTTAAATATATATATGTATATATATATACATATATATATATATATATATATATATATATATATATATATATATATTATATATATATATGTATATATATATATTATATATATAAATATATATATATATATATATATATATATATATATATATATATATATATTTATATATATATATATATATATTTATATGTATATATATATACATATATATACATATATATACATATATATATATATATATATATATATATATATATATATATATATATATATATATACATATACATATATATATATATATATATATATATATATATATATATATATATATATATATATATATATATATATATATATAATTTGAATGTTAATATGTGCAGGAAAATAATCCACCTCCAAATTTGTGTATGAGGCTTACGAGACAGGAGACCCAATCAGAATATTATGCCTCATACGTGGATTATGTTATGTCATCTATGCCGCAGATTCCTACTCACCTTCGGGATGACTATAGGCGAAAGGATACGTCATCGTCGAGCACCTCTTGCTCGAGTGAAGGGCCGTTGGGCTCAGGTCGTCGCAAAAGAGAGCCAGCTATACCAATCTTAATTAGCAAACTTTTAAAGAAAGTTGAGAAAAATGTTAGTAAAAGATTTGATCGACTTGAAGAGAAACTTCTAGATACAATCAACTTGAGAAAAATGTTAGTAAACGATAGTGAAGACGATGATGAGGTGACAGTGAGTGAAGTTCCGCCACCAAGTTTCAAAGCTAGGCGAAGAAATGCTTCCAAATACTTTAAGAGTCCTTTTACACAGGTACTGTATTTGTTTATGTTTTAGACAATATCCTTACGGTTTACTATACAATGTGGAATTTAATATACAATTTACTTTTGTAGATGGACGATTCAACAGTTAAACAGCGACGAGGAAAGCGAGTTCAGGAGCCGGTTCCTGAACAGCCTAGGACGGGCCTCATACTTGAGCCATATGTACCTTATGGTCAAGATTTTGCGTATCAGTATGTCGTTGCAAGTCCAGATCTGTTGGGCAGACATAGACTGATTTCCGTACCATTTGATATGGGATTTTGGTGAGAACTAATGGGTCAAGATAAACTTGGATGGTTGCAATACATGGTTAGTACTACCAAAAACTATAAATCTGGTATTTGTTAGTTTATTAATGTTATTAATTTGAACAAATTTGTTTTATCTTGCAGCATGTAACTCTTTGGATCCAACTATTATTAGAGAAGTGGGTTGAAGGAGACAACTGGTGTATTATGCCTTCAAATTTATTCCCTAACGCTAGTCCTCGAATTTGGAGGAAACTAGCATCTGGTGAAGGTACTGAAACCCATATGAGCCCGGCTTGGTGGACAGTGGATCGGGTACGCATATGATATTTCAATGTTTATATATATATATATATATATATATATATATATATATATATATATATATATATATATATATATATATATATATATATATATATATATATATATATATATATATATATATATATATATATATATATATATATATATATATATATATATATATATATATATATATATATATATATATATATATATATATATATATATATATATATATATATATATAAGTTTAAGGTCGTTAATAATAATCGAATTTATTTCAGGTGTTTTTTCACATAAACGTTAAAGAGGCACATTGGATGTTAGGAGAATTATGTTTGGACACCATGAAAATCCACATTTACGATAGCTTCCTACAAGGTCATTTCTACGATCGCCTGGTACAACAAGGGCACATCCAGAATTTCAAAAAGCAGGTTGTTGCCCTTTTGGATTCAATCAACTATTGGCAGAATCGAGGCATCCCTCGAATAGACGTTGATTTGGAGATCATCATGGAAACATGGGTGCCTCAACAGTCCGGGCCATTAGGAGATTGTGCTGTTTGGTCTTGTTTATTGTTAGAGTATGCTATATCTTGGGTTCGGGTTCGTGTACAGGGGGACGAAGATTATACTCCCACAGATTACGCAGCTAGGAAGTTTCGTGAACGTATGGGTCGTATTTATTGGGCTTCCCGTTCAAGTTATTATTAGAGGGTGTATGTGAAAATAAATTGTAGAGGATTTATTTCAATGTTATAATTTTGAGTATTTATGTCGTTATAAGATTCTAAAAACTTGCATCTACACAACGTTTTAGATAGAATACTTCATTACACACAAAAAAAATATTACAACGTCATGGAAAGTAGCTGACATCCGTCATTTGCTAACGTTCATAAAAACTAAAAATACATATAAAAGAGGACCATACCTTAAACATAAACATAGGACTTAGGGAAGAATTTGAGATAGGTGCAAGCGGGCAGTGTCTTTGTGACATTCAAACAGACTGGTGTACTGTTCAATGAGACAAACTGCATTACGGAGAGTTTCACTTCTTTCTTGTAAAGTAGATTGCTGCCCAGATAATTGATTGATTGTAGACATTGTTGAGATAAAACGTTGAATATCTACAAGCATTTGGATCACAAGCATTTGCAAATTATAATACGCTACCTTTATACGCTCATCTGGTATCATATGTGTTATTTGGTAATCAAATTCCTCCAGTTGTTCTTGCACATGGCGAAAAGCCCTGGTCATCAATAACACGTGAGTGTCAACCAATCTATTTATACGTTCGTCGAGATCTGTCAACTCATTATGTAAGACATTATCAACGGTTGTATCCTGATATAAAAATAGAAAAGCAGTTCAGTGAAAACCAATTTCACATGTTAGAAAATTTAAAGTAATTAACAAAATGAAAATAATTATGATAGCTTACAACTCTGCTTGAGGAACCCCTTTGGTGATCCATTGATCAATATGAGTAACTGAATGAATCAAATCGGTTTGAAGTTTCTTTATATAAAGGGTAGTAGGAGAAACTCATGTTGACAAGACAATACACTGCTCCCTATTACAGGACACCATAGAGTACCCTATGGACATGACATTTCACTGCATGGACATTATACGGGCTCCCATGGGCTGCGTTTTCCTCTAGATGGGCTTCGTTTTCCTGTAGATGGGCTGCGTTTTCCGTATGCAGAAAATGTCGTTGACAAGACAAGACAGGACACTATAGAGTACGTTGTATGTCATGATGAGTTGTCGTTTCAACTATTACTCATAGGACTGTCACTATCACTGATAACTCAATACTGTACATAGCGTAGCGTGTTGCATCAAAGCTTCAGTTGTCGTTTCAACTTTTTAATATCGCCAGTAATTTATGCAATCATGTGACAGATGACTATTAATAATTATATAGTTATAATAATTACGTCAAAGGAAGTAAAAGTGAGCATTCAATAGAATAGAAATCAAAGATGATCCCATGAAACTGGTATTACAACCTAAAAATAACGTAATTGTAAAAACAATTAAACCCCCATTTAGCTCAAATCCACGGTAGGATAAACAGCTTCACTCTTTGACATGCTACTAGAGTCACCTCTTATGCTCGTTTTCCCTTTATTGTCTGAACCACGACGTTTGCATGATCCTTCTGGTTTACGGGTTGGAACTAACGCAGGACATGTAGTTCTTGTGTGACCCATTTGATGGCAACGAGAACATTCTTTTATTATTGGACCCTCACCTTGTGACGGAATACGATCCATATTTCTCGGTCTTCCAGGTAGACGTCTGTCTATGACTGGGGGTCTTACAAAAATCAAATCGTCTGGTGTCTCCCAATCACAAGGGGTGGGTAGAGGGTTGATAATGGACTCATAAGTCTTTCTATAAAACACAAGCAGATATGCATTGTGCACCCATCCAGTGCAATCTCCATGGTTTAAGCTGTTTAAAACTCTTATTAGATGGCCACAAGGTATGCCAGATAGTTGCCACTTTCGACATGAACACGTTGCCTCTGCAAAATCGACAATCACATCCCTAAGGAAGTGTACAACCTGGAATCTTGTACTTGAAATTGGATGGACTAGCCAGTTGCTGCTTTTAGTCATTCTTTTACGAATCTTTGCTTCCGCCCATGGAGTAAGTGTTGTTTTTATATCATCTAAATAAAAATTTCAAGTTAGTGGGTCAAAATTTTCAATACAAAGTAAATACGACAACGTTATTAGTGTTTCATGAACGATGTAAGTCTTACTTGCACGATTGCGGCGTTCAAAATACCATTGCTGCATTGTTGTTCGAAAAAAGTCAATGAGCATCAAGACTGGCATCTTTCTGGCGTAGCGGGATAGTGCGTTTATGGACTCCGCGCTGTTAGATGTCATCATATTATACCGCATGCCTTCAAATCTAGACCGAGCCCATTTTTCTGGACATGCCCTGTCTAAGTATGCATACAATTCAGGATTATAATTGTTAATCCTTTGCATCCAATCATTAAATTCCTCGATTGTATATGCTTAACACGCCCCCCAAAAGAATGACTTGATGCTTTTCTTGGATCCAAACTTGGTCACTACATTAGAATATAAATGATGACCACAAATTCCATGATGTGAGGTCGGAAAAATGTTTTCAATGGCTGCGGCTATTGCCGCATGCCTATCAGATATGAAACTAAGAGATCCCATGTCGCCAACGCAATCGTGTAGTTTCTCCATGAACCAAGACCATGTTTCCGTGCACTCGCTCTTGCATATTGCATATGCTACCGGTAATATTTGATTATTACCATCCATTGCAACTGCCAATAACATAGTGCCCTTGAAGTCGCCCTTGAGGTGGGCAGCGTCTACCACCAATGTAGGTCTACACCAATTGCGGAAAGCAGTTAACTACAAAAAAGTTTGTTGTGTTATTAATACGGTTACATTCGTATAATGGTAGTGAAATTTATTAGTTACAACAATACTTACAGCGCAGCCTAATGAAATATATATAAATTGAAATCGATCGTCACCATCTTTTCTGATTGAAGTTACAGTTCCAGGATTATGCTTTTGCAAGTTGTAGCAATACACAGGGAGTCTTGTGAACGATTCCGCTGGATCACCCCTTAACATATACAATGCATGTTGTTTCACCCTCCATGCTTGTTTGTAACTAATATCAATTCTGTACTTTGAATTGATATCACGAATTATGTCGTTGCCACGATATACCCTACTTTGGTTGGCAGCCATTACCTCAGACAAAAGATGACCCAATACTTTCTTGTTTGCTTGGCGATGGTTTGGGTTGAGTTGTGAAGACGAGCACGTGTGTTCATCAACAATCTTAGTGCATTGGAATGAGCCGTCACCGCCTTTTTCTGATGTGGCTGTAAAACACCAACTACAGTTATCTTGACAACAAATAGCCTCATACCTTGTTTTTGTTGATCTTCTAACTTTGTATTGAAAGCCTTCGGTCATACTTTTAACACCAAGTGCAAGTTTCATAGCGCCTTTGTCTTTATAGGCTTGGAAAACTCTAATCTTTTGTGATGGGTGGTGGCTGTAAGATGAGGTTTTTATTTTTGATGGTACAGGACATGGCGGCGGCTGTGGCATACCGTACAACAATGTGCTTTTTAACCGATTGTGTCGAGCATCCTCCGACCCTCCTTCGTGGTAGTTTTGATCAGCCATCACTCCTTCGTCACGGTCACTTCCTTCCAAGTCCGATAAACGTAAATCACCATCCACGGGATCCCCATTTGGTGCTAGATTACCATCATTTAGAAGGACACAAACTTTACCGTAGTCTTTTTGATCAGTCGTGTCTGCATTACTCATCATATTTTTGGCGCCAAAATCATCCACACAAGTACCAATGTCGTCCTCTCCTGCGTACTTGAAATTTTCAGGTTCCACATAGTGGATTGGTTCTTGGAAGACGGTTTCTGGAACAGTGTCGGTGGTCATAATATTAGATGGAGCGTTGTTGCTCCCAAATCCGCTGGACTTCTTTTCCTGTGATGTTTTGCACAGGTCGTTACTTCGAATCTCGTCATCTGCAACAACGTAAATAGGAACGATGGTGTTCACAGCTTCGATAACTTCTATCAAATGCATGATATCATTGTCATCAACTATCTCCATAACATAGTTATATTCTGGATGTTGAATTGATACTCTAGCACTCGATTAAGCATCGAAACCCGCCTTTGATTTTACCAATAAAGAAAAATCATGAAAATTTATATGTGAACTAAATTTCACACCGTAATTCTTATGGTTTGGGCTAACGTATTTAGGTTGCCCATCAACTGTGGACCAATGCCCACCGGTGCACACTAGAACAAAATATTTTTTCTGGGATGAACTCATTGTGTAATGTAGTTTAGATTGAATTTCACACCGTAATTCTTATATTTTTTCTAAGATGAACTCATTTATATAGTTTGTATGACAGCGAACCTCGCAGTCAAAGTAGTACGAATACGCAGTCAAAGTTGTACGAATACGCAGTCAAAGTTGTACGAATAGGCAGTCAAAAGTTGTATGAATACGCAGTCAAAGTTGTACGAATACGCAGTCAAAGTTGTACGAATACGCAATCAAAAGTTGTACGACTACGCAGTCAAAGTTGTACGAATACGGAGTCAAAGTTGTACGAATACGCAGTCAAAAGTTGTATGAATACGCAGTCATAGTTGTACGAATACGCATACAAAGTTGTACGAATACGCAGTCATAGTTGTACGACTACGCAGTCAAAGTTGTACGAATACGTAGTCATAGTTGTACGACAACGCAATGTTGTATGAATACGCAGTCAATGTTGTACGACTACGCAGTCAAAGTTGTACGGATACGCAGACAATCTTGTACGACTACGCAGTCAAAGTTGAACGAATGCACAGTCAATGTTGTATACAGTTATAAATACTGTTACAAGCTAGTAAGCATTTCTGGAGTTACATTATGAGTTCTTCTAAAGATGCTACTTGGCATTGTGATGATGAGGATTGTTACATTTGTTCAGATATTAACCCTTTTCCCGATGTCTGCCCAGGTCAGCCAGGATATTCTATGAATGATCCACTACCAGATAAAATGCCTGACTATATATTTGATGCGATGACACGCGCAGAAGAAGAAAACAAAAGAGACCTGAAAAAAACAAGGATTCTAGATGACCGTATAGAAGTCCTTTGTGAGAAATTGAAGGAAAAGAAAATTTGGGTTAAAGATACGTCTATGAAGCTAAAAAATGCTAAACGTTGGATTGAGGAAACTGCACAACAAGTTTCTAAGCTTGTGGAAGAAAAAAATCGTATTGCGGATGTTAGTAGGATAAGGGGAGATGTTATCGACCGTGAAAAAACAATGTATCCGTTGAAATTCCCAAATTTGTGGCCTAGTAATTAATATTATTTATTATATTATTCCAATTAAAGCAAATCGCAGTCTATATACTAGACAGTTGATGTGACAATTAAGTTGATGTAGGTAGAGTGGTTTGTTTGTATCTGTATATTTCCTACTTTTCATCTCTATATAAAGGTGTGCTCTTATGGTCTAATGCGTATCTTTTTGTTGTATCTGAGTTTCTTCCATCGTCAAAATATCAAATGGCAAGAACATGCAGTTGTTGCGGTTATCCTACATTAATACGTGTGTCGAATACAAGCAGAAACCCTGGAAGACAGTTCTATGCTTGTAGTAACAAGTTAATATTATAATATCGAACCCACCTATGTTTTATAATATGATCGTACTATATGATAACCTTTGCTGTAATATCATTAATACAGATGCTAAACTGTGGCTTTAATGGGTGGGTCGATGAAGACAATGTTGTTTCCAGAATTCAAAGAGATAGAGAACTAAGAAGGCTTCAACTCGAGAATCGAAATTTGAAGATCGTCCTAGTGCTCAGTTGGATGCTTTTTGTAGCCATACTAGTTTATAAAGTCTAATTGCCATATAACGGTGATGAATTGTTTAATGGTAGTAAAGTAAATCCTTATATGACTTTACTGAACCATCTAGTAGTTTTCCTAATGTGTGTAACGTCGTTGGACTCTAATTTAAATTTCTATGTTGTCCTTAAAGATCCAACAGGTAAACATACTTTTGCAATCATGAAGTAAACTTAACCAATACCTTGAATCCCGTACCAACTAAATAATACATGTCTTGAATAGGAAACACCAAAACCTTTTTTGTAAACTTAACCAAAACCTTGAATCCAGGACCAACTGCTTCGTCTCCTATGAACTACACCAAAGATGCAACATAACAGTCGGAGTTTGTAGAAAGAAATAAAAGCAATTTCGGTAAATGCAGCTAAAGACAAAGCTAATACAAAGCTAATGGGTGGAAAACAACGAAATACTTTTAACACAAAGGTCATATATCTAATACAAAGCTAATAGGGGAAAACATTTAAGACAAAGCTAAAGGGGGTAAAACATCCACCATGTTGACAGGTACATGCCATTCACTTTGAGGGGGTACAGCCTGCACCACTTCCGTTTGATATGCAGCTCTATATGCAGCCGTAGTGAAATAAATGTTCACCGTATTAAAATCCTCCTGTAACATCATATAGGTTCGATACGCAGCCAGGCCGTGACGACATGGAATACCAGAACTCCTAAATTTTCCACAATCACAAGTGTGTTCACGCAGGTTAACAAGATATGTTTTCATGAAGTCACGGACAAAAAACTCGGTGTTGTATAATTCTGTTACTTCACATTGTTCAGACTTGCGCATTCGTCTATAAAGTATGTTCTCTGCATACGGGGTGAGTTCATGATGAAGCATGCCTGAAACAAATCATTAGGAAATTAGCATAAGTCAAAGTATCTTACACACAAATATAATTAAATAATAACGATTAACCTCCTAAAGCACCGCGATCAGCATAAATACGTTGCAGCATGTCAACGAAAGACCGAAGAAGTGATATTATTGGTAAATCTTGCTGAGCTACAGAGACCCAACGAATCTCATCGGGCATTATTATGGAGAGGATGTTGTAACGGAAAATAGGGAACATCACCCGTGCCCATTTTTCTTGAGAAATACCTTCAAACCAGGTCATTATATCTTGACCCCCCTGTTGGACCAAAACATCTCTAAGTACAGCAAAGTTCGGTTCAAATTGACGTAATTCGTATGCCTTGCAAGTCTGCCAGAAAATATGTGGACATTCTTGGAATATTGGCATTCTATCAACAAAATATTTAAACACACTTTTGCAACAATATCCATGGTAACAGTGTGGGAACACATGAGATAGGGCGACGTCTAAGTGATTGGACAATTTGGTAATGAAACAAACTTCTCTAGCATTTCTAATGCATTCATGTAGTCTCATAAGGAACCATGTCCACGAATCTAACGATTCTGAGATTCCAAGACCGATTGCTATCGGTAGAGGTTGATGGTTTCCATCTACCGAGACCGCTACGTACATTGTATGACGTATGGTCCATTCAATGGTTGGCACTCCAGGAAAATGACTGGTAGGGTGGTAGAAAGAAATGTATGCATCTACAAAAAGATTTACAACAAATGTTAGTAGTATAGAGTTGTGATCATTAGATTAAAAATATGATCAGAATAACAACTTACGACACATCCTACAGCCATAAAACAAAATTCAAATCGTTTCTAGGCATCTTGCTTTATGCTAGTGATTGTATGTGGGTTCGCAAGTTGAAGGTTATGGAAGAAGAGGGGAAGGCGGGTAAAGCTTTGTTTGTGTTGCTTGGTTGATGAACTCATTTTGGATAATAATTGAAATACAAACTGATTGATTACAAAGTATGGAGATATCCACGTATTTATATCCTACTCATTTCGATTACGGTTGACAATACAAGACACTGCTCCCTATTACAGGACACTGTAGAGTACCCTATGGACATGACATTTCACTGCATTGACACTATACGGGCTCCCATGGGCTGCGTTATCCTCTAGATGGGCTGCATTTTCCTCTAGATGGGCTGCGTTTTCCGTATGCAGAAAATGTCGTTGACAAGACAAGACACTGCTCCCTATTACAGGACACTGTAGAGTACCATATGGACATGACATTTCACTGCATTGACACTATACGGGCTCCCATGGGCTGCGTTATCCTCTAGATGGGCTGCGTTTTCCTCTAGATGGGCTGCGTTTTCCGTATGCAGAAAATGTCGTTGACAAGACAAGACACTGCTCCCTATTACAGGACACTGTAGAGTACCCTATGGACATGACATTTCACTGCATTGACACTATACGGGCTCCCATGGGCTGCGTTATCCTCTAGATGGGCTGCGTTTTCATCTAGAAGGGCTGCGTTTTCCGTATGCAGAAAATGTCGTTGACAAGACAAGACACTGCTTCCTATTACAGGACACTGTAGAGTACCCTATGGACATGACATTTCACTGCATTTCGCAGTCAAACCCACTTATTTCGTAGTCAAACTAACACATGCGATTTCCCTAATTTCTATATAAATAAATTTTTTCATGTCAACTATCACATCTACACGATCAATCAAATTTAGATTTTTTTTTGTAAACATGTCTGGTCAATCTCAGAAGTTAAAACGGGTATTGGAAAAACGCAAGACTCCTTCTACATCAACAACTCCACCTACTATTGATGATAGGATGCCAGAGGAAATGAAAAGAATTCTCCTTCACAGCGCCTCTGAAGTCAACAAACAAATTCAATCAATTGCTGAAGATACAAAATTCTTAGAGGGTCAACGGAGATTACTTGACGGTAAAAAAAATTGGATAGCTTCAAAAAAACAAGAAGTAATAGAAGCTGAGAAATGGATTAAGTCAACCAAAGCAAACATTGATCGAGAGATGGATAATGTTTTGTCACTTGGTCAAGAAATTACTGAAAAAACGTTTTGGGTAGCTAATATGAAAAAAACTATCCATATGAGTTTCCTGAGTGGCAAATTAAAGATTAGTTTTTCTATTTCGTAGGTATTAATTATTTCTATTTCAAAGTTGGTATTTAGGGTCCCAGTAGTCATTTGTCGCTTATTGTTTGTATCTCAGTACTTATTGTTTGTATCAGTTTATGTATCTCAGTACTCTATATATCTTTATATTTAATGGTCACATCAACCCCCTCCCCTGTATTATTATTTTCCACCTACCAACCCATTCTAAATGTTCTATATATACACCTTATTTCACCTTAACATTCTTCACACCAAACCATTATCACTCATCGAAAATATCGTACCCCAAATATGTCTGCTTCATCCTCAGACCGACAAGGAAAACCTTGGCTCATGCCTGAAGACCTTAGAAAACTAGTTACACAGAAAGAAGAGGAGATTGAATCTCAAAACAAATCTATTAGGCAGCAAAAAAAACAGTTGGATGAAATGCAGGAAGAGGTTGTCAAAAAAATAAAATGGGTCAAAAAGACACAACAAGATATCAAACAAGCAACTATCTGGGTGCAAAAACAAAAGGAGGCTGTTGAACAGGGCGACCTAGAGCTACAAATTAAGGTCAAGGAAATGAAAAGGAAAAACAATTGGGTGATTGCAGAGAAAAAAAATATCCTCTTGATTTCCCAGATTTATGTGATAGTAATTAGACGTATTGCGTATGTTTCTCATTTTTTTTATCATGTAACCTCTTGATTAGGATGTGCTTTTATAATATTTGTCTTTGTTTTTATTTAATATCAGTACTAAATATTACTATATAAACGTTAGCGACAACCTTCTTTAGACCTTCAAAAAGTAAATCTTTCCGACATCAAATAATTTGGTTAATCATGTTTGTGAACACATCTACTGATACACTTCACGTTAAAAAAAATTCAAGTAAATCGGAGTTCGTATGGAGAAACTACGGCCGTTCAAAGTTGGACAAAATAAAAATAAACGTAACCGACAACCATCTTTAGACCTTCAAAAAGTAAATCTATCCGACATCAAATAATTTGGTTAATCATGTTTGTGAACACATCTAGTAATACACTTCTCGTTAAAAAAAATTTCAACTAAATCGGTGTTCGTATCAACAAACAACGAGGGTTCAAAGTTGGACAAATAATTAATAAACTTTACCGACAACCTTTTTTAGAGGTTCAAAACGAACACTTTCGGACATCAAAAATTTGTTTTAATCATGTTTGTGAACACATCTACTCATACACTTCACGTTAAAAATAACTTCAATTCAATCCGGGTTTGTATGAACAAATGACGAGTGTTCAAAGTTGGACAAAAATTATAACTAAACTCATGAACCTCAAGAACATGTGGGAGGAGAGGGGAGGAAAACGCAGTGGAAGGGGAGCAAAACGCAGGGGAGCTTGAAGGTGGCTTGAATATGGCTTGAAGAGAGGAAAACGCAGGGGAAGGGAGGAAAACGCTGGGGAAATGAGCAAAACGCAGCCCTTAGGCTGCCAAGGGAGGAAAACGCAGCTAATAAGAGGAAAACGCAGGCGCCCCCTGCGGCCTGCGTTTTCCTTGGTTATTTTGAGGCATGACCCGATTTTTTGGCTATTTTGAGGCAAATCCCTAAGGGATTAGGCTATTTTAGTCATTTTCTCATTAAAATATAGGATTATATCTCCATGAATTTATATTAGAATGATGTCATTAAAAACGCCACTTTTTCGCATGATAAACATTCAATAACAGAACACCAAAATAGAAAATTCAAAAGCATGAAAAGTGTTTCTGCATAGGTGTATTACCACTGTTTGTAGCTCTGATGTTTCAACATTTCACAAACCATGTCCAACCTTTTCCACTCGCTTTCTCTCTCTCTCCCCCTCCTCCTCCTCTTCCCTTTCTTCTTCTTCATCTCCATAGCCGCCCAATTTAATGATACTGATTACCCCCGCTGCCAGGCATACAAGTGCGCAAGCATCACAATCAGCTACCCTTTTTGGAGGATTGACAGTGAAACCCCTACACAGTACTGCGGTTATGAAGGTTTTGGAATCAACTGCTCCAACTACAATGGACGGGAAATTCCAACTGCTTATTTGGGAAGCGATTCTTATTATGTCCATAACATAAGCTACGATCCTAAATGGATCGCCCTCGTGGACTACGACGTTTCTCCCGTCGTCCCCGACGTCGTCTGTCCGAGGGTGCGCCATAACATTGATTTGGGAGATTTGCCTTTCAATTTCTGGGGGCAAAACGTTAACCTAAGTTTTCACTTTAATTGCACTGGAGTCCCTTCTTTTGCACGTGAAATACGGTGGTTGAGTACTCCTACTAATAAGTCGTTTGTTCATACTTTGAATTCGGAGCCGGAGAATTTCAATTGGACTGAGTACCCATGCCTTGAAGAGGTGGAAACGACGGTGTTCGATGTATTCGGTCCAACAACGACGCTGGAAAATGACTTCCCCGGAGCCTTGAGTAAAGGGTTTGAGCTAAGATGGGTGAGGACGGAGGACTGCGAAAAGTGCGAAGAGTCCGGTGGCCGGTGCGGTTACAATAGCAATACGGGTGAGGAAATGTGTTTTTGCTCCGGCGGAAAGACCACTACGGGTTACTGCAACGGTACGTTCGTTAAAACTCGTCGCTTCAAGTTCAATTTCACATCTCCCCCTGTTTAAAGCAAATTTACATACACCTAAAATTTATTGACTGCATTAGCATTAGCAGACGTGGCAAAATCTTATTGGATGACATACACCTAAAATTTAATTTGTTTGTATTTTATCTGAAAAAAAGTTTTTCCTGCTGCTACTTCATAGTTCATACCACTAGTAGGGTTGATTTTTATTTATTTATATTTTTTATCAATTTACACGATTAACAGTAATTATATATTAGGAAATTCTAATAATGTGTCAATATTTTGGCCTAATTTATGAAAAAAATCTTAAACTAATTTTTATTTACAAAAAATAATAGAAAATCGGCTAATGTTTTCAAATTAACCATTTTTAACCTTTTCAGCAGGTAACTACATGTTTTATCTTCAATAAGTTGCTAATATTTTGGCCCAGTTTATCCAAAAGTCCTAACATGTTATATCTTCAATAAAGTCATAATATTTTGGCACAGTTTAGAGAAAAATCTCAACATTTTGGCTCAGTTTACTTTGAAAACATTACGCATTTTGACACCTATTTACGTTTTTTAATAACGTATTTATATGTTTAAAAATGTATTTTTATGTATTTATAAAAAATACATTAAAAGTAATGTATTTAATAACGTAAAAAAACTTAAAAAATACATCTTTCATAATGTATTTATACGACTTTAATAACGTAGTTAATAACGTAAAAATAATTAAAAAATACGTAAAAATACATGTATAAATACCTTTTATAAACATATAAATATGTAAAAATACGTTTTATTCATGTATTTACTCCAAATGACGGATATGGATTTTGGTAAGTTTGCTTACAGGGATTAGACAGACGGAAAACTGATTGAACAAAATTGAATTGCACCGAACTAAATGATTATCGATATTTCTTGTTTAATTTAGTTTATGATAGCAATGATTTCGTGGTTTCAAGAACCATATTCAATATTAATTACTATAAATTTCATTTAGATTTCATATTGTTAGGTAATTATGAAGTTACTATGTTGTTTATTTTTACACATCTTTAAGTATTTTTAAATAAATACATGTATAAAGATGTGTAAAAATATGTAAAACTACTTAAAGATGTGTAAAAATAAGCAACATAATAACTTCATAATTACCTAACAATATGAAATCTAAACAAAATTTCTAGCAACTAATATTGAATATCGTTTTTGAAACAACGAAATCATTACTATCAAAACCTAAATTAAACAAGAAATATCAAACTGGTCAAAAAGTCAACGGTCAACGGTCAAAGTCAACAAAGTCCACAGACGAAGTTAGCGCCGCTAACTCCCCTGTTCAGCCCAAATCTCCATTAAGTGCTTAATTCATTAAGACAGAAGCTAAAACTTCCAGGGGTTGTCCCCAACAGTCCAATAACTCATAAAAACGTGACTTAACCTACCAATAATTGCCAAACAAGCTCATGGTGACAAATCTAGTTCAAAAAATGAAGATTAACAAACTTGAACTTCATCCAAAACCATAATAAAATTAGCCTATGGTTTTTCTCATAGATTCAGAAGCTAAAGGAAGAAGAACTCATCCCTTAGTTCCTAAATCCCACCTTATTCCAAGAAATGGAGTCATCATCGTCTCATGAAGTTCTTACAAGCATCATAACACCAATTTCACCTAAGATACACAATGATCCATAGATTAGAACACTTACAAGAGTCCTAAAACCGAGAGCAAATCTAATTTCCTTCACCAAGCAACATTCCTAGCACTCTTGCTCCGTCTTCACTCCCAAACATCCTTCAAAACCCCATAATATGAACCAAGAACACAAGAGAAGGCTTGAGAGAGTTTCCATGGTGCTTCTAGAGGTTCTAGAGATAAAATGGCGGACCTCAAATGAGTTGTGGACCTCAAAATGACTTAAAATCACGAAATAAACAAATTTTCCCGCTCAGCGCCGCTAACATTAAAGTTAGCGTCGCTAACTTTGAGCCAGGCCAAAACTGTGCAGCTTTTCCAGCAACTGAACGCGACTGTGTCGGATCTCGCAGATTAGCGTCGCTAACCGTAGGGTTAGCGGCGCTAACTTCCTTTTTTCCATATTTTCTCATTTTTTATTTCTTTTTAAAAGTCGTCCTCTGGATACCAGTTTCCGGGCTTTACACTTTAGCTCCTTAACACTCGGAACCTGACTTTTCGGGATTAGGTTCTTAGAAGTCTCTCTCACTTAACTGGATTTCGTCCCCAAAATCCTTTCCTTCATGCTCTAATCGTGCACCAGCAGCTTAACCAGTCCATGGTTATTAATATCCTTACATACCCAAACCTAAAAGATTTCGCCACCAACTTCAACAAGATCACGATCGTTAACATCCTTGCATATATGAAATTTCCAGATTCCAGAATGTTCCGCCCGAAACTCCAACACAGACACCCACAAATGACTCCTTCAATGCCAAGATCCTCACCTTGCTGAGTGAAAACCACACTGACCGCCATACGCCTAATCTATACAAACCGGCAAAGCCCCATGGCTAACACGTATAACTTACACCATTTCAGAGAACTTCCAATGCATAGCACCAGACCACTATTCACACTATCACAGCCACTTATCTACCTACTCACAAGAACTTTGACCCAAACATCCGATCAACCAAGATACAAGCGCGAGATACACCACTCATGCATAGCCCATTAGGCTATTCCCACACTCATCATCAACATTCATGGAATCACAGGTTCCTCGTTCCGTTCAGCTCGCAACCGAACTCGCAGGCTTTTCCCTGTTTTCATCCATTCATGTTCTCCGCTCCGCCCAGCTTACTACTGGACTCACAATCCTTTCCTGACTCATTCCGATTTCCTTCAACCGCAAGAACATATCAGGCGACCGAAAACAACACCTAACACTCGCCAATCCGCCAGAAGGCTACATACAACCTTTCCGAATCCGCCCTACGGAGCTACACACTTAACAACCTCTCCAGGTTCCCATCCTAGAATCAACTTTTCGACCAACCACAACAAACTCAGTTAACGAATCCATTTGATTCTCTAACACAGGGCCACAATACCCGACCCTTCCTCACAAAAGACCTAACCGAAAACCACCCTTATAAATCGAAAATCTCACAGACCTAACCGCACCCACAAGCATACGGTCTTCTAATTATCGAGAACGGACTCGAGATTCGCCTAAATGAACTCACAATCACTCCTCTTGCCAATAATCACCCAACTTCCAAGCCGACCAAACTTCCCAGAAAAGATACCCAACCACCTTGACAATCAAAACCCAAATCCAGAACGCGGCATCTTAAAACTTCACATCATTTCCTAGATCGGTTATCCAATCGTTTCTTACTGCGCTGCCGAGAAACCCTATGAGTCGAACGCTCTCAATGCCACCGTTTCACAATATGAAAGATGATTCGAAGGACTGAACCCACACTTCTTAACTTCACCGATGTCTCCAGCTCGACTTCCATACAACCAACACTCATCATGCGAGATACTTGACCGTATCTCGACCTTCCAAACTCTGTCCAAACTTTAATACACTAACTTCCCTAATCGTTTCCCCCAGACTGATTATCCAATTGATCGTCCCTCATGCTTCTCCTGGAACCTCCGCTAATAACTAGCGCCTCTTACATGACTGATCCATCAGCCCAGAGGAAACCGAATACCCGAGCCTAGCATTCCCAATACTAAAGAACCGAGGTGCTCCTACTGCCACGAACGAGCATGCTAATAACCATTTCTTCCTCACGCCTTCTTGGTTGCTCTGCTGTATGTGCCACTGCCACTACTCGACCCGAACGAGATCAGACGAATGAACTTGAGCGTTATCACTTCGAAGAATTCACCGACGATCACTCCCGCTCTTTCTGATTGAATTGATGGTAGCCCAACGACTACCCCAACTTCACCAGAAATCCTACTTCTTAACGACCACTCCAACTTCTTACGACTGGCACTAAGCAACCAACCTTCCGGCGACACGATAGCGTTAACACGAACCCAGTCGCAACTCCAGGTAATTCCAGTTGATCCTAACACGCCTAAGGATACTCAACCGACATCCTGACCATCGGAACGAATAACCAATCGCCTCCAACTCAACAATCGAACATTACCAAACATGCTGCAACCATCGCTACCCAAACGGAACACACACGATCGCGATCAAGAGAGCACCATCATCTTCAACCGTCACAATTACCGATGAAATCTTCTTGCTCCACGAATCGATTTCTAACTTGTCGCAGACCCTTGCTCTCTTCTGTAATCCAGGCACTCGACGGTCATCCCCACGCGACCATACGGACTCGGCCCAACTCTCAAACCACCAGACGCTGAACTCACAACAACCCTCGATAATGACGACGAAGCACCCACAAGTTTTGTTGCGTACGGAAACGTGACACTTGGTCAAAATTCGATATCGCGCTCAACCTAAGCTAACTTCCACCGACTCCATACTACATAACCAAAAGTCCAAAATCCTTTACCGCATAAAAGAACATTCCTAACCTAACACTGCAAACTGCCTCCGTTGTTCCCTTTTTATCCCAGCACCGACAACGAAGCCTACACGAGACGATCAATTGAACAGGAGATCCAAATGCTTATAGCCCAACGAAACGCTCTAACCCAATTCTTTATTCCTTACTTCACCAGTTCTCCTCCACTTAGGGTTCGAACCCACCACTCGCTGACCCAACAGCCACTGCCGTTCCACTGGCAGTCCACCCTTTACCTACAGGCGACACCACAGACAACCACTTGTCTTCACCCGCACGTTCGAGATAGATCTCGACTATTTACCCGAATACTCACAACCAACACAGAGGCAATTAAACATGGAAGCGATAAAAAACATAATCGCGAAAACGTACCGACAACGACCATCGAGGTTCCACATCTAGATCCAGCTGCTAAGCCCCATCTTCCAATTCTGGGTCCTCAGTTTTCAGCTGACGGACACCCCCAAACTTCGGAACAACGAAACCCGGATTCTGAACAGCACCCCCAGACAATCCCGGACAACTTGCCCTGACGTGGCCAAACTGATTGCATGAAACACAAAACTTCACCTCCAGTTTACCGCCCGGGCGGTAAGGATCCTCCACTCTATCTGCAACTGCAGCTCAGAACGTTTTCTGTGACGACTATCCCAATTCCTGATTCTGCGTCTTCTGCCCCAGCCGAGCATCGAGCTTGATCTCCCTCGATGCCGCAGCAGCTCCATCTCAGCAAAAGTCTGTCGTTAAGCAGCGGTCACAAACCCGCTGATCTCTTTTCTCCTCATTGCCTGTCACCAAGCCATCATCGCCTCCTCCTTCGCGGCAAACTGTTCCTCGAACATCGCTAACATATCCGACTTAACCGATTCAATCACCAGAGGAAGTATCTCAAACACAGCCCTAGTCACCTCCGCGGCGACCAAATCATGAGCATCCTCATCGCTTATCTCCGGCCCAACCCGGCCTCCCGAACTCGACCTGAGTCCCTAATCATTCCCTCTTGGATCATCCCTCCATATTCTGAAATTCAACAAGAAACGAGTTACAACACTTGTCTAGCACATAACACATACGATTCCCTCGTCTACAGACTCCTTAGGTCCATCGGGTCTCTCTTTGTCCCAGGTACGAATCCTATGCTTCCAATAGTACGGGCCCTTGTACTACCTTCCACACCTATTCGTACTTGTTCTGAAGATTGTCCCAGTTCTCTAATTTGCCCCACTCCCTTCTAAAGGGCATTCCGACATCATCCAACCACGCTGCACCGAAGTGTCTAACACTCTTCCTAGCCTACCTAGGACTTCCACGTCTCACCCGTACCGCGAGAACTTCCGTTCATACCGTCAGGTCGTTTCTTGAACGCGAGAACAGATAGACGGTCGAATAGATGCCCTTACCTTAAAGTCTCAACCAAACAAGGAACAGCCAGTAAGGCCGGTTCAAGAATTCTTTTTCTAAGCTATCTGGTCATATTACATACAATCCTAAAGCATTCCCTCACTTCCTAACAGCATAAGCATAAGTCCGAAAAGGTACACAGATTCAGCATATAGCACATATCACACAGTAAGCAGCACACTAGGCAAAAGGCATCCGTATGATCTAGGCCAATTCTATCATGCAAATTCCTGAGCGGATCCTTAGCCTATTTCTAGCATAAAACATCACATCAGCACATAATATCATGGGTATTTTGGGAAATAACACTTACTTGAGCTCCGGCCGACTGTACGCATCGCATCTCATTCTTTGTGAAACCCATTTATCCGTTAAAAATCATAAGTCAGATGTGCATACCATGTTTATGTTTCAGACTCCCAAGCAACAACCAAACAAGAACATGCAAAGGAATCTCCCACATGTTATACAACCCAACTACTTAGAAGTTTTATATAAAAACAATTTTTCCTTCAGAAAATCGTTTTAGAAACTCCTCAAATCCTCGGTTTGAATTTGAAATCCCAGTCATGTTCATCCAAATCCTCGGAATCACATTCCTATTCATCTAAATCCCTCAAACCAAGGCTCTGATACCAACTTCTAACGTCCCAATTTCCGTAATAAATTTTTCATTTTTATAAGCGATTTACATACATAAAAAGGTTTGCCAGCTAAAACCATTCAAATTAAAACTTAGTATTTAAACATATAAAACGCATTTGTCAAAACATTTACAAACATCACTCATCGGAAGACTTTAATCGTTGAAATCCTCAGATGCGGAATAGTCGCGTCGTGCTCCAATCTCAAGCCAGTTGTTACCTGAAAACATTTAGGGTAAAAGGCTAAGCACAAAGTTTAGTGAGTTCCCCAAAAATACCACACGATCCATCACATAAACATCGTCATCGGCTCTCGGGCTTGCCCCGATCCGCCGGAAATCATCGTCATCGGCTTTCGCCGGCAAACATCATCATCGGCTCTCAAGCCGGCACTGTCCGCCCACAGTCCGACAGCCTTCGACTTTCGTCGGCAAACACGTAAAGCATAAATAATCACATTATTACACAAAGTAATAAACACTATCTACGCATGTAACATCACCCATAGTATAGTGAGAAGACTCACCTGATTCGCAACCACACACTCGACAACACCCCACGCAAGTGCCATCAGATCCCGACAATACGCACTTCCTAACAAGGATAAATCCCACTTAGAACTTCCTAAATCCCAAACTGGATAAAACTATAAGACCGACATCCAAAACCCTCAAGTTTTACCAAAGTCAACGGTCAACGGTCAAAGTCAACAGACGAAGTTAGCGCTGCTAACTCCCCTGTTCAGCCCAAATCTCCATTATGTGCTTAATTCAATAAGACAGAAGCTAAAACTTCCAGGGATTGTCCCAAACAGTCCAATAACTCATAAAAACGTGACTTAACGAACCAATCCTTGCCAAACAAGCTCATGGTGACAAATCTAGTTCCAAAAATGAAGATTAACAAACTTGAACTTCATCCAAAACCATAATAAGACAAGGCTAAGGTTTTTCTCATGGATTCAGAAGCTAAAGGAAGAAGAACTCATCCCTTAGTTCCTAAATCCCACCTTATTCTAAAAAATGGAGCCATCATCGTCTCATGAAGTTCTTACAAGCATCATAACATCAATTTCACCCAAGATACACAATGATACAGAGATTAAAACACTTACAAGAGTCCTAAAACTGAGAGAAAATATGATTTCCTTCACCAAGCAACATTCCTAGCACTCTTTCTCCTTCTTCACTCCCAAACATCCTTCAAAACCCCATAATATGAACCAAGAACACAAGAGAAGGCTTGAGTGAGTTTCTATGGTGTTTCCAAAGGTTCTAGAGATAAAATGGCGGACCCCAAATGAGTGGTGGACCTCAAAATGACTTAAATTCACGAAATAAACAATCCGCTCAGACACAGTTAGCGCCGCTAACATTAAAGTTAGCGCCGCTAACATTAAAGTTAGCGTTGCTAACTTCGAGCCATGCCAAAACTGTGCAGCTTTTCCAGCGACTGAACGCGACTATTTCGGATCTCGCAGGTTAGCGTCGCTAACCATAGGGTTAGCGACACTAACTTCCTTTTTTCCATATCTTCTCATTTTGGATTTCTTTTTAAATGTCGTCCACTCGATACCAGGTTCCGGACTTTACACTTTGGTTCCTTAAAACTCAGAACTTGATTTTTCGAGATTAGGGTCTTAGAAGCCCCTAAACCAAATCGGACTAAACATCAACTTAATAGCAAGTGGACGACTTTATACACAAAAGTGTCAAATTTTAACAACATTTTCAACACCTTATTGACAAAACCAATAAATGGGTTAAGCGTCAATGATATCGTCAATAGAACTCTTGACAAATATCATTGAACAAACAACGACTCCTGTTTAACAATATTGAAGCTTGGATTGTTATGAGGAATTTATATCTTTGTGGTCAACTACATTATCGTTTTACAGTTTTAATTACTGATTTTTAGATTTAAATTCTCATAATTAGGTTTTCAATTATCGTATTTAGGTTTTTAATTCCCGCTCATATTTGTGTGATCTTTAAGGAAATGCTATTTACTAAATTTAAGTTAGTTAATATTTTAATTCAAATGTTATTTTCTAATTTTCATTTTATTTATTTAATTTTGATATTGAAATGTTGATGTGACCGTATGGGTTGGGAAAGATGGGTTTCATGTATAGGGGCGAGCGCTTGGATCAAAAAGCCGAACCCATCCGCAACTACACCAGAATCGGGTTCCGATTAGAACCTTATATGGAAATTTGGTCTGGTTCCGATCATCGATTTATTGCTTATTTGATAACAGATTATTCCGGTTTTGGAACAAGGGACAAATGTTGGCTTGAAAAACCGAACCGAAATTGGATAATGGGAGTTCAATCCATATCCGATCCTTAATTCCTTGCATATTCAGTTCAGTTACTTCGGTTTAGTCTGATTCGTATGTTGTGGGTTGTGAGGGTTGAGAAATATGAGTTTCTTGTGTTATATTGTAGGTCAAAAAAAAATGGAAGTGTGGGGGAGAGTGAAAAACTGATGTGCCATTATGGGTTGAGAGTGTTAGGAGAGATGTACTCCCTACCCTTATCTCTCATCTCAAGCCTAGCAACTAACCCTCTCCTTCCTCATTCATTTTTTAGTACCCAACGATTTTACCATTGACATCCATCGTTTTATTCTTCTTTCTTCTTTCTCTTGCGAGTCACCACCGGACCACGGCCTCCATCATTCTCCTCTTTTTTCCCCTTTCTCTCACCGGCCAACTGGATCACCGATTACACTTGCATTCCTCATTCCATTACTGGCCACCACTGTTAATAGAATTCACACATCCTCACTACATCGATCAATAAGGTTTATTCAATCTATCGGAGGATAACCGGAACTTCACTTCACAGTGAAGTGATATGGCACATTCTTGTGCTAAAGCTATTTCATTTTGTTGAATTGTGCAATGTATATATGTGTTATTTTCCAGCTGTACTAAAAGATGGAAAATATTACTTGATAATGTTTCTAATTTAACCGTAAAATCACTATGTAATACACGTTGGGAGAGTCGCATTAAAAGTGTAAAAGCTATTACATATCAAGCTCCTCAAATAAGGGATGCATTGATTAGCATTAGGTGAATCATGTGATGATGCATTATCAAAAAGTTTAGTTACTGCTATCGAAAGTTATGAATTTTTACTTAGTATGGTGATTTGGTATGATATTTTATTTTCAATTAATATGGTTAGTAAAAAGTTGCAAACTAAAACTATTTGTCTTCATGCCACCATTGATATATTAAAAGATATCATGACATTTTTAAAAAATTATAGAAATGATGGTTTTGCCAATAGTATAGATAATGCCAAAGTTATTGCATTTGATATGGATGTTGAACCTATGTTTCCAAAAAAACGGCGTGTTACTAGAAAAAAACAATTTGATGAAATTAATAATAAATATGAACATGAATTTGAATCACCCGAAGAATCATTTAGAGTTGAGTATTTTTTGGTTGTTGTTGATATGACAATTACTTCATTAGAAGCTAGATTTGAGCAAATAACAACCTTCGAAAATGTTTTTGGTTTTTTATATAATTCAAAAAAGTTAAAGTCATTGGATGATATTGAACTTAAAAAAGTTGTACTAATTTCGCAAGCAAATTTTCTCATAAAAACATGTGTGATGTAGACTTAAATGATTTGTTTGCGGAACTCAAAGTGTTGCAAATGACTTTGCCAAATGTGGTTATGTCCGCATTTGAAATTTTAGAGTTTATTAAAAAAAAGGGTTTTATCCAAATGCTTCCATTGCATATCGAATTTTATTAACTATACCTGTTACCGTAGCATCGGCCGAAAGAAGCTTTTCAAAATTAAAATTATTAAAAAACTATTTGAGATCATCAATGTCACAAGAAAGATTAAATGGGTTGGCTATGTTATGCATTGAGAAAAATATGTTAGACAACATTGATATTGATACTATTATTGATGATTTTGCATCTAAGAAAGCTCGAAAATGTAAACTTTAGTTTTAGTTTGTTATTTTATTTTATTTTATCGTAATATGTAGTTGTTAGGTTGTTTGGCTCATGAGGCATGTCTCATAGCCTTTTTTCTTTCCATAGGTGGGGAATCCCCAGCCTTCAATTGTATTAACATTTTCAATTAATAAAAATTTTCGGAGGTGCCGCCCTCTTTTATTAAATATAAATTTAGGGGTCCCATGTTTCTATTTTTCCCCGGGACCCAAAATAGCTTGAAACGACCCTGACTTCACTGGATAAAAAAATGAGTAGTCAAGTCAGTCGATTTTATGAACAAAAACAAATATTAAAGATGATGATGGGCGATGTGTCGTCTCAAGAGGGTTGACTGGTTATTTTCTACAACAATGGTGCTTGGTTTGGGGTCGTACTCCAATGAACTCAACCGCCAACATCATAAAATCGGCATGTTTTAGACATCATTTCACCTTTCAACCCTATCTCTCTTTGAAACATGAATTGTAGCTAGAAAAAAGGCCTACTGGAAACGATTTCTAGGACATACGAGAAATTGGTTTCATTATGATTTAAGTGTTCGATTCCTGTAGAAACATTTACGACTTCTACGTAGTCTGCGAAAGAAATATCTATCTGCATAAATGGGATCATCGAAACACATCGTTAGCATAGTCCACCAAAGAAATATCTAGCTCACCATCTTTATTTACCAAGGCACGAGACAAAGTTTCCTCAAAGTCTAAATTTATCGGTTCACACACAGACAAACATGCACACACACATTCTGTGTGTGTGTGTGTGCATGCGTGCGTGCGTGCGTGGGCGGACAGGGAGAAATTCAAATGAGTACCTAGAAAAGTGAAAGAATATAAGAACCCTTTTTATAAAGTTTCGTTCTAAATAATATTCTTTTTAAAAAATACTCCCAATTTTTTTAAAATGTGCGATTAAGAGATATAAAAAAACAAAAAAAATATCATATTTCTTTTTTTTTTTTTGCATTCCGATATACATATGCATATTGCATGTGCAAAAAAAAACTTAATTTTTTTGGGGTTTTTTTCATAAAATCTACAAAGCAGATATTTGATATATTTGTTTTGAAAAAAATAAAAAAAAACCTTATATACATATTTATGTGCATATATACATATACATATGCATATGCATATAAACATAAAAAAGTGTATTTTTTTAAATTAATCCTTTAATAACATATTTAGAAAAAATTAGGTATAATTTTTGGGATGTGCTAAGAAAAACCCTATGATGTGACATGTGTGTGTAAATGTCAACTCACACAACACACACATAAGAGGTTTATCTAAAGTTACCCTAATATTTTTGAGTTGATGGCATTTGTAGGAGCCTCCGTCTCTGACATCTTAGCAGCATCTTAGGAGGAGCAGCGTTGGTGGCAAGGTGATTGACATCAACACCCAAAGTTGCCAAACCAGAACCAACACACTTCGCTTTATCCAAAGTTTATTCTTGTTTTTTATGGGTTGGTGATTCAGGAGTAGAACCACTTAGAAACCTAGAACATTTAGCATTTGATTTTACGGGAAAAGAACAAGGCTCATCTGATGAAGCTTTGGTTATGATTAATAAAGGCTTTTCAGGAATTCTCAAGGACCTAAATGGGAGAATAGTCATCGCCTTCTATAGGAACGTCCGATTCTAAAATAGAATGTAACACACTAGCACCCGTATTCTAAGGAATGAATCCCCTCGTAATTTTGTGAGCATCATCTAGGACTTGCACGTTCAGAACCATAAGAGTGATACGATCAGCATTCACATGAACAATGGAACGATATCCACGATCATTCCAATAAGGGCTTAAGCCATCACTAAGGTTAGTTTTGTGGGATCATCCCAATCAGTGACGTTGTCGGAAAGATGCTTAGCCAATGTTTATTGATGGTTAAAAAAGTAGGGGTTGGATCAGTTGGGCATTTGCGAGTCAACCCCATAGACATAGCAAAGGAAAAACACCATGCATTTACAAACAATAATCCATCCTTCTTGTGCCTAATAAACTCGAGTTCTCATACAAAGCTTTGTACGTTTTTTACGACCGGAGAAAGAGATCTCATAACCCGTGGGCAATGTACAAAAGAAGTCGCGAAAAGATCAATCTCATGAGAAATCTCTAGCATCTTGAATAGAAAACAAAACACATTATCTTATGAAACCTATTAGGGCCGATTCATAAAGGTAAACTTCATAACCAACAAGAAATCTCCATATGGCAATCAAATGAAGGAAACCATAAGGGTTAACGAGGGTATTAGCATCAGGACCAAAATCTGGTTTCATCTTGTAATTCCTAATAAGAGCATCTCTAATAGGGAGCTTTTTAGTTTAAAACTTTTTCATGTAAAAGCTTAATTGAAAAACCTTCATAAATCTATACTATTGGAAAGCTTTTTCAATTAACTTTTTCATAAACCATAATACTAGGTGTTTAGTTATTAGTGGTTAATAACTCATGAGATGTACCAATATTTGAAAAAGCTTTTTCAAGAGCTTGTTATTAACAAGCTTCGTTAAAAAGTTTATGTTTTAAAAAGCTTTTTCAAAATTGCAGAGCTTTTTGGGATGAAAAATCTTTTGAAAAAGCCTTCAAAAAGCTCATATTGTGGATACTCTAATAATATGAAGTCCCAATTAGTCAAGAACAGAATAAAACAGAATAGGGGGAGCGATGTTCATAATTTCTTTATCTTTGGCTATTATCGGAGAAAAGTTGGGAGCAAATGCATAGAAAATGAAGTTAGCAAAAAACCGAGAAAGGGAAAGGGATACGTAAATGAAATATATCAAAAGTTTGAAATTTAAGGGATTCAGAAATGCTAAAACTCAAAAAGACAGGTATTAAATGTTGTGCAGTCAAAACAAAGCCAAAACTTAAAAATCAAAGAGACGTGACCACACATAAGTGAAGCAACGAAAGTTAAGTCCGAACCCAGACGACATCCAAAACCAAGCCCCAGTCCGGACTAGGGGGACTTAACACGTTTATCCTTCATAAAAATATTGGATGAACGCTCACAAATCAGAGTGAACTAAGAGTTTAGTAACCATAGCCATCAAAACTATACTAAACTGTGAATATGGTAACCATAGTCGTCATAATCAGACTAGGTATGAGGTAGGTAACCGTAGTCGTCAAAATTGGACTGAGTTGAAGGTCCGGTAGTCACAATCTTCATAATCGGAATACACAGTCATCGAAGGGGTTCTTTTCCCACAACCGAAAGAAGCGACAGAAAAAACAAGATATCCGGTCCCCTACCTAAGAGCAGATTGGACCAAATAGTTGTTAAGATCCATTTGTATAAGAAAAATACCCAAAATGAAAAGTCATGGGAAAGGGAGGAACATACCGGTCAGAAGCTTTCCTTTTTTTGTTGCTGGTCCTATGTATGGTCGAGACATTTAACTATAAAAACAATACTTAAAACCCCAATTAAATAAGCATCAATCACTTCGATTCTCACTAATGACTTCATATTCTTACTATAAACTATCAAAGTAACTTGACCGTTGGAGCAGACCCTTGGGAATCCCTCCCAAGGCACGGCTAACAGTTATTTTGTGTTGATACCATGCACATGCTACGATGAACTAGTCTCAAGTAGACGTACATAGTACATAGCAAAAAACATGTTGGATCAACCTACAAACATAATTATTTTCAAAACGGATAGGTTTACGTTTATTCTCTTCACTAGTAACAAAGAATTCTTGAATATTTGTTGTATGACATGAAGCTCACAAGTCTAACATCTAAGAAGCATTAGTTTAATCACTTTGTTGACTGAAGTTGAAAGTGTGTCTTCATCTTCATAAACAATGACCGATGAAGATGATGACCCCTCGTGTATATTTTATTTAGTTTGGGATATTCCTTGAAGATTTTTGTATACCCCTTGCAATATTTGGAACTACGCTTTTGATTTAAATATATTTTTAATACTGAATTATGTGGATTAGAATGTCTGCTACATTGTTGATTCCCATGGTCATCGATTTGAGCCATGATAGTTGTCTACCTAACATGTCAATATGTCATCCGGTCCTAGAGTTCTTCATTCAAGCATGCCTTCCTTACCAACCTATCAAAGCATATGCACCTTGTACATTTCATTCTAGAAATGGCAGATACAAATCAAAACCTCAATGAAACTGTCTAATTGCGCATAATTGATACATGGCATGCATAGTATTTCAACATCACAACGATAAGAGCAACCCAACTTCCACACTTTATAGGGAGGTGCAATAAGGTTTCTATTGGAGAGTAACCCAATGACTCCACAATAACTACGCCTTCTAAAAAAAGTAATAAACCAAAGGTAGCATGTAAGTGTCTAAAAAGAATTAAGAAAAGAACATTTAATGTTTATTACTATAATAAGCAAGAATTAATACAATTTTTTGTTGATGTTGCAGGATCCGGAATTAATTGGAAGCTAAAACTTCGTAAGTTTATTCTATTATCTTATATGATTTAATTTAGAATTTACAAAAGGATGTGGTTATTTATTGGAGGTATATGTGGCCTAAAATAGAAGTAGTGGTATCCTTGAATAAAATTCGAAAAGGAAATGAAGACAACGTTTGTGGACACATGCGTTTTGGCATGCCGTTAAAATTATTATAACTTTATTCTTTTTCAAGATTTTTGAACTACAACAATAACTTTTTCTTATAGTTGCAGGAATCGTATCAGCAGCACTATCAATTGTGTTGATATCCACAATATGTTGTTTCTGGATGAAAACCTCACCAAACAGTTGTGTTGCCTTGTTTAAGCATAAAACTGAGGACGACAAAAATGTTGAGGTGTTTGTCGAGCAATATGGATCATTGAGTACGAAAAGATACACATATGGCGAGATCAAGAAAATAACAAACTCGTTTCAGCTTAAATTAGGACAAGGAGGTTTTGGTACCGTGTTTAAAGGAAAGTTATCAGATGGACGTCTTGTAGCAGTAAAACTTTTGAACTCATCAAAATCAACTGGACAAGAATTCATAAACGAAGTTGCAAGCATTGGTAGGACTTCTCATGTTAACATCGTTACTCTCTTGGGATTTTGTTTCGAGTATCACAAAAGAGCTCTCGTATGTCAGTTCATGCCAAGTGGATCGTTAGAAAAGTTTGTATATGGTCATGTTCGTCTAAGTACATATGAACACATAGGAGTTGACAAGTTATATGAGATATCACTTGGAATTGCACGAGGTCTTGACTACTTGCATCGAGGCTGCAACACTCGAATTTTGCATCTTGACATTAAGCCACATAATATCCTCCTTGATGAAGACTTTTGTCCCAAGATAGCAGATTTTGGGCTTGCAAAATTATACTCTAGGAAAGAGAGTATTGTTTCTATGTTGGAGGCTAGAGGCACTATCGGGTATATTGCCCCCGAAGTTTTTAGTAGAAACTTTGGGGGAGTCTCGCATAAATATGATGTCTATAGTTATGGGATGTTGATACTAGAAATGGTTGGAGGAAGGAAAAATGTTGATGTTGGTGTTGGTTCCGGGCGTACGAGTGAGATATATTTTCCTTATTGGATTTACAACCGTCTCAAGAAGGATGAATTCCTATTAGATGGTTTGACAACTGTAGAGGAAAATGATTATGCGAAAAAGATGACAATAGTTGGCTTGTGGTGCATACAAAATGATCCAAAACAAAGACCATCGATTAATGAAGTGATTGACATGTTATAGGGCAGCATAAAGGCACTGGAAATTCCTCCCAAACCATTCTTTTCTTCCCCTCCACGGTCACCGGTCACCACGTTTAACACTTCGCAAGAAGTGAGTGAGGATCATTGCAGCTTATAAAAGTAGGGTGAACGCGGAATAGGGTACCCGCTTTTGGAACCGGAAACGCCTAAAGCAGTTCCAGTTCCAGTTTCTAATATGATGGAACCGTCCTAAGCTGTTCCGGTTCCGGTTCCTTATTTTTTTCAAACTAGCTTATGCTTTAAACTACGATTAACAAATTACTGTGATATAATTACATTTTTGCAATTATATTCCTTTTTATTGTCTGGTATGATATAAACATATGGATTATTTCAAGTCAAAACGAGATCATTTTGTTGGAACTCAAATGTTCTTTTATTCAATACTCAAACTGAAATACAAGAAAAAAACAACTGTCGCTAACTATCTAAACACTCTCTTCTATGTTTTTGTGGTGCATTACAATGGATGTTAGAACATCTATTTATAGTGATGGTAGTGTCCCTAATTTCTACAATAGCTGCAACCTAAAAATGAGTTTATATGAGAAATTCAACAAAGTTAGGTGTGGTTGGTGGTGGCTGCAAGCTTGTGTTTACACTATGTGTTTACATTCACATTCTCCCCCTTAAACCAAACTTGGCTTGAGACTCGTTACGCCGATCATGTTGCACATTTCATGCCATCCCCGGCTACAGAATAATCGACAAGTGCTTTGTCTTTATCTTTCTCGAGTTTCAATTTTGCATCCTTGGAACAAGTTGTTGGAATGCAATCTCCCACACTGAACTTCCCCGAAATCCTTTCAGCATAAGCCGTTTTCTTTAGTGACACGTCTTCCTTCTTTTGCATCACTTTACGAAAGTCGATACCTCGATTTTTGGGACTACGTCGGAGAAAACTGGCAGCTGCTTTTTCGGTCCAAGTCCATTTTTTCCGTTTACCAAAGAACCCTTCTCGCCTTATCCGTGGCTTCCTTTTCCGTGCGTCGAAAAACTGGTGTCCTTTTTCACATTTTTCAACTTCAACATAAAATTCTTCCTCACTCGGATCATCTAATTTCTTTAGATGTGAACCTAGAATTTTATTATGCTCCAAATAACCATTAACTTTCATGGTATATAATAATTGGCATACGGACGTCGTTGATGCCACAACCAACCTAGATCATCTTGGGATGATAAAAGACACATTTTTTGTCTCGTCTTTAAAAGTGTCTTATAGAGTCGGTTACGGGTTCTTTTTACTTTAAAAAGTAAAGTATTACTATTGTCAAATACCCGTAAAATATCACCATCCATGTCGACTTGATTCCCGTCTTCGGTTAGTTGTCCAAGACTTATAATATTCTTTTTAAGTCTAGGAATGTAATATACCTCGTTAAGTAGTCTTTGATCTCCGTTTCCGTAATCAAACAAGATCGTACATTTTCCTTTGATGTCGATCTTTGACCCGTCTCCGAACCGTGTATAACCCGTCACGTTCTCGTCTAACTCATGGAACTTTGAACGATCTCCGGTCATATGATTGCTAGCACCGTTGTCAATGTACCATTCGTCGGAATCAACTTGACTTTCTTCTGATGCAGGGATATCAACGCCATTCTTCTCTTTTAGCGGCACCATACTTGGTGTAATTCTTGCGAGATCGCCATCGCTAAATGGGCTCTTCATCTTCATTGGTTTGGGTGAGGTTCACCTCCTCACCTCGTTTCTTGTTTGGACACTCTGATGCATAATGATCATATTCCTCGCAAGTAAAACATTTTATTTTACTTGTGTCCTTTCGAGGACGATTGTAGTCATTCCGGTTTGCATCATACTCATGACCATCTCCTCGGCCATGCCCACGACCTCGACCGCGTCCTTGTCCTTGGTTTCCACTTTCCCTTGAAGTGTTTGACGAGTCTCCCTCGTCGGTTTGCTTAGATTGAGATGCCCACTTGGCATGTGTAAGCAATATAGAAGGTCCTTCTTCCCGTTCTTCATACCCTCGAAGTCGCTCTTCGTGGGTCTTGAGACGGCCTACAACCTCTTCGACCGTCATGTTTTTCATGTCTCCAAATTGCTCGATAGATGTTACGATTTGTATAAATCGCATTGGGACGGCTCGAAGAAACTTCTTCACAACCATATTCTCCTCAATCTTTTCATCGAGAGATCGAATACCGGTCACAATAGTATTCAATCTCATGGCGAAATCATCTATCGACTCACCATTGTTCATTCGGATCACCTCAAATTCATTTCTCAACGTTTGTACTTTAGCCTCCTTTAACCGATCAGCTCCCATATGCATCATCTTAAGCGTTTCCCATGCTTCTTTAGCCGTGTCCTTGTCGGCCAACATAAGAAGTACGTCCTCTGGAATCGCTTGGTAAATGGCCGCAAGCGCCATCCTATCTGTTCGTTCATCTACTCTTGCATTTTGAATTGCATCCCACACTCCTTGTGCTTGCAAATTCACTCGCATTTTTATAGCCCACACCGCGTAGTTTGTTTTTGTAAGCAACGAATAGTGTAACGTAACACTACTATCCCTCCCGGTCCTTTGAACACTTTCAATTTCGGGTTGAGAAAAATTGGAAGACAATCCAATTTTATAAAAACACGAAAATTGAAAAGAAAATCAATTTTGAACTAAACCCTTATACGTAAAATAAAAAATTACTTTTTAGAAGTCCCAAGCCGCACGTGCGTAGCACGAAGCTTCATCTAGTTTGTATTCAAAACAAACTCGAAATATAACTTAATAAATATTGAGCTACAAATATGGTTCATACAGTATATCATGCTTCCGGGTTTTGTCCAACGATAAATCTGACAATCTAAATTTTTTTTAACAAAAATGATTAGATTTTAATGGTAATAGAAACACAGTCGCAAAAGAATGATACCACGACTAGAGCTGCAAATTCCACTATACTACAAGGATATTTTGCAATTTATCAACTTGCGAATTGTGACTAAATAAATTTTTTTTCCTCGAGAATGATACGGATAAACGTGGACTAGAGTTGCAAATTTCACCCTCTAAAGATGTGGTTTTGCAATTTATTCAATTTACTGTTTATGACTAAGTAATAAAAAATTATCTAGACTCTAGAGAATGATAGGGTTTTTGTTCCTATGAGAAGTTTATTATAACGTAAACCTTTATGTTATACAAGTTAATTAATTTAGTTGATTTTGTTTTCTAAAAAGTAAATAGACATAGTTTATCATTAGACATTGAAATATAAATCTGGTCCTATGGTATATTATATTTTAGGGTTTGATTGAAGAGTAAATTTGTCATTTAGAAAAAAGCTTAACAAAAATTGTTGGATTTAACTTTTAAGTAACCAAACTTGTAACAAAATGAAACCCAACAATATACTATTTTTTATGTTATACCATCAAAACAACATATTTATTATTGTAAACCAAAATAGCAAACGCGTTAATATTTTCAATCAAAAGCAATAATACATTTTTATTTTTAGCTCAAAATATGACATACATTATTTTCGATGTAGTGCATATTATTAGGAATATGACATTTAAAAAAATCATTAAAATGAATCTATTCACCGAAAATAAACCATTCACCGACCCGTTTTAACGCTCGCATTGTCCAGAGGGATCTCTTATGGCAATACAAAAGTCTTAGTAAAGCCTCACGAAAAATTCAAAGATGATGAAGTGTACACATCACATGTGGTTTATAAAGAAGTGTTGAGTGACTAATAATATACAATGAATCATGTATTATTTCAAATTTCGTATGTGGTTTATTCTTAAATAAAATTTTGTTACTTTCTCTTCAAATTACATTAGTTACGTCTCACATAAGTTATTATACTCTACGATTTTTTGTTCGTTTTAATGAAACATCAAACCGATCGCATGCTGCTCGCCCCTAACAATTTGTGTCCCGCCGCATTGCGCGGGTACACAACTAGTGTGTCTATATATATATATATATATATATATATATATATATATATATATATATATATATATATATATATATATATATATATATATATATATATATATATATATATATATATATATATATATATATATATATATATATACAGTAGGCGAATACCCGCGCGTTGCGCAGGAAAAACATTATATGACTAAAATATTAACAAATATATATTATGAATAATAATTAATTTATCGTTGTTAACTATAAAATAATACTCTTATACTAAAAGAAAAGGTTGATATAAATTATTGATATCATTGTTAACAATAAGAAAAAATAGACATATATTAGAAAGTTGAAAATTAAATTTTTTAAAGTAGTTATAATAATAGAAAGCAATTAACAAATAATATTCAAATTAATATGTTTCAAAATAGATATTTAATTATTTTGCATCATAAATATGCATCTATTTGGTGTAACAAAATGAAAATCTAATCTTCATTCTTAAGATCGGTTGCTTCTCATATCCTACATAATTGCATTTAAATAATCCAATCACCTTTTAATATGTTAAACTCAATTATCTTAGTATATGTCATCAGATTGGTGAAACTGCTAGTAGAAATAAAGTATTTTCATGTGGTTTAAATTAATTATTTATATTAAACCACATATTTAACAAAAATTAATTGATTCCATTACATAGTTATATTGTTGGTGATTTTAGTGTCACCAACTACATTAGGTGTAATAGAATTAATACGTGTATCAAGGGTGACAATTTTAGTTTTGATATAAGTTAGGAGGTGCGGGAGTGCACACTTGTATCAACTAAATGTCGCCGGTACGCAAACTTAACGGGGGGTTCCAGGGCAGTGCCCCTGGCGGGGGTCCTAAACAAAATTGACATTTTGTACTATAGGTTATTTATATAATTCTATGAAGTACAGGGTATATTTTGTCAATTTCCTAACTGTTAAACTACCCCTAAACCACCAATAACCACCCTTAAACCCCCTATTAACCACCTAAAACCGCCAAAAACTACCTTTAAAAGGTAGAAATGGCGTTTTTGATATACAAGAGAACAAGATCATCATCTTCCTATCATCATCTTCATTTTTGGATTTTGATTCTTGTGCCTAAGATCAAAATTGTTCCTTCAGGAAATATCCTAGTTTGGAATTCGTGAACCCAAGGCATTAGGGTCGAATTATCAAACAAAGAAAGTGTATTCACACGTTTCCTGATTTGATCCAGATTTCCTCATAACCCTAATTCGAATTCCCCCAACAATCTTGTTTGATAATTTCGTTTTCTGAGTAAGCATGTCTGGAAATACTGTGAAGGAGATGACTACGACGTTTGGAAAATTGGAGAAGTTCCAGGGTCAAGATTTCAGGCGCTGGCAAAAGAAGATGCACTTCCTGTTGATCACTTTGAAGGTTGGATATGTTCTTAGTACTCCTAAACCAGCAGAAGTGGAAAATGAAACCTTGGAACAAAATAGAAGGAGAAGCAAATGGGAGAATGACAACTACATCTGCCTTGGTCATATTCTGAATGGTATGTGTGATTCTCTCTTTGATACTTATCAGAGTGTTGAAACAGCCAGTGAATTATGGAACACACTTGAAGCAAAATATATTGCTGAGGATGCGTCTAGTAAAAAATTCATTGTTTCTGATTTCAACAATTATAAAATGATTGATTCTCGATCTGTCATGGAACAATACAATGAAATCCTTCGAATTTATGGTCAATTTAAACAGCACAACATGAATATGGATGAAGCCTTTGCTGTTTTGAGTGTGATTGATAAACTTCCACCCTCATGGAAGGATTTCAAACACAATCCGAAACATCAAAAGGAAGAAATGAATTTGGTTCAACTTGGGAGTCACTTGAGAATCGAAGAGGGTCTTCGTGATCAAGAGAGTGACAATAAAGGCAAGGGAAAATCTGAAAATGGACAGCCCCAAGTTCACATGGTTGAGGCCAACAATTCTAACAACAAGGGAAAGGGTAAAAAACGTAAGTATGAGGGTAACAACAACAAGTCCAGCAAGAAAAACAAAGATTCCAAAGATCTTGTGTGTTGGAGATGCAAATTGAAAGGGCATATGAAGCGTGACTGTCGAGTGAAACTTGGAAATAATGGTGCTGGTGGTAGTGGAAAAGATGGTGCTGGTGGCAGTGGGTCTAAAGACCAATCTGCAACCAAAGGTCAGTTTACAATTGACCTTGTAACTTCAGTACCTAATGTTCTTTCACTAACTCCAGAAGTTTCTTTTGTACAGGAGGCTAATTCGGGTTCATAGTGGCTTAATACCTGTTCCACTCATCACGTGTGTAATGATGAACGGTGGTTCACGAAGTTGAACATAGTAAATAAAGGTTCAGTTTTACGCATGGCGGATGAAGGATCAAAGCCAATATTAGGAACTGGTGTTGTTAGTATTACTTTTACTTCTGGAAAGACAATTAGTTTGTATGATGTCTTGTATGTTCCAAAGGTTCGAAAGAACCTTGTGTCTAGTGGTTTGTTGAATTGTATGGGTTATAAACAAGTTATCGAGTTGAACAAGTTTGTGTTGTCTAAATGTGGTGTATTTGTGGGATTTGGTTATTATTGTGAACGTGTTTTTAAGCTAAATGTTGTTAATTGTTTTGCTTCTCATGAAAAAACTGTTTTTATGACTTCTGCTCCTTCTCTTGATAATTCAATGTTATGGCATAATAGATTAGGACATGTTAATATTAGGAGAATGGTTGAAATGTCAAAATCCGGATTAATTCCAGCTTTTGACATTAATTCAGAAAAATGTAAAACTTGTATGTTAACTAAGATCACAAAACAACCATTTCCTAATATTAACAGAAAAACAGATGTTTTGGAATTGATTCATAGTGATCTATGTGATTTCCATGCTACACCTTCTTTGGGAAATAAAAAGTACATTGTTACTTTTATTGATGATTCCAGTCGGTTTTGTTATGTGTATTTATTGCATTCCAAAGATGAAGCTTTGGAAAAGTTTAAAATATACAAAACCGAGGTCGAGTTACAATTGGGTATTTCGATAAAATGTCTTAGGACGGATCGGTGAGGAGAATATATGGATACTCAATACTTTCAATCAGTTGGAATCATTCATGAAACCACAGCTCCTTATACACCACAACAAAATGGTGTTGCTGAACGGAAAAATCGAATTTTAAAGGAAATGGTAAATTCGATGCTTTCTTTTTCGGGTCTAAGTGAAGGCTTTTGGGGTGAAGCTATGCTCACGGCAAATTATGTGCTAAATCGGGTTCCTAATAAAAGGAACAAAGTTACTCCTTATGAGCTTTGGCACAAGAAAGCACCAAATTTGAGTTATTTTCGAATTTGGGGATGCCGAGCAGTCGTGAGATTACCCAAACCCAAAAAGAAGAATTTGGGTGAAAGAGGAATTGATAGTATATTCATTGGATATGCTGAGCATTCCAAGGCTTATAGGTTCTATATCATAGAACCTAATGAGGCAGTTTCCGTTCATACTGTTATCGAGTCGCATGATGCGATTTTTGATGAGCTGCGTTTTTCTTCAATTCAAATGCCAAAGGATCTGATCCCAAGCACAAGTGAAATGCCTAAATCAGATGGTAAAGAAGTTGTTTCAAGTCCAGAAATGCAGCAGCCTCGTAAAAGCAAACGAGGTCGGGTTGCAAAAGATTTTGGTCCTGATTTTCAAGTGTACTTGGTGGAAGGATCAAGATATGAAATAAGGACACAAATTCCTTACTCTTATCATTCCGAGGAGGATCCAAAGACCTTCAAACAGGCTATGGAATCTCGGGATGTTGCTTTTTGGAAAGAAGCAATTAATGATGAAATGTCATCAATTCTGGAGAATAACACTTGGGTGTTATCTGATCTACCTCCTGGTTCTAAACCTTTGGGTTGTAAATGGATTTTCAAAAAGAAAATGAAGGTAGATGGAACTATTGATAAGTTCAAGGCACGTTTGGTCATACAAGGATTTAGACAAAAATCCGGTATCAATTATTTTGATACGTATGCACCGGTAGCACGAATTTCTACCATTAGATTGTTACTTGCTTTGGCAGCTATTCACAATCTAGTGATTCATCAAATGGATGTCAAAACAGCCTTCTTGAATGGTGATCTTGACGAGGAAGTTTATATGAAACAACCAGAAGGTTTTGTTTTGCCCGGAAACAAACAAAAGGTATGTAAACTTGTGAAATCATTGTATGGACTTAAACAAGCTCCAAAATAATGGCATTTGAAGTTTGATGAAGTGATTTTGTCTAGTGGTTTTTCATTAAATCAATCTGACAAATGTGTTTACAGCCGGTTTAATTCTTCTGGATCTGGTGTGATTATTTGCTTATATGTGGATGATATGTTGATTTTTGGTACTGATCAACATCAGGTTGATGCAACTAAGAATTTATTGTCATCAAAATTTTCCATGAAGGACATGGGGGAGGCGGATGTAATCCATGGAATAAGGATTAAACGGGTGAACAAAGGATTTGCTATTATGCATTCTCACTATGTTGAGAAAATTCTCAAAAGGTTTAATTATAGTGATTGTACACCTGTTAGCACTCCCATGGATCCTAGCATGAAGTTGATGCCTAATAAAGGCAAAGCAATATCACAACTTGAGTACTCGCAAGCTATTGGTTCTTTGATGTATGCTATGACTAGCACTCGTCCTGATATAGCTTATGCAGTAGGAAGATTGAGTCAATTTACTCATAATCCTAGTAGTCAACATTGGCAAGCTATTCATCGTGTATTTAAGTATTTAAAAGGAACCAAGGATTATGGTTTATGTTATTTAGGATTTCCTTCAGTGTTGGAAGGATATTCTGATGCAAGTTGGATATCTGATGGGGAAGATCATTCTTCTACTAGTGGTTGGGTATTTTTGCTTGGAGGTGGTGCTATCTCTTGGGCATCTAAAAAGCAAACTTACATAACAAGTTCAACAATGGAATCTGAATTTGTTTCACTGTCTGCTACTAGTAAGGAAGCAGAATGGTTAAAGAATTTAATCTATGAGATTCCATTGTGGAAGAAGCCGATTGCACCATTGTCTATTCGTTGTGATAGTGCTGCCACGTTGGCTAAAGCTTATAGTCAGGTTTATAATGGCAAATCTAGACATATTGGCGTTAGACATGGCATTATTAGAAATTTGATAATGGATGGTGTCATTTCGGTAGAGTTTGTTAAATCGCAACAAAATTTGGCATACCATCTTACGAAAAGTTTGGCGCGGGACTTAGTGCACAAGTCTGCTATAGGTATGGGATTAAAGTCTATATAAATTCTTATAGATGAGACACCCAATTCCCCTCTAATACAATGTTAGAGGTTGAATTCAATGCGGAAAGCTCATTTATATGAATTGAAACACACATCATAAATATCCTAAGGTAAGTGTGTTTGTACCTGTAGTGAGACCAGGATGAATTTAGTTTCTTAATGATTCTTTTGATAAAATGTAAGCAGGTACATGAATAAAAGAATCACCTATATGATCGTGAAGTGTAGATGTACTTCAAAAAGCTTGGGACTTGGCTCTTATACGATCAAGAATGGATTGGGACACTCGGCTTTATAATAGTGTCATGTTGTTTTTGTTTTAGATGATTGTTGAAACTAATGTGTATGTTATCTTCAGGTATTCAAACGAGTTGATGGGTTCAATCTTTAAGACACCCAGATTTCTCGAATATTTGAATTGTATAATATACTAACATGAAAATTCAATCGTATCAATATTTTCATTTATGTATTAGTTTGAGATTTTTGTTCTAAAGTTTGTTATTTCATGGTTACACTAAAATGGGGGAGGATTGTTGGTGATTTTACTGTCACCAACTACATTAGGTGTAATGGAATTAATACGTGTATCAAGGGTGACAATTTTAGTTTTGATACAAGTTAGGAGGTGCGGGAGTGCACACTTGTATCAACTAAATGTCCCCGGTACGCAAACTTAACGGGGGGTTCCAGGGGCAGTGCCCCTGGCGGGGGTCCTAAACGAAATTGACATTTGGTACTATAGGTTATTTATATAATTCTATGAAGTACGGGGTATATTTTGTCAATTTCCTAACTGTTAAATTAACCCCTAAACCACCAATAACCACCCTTAAACTCCCTATTAACCACCTAAAACCGCCAAAAACTACCTTTAAGAGGTAGAAATGGCGTTTTTGATATACAACAGAACAAGATCATCATCTTCCTATCATCATCTTCATTTTTGGATTTTGATTCTTGTGCCTAAGATCAAAATTGTTCCTTCAGGAAATATCCTAGTTTGGAATTCGTGAACCCAAGGCATTAGGGTCGAATTATCAAACAAGGAAAGTGTATTCACACATTTCCTGATTTGATCTAGATTTCCTCATAACCCTAATTTGAATTCCCCCAACATATATTAATGTCAAAACTCTTTAATTATAACTAATCTTACTTATTATTAAATCACTACAATTCGAAATGGTTATTAAACTTAAGATAGTTACTTGCTACTTATGTTATTTAAAATGATGAAATATACTAACATTAAGCATAAAAAACCGTGTACTTTCAACTTCACTAAATTGGTTGTTGAAGGTTTATATAAAATTTGTTAATTTAAAATATTAGTTTTTATTGAATCTAACTCAAAAGATATCAATTGATAAATTAAATACCATATGTTAAAGTTTTTTGAATTGGAGTAGTTAAAGAGACAAATAAAGGTTTTCCGTAATAAAACATTCATGAATTGTTTTTTGAAAAAGACTGTATACTAAAGTTTTAGAAAACACTAATTTGTTTAGATATAATACCAACAATATGCCTATTGATCAGGCTAGAGGCTTCCGTATACTGACTCAACAAATTTTACACATTACATATACAATAACATTAAAAACATATTTTGTCGTCAATTTTAAAAAACTAAAAACTAATGTCTAATTAAAATGAATTAACATTAGCAATATGATAGCATCATATCAATATATAACTTTATCACAACATTTATGATTACAAATTAATGATAATATTAATATTGAATTCAAACAATTATCTCACATTAATAAAAAAGTTAATAATTATAATTAAAAGACATTTGAAAATTTATTAAACTTTTAAATCAATGTGGTTGAAGGAAAATTACTATAATATAAAAATATATAGATATTAAAGCACTTCAATTTCAAATTAAAGTTATTTATCATTAAACTATTATAACATAAATGACTATGTTAACTTATACATTCAATTGATAGGCATGTCACTTAATAAAAATATTAATTACTATTATGTCTTAATAGATGAGAAAAACAATAATTTGATATCTAAAACAATTAATCGTATTGAACGAATATATGTAAATACTAAATTTTATGATGGTGATTTGTCTTATATTTCTAATTTGATATTTAGATTTATAAATGAAAGTAATCTTAACGATTTTTGTGATTATTAATTTAATATTTTAATAAATAAACAATAACAAATATTTGTTAATCATAATTTTAAATCATTGACCATGTTCAATTGATGGTGTATCGACCGTTATAAGCTATGTGAATGTGTACACTAATAAACTACATTATATATATATATATATATATATATATATATATATATATATATATATATATATATATATATATATATATATATATATATATATATATATATATATATATATATATATATATATATATATATATATATATATATATATATATATATATGTGTGTGTGTGTGTGTGTGCATGCACATGTATATGTATGTATATAATGAATAACAAATATATTGATTTATATAAATAACAAATAACAAATAATATGAAAGAAATTGGATAATAAAACTTTTAATAACATAAAAATATAAAAACATCTACTACAACATTTATATTTAAAAACAACATATTAAACATTAATAAATTATAAAAAAATAATATACAAAAATCAACATACATTTGATATATTTGGTTCAATGAGAAAATTTATCAAACTCCCGTTTTATTATAATTTTCCTTAAAAAAGAAGATTATCAGTATTTTAGATTTACCTCTCATCCCAAACTATATTATCCCAAGAAATTCCACATTATAACCATTGATACGTTAAAACTCATTTCTTCAACTCTTCATATTTGCAACACAAACTCTTCAAAATATGAATGTTTTTGTGAGAAAATCTTGTTTATATACTACTAATACACTCATTACATATTAATAAGAGGAAGATAAAAAGTAATTATTAAATGTCATTAGTTTTAGAAATATGAAAAAGTATTTAGTTAAAACCTATTAAACATAATAATAATAAGATATAAGTTAGAAAACTATTGAGCGGTAGTTATTAATTGTTTGAAAGTTCAAAAGTTGTGGAGGTTTCATATGAATATGATGTAAAAATGAGACCTATTTTGCACCATATTCATTTGGATGGCCTGTATTATAATATTTAATAAAAATATATTATTATATTTATATTACACTTATTATTAGAAAGAGTTTCTATTTTATGTTTTAGTATAAATAAACAGGAACGTTCAAAGTATATTTGTGAGTTCTTAAGTCATCTTTTTCGTCCGTCTTATTTTTCAAACTTTAACTACATAATCTAGTTATTTGAACTATATATACCTTTATATTAACCAAGACGCCATAAGTAACAATTAAATACCATAAGTTAAAAAACTTTGGGTTGTAGTAGTTAATTAGTTAAAATATTGAGAGTTTTAGTATTTAAATAAATTAATGTAGTAGTTAAATAGCAGAAAGTTAAAGACTTGAGAGGTTCAATTGAATATGGTTTAAGATAGAGAACATATATTGGACATTGATTTGAATGACTTATACCAACATTTAAATAATGATTTTTATTTTAAGTTGATATAAAACATAGTAACTATTTTGAATTATATTTAATTTAGTGTTATTTTTAACTATATGTATAATTAATTAATTAAGATGAACATATTTTAGAACGACATCATTCCAATGACGTTTACCTACGGGTTGCACGTGAATAAATTTATATATAGAATTTATTTAGTATTATATTTAACTATTGTTAGGGTCAATTAATTTAAAAATTACTTATTTGTCTAATTTTTGTTTATTTTGATCATTATGATTATTTCAAATATCAAACATTGTTTTTTGTTTGTAAGGAAACAATGCAATTTTAATTAAATGTTCGATTTAACTATTATTATTGTTATTTATATTTAAAACCATATTTTTTAAAAACTTTACATGATTATAAAAAATAAATGTTGGATAATATTCCATTAAATTAGCATTGCAATTTAGGTTTTACATTCAACAGATTTAACTATTTAAAAAATAGTTTTTGGATTTTCTTTTATGTTTAATTGAAAATTTGATTTATGGTTTCTCTATTATGTTATATTTAAATTAACAAATTAAGTATAATATATCAATTATTAAAAAGTTGTGATATTAAAACGATGATGTTTTACGTACAACGACATATCTAAACTACTAAAGAAGTATATTGTGTTAAAAATTAAAGTGTTTGCATTATTATTTAATTACAAGAAAAATCCTGTATAGCTACGGAAAGCTGCTACGAAATCAATTTCTATAGCTTTTTTTTACAAAATTTCCTACGAAATAAAATTCCTTAGCAAACATAGGACTAGCTATGAAAAACTTTACGAAATCATATTTTGTATTTAGTCTGCTACAAATTTGCTACTGAATGAAAATACGTAGCTATTTTGCTACGAAAATAACTACGAAACTATATTTCATAGTTATTCTGCTACAAAATGATATTTTGTAGTTATTCTACTATAGAATTTTGTTACGAAAATGAAATTTGTAGCTATTTTGCTACGAAATGAAATTCCATAGCTACTGTGCTACGAAATTTTGCTATGGAACAGAATTTTGTTGCTATTTTGCTATGGAGAAAATATCCGTTGCTATTTTGTTACGAAAATTGCTACGGGACTAAATTTCGTAGCTACTATGCCATGGAATAGAAATTCATAGCTATTTTCTATGGATTTTTGCTACGGATCTGAATTTCGTAGCTATTTTGCTACGGGGAAAATCCGTATACGAAAATGGCTACAGAACTAAGCTTTGAAGCTAGTTTGCTAGGACTTTTGATATGAAACTTAATTTCGTAGCTATTTTGTTACGAAAATTGATAAGAATCTAAATTTTAGAGCTACTTTGGTACAGAATGACTACTCTATGGGAGAAGGTAAACAAAATCTCGATATTCATGACAAGAACATCAAAAACCGATTTTTTCATATTTAAAGATCCATATTTAAAAAATATCTGGAAATACCTGTAACACGATACAAATGAAGGTATACACACATGAAAGTAAATATATGAAAATGATTTTCGAATATAGATCAATATTTATATCCAGGATTTTTTGCTTTTGTTTTTCCATTGATATTGGTTTTTGGTTTACCGAGTTTATAATCATTTAAAGATTCTTATGTTTGTTCATTATTATTACGGATATTCTACCTTATATGTTTCCCAATTGAGAAGGAAAGAAATGGGTTCAATCCATTGTCAAAAACACACACAATGGATTTTCAATTAGTTGAACTGATAACACATCTTTATAATTTCCTCACCAGATCTGTTTCATTATGCTTCTTACTCATTGAAAATTTACAAATTTGTTTTGTTGCAGTGTAAAATGCGAATAGGAGCAATTGTGTTTGTTGTGTATAAGGCTCATGCTATGGTGTTCTTATCCCGAGTTCTCTGATTTAATTTGAAGTATACTTGAACTTATTTTAGACCTTAGATGTCTTAATCTTAGTCTTGATAGGCTTAGAGTTGAAAACCATAAACGTTAGTTTCATTTTATGTGACATTAGAGAATTCACTGTTTTTACCAAATCATAGGGTTCTCCATTTGGGACGAATTTTATGTCTCTGGAATGGTCTATGAGTGTAGTTTCTACTTCCAAAAGGGGTTGGCCCTAATTCAAGCATTAAGTTATGTGAATGTGGCAATCTTCACTGACTGGTCCAGGACTATGGCGAACTGTGAATTCTGTATTGCAAAATTCATTATAAATTGTACAAAATCGTTTTGAGGCAAGGTTAGTGGCCATATTTTCAGGTTAGGAGTCTACCTCATGAAATAATTAACTAATTAATCATAAATTACGGAAAATAATAGTAATAACACTAATAAATATTCTAGAATGGTAATTACAAGTTTAACAAATTTTGGAGGGTTAATTAGTCATTAGACAAAACTGAAAATGATAGATTTTGGTTGCCTAGGGTAAAACTTGTCATAAGGCCATACTATGAGGACCATTTGTGTCATTGTGGAAATGTTTTGCATGGGTTTCCTTGGGCCGACTACACCTCTCGACAGGGCTTCTTTCCAAGCCAAAGAACTCATGACCTTTATCCCTTCTAGCCTACGACCCTCTCTACCCCGTGAATGTTCCTTAGCATAACCCTATCTCTTCTTCCTTACGTTTTGGTGGTGCCGAGATCAGGAATTGCCGAGAGCCACAATAGGGATTTGTTTCCTCCTTTTGCCCATATGCGTTTCCGTTCCATCCTCTAGATAACCCATGAGCACCATCCTCCAACCCTTGTTGCTTTGCCTTACCCACCTTCACGAACTGTTGCTGCCAAGGACGGGAACACGAGAGATGGTTGAGATCAGGAGGTTTTGCCTAGTGATCATGGACAAATTTTCCCTTTCTCTATAACATATTGTGCTCCATTGCTTTAGCCTTGTGTGACATCTTGATCTCCCTATTTTTACTCCATATGCCACGACTCAAACCTAATTCATGATTGTATGTATTGTCGTGAAGTGGGGGCTTGATTATTCCTAAGTTATTGCTTCGGTCCCTATAGCCATGCTTCACGTGTTTCGGTTTTTAGAACCGAGATGGGGAATAAGAGTGTTAGCGGAAAAAAAAGGCTAGGGCAGCGGAGAGGATAAAAAGGAGAAACGGGAAGGAAACTCATGGCAGTGGGAAAGAGAGTTAGGGCAGTGGGAACAAGAAGATGGTCAAATCCTTGAAGGTTTGAGGGAGTAGGTACGAGTCCTTGTCTCCTCTTGTTTTCTTTGCAAATCACCACCGTAGCACCACTATGAAACCACCCAAACACTATTATATGTTGTGAGAATGTTCATGACTGAAAATCAGACCTTTAGAGTGAAGTTCTATTCGTGTTAGGGCTGTCCAAATCATGTAAAGTTTATTGGATGTTTTTATGATTTCATGTAACACTAATTAGAGTAATCTATTGTGCAAGTCAAAATTCTAACCATTTTAAATGACTCAATATGTGTCTTAATGCTCCATTAATCAGAAATTATGTTGCTAATAACTTACTAGGAGATGTAAACAAAGAATAACAAGGTAATGAGGTATACATGTTAGAAGTTGAAGGAAATATGCAAAAGTTCGTGATTGATTTTGTCACTCAACTTGCAGACTGTTTTGTGCAAAATACAAGTAGAATTGGAAAAATTACCATAGATAGAAATTTGTTGGAAACCAAGTCTAGTTTCCAGAAAGGTATGAAACATGTCAATTGGAGTTATGGTAAAAAAACTGAGAAGAGGTCTAAAAGGGCTTAATTGGAAGAATGCATAAAAGGGTCTTATGAAGCCCCTAACGCATTAAGAACTTAGAAATCAGGTGTTTAGACATATATAACATGTTTTAAGAAGTTTATAAAGACATTTGTTAGTCTTCTAAATATGAACTTGTATGTGTTGAAACATGATTTGATACTAAATGTGGAATAATAACAAACGCCAATCAAGATCCAATGTGTCAAATAATTCAATTCAACAAAGTTTTACTATGAGGTTTTACAATGTGTGTTTTACTATGTGTGTTTCTCTCTCTATCACTATCACTAAGCTCCCTCTAAGATCATTAACTACAAATAATAATAAAATCACTATTTATAGTCTATCAAACTAATGAGCCCAATGTACAAGCCCACAAACATAAGCGGGCCTTCCTAATGCCACCAAGTCATAAACATGTAAACTTTGCACCCAACAATCTCCCTCTCAAAGATCGGAATGGATGACGTGGCATAGGAAGCGAATCAAGAAACGCGTAAATAATCTTCTTCGGCAAATTTCTCGATGACCAATAAAATATCTAACAATCTCCCCCTTTTTATGATCAACGAAATCATAAAATCGTATGGTCAAGAGAAGGCGTTTGATCCGTAGAAATCAATCAAATACTCCCTCTCGAACAATGATTTATCACCTTTGAAATTAATCTTTCATTTCAGGTCCAGCCCCATAGTAATTAGCCCAAATATTGCTTTGTTAAGCCCAAATACGTTTGATCAGCCCACTCTAAAATAAAGATAGCCCAAATAACAAATACATAGCCAAATTTAGAAGTGTTGCAAGCCAAATTTTGAATGAAGTTAAAACGGCCCAATTTGATTTAGTTCAAGCCCAATTGAAGTTAAAACATCCCAAATGTGATCTGGAGACATACCACGTGAATCAAGCAACATCCAAAATTTACTTTTGAGACTTAGAATGTGACAATTTCTCTCATGCTTTTTGACAATTCTTGAGGAATAACCACGTGACATTTCCTTTCGAATATTGGCGGTGAGTTGTTCAGCAGTTAATGCTATAGTCTTTTGATGTGTCCCAGCCATAAAATACGGATAAAAAGAAATAGAAGACAGGTATACGCATGCACATAGTACCATGTTCCAACTTCCATTTTAATAACCGGACAAAAAGTGACAGCGACAGCACATGGCTGTCGCATTTAAGACTTCCAATATCCTTTTTCTTTGATCGTGACTGGAGAGAGAATCGAGCAAAAGAGAGAAGGCAGCGATGTGTATGAGAAGCAGCAGAAAACTGATTAGACATTACCGGATACACCTTTTTCACTTGGGTACGGAAAGAGCAAAGAGAGACTAGTTTCTCACACAATCGAGAGAAAAGGACAGCTGAGGATGTTTCCTTGAGAGTGACATGTCTCGAGAGAGAGAGAAATTGTCTTGTACCGTATTCTTTTTCTAGTTGTCCTTTGCATCTTTCATAGGAAAATGGTATGTTGATTTGGTTGAAATGGAACCAGAAAATCATCTTTTCGGTTAAAATGTGACCAAACCCAAAATGGTTGAGTATGGCGGATGTGTATTTTCTTTCAATTAAAATACTAAACCTCTATGTAACGTCTCTTTTAATATCACGTGAGAGAGAAAACAAAGTCTGTATCAGTACTATGCATTCATTTCCCATTTCATTTGCTTTTTATCATTTTCCTTGTTTCTTTACGTGTGGAGTGGAACCCATCTTCTTCATTTGATATTAACATGTCAACTTCTTACTTCAAGGTCCAGCTTCCAACTATCTTTTTCATTCACCAACAAAGGCTACCCCTATCTGATCTGACGACAAGAGCAACCCCTTCACCTCCGATTTACTACCAAAATCAGGTTCCAAAGATAACAGTCCCATCGGATCCTCTATCTTTTCCGATATGTTCAAAACTCCGAAGAGTGTCATGGATTCGGAGTCATCTTCTCCATTTCATAAGTTCCGAAAAGTATCAACTCTTCGAGTCATCTTCTCCATCTCATCAGTTCCGAAGAGTATCAAGAATTCGGAGCCGATCATCAATCCTTCCATTCCGAAGGGTTTCAAGAATTCGGAGTCGTCTTTTCCTCTCGTCGGTTCCGAAGAGCCAAGAATTCGGAGTCGACCAACATCAATCTTTCCATTTCTTCATATTTCTTCATGACTTTTCATGTAATAAGCAAGATTTTTCTGGAAGCTTATTCTTCTTCTGATATTCAAGATAAAAATCGTTTTTCTTTTCAGATTCAAAAGAAGTATGTTGAAGAATCTATGAAAGTCTTCGGATCTGAAGAGTTTTCATGTCTATGGTTTCCTTCGCTGCGAAGGTGATGAAGATGGTGTATTTCAGGTGAAGTCTTCGGTACGAAGGTAAGAGTTTGAGATGCAGAAACCAAAGGGTATGATGTCATATTCCGAAGTCTTTTAACAAAACATCTAATTTCTTGAATTTTTGGGAATCCAAACCATTTTTGAACATTTTGAACCAAATTTCTCATAAAAACCACTCCGAAGATCAGAAGAAAAATCATCAAATTTTATTGGTCTTTTGGTTGGAACCAAAAAATCTTCAAATCTTTCATTGTAGCAACCCGAATTCACCAAATAATTTCTTCTTTGAACACAAGCTTTTGAATATCTTCTTTTAACCACAACCAAATTTTTATCAATTTTCACATCTGATTTTGGAATATGAACAACTTCAGAATATTTCGTCTTAGGAACCCACATCATATTCGTTTTTGGTTCCTTTTTCTTCTTGTTTTTCTTCTTTTTAGACTTATGAACAAAAGATCTATAACAAGCCTTTTTTCATCATTTTGAATCTGATTTCTAACCTTCAGATCACTAATAATTCGGACTTGATATATTTGATTTTCAACAAGAACTGGTTTTCTATAAAGTTTCATCCCATGAAATAAATCCGAAAGGGAAACTGAAGAACCATCTGATTTGTGTCTTTTTGTAAAATCACCAACATTTAACACTTTTACCAAAGAACTTTCTTTAAAATCTGACTCCCCCTTAACATTTGCAACTATCTTTTCAGGTTGAGGATCAAATAAGGATCCAAATGGTACTTTTTGATTTCCAGAAATAAGAACACCAAGAACATCATATTCAACAACTTCAAGAACACGAAGAACACTCACATCTTCAATAAGAGAAACACAATTTTTGATTGATTTTCGTTTTTCTACTCCTTGTTTCTTGTCAATCCTTTTAAAAACTTTTAACATTGTTGTGAATAACTATTTGTTCATATCATGTTTCAAAGGATGAAAAACGAATTTTCCATAGAAGTCTTTCTCACCATCAGAAATTAATGTATAATTTGTGATTTTCAGATCTCTAAACACAAATCCAAGAAATTGGTTGAAATTTATTTTATACTTGATATTATCAACACAAACAATACATATTTTCGAATTTGGTGCTTCCATTTTCGTATTGAACAACAAATAATCACAGATCTGGAATAAAACTAAAGAGAGAAAGTGGATCTGAAGTGGGTTTTTAGAGAAAGAAAGTAGATCTGGAACGATTTATAGAGAGAGAATCAGATATGAACGAATTTTTAATGATAAAAACGAAATCTAAACCAATATTGATGAACATAAACAGATTAGAGATGAAGAACAGATCATAATATTGATTCCATATCAGAAAAACTCACAAAAACTGAAGATCCAGATCTGAAAATTTGAATTCTGATTGATGATGAGATGGGTTGTCAAATCAGGAACCGTCCTTGAAATAATCTGTTAAATCTTCAAGGTTAGGCTCTGATACCAATGTTCAAACATGATTTGACAATAAATGTGGAATAATAACGAACACCAATCAAGATCCAATGTGTCGAATAATTCAATTCAACAAAGTTTTACTATGAGGTTTTACAATGTGTGTTTTACTATGTGTGTTTCTCTCTCTATCACTATCACTAAGCTCCCTCTAAGGTCATTAGCTACAAATAATAATAAAATCTCTATTTATAGTCTAGCAAACTAATGAGCCCAATGTACAAGCCCACAAACATAAGCGGGCCTTCCTAATGCTACCAAGTCATAAACATGTAGAACTTTACACCCAACAGTATGGGAAGGTGAACATGGTAAAGATTGTGATTTCATGTAAAAAATGCAACCTTGAAACCTCTACTCTCAAAATTCATGTCTTAACCAAATAACAAGGGTTTTAAATGAAAATGTAAATGGTCTTAATAAGTGTTAATGTTATAATCACTTAGTCTCATAAAATCAACATAACATATAGGAATATATAAACATATATTTATATGTACTTTGCATAAAACAAGTTTAACTCCACTCATGTATTATAAAGTACTCACTTGATATCGGCTTAGTATGTAAGACCCTCTATTTACGCATATCGGGCTCTTCTTCGCTAGACTTGGTCATATCACCATAGTCTAAATAAATTCTCGTTTTAATTAAGCTCAACGGACTATCTCAGTCCCAAGTATAATATACACATTATAACTCTTTATTCCATATATTCAAATTTGGTTATACTCAACCAATCAAAACATAGCATAATTCTTATGCATTAAACATCTCAACAAGCATGATTCATTTAACAATTAACTACTCACCTGAGGTTGAATCGGAATATGGAACCCCAGAACCTCGTGTGTGATCCTGTCTAGCCTTAGCTGGAACACAACAGCTCAATTTCAATACTCAAACTTTTTATCAATCTCAATTATACTGAATATCAACAATAACCAAGAATCATAATCACATAGAAGAGTTACAATCAAAAGATAGTAACACTACCCTAATTATAACTTCCAATTTCACCATCTCAACTCATACAACTATAAAAATACAAGATCAACACTTCACTTGTTTGGGTCTAAGATTAGAACCCTCATATACTCACAAATTTAAACAATTTTTGCTACTACCCTTACCATCATCGAGTGGTTCATCACCACCCTTGCAACTTCCTCAAATCAAACAATTTCACCATGGAAATGAAACCAAAAATTAAGGAGGATTACCTTTCAAGCTCAAAGTATTGATCTCTAGCTTCAATTCAAGAATAACGAGCTTAAATCTCGACTTTGGGGGTTTGAAATCGATTTTCTTGGGTTTGGGATGTTTTTGTTCGGAATGAATTTGACCCAAAATGAAAGAAACCCGTCTCATTTAAATGGGTCTGTGCGCGTTACACAACCCGTGTAGGCTCACACGACCTGTGTGAGACCTACAGTAAGCCATCTTGAACCTGTACAGACTCACACGGCCCGTGTAGTCTCACACGACCCGTGTGAGACCCAATCTTGCCTCGGTATGTTTTTAGAACAAATGCTACACGACCCGTGTGATCAAACACGACCCGTATAGCCTGCTTTGGCATAATTCCAATTCAAACCTTACTCAAATGGGGTTTTTAACTATCTTAACTCGTGTTTTAACTCATATAATCTCGTTTATATCAAAAAATAAAATAACTCTACCATAAATTAAAATTACGATATTACAGTTCACCATTGCTGACTTCCCAATTATGAATCCTTCGAACTTCATATCTCTTCTTGATATCCTGAAATTCTCAGCTGGCAATGAGTGCGAAGACATGGGGGTCTTTGCACTAGCTAAAACTCACATCTCCTCCTTCTTCAGAAACTATCTTCTAAGAGTAGCCAGGTTTGATATTGTTGTGGCTGAACTCTTCAATCAATCGCTTGCACCTCCACCTATCACCATTGAAAATTTTGATCATCCAAAGGCTGGGCAAATTGTTGACAAGCCATGGGGTGTAGTATTCAAAGGACTATCCAGTGACAAAGAAACTCTTGTCACTAAATTCTTCGATATTGACTTCATGGGTCACTTCCCTTTGGAGTCTATCAAACACGTTCTGGCCCTGGTAAACTACTGTTTTGTGAAAAATTGGCAGGAGAAAACGAAAGTGAGAGAACACCTCAACTGGTGGTTGACAGTGAGGCACACTTTGAAGCAAGCCTACAAGAAACACTACAGGCAACAAAGATAGGGTTCGGATGCACTTCACACAAAGGGGGAGATTGTTGAAACCTTTTATGCTGAAGTGCTCAAACATCCGAAGATCCTCTGTCAAAGGACCCGAAGTAAAACAAAATAGAAGACCCCGAAGTCTGAAGACTCCGAAGGGTATAACCTGGAGGATCCGAAGACTTCTTCATAGTAGTACCTTTTGTAAGCACGCGTAATAGTACATTACATGTTGCATGAATCTAATATCCTATTGGTTAGTACTCTGATAGGATATTCCTTGTAATAAAGTTGTACTATGCGTATCACTGATCAAGTATAAATATCAGTGATACCATACTGTGTCATGTGTGAGATTGTAATCGTCAAAACAGTAAAACCCTAAATCAATCAAGCTTTCGGCACAAGTTATTCATATCACTGCTCTTCAACTGTTCTTCACTATACAAAATACTGTGTGATTGCTTAAATACAATACCTACTGTTAGATTACTTGTCATTGATTGTATATTTAATAGATTTCAACACCCAACACTATTTCCTCATCACTCTTGGGATATTGCTCTTTACTCAGCTTTATCCCATGATGCATGGGCAAGAACCCCTTCTTGGAACAATCCATCCTGAACTTCTTCAAGATCTTATCCAGATATGTACTCTGGCTAAGTGCAATTAGACGTTTTGATCTATCTTTATAGATCTTTATACCAAGTATGTAAGACACCTCCCAATCTAGTGCTTTACACCTTATAAGGTTGGGATGTCGTTTCCTATAAGAAGTATGTCATCGACGTACAGTATCAGAAACACTACGTTACTCCTACTAGATCTAACATATACACAGGATTAATCCTGGCTTCTAGAAAATCCAAAATCTTTCACCTTTTCATGGAACTAGATGTTCCAGCTGTGAGACGCTTGTTTAAGTCCATAAATGGATCTTTCAAGCTTACACACTCTATTGGGATACTTGTCAACAAAACCCACTGGTTGTATCATATACACATCCTCAATCAATTTTTCGTTAAGGAAAGATGTTTTGACATCCATCTTCCATATTTCATAATCATAAAATGCAGCAATGGCAAGTAGTACTCTAATAGATTTTATCTTGGCTACTGGAGAGAAACTTTTATCATAATCAACCTCTTGAGTCTGAGTGAAACCTTTCGCAACCAGCCTAGCCTTGAACGTGTGCACATTCCCATCCATGTCTATCTTCTTCTTGAAGATCCATTTACACCCAACTGTCTTGAGACCTAGTGTTGGATCAATCAAGTTCCAAACTTGATTGTCATGCATGGACCGAATCTTGCTCTCCATGGCTTCTTTCCACTTTTTAGCCTCAGGGCCTGCCATCGCTTCCTTGTAATTGGATGGCTCATCCTCACTAACCAGTGTTTTATGACTGATTAGGGTGTCACCTTCTATAGTGATATGGAAACCATAACACTCACGAGGTAGACGCACTGTACTAGATCTGCGAAGCGGTGGTGGAGAGTTGTCAGTTTCCTCAACATGAATCTCATCCTCGAGTTGTGCACCAGTGTCAACTATAGGCTCATCATCGACAAACTCTTGGATCTCTTCAAGATCTATCCTGCTCCCACTAGCTTCCTTGGATTTGAGGCTTTTTTCTAGAAACACTCCCTTTCGAGCAACAAACACTCTGTTATCGGAGGCTTGAAAAACAAGTATCCAAAGGACTTTCGTGGGTAACCGACGAAGAAACACTTCTCTGCTCTGGGTTCAAGCTTGTCATGAGCTTTGCGCCTAATGAAGACTTCACAACCCCAGACTTTTATGTGTGCCAGTGAGGGACGTTCCCCACTCCACACTGCAGAGGGTGTCTTTGCAACCTTTTTAGTTGGAATGAGGTTTAAAATGTGAGCTGCAGTTTCTAAGGCATGACCCAAGAAATTTATTGGAAGTGTAGCACGACTCATCATAGATCGAACCATGTCCAACAGTGTTCGATTTCTCCTTTCAGACACACCATTATGACGTGGTGTTCTTGGAGGAGAGAAATGTGAAACTATTCCGTAGTCCCTAAGATGATTGTAGAATTCTTGACTAAGATATTCCCCACCTCTATCGGAGCGAATCATCTTAATCTTCTTTCCTAACTGATTCTCTATTTAGTTTTGAAATTCTTTGAACACTTCAAAGGTTTCTGACTTATGTTTAATCAGATAAACATAAGCATATCTACTGAAATCATCAGTAAATATAACAAAGTAGCGATCACCTTGTCTAGTGGTAGATCTGAATGGTCCACAGACATCTGTGTGGATAAGTTCCAACAGACCCTTGCCTCTTTCACAACTTCATGTGAATGGCGATTTGGTCATCTTGCAAAGCAAGCAAGACTCGCAGACATCATCCAAATTCAGGTCGAATGCTTCCAAGACTCCATCCGACTGGAGCTTGGCAAGACGATGGTGCCATAGACATGACTTATCGAGAACGTTCTCTTCAGAATCAACATTCAAGGTTACATTATCATTCCTATTAACGCAAACAACACTTTCATATATGCCTTTACAAGGACTAGCTTTAAACCAAAAACAATTATTTTTATAAACTAAAATGCAACAATTGTCATTATCAAAATAAAACTTGAAACCATCCTTGTACAATGCATAAAATGAAATTATGTTTCGAGCCATTTCTGTCGAGTAGCAACAATTAATCAACCTAATCAAACTATCACAATCTAGCATAAGCTTATAACTCCCGATCCTCGTAACAGCAGCTTTCTATCTATTTCCCATGATCAGGTTGAGCTCCCATGCTCCAGCTTCCTACTTTCCTTTAGTCCCTGCATATCGACACAGATGTGAGTACCACATCCCGTATCAAGGACCCATGAATTAGAAGTCATATTGATATACAATTCGATCATGAACATACCTGAGGTGCTAGACTCTTTGACCCTGTTATCCTTCAGGTCCTCCAGGTACTTCGGGCAGCTACGTTTCCAGTGCCCTTTTTGTTGACAGTAAAAGCAGATGGTTTCTTTCGGGTCATTAGCAGGAGCAATGTCGGAATAAGCCTTTCTCTTAAAGCCTTGGTTGCCCTTGGCTTTTACCTTTCCACTGGGATGAGAACCTTTCTTCAGTTTGCCACTGCCATGATGAATGGCCAAGACGGGAGCAGGAGAGTTGGTCACAAGAGCTTGCTTCATGCTGGCTTCAACAGTCTTTAGCATCCCATGCAACTCCATTAGAGTCTTGTCCAGATTGTTCATATTGTAGGTCATGATGAATTGATGATATGAACCAAAAAGCGAATTGAGAACCATGTCAATGGCCAGCTCCTTAGGTAACTAGACCCCAAGACTTTCCAGCCTGTCAATGTACGACTTCATCTTCTGAACGTGAGTACATACAGACACTCGGTCTTGCAGTTTACAGGCAATAAGGGAGTTAACGATCTCAAATCGTTCCTGTCTGGTTTGCTCTTGGAACATTTCCTTGAGCTGCAGGTTGATTTCGTATGCACCAATATTCTCGAAACCCCTTTGAAGTTCTGAGCTCATGGTCGCCAACATTAGACAGGCAACCTTAGTTGAGTCGTCATAGTGCTTATCATAAGCGACTATTTCTTCATCAGTAGCTGTATCATGTACATCTGGGAGATTAGTGTCCAGGACGTACTCCTTGCCCTCAAACCTTAAAGCAATCCTTAGAGCCTGGATCCAATCTAGATAGTTAGGACTCATAAGCCTTTCTCTTAAAGCCTTGGTTACCCTTGGCTTTTACCTTTCCACTGGGATGAGAACCTTTCTTCAGTTTGCCACTGCCATGATGAATGGCCAGGACGGGAGCAGGAGAGTTGGTCACAAGAGCTTGCTTCATGCTGGCTTCAACAGTCTTTAGCATCCCATGCAACTCCATTAGAGTCTTGTCCAGATTGTTCATATTGTAGGTCATGATGAATTGATGATATGAACCAAAAAGCGAATTGAGAACCATGTCAATGGCCAGCTCCTTAGGTAACTAGACCCCAAGACTTTCCAGCCTGTCAATGTACGACTTCATCTTCTGAACGTGAGTACATACAGACACTCGGTCTTGCAGTTTACAGGCAATAAGGGAGTTAACGATCTCAAATCGTTCCTGTCTGGTTTGCTCTTGGAACATTTCCTTGAGCTGCAGGTTGATTTCGTATGCACCAATATTCTCGAAACCCCTTTGAAGTTCTGAGCTCATGGTCGCCAACATTAGACAGGCAACCTTAGTTGAGTCGTCATAGTGCTTATCATAAGCGACTATTTCTTCATCAGTAGCTGTATCATGTACATCTGGGAGATTAGTGTCCAGGACGTACTCCTTGCCCTCAAACCTTAAAGCAATCCTTAGAGCCTGGATCCAATCTAGATAGTTAGGACTCATAAGCTTGTCCCTTGAGAGGATGGAAAGCAATGAGATATTGGTTGACGGAGGATGAGGAGGAGGTGGAGGAGGAAGAGGAGGGGCTGAACCCGAGTTGACATTATTATTGTTTTTGGCAGACATCTATAAAATAGAGTTTAGTTTTAGTTAGTTCAAGTCCTTCAATTAATTACCCATGTTATTTACCAAGGTTAGGACCCAAGAATCACAATAGTAATGTGAAGAGGGATGTCGTAATCACACCATATTGGTCATCAAGGTAGACAAGACTTTTATCAGTTTCAATCACTATGAAACTCCTAGATCTGTGAGATTCATTGATATCATTTCAATGGCATGTTAATCTTGTTTGTGATCATCTCAAAATTAATGACAGGGATGCCGTGAATCAGATGGTGAATCGTCCATGTAGAACCTGCGTGATGCTCAGCTCAAGATACGCTTGAGAATCGCGAGTCTCACATCACCCCCGCATACAACCTTTACTAATGCGCCGGTTAGCCACACAGCTCCATCAGCAGATCATAGAGAGAATGTGTGTTTCTCATGGATAGCACAGGGTTCACATTTTATGTATAATTAAAACGGGTTTTTGTTTTAATACTTTATTTTAACTTAGAGACAGAAACATTGCCCTATCAAACCCTTTCGGTAACTCCACATAAAATAGGTGCTGGGTCGTGAGGGTGGTGGACAGTGAATTTCACTTAATAACCAACCTCATTCGGGATCATAAGAACCCTCCTTCAAACCCTTTACACGATTTTGTGGGTGAGCCTAGTCATGGTTTGAATAATGTTTTATTTATAAAATTCTCATATATATATATATATATATATATATATATATATATATATATATATATATATTATATATATATATATATATATATATATATATATATATTTATATATATATATATATATATATATATATATATATATATATATATATATATAAATTCTCATATTCTCATATAAGGCAGCATTGTAAGTTAGGAAAATTGCATGGCAAGGCCAAGGGTGGTAACCCTAGTCGCCAATTACAATGGAGGCACAAAAACCCTAGCCTAAACCCTAGTACAATTCGACAGGCACACACAAGGAGGGACAAAAAACCCTAGCAAACCCTAGTGTGGATCAAAATTAAGCAGGGAGGCACAAAAACCTGTTTGTGTCGATTTCAACATGCAAGATCAAGAACATCAAAGGTTTTCTGCAACTATGAACTAAAAATCCTAAGTTCACATGCAACCTATTTAGATCTAAGTTTTTCTACCAGTTAAACATATAACAATTCCTAAAAGGCCAGAAAGAATTAAACTAAAAGAAAGATTAAGAAAAACCAACCTTTATTGTAACTTGGAAGCAAAGCAATAGAAATCTCTTGCCTCAAATGCAGTCACACCCTAGCTGGTAGTCTTGGCCAAAAATTCCTTGGGGAGAGAGAGTCAAAAAAATGCAGGTATTAGGGTTTGTGAGCCTCCCTATTTATAGGCTCCATGTGGTTGTCAGATAAACGTTACAGATAATCCTTTTTGAATTCGATTTAAGATAAAACCATTATTTTAATCATTCAAACTATATTTATCTGTAAATATATATATCTTGAAAATATATATATCTATATATATATTTTTTTGGCCAACACACACTCACTCACACTGCCACTTACTCAACTATTGAATAATTACAGTTTTAGTCCCTACACCTTTAATTAATTAATTTAACTGCCAAATTAATTCCAATTAATTCCAGAAAAATTTCTAATTAATTATTATAGTTTCTAATTAATATATTATCACTTAAATATATTAATAAACTATTTATTTAATTTCTATTGGTTTATTAATCACATAATAAATCAATCTTTCTCTCTACCGGACTTTCTACCAATCCTCCAACTATGAGGGCAACCCAAATGGACTATGTTGGAAAATAATCCAATTACATATGTCCTTGGACCATTTATGTAATTACTTAAGTTCACAAGGTATTATTACTATTTATACCTTAAGTTTTGCCTAAATGACTAATTAGGTCCCATATTTATGTCTTACATTAATTGATGGGATTAATTGTAATAACAAAGACATGAGGGGCCTAATATGGATTTCCCAAGAGATGCATTATACATATATGCGATCAGCCGATTAGATTGGAGAATAAGAGTACGCTTCTTCATCGTTCTTCATCTTTCTCTCGATATCAACACCCTAACAATCTTAATTGATCGCCTAATCTTCTCCATCATAAGAGTGCATCATCTTGGCGAATCATTGATCATAAGGCACTGAAAATCATGCCATTGACATCATTCTCCACCGGGTAAGTTCCTATCTTGATCATCATTCTATCCATATGAAATTGTATTGAATTGGTTAAGAAATCGTTTGATGTGGCCTATAATTCTCAACAGACTATGCTATTATTAATTAGATAAATACTAATTATTAGTCATGGCTTAGATACCTAATCCAACAGTCTCCCACTTTGATAAGTCTATGACTAAAATTACCAATTTACCCTCTAATTAATTTAGCAACTGTAGCTTCCTAGCAACCGCTGCCGAACTCTGACCTAGTCAGTTCTGTCCAAATATAAGTGATCAGATGATCCTCCGTCCAACAAGATATATTCAGACTCAAGACATGGATTAAGATCAATCCTGGTCTGATTCTCTGTTTCCCGATTTCTGATTCGCATATGACTTTAAGACTACTAATTGACCATATCAATTTAGTCCTGGTTGGCCAACCCTTTCAGTCAACTTCAAAATCATCGAGAGGCCTACAGATATCTGTTTTCCCGACAGGGTCAAGGGACGAATAAATTTTGACTCATATACTTATGTTTTTTACTAGTCAAATCATTCACAACAACACGTTTTATAACACCGTGTTATCGATGTGTTTTCGCATTGTCAATGAACAACTGCTTGGTAAAACATAACTCATATGTCTCTACTTAAATATCAAAAGATATTATCGTCTCAACATTGCTTATGATGAAATCAATGAAGCAATCTGTTGAGCGTGGGTTTGTCCAATACTCAAATCCCTATTTTCTAAGTACTCATGAATATTGTAGCAATCTTATTGCTATGTCCAACTCATTGGACAATATACAAAACTATTCATGACAGTCTTCATTCATACTTACTCCCTAAAAAGTATGAGTGACTGTGGATATTCGAATAATAATTAAATTACTCAGGAAGTAAACATGCAAAATTAAAACACAATAATAAATAATCAGCAAATGGTAGTATCAAATACTCATCAACAAAACTATAAATGTAATTCACCAAAGTTAATTACATTTATATTGCAACAAGTTTCAAATCCTATCTAATTATAAAAACTAATATCATCTGTTAATCCTATGCGCCATGCATGCTGATAATGCTTAACCCTACTCAGAGCCTTTGTCAAGGGATTTGTAGGATTATCTTCTGATGATACCCTCTTCACTATGAGGTGACATTCTTCTACCTTATGTCTTATGTAGTGGTACTTTCTGTCGATGTGTCTGGACTTTCCATGATCTCTCGGTTCCTTTGTCAAAGCAACCGCTCCTTCGTTATTGAAGAACAGTTCCACAGGCTCCTGAATACTCGGGACTACTCCAAGGTCACCGATGAAGTTCTTCAGCCAAGCCGCTTCATTTGTCGCTTCACTCGCTGCGATGTACTCTGATTCGCACGTTGAATCAGCCACCGTCTCTTGCTTGGAACTTTTCCAAGTCACTGCTCCCCCATTCAACAGGAATACCCAGCCTGACTGAGACCGACCGTTGTCTCTATCTGTCTGAAAGCTGGCATTAGTATACCCGTCAACTCTCAAGGTATTACTGCCACCAAGGACTAAAACAAAGTTCTTCGTCCTGCGCAGATACTTGAGTATGTTTTTGACCGCTGTCCAATGTGCCCTACCAGGGTTTCCCTGGTATCGACTGACCATGCTCAAGGAAAAAGCCACGTCGGGACGACTACACGTCATGGCATATATGACCGACCCCACAGGCGAAGCGTAAGGTAACCGACTCATGTCCGCAATTTCCTCGTCTGTACTTGGACTCTGAGTCTTACTCAGCTTAGCATTACTTTGCATTGGTAGCTCTCCCTTCTTGGAATTTTCCATACTAAATCTTTTCAGTACCTTTTCCAAGTATGTGCTCTTACTAAGTCCAATCAGTCTCTTCTTCCTATCTCTCAATATTCTTATCCCGAGAATATAGGCCGCCTCTCCTAGGTCTTTCATGGCGAAACACTTCCCGAGCCAAGACTTGACATCTTGCAAAGTCGGAACGTCGTTTCCCATGAGCAGTATGTCATCTACATACAGCACCAGGAAAGTGACTATACTCCCACTACCTTTGACATATACGCAAGACTCATCCTCGCTCCTAGAGAAACCAAATTCTTTGACTTTCTCGTGGAAACAAAGATTCCAGCTGCGAGAAGCCTGTTTTAATCCATAGATGGATTTCTCAAGCTTACACACTTTATCAGGATACTTTGCATCAACAAAACCCTCTGGTTGATTCATGTAAACATCCTCAGTCAACTTCCCATTAAGGAAAGCAGTTTTGACGTCCATCTGCCAAATTTCATAGTCATGAAATGCAGCTATGGCCAGCATAATCCTAATTGACTTTATCTTAGCCACTGGTGAGAAGGTCTCATCATAGTCAATCCCTGGGGTTTGAGTAAAGCCCTTCGCAACTAGTCTTGCTTTGAAAGTGTGTACTTTTTCCGTCCATGTCGGTCTTCTTCTTGAAGATCCATTTACACCTGACTGTCTTTCGACCCGGTACATTGTCAACCAAGTTCCAAACTTTATTGTCATACATGGACTTGATCTCGCTGTCCATTGCCTCTTTCCACTTGGCAGACTCGGGGCCCGCCACCGCTTCCCGGTAGTTAGCCGGTTCATCTAAATTTATCAATGTCCTATCACTGACAAACGTATCTCCATCCGTAGTTATATGGAATCCATAAAACTCGGGTGGCATGCTAACTCTACTGGAGCGTCTAAGAGGTAAGGATATGTCAGTTGGACCAACAAGAACTTCTTCCTCTTATTGGTTGCTAGTTTCTGCTAAGGTTGCATCATCGGGCGACTCTTGAATCTCTTCAAGGTCAATGATACTCCCACTGTCCTCTTTGAATATGAGTTCTCTCTCTCGAAAGACTCCCCGTCTCGCTACAAAGACCACGTCATCGCTCGGTCTGTAGAACAGGTATCCAAAGGACTGTTTGGGATATCCAATGAAAAAACATTTCTCGCTTCTCTCTGCGAGTTTATCGTGAGTCTCTCGTCTAACGAAAGCCTCACAACCCCAGACTTTGATATGTGCTAACAAGGGAACTTTGCCCGTCCACATCTCATGAGGTGTTTTAGCAACCTTCTTAGTAGGGAAAAGATTGAGGATGTGGGCGGCAGTCTCTAAGGCATACCCCCAGAAGTGAATGGGAAGTGAAGCTCGACTCATCATGGAACGAACCATGTCCAACAAGGTTCGGTTACGTCTCTCGACAACACCGTTCAACTGTGGTGTCCGAGGAGGCGATAACTGTGAAACTATTCCAGATTCCTTTAGATAGTCTAAGAACTCGATACTAAGATACTCTCCGCCTCTGTCGGACGTGAGCATCTTTATCTTTCTGCCCAATTGATTCTCAACTTCATTTTTGAACTCTTTGAACTTTTCAAAGGTGTCTGACTTGTGTTTGATTAAGTAGATATACCCGTATCTACTAAAATCGTCAGTGAAGGTCATGTAGAACCGTGTGCCGTCTTTTGTGGTAGATCTAGAGGGACCACACACATCTGTGTGTATGATGTCCAAAAGACCTTCACCTTTTTCAAAAGAACCCTTGAATGGTGATTTCATCATCTTGCCCAAAAGACAAGATCCGCATACATCATCTGATTTGAGGTCGAATGATTCCAACACTTCATCCTTTTGGAGTTGGGCGATGCGTTTCTTGTTAATGTGCCCAAGACGACAGTGCCACAGGCACGCCTTTTCTACACCACTAGAAGAATCAATAAAGTTTACACTATGACCTAAATTGTCTACACATTGCACAGTTTCATACACACCATCACAAGGTAAATCAGTAAATACAGAAATGCCATTTTGAAAAACAGAATTATCAAACGAAAACTGTAAACCTTGTTTAAACAATGCATGAAATGAAATAATATTCCTTGCCATTTCTGGCGAATAGCAACAATTAAAAAGTTTTAAACAAACACCACTACTGAGCACTAAACTATAAGTCTCGATCTTGGTCACAGGTGACGATCTCCTATTCCCTATGATCAGGTTGAGTCTACCGTGCTCGACCTCCCTGCTTTCCCTTAGGCCCTGCAAATCAGAACAAATGTGAAAACCACATCCTGTATCAAGGACCCAAGAGCTGGAAGATGGTGAGTTTTTAAAGATAGTGTAAATACCTGCTGAAGACGGCTTGACTTTGCCATCCTTCAAATCTTGCAGGTATGTATGGCAGCTTCTCTTCCAATGGCCCCGCACTTTGCAATAGAAGCATTCAGCTTCCTTAGGGTTGGCATTGTGAGGAATGCAAGAAGTCTTGGGCTTAGTCCCACTGCTGGATGACCCAACATGGACTTTTTCCCTCCAATTCTGCTTGTGAGGGCCCTTTCTCTTCTTCCCCTTTCCACCGGTAATAGCCAGGACGACTTCATTAGCTGCGGGTACACTCTTACCCTTCATTCCGTCCTCAGCGGTGCGGAGCATGCGATGCAGTTCGGCCAGAGTGGCCTGACAGTTGTTCAGATGATACGCATGTGAACTGGTCATATGAACTAGGAAGAGAATTTAGCACTATGTCTACTGCCAAATCCTCGTAAACTGGCATCTCAAGCTTCCTAAGCCTTTCCACGTATCCTTGCATCCTCTGCACGTAGTTACAGATAGACTCTCCATCCTTTGGCTTTGCATTGGTGAAAGCTTTGACTACTTCGCGCCTCTCTATGCGCTCCTGCTTGCAGAACTTTTCTGCCAGCTCTTTGTGCATTTCATAGGGCCAGTAGTCTTCATATATTCTTTGCAATTCCGAGTTCATTGTAGCTATCATGATGCAAGCCACTTTGGTTGCATCATCAGAATGTTTTGAGTATTGAGCGATTTCTTCGGAAGTTGCAGTATCAGGGTCAATTTCTACTAGCTCGGTTTCCAAAACATACTCTTTATGTTCAAACCTTAGAGCCATCTTGATGTTACGGATCCAGTCATTATAGTTGGTACCGTCCAACGTAACTTTGGAGCATAATGACAAGATAGAGGTAACATTGGAGTTTGATTGGGGGCGGTTTGATCAGCAGAAGACATCTATAAAAGAAGATAGTTTTAATTAGATATTAATAATTATCCCTATAATAACCCAATAATAACTATAAGGCTAGGATCCTACAATAACAATTTACAATCTGGAAGAGGGATGTCGTAATCAATATTGTAAATTTTATAAGGTAGGCGAATGACGATTCAGCCAATTCCACCGCGGAAAGATAATCATATTAAAATGGAATTCCTAGATTCTTTGAGATTTATTGAACTGTTCAATAGCATGTTTTAATCTCGGATGTGCCCCACTGTTTGTGACTGGGATACCGAGGATCACAAATCGGGTGTGAATAACCATGCAAATTAGCTTGGTACTCTCGGGGTCAGTTGTCATCTCTAATTGATGTGCCGGTAAACCACACACGCTCCATCAACAATAATAACACCCGATAAACCCATTGCAACTCTTTATGAACCCCAATTGGCGTGCCGGTAAACCACACACGCTCCACCAATGTTTCATAAAGTGCAATGTGCAATTTCATGGGTTAGCACCAATTCACATTTTTCCTAAAGTAACTAGATTGGGATTTTATTAAGTGTTCTAGTACTTAGAATCATTATACTTTTAGTGATTATTAGGTGGTTCTATCAAACCTGTTCGGCTAACGACCCTCCACTGATCAGGCGAGCGGTGGGCGAGAGTGTTCACCCATTAGACCGCCATTTTATAGGCAGTCACCTTATACCCACTTTATAGACCAGCTTCGTGAATGAGGCCTACTAATGATTTGACTAACCATTTAATCTCATACATATAAAAAATAACTTCCTAGTTATAATATATATACGATGTAATTTTTTTTAAACCTTTAAAAAATTGTTTCTGGTTTATCTTTTAATTTATTGTCGATTTAAGCTATTAAATTTAAAATTAAATTAAACCATTTAAAGCCGATTTAATTATCTTTTAAGTAACCAATTAATTAAATTAATTAAATTTGATATTTTAAACCTTTTAAAATATTTCTAGATTTTATCTATTAATTTTCGCAATTTAAAACAATTAAATCGAAATTAATTAAATCCTATTAGGGTTTAGAAACAATAAACCCTAATTTTCAGGAAAACAGTTATAGCAATTTAACAAGAAAAACAACCAAACGCTCTGATACCACTCAAAGGTTTTCCGCAACTATGAACTAAAAATCCTAAGTTCACATGCAACCTATTTAGATCTAAGTTTTTCTACCAGTTAAACATATAACAATTCCTAAAAGGCCAGAAAGAATTAAACTAAAAGAAAGATTAAGAAAAACCAACCTTTATTGTAACTTGGAAGCAAAGCAATAGAAATCTCTTGCCTCAAATGCAGTCACACCCTAGCTGGTAGTCTTGGCCGAAAATTCCTTGGGGAGAGAGAGTCAAAAAAACGCAGGTATTAGGGTTTGTGAGCCTCCCTATTTATAGGCTCCATGTGGTTGCTAGATAAACGTTACAGATAATCCTTTTTGAATTCGAATTAAGATAAAACCATTATTTTAATCATTCAAACTATATTTATCTGTAAATATATATATCTCAAATATATATATATATATATATATATATATATATATATATATATATATATATATATATATATATATATATATATATATATATATATATATATATATATATATATATATATATATATATATTCGGCCAACACACACTCACTCACACTGCCACTTACCCAACTATTGAATAATTACAGTTTTAGTCCCTACACCTTTAATTAATTAATTTAACTGCCAAATTAATTCCAATTAATTCCAGAAAAATTTCTAATTAATTATTATAGTTTCTAATTAATATATTATCACTTAAATATATTAATAAACTATTTATTTAATTTCTGTTGATTTATTAATCACATAATAAATCAATCTTTCTCTCTACCGGACTTTCTACCAATCCTACAACTATGAGGGCAACCCAAATGGACTATGATATTATTAATTAGATAAATACTAATTATTAGTCATGGCTTAGACACCTAATCCAACAGAACATTCATGTTTTTTATCATGCATCCTATGACCATATCATAATTAAAACAAAATTTCTAGCATCATCCTATGGAGAATTTTGATTTTAACATAATGCATGCAAACATATTCATCAATTGAAGATCAAAAGTGCTATAATCCTATGAACAGAGGCTCTGATACCACTATTGAGATTGGACCATAAACACAAAAAATCATATGCAGCGGAAGACAAACAGATCAAATCACATAATAATCAAGAACACATTCAGGATCATATCAGTTCATAGCAAATCACAGCATCTTATGAAAGGTTTTCTGCAACCAATGAACTAAAACCTAAGTTCACATGCAACCTAGAAAGGATCTATGTTTTCTTACTTTGAACATGTAACTAATTCCTAAAGGCCAAACAAATATTTACTAAAAGAAATAAATCAAAAAAACTAACCTTTAGTTTTAAATCTTGAAGCTAAGCAGCACAAGTGTCCTGCCTCAAATGAGATCACACCCAGGGAGCCAGAGGGACAGGTGACGAAAATTCCAGAGAGAACGAAAGAGAATAGCACATGATTATGAGGTCCAGGTGTCCCTATTTATAGGCTACCAAATGACCCTTAGAGATAAACCTCGTTTGACTTTCAAATAGAGATAAACCCTATCTCTAAGCCATTTTCCGGATTATTCATACACGCGCCACGGCCTATACATTGGCACGCCACGCGTGTTAATTCAACTATTGAATTGGAACAACTTTAGCCCCTGTCCTCCTGATTAATCTAATTAATGCCACAGAAATTAATCAATTAATTCCTCATTAATTATTAATCAATTAATATAGTTTCTAATTAATATATTATCACTTTAATATATTAACAAACCATATATTTAATTCCTGTTGAATTATTAATCACATAATAAATCAACCTTTCTCTCTACCGAACTTTCTACCAAACCTCCAGCTATGAGGGCAACCCAAATGGACTTTGCTACTATTAATTAGGTAAATACAAATTATTAGTCATGGCTTAGACACCTAATCCAACAGTGTCCCACTTGGATAAGTCTATGACTATAACTTCCAATTTAACCTCTAATTAATCAGCAAACTGTAGCTTCCTAGAAACTGCTGCCGAACTTTGACCTAGTCAGTTCTGTCCATAGATAAGTGATCAGATGATCCTTCGTCAAACAAGATATTTTTCAGACATAAGACATGGATTGAGATCAATCTCTGTCTGACACACTGTTTCCCGATTTCCGATTTTGCATATGACATAAGACTTCTAATTGAACATATCAATTCAGTCCTGGCTGGCCAGCACTTTAGTCAACTTCAAAATCATCGAGAGGCCTATAGATATCTGTTTCCCGTCAGGGTCAAGGGACGAATAAGCTTCGACTCATATGCTTATATCTTTTACCAGACAAATCATTCACAACAGCACGTTTTATAACACCGAGTTACCGATGCGTTTTCGTACTATCAATGAACAACCGCCTAGTAAATTATAACTCATATCTCTCCACTTCAAGACCATAAGATATTATCGTCTCAACATTGCTCGTGATGTAATCCATGAAGCAATCTATTGAGCGTGGGTTTATCCAATACTCAAATCTCCATTTCCAAGTACTCATGAACGTTGCAGCAATCTTATTGCTATGTCTAACTCCTTAGACAATCTACAAACCAATTCATGACAGTCTTCCTTCATATTTACTCCCTAAAAGTATGAGCGACTGTGGATATTTGAATAATCCAATTATTTAGGAAGTAAAACATGCGAAAGCGAAAAATAAAATCTGACTAGCAGCTACTCCTGCTTATTACCAAGTCTCCACGATGTAATAACCAAGTCGGATTCATCATAACTATTATCGGTTTCTTATTCTCTTTTAAACTTTCAATTCAAGCCTTTTATATCTATGTCTATTTTAACTCAATGACCTTTTCACTCTTTCTATGTATCCAAGTGTCTAACACTTATACACTTTATTGCAGATAATCCAATCAGATACTCTTCCAATAATATCTCAATTTGTCATTCTGTCTTTCTCTCTTACAACTCCATTCCGGTGATGTGTACTGTGACTGCCCACGGTTCTCGGGTCTTTAGTCTACATGACTACACCCTAAGACTATTTCGAGGCATCATGATGAGCCGGTGAACCACATGCGCTCCATCAGAAACCAACGAAACTCTATAACCATGAAGTCCTACAGCACCACGTCTTGGTGTAAACACTTACTGATTTGAAACTCCTTTCAAAACATTCACCATAATCATTACCCAATGATGTCTCACGCGTGTTCAAAATCCATTTAGTATTCTTAGCCAGGTCATATCCTGAATCCAACTTACTATGCTCTAAGCATCAAGTCATCAGGATATGTTCATAACACTTCTGATCGGTCCAGGAATCTCGTGGAACCTGATGTAATCTCATCCCAAACCCTTTCGGAATCCAAAGATTACTAATAATCCTTGTGTCATGACTTCCGGAAACCATTTCCTTTCGGAGACTCTTTCTTATGCATCTTGAACCTCATCAAGACCATATTCTCAATGGCTAAGTCTATACTGTCAATTTCATCTATCTGATAAATGTCTGTGAACTATGTGAGTATGTTGCACCTTCTTTATTTCTTTCATGCCAAGTCATCACTCTTTGCAATGATAGGAAACTCTTTTCCTGGGTGTATGCATCTTGAATCTTATCAAGATCATATTGGCAGAATTTCGATCTATCTAATAGATGTTCACAACCGCCTGAGTATGTTGTATCTCTTAAAGTCTTTCATAGCGAACTGTTTCTTAACACCAAGTCATTACACTTTGTAAGAGACGTTTTCTAGAACCAGTATGTAACCCACATACAATGATACTCCCACTGGCTTTGACACGGTTATATGACTCTTTCGGACTATTCACAAAATCCAGAACCTTTGGCACATTTTGCAAAACCGAAATCTAAACCTTTCCGACGTATTAAAGGAAGTCTTTTAGGCTATTCACAAAATCCAAACCTTTTGACATATTTTGAGAATCCGAATATCCTTTCTTGCGAGATGCCCATGGGACAAATCCCGAGGCCATGTACCCTTTTGTAATGTCATGCTCTATGTGAGTCCATATTAGTGTGCCGGTAAACCACACACGCTCCACTAACGACTCACACTATGCCACGCAGAATCCTCTCGGATTTCATCTTCTATTGAGAGTGCTTCTCTCGGAATCAATTGGTTGACTCCAAGTGATGACTCATTCAACCAGATGTTTTGTAAGTACATTTCTATGTTCCCTTCTTTTGATGATTCAATTACTCCCACTGGTTCCTAGACCAGTTGTAAAATCAATCAAACTGTCACATAGACTGTGTCTCGCGCTATGGTTCTCTTATTTGGCAGCAACCGGGCTCACCAATGCTTCCTAGTAGTCGGATTACTTATACGTACCATCTTTAGTGTTTTACCACTAATCCGTATGTCACCCAGGTCATAACTCCTTATGACGGTGATAAAACTACAGGTCAAGCGAAGAGAGGGTATGTCAGGTTTAACAGGAATCTAATTCCTGGTCAAGGCTTTGTGGTGACTAAAGGTTCTTTCACTTGGATAATCATTGAACTCCTTCAGGATTATTCTTACTCCCACTGTTTCCTTAGAACATGAGCTCTTTCTAAAAGGACTCTTCTTTCAAAGGATAACCGGGATGGCCAATGAAACGACATCGCTGATCAGTTTCAGGCTTGTCACGAGATTTAGACGAATGCTACATGACCCTGGACTTTCTATGTACTAGTGGGACGATCCCAGCTTTACATTTCAGACAGTGTCGGCATAACCTACTTAGTCTAAGATATGGTCGAAATATGGTTTTTGCAGTCTGACTGGTTGAATATTTAATTCATTGAAATACTAATCGGAAATGTATCTTACACATCGAGGATCAAAACTATTTCGATCAATGCTCCATCGTCTTCCCTAAGACACATTATAACCATTAATGTTCTTGGAAGAGGATAAACTGTGAAACATTTTCTCAGTCTATGTTGTCACTCAGGTTCTGTTGATCTTATACTCCCTTTGAAATCCTTGAACACTTCAAGGTTCCAATCAATCACTTATTCCGATAAGCGAAGCCATATTTGTCAAACTATTTGGCAATTATCATGAAGTATAACTAATCGTGTTCTGTTCGAAGATTCAAACAATACATAGTAACTTATGTGTCTGTTGCTCAAAATCTTAAGGTCTTTTACATCTCTATGTAAATTTATCACTTTGTTAATATTGTTCAAGACATGCAATCATCACCTGACTCCAAGTAAATTGATTCCAAAATCCTGTCTATTGGATCTTTGGGTGATACATTTCTTGCAACAACTGATTTTATTAAGAACTCAATTCATCATGTGACTCTAAGTCAAATGATTCCAAAGTCCTGTCCAACTGGACCTTTGGTTGAAGTGATTCTCATAAAATTCACTTTAACAATCATAAGGAACACAATTCATAAATCCAATCCCATTGGGTGTATCAACATTCAAGTTATTACCATTTACGTCATCAATACATTCACACAACATTTCGAGGAAAATTAAAACAATCATGTTTTAAAAGAAAAATATTTTATTAAACCAGAATTATCCTCAGAACAATGTACTATGCGAATCCGTGTCATATGTATCTATAAACTAATAACACGAACAAATATCTAGCCTAACTCCAAAAAATGCATGAGCTCCAGATCCAATCCGAATATGCTCCTATGCGACAACATCCCGCATCCTACATAGTCCGTGCATACAGAGCAAATGTGAGAAACACATCCTGTATCAAGGAAATGAGGATCAGGTATTTGACACGCCTAGGTCGTCGTGCGGTCAATAATAAGAGAAATCTAACACACACAAACTAGCACAGTGGTAGTCAGGGTCGATCCGCAGGAGCTACGTGGTCAGACCAGATGACAGATTACCAACTATAGTGTCACGCTATAGTCGGAGGACTTCAGTTTCCAAACCCTTGCCACTAAAACTCGAAAATCCTAAACTAAACACTCTCAAAACAAGCATAGACTAAGCTAAGCTTCAAACCAAACCTAGTTACTTTCTGAAATCAGAAGTACATCTCTAATTCAGAAGTAAACAAAGGCATCCAACAATCCAAATATAAACCAAAACAAGGCATAAACTAAACCAAGAACTAAGATCCAATGGGACAATCAATGGCTAGAGTTCAAACCTAAAGGACTAACCTAATTAGCTACTGCAATCAGCAAGGGAAAACAGTCCAACAAGGTCAAATCAAACATCCAAAACACAACACAAGCATGCAAAACTAATAACAATCATCAAACACCGAAAAAAAGATTACTTGTAACCAAATGCTTCTCATTAACCAAAAACGAATTCCAACGATCCAATACAGTTACCAATACTGAAAAACAGTAAACTAAAGTGCTCAAGGTCAGTGTTGTCACTCCCAAAGACCCTAGCCACTATTGCTAACTAATACTAAAATGAAATTAAATTCTAAAACATAAAATACCAATTAAGAGGTTGCTGATGCTTAATCACGGAGTCAAAGAGCTTCCAGGTCATTTTTCCACCGGGTCTATGCTAGGGTTTTCGGCTATAAATGGCTCTATTTATAGTTGCAATTTTCCCGCAGTCGCGCCGCGCAATTGAGTAAACCGCGGCGCGCGTAAGACTTTATCCCCGTTTCTTCGGACTTTGAATTTTATTCCACCGCCTTGTATCCGCGTCGCGCCTTCTTGATTTCGCGGCGCGCGTACGTATTTTCCTGATTTTTCCTTCTTCTCCAAACTTTCTCCAATTTGTACGCTTTTGGTCCCTGTTTACATTATTTCCTTCCAAACAAGTACTGGCACGAAAAGTGAGAATACCACGATATAAATGATATAATTTCACTAAGAATAGGGCTCAACAACGACTAAAATATGTAATATCACTAGGCGTTGTCAGTATTCTGATTTTTAAGATATTACTGAGTTTGCCAAACGGTTTGGCTTTGGAGCATTTTTCCAATCTTTCTGTGACTGTGTCCCACCTTATGGATTCCCAGTTTGAAACATAGAACAATCGGTCCAGGCGATCTGGATCATTTCTTGATGCACCATATTACTGGACTCAATCCTGAAGCAGCTGAATCAATGGAACTATGCTTCTCCATGAACGACTCATACAGAGTCGACATCGAATGCATTTCCATGATTGTCTTATTCGGTTACTCTTTCTGTTCATCTGGATGAACGGATCAGCGAGTCGAGCTAATGTTTAACTCTCGATCACAAAGGGAAACCAGTTTTATACTGTTCGCCTATGTATCCCTCAATCATGGGAACACGCAAATTGGTGCTACTTCCTTCTAGCTTGCAACTTCAAGCTCTTTGAAGATCTTAGTTCGTTCCATTTATTCAACCAGTTCTCGAAACCTTTCCTCAACCAACTGCGCTAACTTATCTGACCCTAGGAATTCTAAATCCCTGCGGAACTCGGGGTCAATGATCAATAGCATAAGGCAACGAACTTCCTTGGACTCAATAGTCAAGGAGTCATGCTCATCACAAGCTGCTATGTGATGCCATGTTTGGGAGCGGATACTCAGTCGGATATGGTGTGCAAGCAAAACTAAGAACTATTCTCTAATTGCAAAACCATATCACACAGTCAAGGCCAGTCAGCCTTACCATATTTAACAGGTGCTTTCTGAAGCTCTCAGAAATGGGTGAAGGAGGAGAATGACACTTTCTTCAGACATATATAAAATTTAAATTTATTAGTTTAATTAATCCTTTTAAATAATTACCCAATTTATTATTTAACAAGGCTAGGATCCAAAATACCTCAACTATGCTGTGAAGAGGGATGCCGTAATCACAACACAGTGGTCATTAAGGTAGATAACATTTATCAATTTCAGTCTTATGAAATTCCTATATCTGTGAGATTCATTGAACTGTTCAATGGCATGTTTAATCTCGGATATGCCCCACCGTTTGTGACTGGGATGCCGAGGATCACAAACCGGGTGTGAATAACCATGCAAATAAGCTTGGTACTCTCGGGGTCAATTACCATCTCAAATTAATGTGCCGGTTAACCACACACGCTCCATCAACAATGATAACACCCGAGAAACCCATTGCCACTCTTTATGAACCCCTATTGTTGTGCCGGTAAACCACACACGCTCCACAAACGTTTCATAAAGTGCAATGTGCAATTTCATGGAGTAGCATCAAATTCACATTTTTCCTAAAGTAACTCGATTGGGAATTTTGTAAAGTGTTCTAGTACTTTGATCATTATACTTTTAATGATTAAGCGGTCCTATCAAACCCATTCGGCTGACGACCCTCCACTGATCAGGCGAGCGGTGGGTGAGAGTGGACACCCATTAGACTGCCATTTTATAGGCAGTCTCCTTATACCACTTTATAGATCAGCTTCGTGAATGAGGCCTACTATTGATTTGACTAACCAATTTATCTTATACATATAGTATTAACATTGAATAATATATATAAGATGTATTTTAAACCTTTTAAAATATTCCTGGTTTATCTTTTAATTTCCTGAAATTTAACTATTAAATTTCAAATTAAATTAAACCTTTAAATTTGATTTAATTTATCTTTTAATTAAACTATTAATTAAATTAATTAAATCAAGATATTTTAAACCTTTTAAAATATTTAGGATTTATCCTTTAATTTTCGAAATTTAACCATTAAATTAAAATTAAATTAAATCCGTTGAATTATCTTTTAATTAAAAAATTAATTAAATTAATTCAAATGCAGATAGGTTTCACAAATTAATCAAATTAATTTAAACCTATCTTAAACCCCTAATTTTCGAATTCAAACAAATGGGTTTAAGGTTATCCATTTAATTAAACAATCAAAGTTACCAAAAACAGAAAACCTCCTAAAACCCTAACCAAGAAAAATCGAAAAAAGAGGGGGGAGGGGCTAGGGTTTCAAAAACCCTAAACCCCAGAATCGAAATTAGGCCAATTAGGGTTTATAAGCTTTAAACCCTAATTTTAGGAAAACTATTACGTCCATTCAACAAGAAAACAAACAAAAGCTCTGATACCACTGAAAGGTTTTCTGCAACCAATGAACTAAAACCTAAGTTCACATGCAACCTAGAAAGGATCTATGTTTTCTTACTTTGAACATGTAACTAATTCCTAAAGGCCAAACAAATGTTTACTAAAAAAAATAAATAAAAAAAACTAACCTTTAGTTTTAAATCTTGAAGCTAAGCAGCACAAGTGTCCTGCCTCAAATGAGATCACACCCAGGGAGCCAGAGGAACAGGTCACGAAAATTCCATAGAGAACAGAACAGAATAGCACATGATTATGAGGTCCAGGGATCCCTATTTATAGGCTACCAAATGACCCTTAGAGATAAACCTCGTTTGACTTTCAAACAGAGATAAACCCTATCTCTAAGCCATTTTCCGGATTATTCATACGCGCGCCGCGGCATATACATTGGCGCGCCGCGCGTGTTAATTAAACTATTGAATTGGAACAACTTTAGCCCCTGTCCTCCTGATTAATCTAATTAATGCCACAGAAATTAATCCAATTAATTCCTGATTAATTATTAATCAATTAATATAGATTCTAATTAATATATTATCACTTTAATATAATAACAAACCATATATTTAATTCCTGATGATTTATTAATCACATAATAAATCAACCTTTCTCTCTACAGAACTTTCTACCAAACCTCCAGCTATGAGGGCAACCCAAATGGACTTTTCTACTATTAATTAAGTACCTCAAGAAGTCGTTGCCTTTGAGATCTAGTAAAGGCCATAATTGCAGGATGGTCAGGATCCAATATATGAATCCCTCTAGTGGCTTGTACCCAGGGACAACCAGAAAACCAGAAAGATCAAGAGCAAAGATCTCTAACCCTAGAGAGAGAAGAAATTTCGTAGAAGGGAGAAGAGGGGAAGGGTTGGTGTTAGGGTACAAAGGCCCTCATGGAGTGATGCTTGGCAAGCTTGGTCGGCCCAATTTAAAAATGTTTATTGGGCCTTGCCCTAATTTGATGGCCTACCTATATATAGTATAGTTTACTCATTTGTTAGGTAGAGCTCACAATGTGAGGTGTTTATGCTTTATGCCCATCCTTTGTACATATCACATATTTGATTATTAATCATTCGGTACCTTGGATATTTGTTTCGATCATCACCTTATTATTATTCTGCACAAGTCAAATCCGACTTTACAATTGGTATCAGAGTCGTACCTTGAAGATCTTGGGATTATTTCAAGGGAATGATCTCGATTTGACAACATTTGAAGATTGATTCAATGTTTCAAGGATTGTTGAGGAGTCTCTCATGAATTTTTGGATTTATTTATCTTTTTGGGTTATTGTTCATCTTCTTTGTTCTTGGTGTTCATCATATTGTTCATGTTAACGTTCATCATCAAGATTTTATTGTTGAAAGAGTTGGCTCATCCTTTCTTTTACAATTTATCTTGATTGTTAGATATTCATGTTTATATTAGATTTGTTCATCCATTATTCATCATATTCATCTTTGGTCTAGATCTAGAAATTGTTCATTCAAGCCCTAATCCAAAGTTTCAGATCTGAACACTGTTCATTATCCAATATTCTGCCCAATAATCACTACTGTTCGTTACTATTCATATACCTATTGTTGAATCCAAATCAGATCTCACTTCATTCGTTCCAGCCTCACTGTTCAAATGTTTCCCATATTTGATTTCATATGAAAATCAGTCTATCAAGGTTCCTCACGAAGGTGGATTCTAGTTTTCAATATGTTTTTTATTCATTCCAATTGATTATTACACAGATCTACAAATGTTTATCATGTTTGATTTCAATTTATGATTGGACAATGCAATCTCACACTCGTTTATATACACAAAATATATGCCGATTGTCGATCTCGTACCCACTTGTGTCAAAATCGTATTCAATATGCAAATCAATGAAAATGGGTCTCAGTCAAAAATACGAAAACCCACATGTTTGGGATGGAATATTGAATCACTGAGAATGAAATCTTAAACCGACCTTCACTTGAATCAAGAATCGAATGGCAAAAGGAATTGAAGATACATAAATTTTTGGAAGAACACCAGATGAAACTTTTGACATTTGACGGTGATATCGTTGTCGGAAATCTTTCCATATCTTGAAAACCGTGAGTTATATGAGAAACGATGTTTGTGGTTTGCTATTGTCAATCGTCGAAACAAAGTCAATCGAAATGATGATGGTAATCAACGTTGCCGGGTTTGTATCAAGGGTGAAAACGAAGGCTGGAAAACTGGAAATACCTTCGTTGGGCATCAAACAAATTAGAAAGAAACGGAACATGTTTTGTTAGGAACCAGACAGGGTACATGCAGCGGAAACACACTATCACACACACACAAACTCACAAAAATAAAGCAAAAGATAACACAAGGATTTTACGTGGTTCGGATTCGGTGTCAATCCTACATCCACGGGCACCAACTAGATTTTATTTGACTGAGGAGATTATAAGAGATACACACTCAATCCTTTACATGTATTGTGTGTTGTGGTGCATCTAAAACTCAAGAGAAGCTCCCTATTTATATACATTTGAGTGTGTATATAATATACATATATCAATGTGAATGTGGAGTAGTTTTTCAACATATTCACCAACCCTTTGAATATTGCTTCACCAACCTTTGAAAGAAAAATATTCACCAACCAAATATTCACCTAACAATCTCCCACTTGAATATTTTTAGCATCTCTCATTAATCTTCGAACATTACAAGTCTTCCAAGCTTCCAGTTCCCAAGAACAAGCTAAGACCCAGTCAAATTCCCTTAGTTGTAGCCGCCCCTCATCTTCAAGTACTAGAAGGGCCAGTTGAAGCTCCCACTAGCTCCAACTCAGTCGTGGCTAATCCTACCACCGACTCATCCTCTGTTTCAACCGGTTTGGACGCTCCACCAGCTCCAGAGATACACCAAGGACCACTAACACTCTCCAAACTTTGCAAACTTCCAACATGAGAGAATTTTTTTTTCCAGTCTTAGTCTTCAAAACCCAACGACTCTTTGTAACTGTACCCGGAACACACCCCGTGCTTCCACTATCACAAAATCCCCTGAATGGTTTAGAATTTCTGACTCGTTCAGCTAACATCCCCTTGGCTCCAGAATTCATGTTTGCAAAATGAACTCTCTTAGCACTAGATTTAGCGAACCAGATTTTGTCATGCTTAACGGGGACGCTCATACTTCCCTCAGCAGGTACTTCAACCATATATAATGACCCACGCTTCATACCTTGAGCAATCACCGAATTTCCATTGACCACCCTCCATTTACCACCACCAAACCTTACTTCCAGTCCTTGTTTATCCAGCTGACCAACAGAAATCAATTTCTTCTTCAGCTCCGGAATCACCCTGACATTCTTCAGGTTCCATGTAGTTCCCAATAAAGTAACCAGATCAATATCTCCTATGCCCGTTACTTGAAGCATCTCGTCATTTGCTAACCGTACCTTCCCAAAATCTCCTTCTTTTAGATTTACCATCGTTTCTCCGTTGTCCATGGCGTGAAACGAAGCCCCTGAATCCATGACCCAAGAGTCTATAGAACTTTCCATACTTAGTATCAATGCATCATCCTCAGATACACCCTCAGCACCAGTAATGTGCAATTCTTTCTTTGGATATTGACTCTTAAGATGTCCCACCTCCTGGCAGTTCCAGCACTTCACATTCTTCCAAGTTCTTGATGAACTTCTTCCCCAACTCCCACTGCTCCCACCGTTTCTGCCATTCCCTCTACCTCTTCCGATATTTAATAACTCAAAAGAAGACGAGCCACCTTGATTCTTGCATCTGGTATCCTCGCCTAGAACCAAATCTCAAACCCCTTCAAACGTCATACCACTGGTCCCCACGGAACTCGTAACAGCAGTAACTGTTCCTGACCAGCTATCAGGTAGTGAAGCTAGTAGCAGTGAAGCTTGAGTCTCATTATCAAATTTAATTCCCACAGATGATAATCTGGACAGAATTGAATTTAGATTGTTAATGTGAACCGTAACAGAACTTTCCTCATTCATCCTTGTAGTGAATAACTCCCTCATCAAGAACACCTTGTTAGCCGCCGACGGATTCTCATACATGTTCGTCAGAGCATCCATCATACCACGCGCCGTGGTTTCCTTCATGATGTTGAAAGCGACGCTCCTTTCCAACGACAATGTAATAACCGCCTTAGCTTTCTTGTCCTTTGAGTTCCACGCATCTTCAGCGGCTTTTTCCATTTTCTCCGGTTTGTCTCCAAGTACCACGTCCAAATCTTTCTGACATAGCAATGCTTCTAATTGCATTTTCCACCAGCTAAAGTCAGAACCGTTGAACTTCTCGATTACAACCTTGTCTTCAGCCATTACGACAAACAAGAGACAAATATTTTATAGTACTTTTGTGTGACAGAACAGTACCCTTCAAAGTACCGAGATACCTTTAATACGATTAATAGAAATTAGTTTCTGATGTGGAAGATCAGACAAAACTGCAACCACAGAGCATACTCTAATTTCTAAAACCGAGACCTCCTCCGAAACCCAAAGCTCTGATACCAGTTGTTAGGAACCGGACAGGGTACACGCAGCGGAAACACATTATCACACACACACAAACTCACGAAAATAAAGCAAAAGATAACACAAGGATTTTACGTGGTTCGGATTCGGTGTCAATCCTACATCCACGGGCAACAACTAGATTTTATTTGACTGAGGAGATTATAAGAGATACACACTCAATCCTTTACATGTATTGTGTGTTGTGGTGCATCTAAAACTCAAGAGAAGCTCCCTATTTATATACATTTGAGTGTGTATATAATATACATATATCAATGTGAATGTGGAGTAGTTTTTCAACATATTCACCAACCCTTTGAATATTGCTTCACCAACCTTTGAAAGAAAAATATTCACCAACCAAATATTCACCTAACATGTTTTTGGTGAATGAATCGCAATTGGAACAGAAGCCATTGGTGGTGATACAGATCGGACGAAGAAGACGAAGGGGATGAAAGATAGTATACGAAGGGATGTTGGCTTTGCAGTCAACAAATCGGATACCTTATCCTCTTTGACCTAATTCGCATGGTTGTGTAAACAGATGAAAGTGAAGGGTATGATGGAGAAGGTGAAGAAAAGATGAAATCGGAAGATGCCTTCTGTAATGATGGTTGTCAATCGGAGATGTCGAAGGAACCACATGGAAAATTAAACGCTGATGGATGGATTGACTGACGATCGGTTTCGAAGGGTGGGGTTACTGCCGTCGCAGACTTCAATCGGAACTGGAGAAGATGATGATTTGAGTGTCCGAAGGCCTTCGGATGAAATTTTGAAGAAATCAGAAAAGGGAGAAGGTCTGCGATGGGATGAGATGAAGACGATGGGAACGAAAGGGATGAGGCAATGTTTGACTTTAAAGTCGAACCCAATACGACAATCGTTTCACCCTTAAAACCTTTAACCATTCGGATCCCAACCTTCACAAGAAATCAGGCGCATCCGAACCCAAACCCAAATCCGTCCAAACCCATTAAACCCATTTAACTCGATCATGCTCAAATCATTGCCCAAGAGAACCCATACGAATCCAATACATTAAACCCAAACAGTAAATCCAATTCTTTAACCCACTTCAACCCATTTTAAACCAAATTCAAACCCCCATTTGTAAAATTTCGGATCCTCACTCTAAACAAAGTAAAACCTTCACAGTAAACAATTTTTTTTGGTGAACGGTGAACAAAACAAAGAAGAATAAGAATGCAAGATAATTTTTGAATTCCATAATTCATATTGTTATAAAGAAATTGCCGAATTTTTGGGCATTGACGAATACGCTCAAGTCGAGGGGGAGTTTTTATTGAATTTCCCGACTGAGCGCATTCTCATATCTAGTGGATTATTTCATGATGACATTGTATGAAGACCGGGTGACACGTTGAGGGGGAGTTTTCACGTATATGAGGAGATCGGATTCACCTTTACATCCCATGTGGTCATCATCTTTGGTTCCGCTACTGCCCGTTTGCCATCTTGCAACACATCATCCATTCCGCCCTTTGAGGGGGAGATTCTTATGGTACAAAGGCCCTCATGGAGTGATGCTTGGCAAGCTTGGTCGGCCCATTTTAAAAATGTTTATTGGGCCTTGCCTTAATTTGATGGCCTACCTATATATAGTATAGTTTTACTCATTTGTTAGGTAGAGCTCACAATGTGAGGTGTTTATGCTTTATGCTCATCCTTTGTACATATCACATATTTGAGTTATTAATCATTCGGCACCTTGGATATTTGTTTCCATCGTCACGCTATTATTATTCTGCACACGTCAAATCCGACTTTACAGTTGGCGGCACACTCAAGGGTCTTGGGATGACTTTGGGTGTCACCCCAAAGCCTCTATTTATAGTACAAGGCTCCTAGGGTTTCCAAACTACGGAGCCTTTTGGCGGCCACATCCCCTAGACTTGTTCTATTGATTATAACTTTAACCAATTACAATCCAATCCATTTAATTGGTTCCAAATTAATCCTAGATTAATTTACCAATTAAATTGCCATTATTCTTTTAGACTAATTAATTTATTTGTTGAAAATAATATTTTTGTATGTGACCATCACTGAAATAAGATGAACTGTTTTTATCAAACAAATATTATCAGTTTATTTCAGGTTGCGTGAATTCAAGATCAAAAACAAGAATGAATCAAGACCCAAGAAACCTTGAGAAAACAACCAAACCTAAGGAAGTGATGCTACGAACCAAAGAGAAAAATACAAAAATTATCACCCAGCTACAGCAATCACGATGCGACAGAAGCCATGGTCGCGACGTGAAGAAGAGCAAACACAAAAGTCCAGATTGCTACAGCAATCGCGACGCGACGGGACTACTGGTCGCGACGCGAAGCCCAGTGAACGCGACACCACCAACTTTTCAATCGCGAGACTACCAACACAACGCACTAACCAGTGGCCGACCAAAAGCAACACGACAGCGCACCCTCGCGACGCGACGGAAGGCCTGGTCGCGACGCGAACGCTGTTTATCAGCAACTATAAATAAGAAGCTCACCTCTTGCCATTCCAAGTACAAACCAAAAAGACCTTACACATATACTCACATACACTCAAAGAAACCCACAACCAAACATCTCAAGACACTCAAATTTCTGAATCTTTCTACAAGAACCAAACCATATAACCGCAAGAAACAAAACCTCCACCCGACACCAAACTTCAAACCTCTAAACAACCTCTACCCGACACCAAACAAAACCTCCACCCGACACCAAACCCATACAACACCAATACAACTACAATACACACACACAAGCAAACCCACGTCCAAACCAACACAAAACCGAAGAAATACCATTTCAGCAAGAAAACCCGAGCAAAGAACAAGAATCGAAGCTTCAAAGAAAATCGCCATATTCATCTGCTATCGATAAGTTCTTTTGAAATTATAATTCCAATAATTTACTTGTGTTATTATTGATTTATTTAAACTCTTATAAATCAATTGTACTAAGTTCCAAGACATACAAATTAAACCGTGACAACGAAAACATATGTGGACTGTATTTAACCGAGACATCTAACTTCTAACTTCTAACTTCTAACCTTTTTATTTATTATAAAAACACTTTATCGTTGATAATGGCGTTTATTACATCTAACCTCTAACTTCTAACATTTACTTTATTTACCGCTTTCTGTCCATTTAAATACTGTCTAGATTAAATTTACCACTTTATTTTATTTATTTACAGCTTTCAGTAACTTAGTTTTAGTTTATATTTATTCCGCAACTCTTATTTATTCAGCATATTATAGATAAAATACATATCTGTCACACAGTAACCGGCTTAAAAAACCCTTATTCGTGGAGATCGATTATCGTATTTTCAACAATTGGTATCAGAGCTTGTGTGATTTACTTTGAAATTTTTGTCGAGAACTTTTGTGTAGAGTTTTTATAAACCACCAATAAGTTTCCTTTAAAAGTTTCATCTTAATATCACTTGTTCAAAAAAAAAAAAAGAACATTTAAAAATTACTTGTGTGATTTATTTTGAAAATTTTTGTCGAAAACTTTTGTGTAGCGTTTTTATAAACCACCAATAAGTTTTCTTTAAAAATTTCATTTTAACATCACATTTTCGTTAACAAAAAAAAAAAAAAACCAAAAATGTCTTCCGCAAACTACTCAAACATAAATTCTGTATCTATTGCCCCACAGTATTCTAAGCCAAATGAATGATATAATCCTTTTAACTGCAAACCAAATTTGGCAAACTTTGAAAAATCGTTTTGAAGGAAATGAGAGAATCATTGGAAACAAGAAAACATCTGTTTTAAACGAATTTGACAACTTCAAAATGTTTTCACATGAGACCATCCATGATGCTCATGACAGGTTCAATCTCATTACCATCAAAATGAATAATTTAGGCATCAAAAAGTCACAGCATGAGATAAACCTCAAATTTTTAAACAACCTTTATGAAAGCTGGAAAATGGTCAAACTTATCATTCAGGGAAATCCAGCAATTCATACTGAATCTTTGTACAATCTGTACGGAGAATGACAATCGTATGAATCCTCGATTGACCCACCAACGTCTACTTCTTTTGGAGGACCACTTGCGCTTTTGTCAACATCCTCTCAAAACCAAACACATTTTCTTGATCAAAGTCAAATTGATTTAAATCAAAACCAAGCTTTTTTAAGTAATTCTTGTGACTTGTCTGATCCAAATAATGAAGCTGACTACCAACAATTGTGTGCTTTGGTAGCAAACACTAATCTCGAAAGATTTTTGCCACATCATAGACCAAATTTTCAACAAAGATCTACTTTTGGACAAAACTTTCAGAATCGTGGATTTCAAAATAATCACAACTCTTATAATCAAAACAATGGTTTTCAAAATAACCAAAGTTCTGGTTTTCAACAAAATCATTCAAAACCATCACAACAGAAACAAACTCAAGCATTTGAAAGACCACCAGTTAAGAGCCAAAAGGCTGAGAATAATGATGATGATGATGACGTAATCATTTGTCACAAATGCAAAGGACTAAATCATTATGCCCGAGATTGTCGAGCCAAAGTCAAGGTCAAAGACTCAGCTTACTATGCTCAAAAAGCCGAAGAGCTGAAGAAACAAGAAAAGAAAGCAAAGCAAAAAGCTTTGATGGCATTCCACGAACCTAGCGTGGAACACTGGCCAACTTCTGATGATGAAACAGATACTGAACCAGCTCAGTCAAACTTCTGCTTCATGGCTGATAATGAACCAACCACAAGAGCTCCATATGTCATCGATCAGGTATGGTCTATGATCTCAGATCTCGGTCTTTCAAGAACACCATTTGAGTCCCACATGATTAAGATTGAGAACAGTCTAAAAGCTGATCTCAGACTATATCATGACACAATAGTCAAATCTGATATCTACAAATCTGAATTACAAACCTTGCAACTCAGATTTGGAGAATCTACAAGGACTAGAGACAAACTTGAAAGAGACATTGAACGAAAATCTGATGAAAATAATCACGTCCTAGAACAATTAAATGAAGCTCTAAAACAAAAAAGGGACTTAGAAATAAAAAATCAATCTGTTATTTCATCTGAAATAAAAGATACCTTAGAAAAGGAAGTCCTTCAGTTAAAACAAAAAATTCAAGTTTTAACTGACACAAACACTAGTTTAATTCTAAAACTAGATGATTCTTCAAAACAAATCAAATTTCTTGAATCCGAAAATCAAAGATTTCAAGGAAAACTGGATTCTATCAATATTGCCAGAAAATTGAGTGATGATGTTTTCACTAAAGAAAACAACTTAGGAACTGGCAAAATTGATACAAATTATAAACCAGGAATTGGAAGAGAATCCTTTGAAAATGAAAAGACTGAAAAAAAAATGGGACAATTTGTGAAAATTCTAAATCGCCTCTACCAGCTTTTTTCTTATCTGCAAATGAGGACGATTCAGATGATGAAACAGTTATCAACTGCAGCCCAGATGATACTTTTTTCAACAAGTCATTCAAAAGAGTTGTAAAATCTGAATCAGACTCTGCTAGTTCAGTAACTCATCAATTGAGATCTACTAAACTAACAAAGAATGATGGCACGATCAAACTTGAAAATTTCTTAAATGGAGAAAATTCTGTTCATCAAAATGGTAGTACTTCTGCTCCAACTGTCTTTCCCTCTTTAAACTCAACCTTTATTGGAAAGAACAGTCTGGGACAAAAGTATTCAAAGAAACAGCAGACAAATAAACAACCCATTCAAGTTGTCTTTAAACCAAAAGAACAAAGCAAGCCCATTGTTTTCAAAGAAAACCAAGAGAAACCTTTGAAACCAGTCTCTGTGCCACAAAAACAAACCTTTAATCCAAAACAAAAACCATTTCAAAAACCGATTCAAAATCGCTTTCAAGAGATAAACTTCAATCTCTCAAAGAACTTTCAGAAACCATCATTTCACCAAATTCCATCTCATCATCATAATGTTTTTCAAAATCATCAAAATCTCAGATACAAAGAAAGGTTATCAAACAGAACTTCACATATAGGATACTTTTCACAAAATCAGAAATCGTTTCAAATGACAGGTTATCAAAGACAAATCTCACTTTGGGAAAATCTAATAAATCAACTTAAACCTCAACCATTCCGTCCAATCAACAAATATTACAATGATTCCAAATTATCAAAAACCATTAACAAATCAGGACCCACCATGGTTTGGGTACCTAAACTTTCTGCCTAATTGCAGGCACTTTGTGCTGGAGAGCCTAAGGATGGCACATGGTATATTGATAGTGGCTGCTCCAAGCATATGACAGGAAACCAGAGCTTTCTACGAGACTTCAAACCCACAGAATCCAAACAAGATGTTACTTTTGGAAATAACATGACTGCAAGAATCAAAGGTTATGGAAACATAACAAATGGTCACTTCACCATCAAGAAAGTAGCCAACGTTGACGGCCTGAAACACAACCTAATCAGCGTATCACAACTCTGTGACAACAATCATGAAATTCTTTTCACCAAACAACGAAGCATAATCATGGATGCCAAGACCAAAGCCATTCTAGTTAATTCTGATCGTCTAGGCAACATGTATCCACTAGATATGGACCTTATCTATGGAAAACCAGACATCTGTCTCTTATCCAAAGCTTCAGCTGATATTAGTTGGTTGTGGCATCGTCGTCTTTCCCATCTCAATTTCGGCTACATCAACAAGTTGATTGCAAATGATCTTGTTCGCGGACTGCCACTTCTGAAACTTGATAATGAAACTCTTTGTGCAGCTTGTGAAGGAGGAAAACTGTCCAAATCCTCTCATAAAAGCATTCCTGAATCTAGTGTATCCGAACCACTAGAATTACTGCACATTGATCTTTGTGGCCCTGCAAAAACCCAAAGCATAAAAGGGAAGAAATACATCCTTGTTATTATTGATGGATACTCACGCTTTACTTGGGTTTTCTTTTTAAGGCTAAAGTCAGAAGCACCTGAAGAAATGATCAACTTCATCAAACAGATTGAATTAAAGCTCAAACGACCAGTTCGAAGAATCCGAAGTGATAATGGTTTAGAGTTCAAAAACATAACTCTAGACTCATTTCTCAAAAACAAAGGCATCGAACACAACTTCTCAGCCCCTTACACTCCTCAACAAAACGGCGTTGTTGAAAGAAGGAACCGAACTCTGTGCGAAGCTGCAAGATCAATGCTCATCATTGCTGATCTGCCACAATACTTCTGGGCAGAAGCAATAGCCACAGCTTGCTACACTCAAAATCGTTCTTTAATCCATAAACATCTTCATAAAACACCATATGAAGTCATTAACAACCGAAAACCAAACATCAAATTCTTTCATATTTTTGGTTGTCGATGCTTCATAAAGAATAACAAAGATCACCTTTCAAATTTTGAATCAAGATCAGACGAAGGAATTTTCCTTGGTTACTCTTTTACCTCAGCTGCTTATCGAGTACTGAACAAACGTACTAGAGTAATTGAAAAAAGTACTGATGTTCATTTCGATGAATTTTATGTCAGGAAATTGGATCGTAAACATTTTGGTTCCAAAATGATTGATAATATTTTTCAAAATCCAATTCAACAAATGCCTTCTACGGACATAGAAATTGATCTTGATTTACTTTTTGAACAACCCAAAACCGCTTATAATTCTGAATTTCTAACATCTTCTACTATTCCTACAGGAAACTCCGATGCAGAAACTTCACAATTAAACCAAGAAAATGCAGATCAAGTTGAGGGGGAATTACCAACACCAAATCCCTCTTTGAACACTCCCAATCCACCTGTTCAAAATGATCCCAGTGCATCATCTATGGGGGAACTTTCATTACCCCATTCTCACCCTATAATCCAAAAAGACATATCTGACAACACCCAAAATCTATTCCCAACAGAATCACCTGACCAAGAAGAACAATGGGACATAGAAACACCAATCGAAATACCTGAAAAAACTCGCCTAAACAAATGGACCAGGAATCATCCTGCAGAACAAATCATAGGAGATCCCAATTCTGGTATTCAAACAAGAGCCGCTACCTCAAATGAATGTTTATACGGAGCATTCTTATCCATGACTGAACCCAAAACCATCCATTCAGCTCTCAAAGATCCAGACTGGGTCAAAGCCATGCAAGAAGAACTAGCTGAATTCGAAAGAAACCAAGTATGGGATCTTGTTCCTACTCCTCCCGATGTTACTGTAGTAGGTTCAAGATGGGTTTTCAGAAACAAAACTGATGATCAAGGCATAGTTTGTCGAAATAAAGCAAGACTTGTCGTCAAGGGCTATTCACAACAAGAAGGAATCGACTACGATGAAACTTATGCTCCAGTTGCAAGACTCGAAGCCATTCGTATCTTTCTAGCATATGCAGCACACAAGAACTTCAAAGTATTCCAAATAGATGTAAAATGTGCATTTTTACATGGAGAGATTGATCGCGATGTGTATATTCAACAACCTCCAGGTTTTGAAGATCCACAGTTCCCAAATCACAGTTTTAAGTTACAAAAAGCAGTTTATGGCTTAATACAGGCACCTCGAGCCTGGTATTCAACTTTGTCAACATTTCTAGAAGAATCAGGATTCAAAAGAGGTTCAATTGATCAAACTCTCTTTCGTAAAATCTTTAATAAACATCTGTTAATCGTTCAAATATATGTCGATGACATTATTTTCGGTTCTACTGATGAATCATTAAGTGTCAAGTTTGCAGATTTAATGAAGAGCAAATTTGAGATGAGCATGATAGGAGAAATGACTACTTTTCTTGGACTTCAAGTCAAACAATCATCAGATGGAATTTTCATCAATCAAGAAAATTATGTCAAAAATCTTCTAACTCGTTTTTCTCTTGACAAATCCAATACAACAAAAACCCCAATGGCCTTTGGTTACAAATTAGATGCAGACTTAAATGGCAAGCCTGTTGATCAAAAGAAATATCGAGGAATGATAGGATCACTCCTATACCTCACAGCCAGCAGACCCGACATCATGTTTTCTACATGTGTCTGTGCCAGATACCAAGCCAATCCTATGGAATCTCATGCTATAGCTGTGAAAAGAATTTTCAAATATCTTAAAGGAACTCCATCACTTGGCCTTTGGTATCCAGCTAACTCTGATTTTCAGCTTAACGCCTTCACCGACTCCGACTATGGAGGATGCAGACTAGACAGGAAAAGCACATCTGGTTCTTGCCAATTTCTAGGAGGCAGATTGGTAAGTTGGACTTCAAAGAAACAATCATGTGTGTCCACTTCAACCGCAGAAGCTGAATATGTAGCTGCCGCAAGCTGCTGTTCACAAGTCATGTGGATGCAAACTCAATTACGTGACTATGGCTACAAAGTCTCACAAATTCCAATATTTTGTGACTCAACCAGCGCTATTGCCATTTCTCACAATCCCGTGCACCATTCCATGACAAAGCACATCGACATTCGATATCATTTCCTCAAAGACAACATTCAAAAGGGTCATATCGAATTGCACTTCATCAGCACTGAAGATCAAATTGCCGATGTCTTTACTAAGGCTCTAGACGAAACCAAGTTTCAATACTTCCTAGGCCGTCTAGGAATGTTGAATCCAGATAACATCCATCCCTAATCTCTTACTTTTTGTTTGTACAAAAGAGTGTTTACTTTCAGTCAAATAACCAAATTTTTCAAAAAACATCCACATAATCAAAAATCACAAAAAAAATTGAATAAAGTTTTATCCTTTTATAAGTTTTTATAAAACCATGTGATTAACATCTTCTTGACTAAATTTTCAGATACTTATGCTCGATGAATGTTCTCAGTTATATTGATTCTTAATTAAAGAGAAGGTTCAAATTTCAAACATTTTTGTTATGTACACTCTCCTATTCCCTTTGAATTTATTTCAATTATAACGATTTTATCTATTAAGGGACATAAGATCAAGAGATTCAGATGAAAACCAAACCCATGTGAGAAATTGTGCCTCGTCTTTAACTGCTAAGTGGAATTCATTTCTGTGAGCAAAGGTGTTTTCATTATGACTTATAGGATTTATACTCTTATACCGTGATGCTAGTCTCATTTTTGCTTAGATATCAAAATGACCAGGGACGATACAATCATTTCTTTATATATTAGACAAACTGTCTATTATATCACCTATCCCTATCCTCAATCAAACCACTTCAAAGAAAAGATTCATCATCTGGCATAACGAACCTGACAATTTAAAGAAACGACAAAGTCATGTCCAAGAAAACCAGAAGAAAACTCAAAATCTCAAAACGCAAAGTCATATCCAACAAATGATGTCAACAAATCACAACTGGTAACCACATCAGATATCTTTTACACAAAAGGTATTCGCGAAAATCAAGACAAGATAAAACAAAGGTGAACACTTCACCAAAGCAAAAGAAGAGTTATTACAACAATCCATAAAGACAGACATCTCTCAAACAACGAATTCTCAAAAGCTTTATCAAATATAGCTGTCAAAACCGAAGACTTACCGGGATACTGTAGCCTTCATAATTGAATATTCTTAGTTGCAAACTGCACTATGAAAATTTTTAAACCCCTCTACATGTATTTCCCGACGGAGAGAGAGTGAACATCAATGGCATGAATGAAGAAACCCTCTGAGTAATGCCGAAACCAGTCTTATGTGATTGATTATCTAATATGAAGACCAAGTGACTAAAGTATATAGGTATAAATCCACATTAAGCATAAGTCAACACCTTCAAACTGAGAGATATCACTCATCTTTAGTGATTATACACCAGTTCTGCACCCAGAACAACCAAAACGCCTCAGTCAAGTGTGAGCTATACCTATGAGAGTTCATCTGAATCGACCTATTAAGATCACTTGTCGTCTTTATAAATGTTATAAAATCTTAAGGAATATTATGAAAGTACATATACAAAAACCCTTTGATTATTGAACATGAAACCTTGATTCAGAAACAAATATTCTTGACAAACATTTTTCAAAACATAAGTAAAATCTAGTCACACTTTTTCAAAACAAGTGATATGGTTTTATAAATGTTTTATCCAAATTTCAAGAATTTTCAACCTTACCTTTTAATCTGTTCTTATTTCAGTAATGATCACATAGGGGGAAATTGTTGAAAATAATATTTTTGTATGTGACCATCACTGAAATAAGATGAACTGTTTTTATCTAACAAATATTATCAGTTTATTTCAGGTTGCGTGAATTCAAGATCAAAAACAAGAATGAATCAAGAACCAAGAAACCTTGAGAAAACAACCAAACCTAAGGAAGTGATGCTACGAACCAAAGAGCAAAATACAAAAATTATCACCCAGCTACAGCAATCACGACGCGACAGAAGCCATGGTCGCGACGTGAAGAAGAGCAAACACAAAAGTCCAGATTGCTACAGCAATCGCGATGCGACGGGACTACTGGTCGCGATGCGAAGCCCAGTGAACGCGACACCACCAACTTTTCAATCGCGAGACTACCAACACAACGCACTAACCAGTGGCCGACCAAAAGCAACACGACAGCGCACCCTCGCGACGCGACGGAAGGCCTGGTCGCGACGCGAACGCTGTTTATCAGCAACTATAAATAAGAAGCTCACCTCTTGCCATTCCAAGTACAAACCAAAAAGACCTTACACATATACTCACATACACTCAAAGAAACCCACGACCAAACATCTCAAGACACTCAAATTTCTGAATCTTTCTACAAGAACCAAACCATATAACCGCAAGAAACAAAACCTCCACCCGACACCAAACTTCAAACCTCTAAACAACCTCTACCCGACACCAAACAAAACCTCCACCCGACATCAAACCCATACAGCACCAATACAACTACAATACACACACACAAGCAAACCCACGTCCAAACCAACACAAAACCGAAGAAATACCATTTCAGCAAGAAAACCCGAGCAAAGAACAAGAATCGAAGCTTCAAAGAAAATCACCATATTCATCTGCTATCGATAAGTTCTTTTGAAATTATAATTCCAATAATTTACTTGTGTTATTATTGATTTATTTAAACTCTTATAAATCAATTGTACTAAGTTCCAAGACATACAAATTAAACCGTGACAACGAAAACATATGTGGACTGTATTTAACCGAGACATCTAACTTCTAACTTCTAACTTCTAACCTTTTTATTTATTGTAAAAACACTTTATCGTTGATAATGGCGTTTATTACATCTAACCTCTAACGTCTAACATTTACTTTATTTACCGCTTTTTGTCCATTTAAATACTGTCTAGATTAAATTTACCACTTTATTTTATTTATTTACAGCTTTCAGTAACTTAGTTTTAGTTTATATTTATTCCGCAACTCTTATTTATTCCGCATATTATAGATAAAATACATATCTGTCACACAGTAACCGGCTTAAAAAACCCTTATTCGTGGAGATCGATTATCGTATTTTCAACATTCTCAATAAATTAATTAACTAAATAACTTTTCCTCTATTTTGACACTGTCTATTTTTCTGGGTTCTAAGGGCAACCCAAAAGGACTTCACTTTTATCAGAAGTGTTCCAACAAGTTGATAACCTTGGACATTATTCCAATAGCTGTATTGTTAGCTAAATACCTTTTAAATAAGGTACCCCGAAAGAAAACAGATAAAACACCATTCGAGTTATGGTCGGGTAGAAAACCGTCTTACAAATACCTTCGAGTGTGGGGGTGTCTCGCAAAGGTTGTCATGCTTAACCCCAAGGTTGTAAAGATCGGACCCAAGACTGTTGACTGCATATTTATTGGGTATACACAAAACAGTAGTGTCTATCGGTTTCTAGTGTACTATTCCAAAATACCCGACATTCACAAGGGCACAATAATGGAATCAAGAAATGCATCTTTCTTTGAAACCGTGTTTCCATGTCTCAATAAAGATGAGACAAGTGCTCCGAAACTGAATGCGCATGATGCATCTTCGCATGAAGAAGCAAGAGAAGAGGACATAGAGCCCCGACGAAGCAAAAGGGCACGAGTAGAGAAATCGTTTGGCGATGATTTCTATACTTAAAAGGGTTAGAAAGAACCTTAAACCTTTCACGAAGTGGTCACTTCTTATGAAGGACCTCAATGGAAAGAGGCAACTAAAAGCGAAATGGATTCCATCTTGAAAAACCATACATGGGGGCTAGTGGATTTACCTCCTGAATGCAAACCACTAGGCTATAAATGGATTTTCAAGAAGAAAATGAAAGCAGATGGATCCATTGACAAGTACAAAGCAAGGCTAGTAATAAAAGGCTACAAACAGAAAAACGGCCTAGATTACTTTGATACGTACTCCCCAGTGACATGTATAACATCCATCAGATTAGTACTTGCCATTGCCTCAATTTGAAACCTTGAAGTGCATCAAATGGATGTCAAAACAGCTTTTCTAAACGGAGATTTAGAATAGGAAATCTACATGGAACAACCAGAAGGGTATGTTGCCCCAGGACAGAGTCCAAGGTCCGCAAAATCGTGAAGTCATTATATGGGTTGAAACAAGCCCCAAAACAATGGCATAAGAAGTTTGACCATGTGATGATGGAATATGGATACAAGATTAACGAATGTGACAAGTGTGTTTATGTTAAAAACATAAATAATGGGTATGTTATCTTGTGTCTTTATGTTGACGACATGCTTATAGTTGGTGGAAATGATAAAATGATTCAGTCAACTAAAAACATGTTAAAGGCAAGGTTTGACATGAAAGATATGGGTTTGGCCGACGTCATCCTTGGTGTGAAGAACATAAGGACTGACAGTGGACTTACATTAAGAAAAACTCAATATGTAGAAAAAATTATTGACAAGTTCAACTCCGGTTGTCACACCCCGATCCTTGGCGGAATTGATCAAGGCATGATATATTGTTCAAAGTCTCATGACAACTATGTTATAATATGATTAGATTCAATTAAGTACTAAGTAGGCAAACAAGATCCACAACATACAAATACAAATTCAAATACAAACAACATTTATTACATCAAATTTAAATAGTCTTGTGGGTTTCTAAGGTATACCCTACTTTTCATCAACTTCATTCTTCAAATCTGCATTATGGGTAAAAACAGGTCAACTACGAGAGTTGGTGAGTAATCTAGTTTTATTAAAAAAAATTGTGAGTTTGAAATATTTATAATTTGAAACTTATTTTCTTTGGAAGTCGACAAGCAAGTATTATTGAGATAACGGTTTATAAATCAAAAATTGATTAACAAATGATAACAACAACAATAAGTCCTCACCCTATATATACATATATATGTATATATATAGTATGGAGCATCTAATCATCATACACACTCAACCACGTGCAATCAATCACCTTAGCGTCCCAAGGCGGGGTGGTAAACCCAATAGCGCTATTATTGTCCATAACGTACCTCAAGAATACGGGCATAGTCATGGAGATTAGACTATAAATTATAATGCACTACAAGTACATGTAGCGTAAACAAACAATAATTATACAAATAATGATTTATGTATAAATGTCCCAACAATGTCTCAATGGTGAAAAAAATAATAAAATGAAGTTGGAACATATTAAAACCACATGATACACCCTAAAAGTATTGAAAATTATAAAATATGGGGTAGATTACTCACATTAGTCCAATAAGGAATGCGCGTGTTGTACGATAGACGGCTCGAGTCAAATTGTCGTAGAACATAATATAATTAATAGTTTTGGCTTAGGAATCGATAAACGGAAATATAGTATTAATAAAAATAATTAGACACATATTCTTATATTAGATGAATTAACAATAATCCAAATTTTGTTTTGAATATTAATGTATTCATATGTTAAATGAATTTTAAATTGAATTAATTACTTTGCTTAATTAATTTATATCTTCACATTAGGCAAGATTTTAATAATTTCTTATTAAAATAATAACTAGTCAAATTATAAGTATTTATAGATTTTATATATTATAAACAATTATTTATATGAAATAATCATTAAAAATACATTTTACATGCTTAGATATTTAGGAAAATGGTTTTAAATACTAAACAGTAATGAAACATTCTGAAATTATCAGAAAATCATTATTTCATAAAATAGTAATTACTGTAAAAGTTTCATATTTTTCTTAACTGCTTTAGTATTTATTTAGTATTTTAATAATTAAACCACAACAAAATTCGGGAAAATAATAAACGATTCCCATAAATTCTGGAAAATTAACCATAGTTTTCTAACATTATATTGAGCTTAATGTAAATATTGTGGAGATTTTGGACTATGGCAAGTATTTCTTATGTTTTTCATTATTAACTAATCAATAAAATCATAAATAATAGGAAAATATTAAGATAAATTCATTAGACTTTTTATTTATGATTAACATGTTATATATGATATTCGGATAAGGTTTTATAATTTTTGGACGTGTGTAGCTATTTATTATCAATTTAATCCATTAAATAATCATTAAATCAGGACAAATAAGCAAACATTCTTACAAAAATCTGTAAATTTTGTCATGGAGTCTTTAAAATGTTAATAAGGTGTGAAAAATATAAAATCTAGTTTTTAGCATACATAACTATATTTTGAAATTTATTTATCTACAACAAAATAAAATACAAAATAAGCATCAAACAGTAATATAAATGCATGAAACTTTATAAATCCACTTTACTAAATATATGGGTTGTTCCAAAATTTTCCCAGAATTTATTGACTGCAAAAAGTATTTTATGTGAATTATTGCCCTATTTTATTGCAATAATTATAGTAATTCAATAAAAATAAGTTATTTTCTGAACATTTTCAGAACTTCTTATTTTATTGATGGGATCCTGAGAAAAATCAGGTTTATGCATAAAATGAGTTTTAGATAGTTTGGTGGATTTAATTTGTTTCATTCATGAATTTGAGACTTTTAACAACATACCTTGATGAATGCTTCAAAAGGGATGAAGATTTGAGTATGAGAGATTGTTCTTGGCTGTAAAATTGATATTTCTTGGAAGAATTTCGAGATTGAGAGTGAGAGAAAGAATAGAGAGGGTTTGAGTGGTGATGAGAATAATGTGTTGGGAGAAAAATGAAAGGAAAGATGATGGGAGGTGTGAGTGGGAGACCAAGGGAATAAACTTTTACTTTTGGTGGTCTTCATAATTCCCCACTAACACAAGCATCTTAAGAGTTTTATAAAATTTAATGTAGTGTTTATAAAAATAGAGTTTTATAAAAAAAATAGTTTATTATTTGATTATAACAATCTACTTTAATTTGAAGTTTAATTATAGCATTCAAGTTTGATTTTTTTAATTTAATTAGAGCATCATACTTTGATTTGATTTTAATATGGTATCATAATTTAATTTGATTATAGTTATAACGTTATACTATGCTATATTGCTATTAACGTCAATTTATATCGTAGTGTAAGGGTTTTGATCCTATTAGCGTCAAGAAATCTCGAGTAGGGTTTATTAAATTTCCAATTGGGTTGGGTTGACCCGAATCTATTTTAGGCGGATTTCACAGTCTCCCCTACTTTAGGAAATTTCGTCCCGAAATTTAAGAAGATAGTACCTTAAGAGAAAAGTTGCGGGTATTTGGTACGCATTTGATCCTCACGCTCCCATGTATACTCAGGTCCACGTGCTGACTGCCACCTAACCTTGACCAGGGGAATGCGACTTCTTTTGAGTTGCTTTTCCTTTCGGTCTGCAATTTCTAATGGTTTCTCGATAAATTGCATTGTCTCGTCGATTTGGATATCCTCGAGAGGAACATGAAGGTTCTCGTCAGCTAAACACTTCTTGAGGTTGGCTATATGAAATACTGGGTGAACTTTATTAAGCTCTATTGGTAGATCCAACTCGTAGGCTACTGGTCCGATCCTTTTCAGGATTTTGAACGGGCCTACATAGCGTGGTGCCAATTTACCCTTACGTCCAAATCGAACCACACCTTTCCATGGGGACACTTTTAACATGACCATGTCACCCACGGTAAATTCAAGCAGTTTGCGTCGCTTTTTGGCGTAACTCTTTTGTCGGCTACGAGCTGCGAGAAGGTTATTGCGAATCTGAGTGATTTTGTCGGTTGTTTCCTGGATAAGCTTAGGACCAACGGTTGGAGAATCCAATGTTGCACGAATTACATGGGACTCGCCAATTTCATGTCGGCAAATAGGAGATCGGCATTTACGGCCATATAATGCCTCAAATGGTGGCATCTTGATGCTAGAATGATAACTGTTATTATAGGAGAATTCCACCAACGGTAAATGAGAGTCCCAGTTTCCTCCGAAATTTAAGACACACGCCCTCAACATATCTTCGAGTGTTTGAATTGTCCTCTCAGATTGACCATCGGTTTGAGGATGATAGGCGGTACTGAGATCGAGGCGGGTTCCCATGGCTGCTTGAAGTGATTGCCAAAACCGAGAGAGAAATCTCCCATCACGATCTGAAATGATGCTGAGAGGGATGCCATGCCGACTAACTATCTCGTCGATGTAAATCCGAGCAAGTTGTTCGACCTTGAAATGTTCACGGATGGGAAGGAAATGAGCGGATTTGGTCAAACGGTCAATGATTACCCAAATGCTGTCGTGTCCCTTGGTGGTACGGGGAAGTTTGGTTACGAAATCCATGGCGATCGCTTCCCATTTCCACTCGGGGATTACCGGTTGGACCAATAGTCCAGAGGGTCGTTGATGTTCTGCTTTGACCCTGGAACATGTAAGACATTTGGCCACGAATAAAGCAATATCCTTTTTCATTCCCGACCACCAATAATTGGTTCTCAGGCCATGATACATCTTGTCAGCGCCAAGATGAATGGAATATCGAGTTTTATGGATTTCTTCCATCATGGAAGGTACGAAGATTGTCGCTATCTGGGATCCAGATGCGATCTTGATAATAGAAAATACCATCAGATTTACTTTCCAACTCCCCATCAATTCCTGTGGGCATGTCATTTTCGGTAATTGCCGAGTGTTGGGCTCCTCGAATTCGGTCACTGAGATTGGAAAAGATAGGAGAACATATTAGATGAAATGCTTTGGCATGTTCTTTTCGACTTAACGCATCGGCTACCACATTTGCCTTGCCCGGATGATAGCGTATTTCACACTCGTAATCATTTAGGAGTTCGACCCAACGTCTTTGGCTCATGTTGAGTTCATTTTGATTAAGAATATGTTGCAAGCTCTTGTGGTCGATGAAAATTACGCATTTCGTGTCGTAAAGGTAATGCCTCCAAATTTTAAGAGCGAAAACCACGGCACCGAGCTCCAAATCATGAGTCGTATAATTCCTTTCATTGATTTTGAGTTGTCGCGATGCGTAAGCTATAACCTTTCCCCTTTGCATCAAAACACAACCTAGACCGCGATTGGAGGCATCGCAGTATACCACGAAATCTTCGGATCCTTCAGGGAGTGTAAGAATTGGAGCGTCACACAATCTTTGTTTAAGAGTTTGGAAAGCGTCTTCCTGCTTGGGTCCCCAATCAAATGGCGTACCCTTGCAAGTGAGAAAAGTAAGCGGTAAAGCGATATTTGAGAAATTTGAAATGAAACGTCGGTAATAGCCGGCTAAACCAAGGAATGACCGAATTTCCTTGGGTGTACGTGGGGCTTTCCAATTCTTAACTGCTTCAACTTTTGCGGGATCGACTAAAATACCCTTGTCACATACAATATGACCGATGAATTGTACCTCATTTAACCAAAACTCGCATTTCGAAAATTTGGTATAGAGTTGATTTCCTTGCAATGTTTGGAGAGTTAGACGAAGGTGTCTTTCATGGTATGCCTTTGTCTTGGAGTAAATGAGGATGTCATTAATAAAGACAATAACAAAACGGTCGAGATAAGGTTTAAATACCTGATTCATCAAGTCCATGAATGTGGTAGGGGCATTCGTTAGGCCAAAAGGCATAACGGTGAACTCGTAATGACCATAGCGGGTTCGGAAAGCGGTTTTGGGGATGTCTTCTTCCCGTACTCGAAGTTGGTGATATCCCGAGCGGAGGTCGATTTTTGAGAAGCATGAAGCTCCTTGAAGCTGATCAAAAAGGTCGTCGATCCGAGGTAACGGATATCGGTTCTTGATGGTCAATTTATTTAACTCCCGATAATCGATACACATACGAAACGAACCATCTTTCTTTTTGATGAAAAGAATCGGGGCTCCCCAGGGTGAAGTACTAGGGTGGATAAATCCCTTATCGGTTAATTCTTGGAGCTGACTTGCCAATTCTTGCATCTCGGTTGGAGCCAACCGATATGGAGACTTGGCTGTGGGAGCAGCCTCAGGAACGAGATCGATACGGAACTCTAGCTCACGTACTGGAGGGAGTCTAGATACGTCATCGGGAAAGATGTCGGGAAAGTCTTGTATAATCGGAATATCTTCGATCTTCTTTTCTTTGACCTTTGTTTCCACCACATGGGCTAAGAAAGCCATGTATTCTTTACGTAGATATGATCGAGCTTGAGTACATGACATAATACTAAGCTTTTTTGAACGAGTCTCTCCATAAATACGAAGACTTTGACCGTCGGCAAGAGGAATACGAAAAAACTTCTCGTAACATACTATTTCAGCATGGTTTTGGGATAGCCAATCCATTCCCACGATGATGTCGAAGCTACCAAGTTCCATAGGAACTAAATTGACAGAAAATTTATGACCGCAAAAATCGAAAGTGCAATCTTAGATGACTGCATTGAGTGAAATGTATTTTCCATTGGCGACTTCTACGGTAAAGTTTTCATCAAGAATCGTGCGAGGTGTGTGAAGTATGGGTTCAAATTCCAAAGACATAAAACTTTTATCGGCACTTGAATCAAAAAGTACTGACGTGTAGCAGTCATTTATGAGAAACATACCATTTACGACCTTGTTATCAGTCTGTGCTTGGGTTGCGGTAATGACAAATGCTTGGCCTTTGGGAGCTGGAACCTGCATTGTTGGATTTGCCTGGGCTTGAGTGTTAATGATATTGACAAGCCTAGGACACGCGTTTCTGAAATGGGTGGGGTCACCACAGTTGAAGCATGTTCCAGTTGGATACCGGGTTTGTGTTTGCTGATTTGAGGGTAGAGCGAATGGTCGCTGAGTTTTTGGTGCATGGCATGTGTCCGCCAAGTGGCCATAGCGACCACAAGTCATACAAAGGCGACACGGGCTGGTGGGCATATGGTGATAGTTACAATGGTTACAGAGGGGGTTGTAATGCCATCTATGAGAAACACGCATATGGACTTGTGAGTTATTTGTAAATTAATTATGGAAATTAAGTTTGTAGACATTGTTGGGTAAAATGATTGTAAAACAATTGTTGGGTCATGGTTAGGAGTGTTGGGCACCTTTTGGGCTTTCCATGGGAACTAAATGTGAAGCATGTAGCAATTGCGTGGGCCCCCACAATACTAAGTTTTCACATGTTTTTCCCACTTCAAGGCCCATTAGGGAACTTAATAATCCAATGAGTTGGCCATTTTGGAGTGTATCCTTTCGGATACGTTTGATAAGGTCGGGTAGTTTGATGGCTCAAAAGTAATGTGAATGACGCGCTTTGGCCTATAGGTTTGGGAACTCTCGCCTTTGGTCCCCAGGTAAGCAAACTGGTCCCTCGGTTGATTGGGATGTATACGAATGCTTACCTAGTCAAGACTTTCGGGCTACCGGCACCTCCCCCTTCCAGTTACTACGCGTCCATTACTTTGATCCTACCCAACTAGAGTGGATGACTTTTAATTTCCTAAGAGCTCTAAGGAATAAATATGTATATAAATTTTTATTTTGAAACCATCTGAGTATGTGTGTGATTTTAAGAGAAAGAGGAGAAAATTCACAAGTGTATGCACACATATAAGTGTCGGGAATAATACATAAGCACATAAGGGAGCAATTAGCACACAAAGGTATTCCAAGGATTTTCTAAGTGCGAATTGCATGCAGTTGTGTGTGCATTTTATAAACTAGCATACGAGAGGACCCTAGAGGCTATAGACTAGGTCAAGGCAATTATCCTAATTCCTTATAGTCAAGGGCTCTGATACCAATCTGTCACACCCCGATCCTTGGCGGAATCGATCAAGGCATGATATATTGTTCAAAGTCTCATGACAACTATGTTATAATATGATTAGATTCAATTAAGTACTAAGTAGGCAAACAAGATCCACAACATACAAATACAAATTCAAATACAAACAACATTTATTACATCAAATTTAAATAGTCTTGTGGGTTTCTAAGGTATACCCTACTTTTCATCATCTTCATTCTTCAAATCTGCATCATGGGTAAAAATAGGTCAACTACGAGAGTTGGTGAGTAATCTAGTTTTATTAAAGAAAATTGTGAGTTTGAAATATTTATAATTTGAAACTTGTTTTTTTTGGAAGTCGACAAGCAAGTATTATTGAGATAACGGTTTATAAATCAAAAATTGATTAACAAATGATAACAACAACAATAAGTCCTCACCCTATATATATACATATATATATATATATATATATATATATATATATATATATATATATATATATATATATATATATATATATATATATATATATAGGATGGAGCATCTAATCATCATACACACTCAACCACGTGCAATCAATCACCTTAGCTTCCTAAGGCGGGGTGGTCAACCCAATAGCGCTATTATTGTCCATAACGTACCTCAAGAATACGGGCATAGTCATGGAGATTAGACTAAAAATTATAATGCACTACAAGTACATGTAGCGTAAACAAACAATAATTATACAAATAATGATTCATGTATAAATGTCCCAACAATGTCTCAATGGTGAAAAAATAATAAAATGAAGTTGGAACATATTAAAACCACATGATACACCCCAAAAGTATTGAAAATTATAAAATATGGGGTAGATTACTCACATTAGTCCAATAAGGAATGCGCGTGTTGTACGATAGACGGCTCGAGTCAAAATGTCGTAGAACCTAATATAATTAATAGTTTTGGCTTAGGAATCGATAAACGGGAATATAGTATTAATAAAAATAATTAGACACATATTCTTATATTAGATGAATTAACAATAATCCAAATTTTTTTTTGAATATTAATGTATTCATATGTTAAATGAATTTTAAATTGAATTAATTACTTTGCCTAATTAATTTATATCTTCACATTAGGCAAGAGTTTAATAATTTCTTATTAAAATAATAACTAGTCAATTATAAGTATTTAAAGATTTTATATATTATAAACAATTATTTATATGAAATAATCATTAAAAATACATTTTACATGCTTAGATATTTAGGAAAATGGTTTTAAATACTAAACACTAATTAAACATTCTGAAATTATCAAAAAATCATTATTTCATAAAATATTAATTATTGTAAAAGTTTCATATTTTTCTTAACTGCTTTAGTATTTATTTAGTATTTTAATAATTAAACCACAACAAAATTCGGGAAAAATAATAAATGATTCCCAAAAATTCTGGAAAAGTAACCATAGTTTTCTAACATTATATTGAGCTTACTGTAAATAGGTTGGATATTTTGGACTAGGGCAAGTATTTATTATGTTTTTCATTATTAACTAATCAATAAAATCGTAAATAATAGGAAAATATTAAGAGAAATTCATTAGACTTTTTATTTATGATTAACATGTTATATATGATATTATGATAAGGTTTTATAATTTTTGGACATGTGTAGCTATTTATTATCGATTTAAACCATTAAATAATCATTAAATCAGGAAAAATAAGCAAACATTCTTACAAAAATCTGTAAATTTGGTCATGGAGTCTTTAAAATGTTAATAAGATGCGAAAAATATAAAATCTAGTTTTTAACATACATAACTATATGTTTCAATTTATTTATCTACAACAAAATAAAATACAAAATAAGCATCAAACAGTAATATAAATGCATGAAACTTTATAAATCCACTGTACTCAATATATGGGTTGTTCCAAAATTTTCCCAGAATTTATTGACTGCAAAAAGTATTTTATGTGAATTATTGCCCTATTTTATTGCAATAATTATAGTAATTCAATAAAAATAAGTTATTTTCTGCAAATTTCCAGAACTTCTGATTTTATTGATGGGATCCTAAGAAAAATCAGGTTTATGCATAAAATGAGTTTTAGATAGTTTGGTGGATTTAATTTGTTTCATTCATGAATTTGAGACTTTTAACAACATACATTGATGAATGCTTCAAGAGGGATGAAGATTTCAGTATGAGAGATTGTTCTTGGCTGGAAAATTGATATTTCTTGGAAGAATTTCGAGATTGAGAGTGAGAGAAAGAATAGAGAGGGTTTGAGTGGTGATAAGAATAATGTGTTGGGAGAAAAATGAAAAGAAAGATGATGGGAGGTGTGAGTTGGGAGACCATGGGAATAAACTTTTACTTTTGGTGGTCTTCATAATTCTCCACTAACACAAGCATCTTAAGAGTTTTATAAGATTTAATGTAGTGTTTATAAAAATAGAGTTTTATAAAAAAAAAATAGGTTATTATTTGATTATAACAATCTACTTTGATTTGAAGTTTAATTATAGCATTCAAGTTTGATTTTTTTAATTTAATTAGAGCATCATACTTTGATTTGATTTTAATATGGTATCATAATTTAATTTGATTATAGTTATAACGTTATACTATGCTATATTGCTATTAACGTCAATTTATATCGTAGTGTAAGGGTTTTGATCCTATTAGCGTCAAGAAATCTCGAGTAGGGTTTATTAAATTTCCAATTGGGTTGGGTTGACCCGAATCCATTTTAGGCGGATTTCACACCGGTGACTCTAATATAGCAAGGACACCAATTGATACAAGTCATCACCTAAGAAAAAATCGGGGTGAAGGAGTTGCACAAATAGAATATGCAATAATTATTGGTAGTCTGATGTACCTCATGAGTTGTACCAGAACTTACTTAGCTTTTGCAATAAGCAGACCAAGCAGATATACCAGTAATCTAAGTGCTGAACATTGGAAGAGTATTACAAGAGTATTGCGATACTTAAAGTATACTCGCAATTATGGGTTGCACTAGCCACGATATCCTGAGGTGATAGAAGGGTATAGTGATGCAAATTGGATATCTGATGTAAATGATTCCAAGTCAACCAGTGGTTTCTTGTTCACACTTGGAGGTGGAGGTATATCATGGAAATCCTCAAAACAAACAGTTATAGCAAGATTCGCCATGGAATCTGAGTTTATAGCACTTGACAAAAGTGGGGAAGAAGCTGAGTGGCTACATCAGTTCATGGAGGACATACAGTGATGGCCTAAACCAGTTTCCACAATATCTATCCACTGTGATAGCTAATCGGCTATTAGACGAGCGGAAAGTGCTATATACAATGGTAAGTCTAGACATATTCGTCGAAGACACAATAACATTAGAAAACTGCTCTCTACTAGAATTAAATCTATCGACTATATAAGGTCTAAGGATAACATTGCAGATCCATTAACCAAAGGGTTAAACAGGGAGCTAGTTGCGAGAACCTCGAGAGGAATGGGACTAAAACCCATGCATGAACAAGTTATTGCAAAGGAAAACCCAACCTAGTGTACTGGAGATCCCAAGATCTAGGTTCAATGGGACAACCTACTTGCATTTAACATTTGTGAATCACTGTGGGGGTCATCCCTAACCCATTCCTAAAACATACAGTGATGCAAGTTAAGCTTATACTCGTTGATGATAGATTGGAGATCATCACACATTAGATTTTAATAATTATGATTGAATCACCTATGTAAGAGAGAAGTGGGGTCGCTTCAAAGGGAATTGTGTGTGCACATTACTAAAAGCTCTTACAGAACCAGGAAAGTGTCCATGACCATAACGGACACATCAATGAGAGCCTAACTAGGTCAGGGCGAATCATGTGAGACACATATTTATTATTTACACAAATGACAGAACAGTTCAAGGACATCGAGTCTACTGATCAGCTTGTAAAATAAATATGTTTCTTAAGGAAAGGTTCAAAGGCTCACACCTACCTATCCTATGCATGATTCAACTGCTGGATTTTATATTGAGTGAGATGAAAATGTACGATCAATTTTCATTCATGTGGGGATTGTTGGAAAATGAATTTTAATTAATTTCATAAAATGGGTTTTTTCTATTTTGAACACAAAATATAGTTCCATAAAACAATTTAATATAAATAAATTGTTATACTTTTGTGTTTACCTCCGTGTTACCTTCGTTTTGATAATTTACACGTCTAAAACAAATTTAAGATGAATGAGAAATTGTATCCTAAAGTGAGGTAGTTGGAAGAAGTTGGAAAATGAGTTAATGGGTTTTAACTCATCACACATTGGTGGGGGAATGAAAATGAAGTGGGTTTATAAATCTAAAGGCGTTCATGCTTTATAAGACTTAACGCACAAAGGCTCTCTCTTGTGCGCAAGGGGGGAGGTGCAAATGCGAACCAGATTGAGTTGGGTTCACTGAACTTGTGTGCGAGCGCGCGTCCTACGGGTATAATGTACCACCGGTCGACGAGAAAAGTTCAACGACCTTTTTTGCAAATATTTTTCCTTTTCGTAACTGAAAATTTAATACCATTAAAACTGATTTCGGTTTTGTTATGGGTATTAAGAAGACTTTATTATTCAGTTACGTTTTTATGTTTAATTCTTCAGTTACATTTTTGTTGTATATATACAGCACTCGAGCAACTGCTGAGACACAGTGATGAAACGTTTCTCTTCTTCTCAACTTCTGCGTACACTTCGTCCTCGTGTTACAACCAAGGTATAATCCGGGTCTAGTGACGGTTCGGGCAATCTAGAAAATTTGTTTCACGCTGTCGTATCCTGGGAAACAAACACCCATATCGGGCGAATTTGTTTTAAGGAAACCGTGTCAAACACAGGCCTCAGCAACTAATCTCGGTTTTCCCTGTTCGTTGGCATTTTCAGTTTATATTTTCCTAACACTCGGCTCCATTGTACGTCTAGCTTCTCTCTAGCTTTTGTGTTTTAATATATGGCTACTTGTTCTAAAAAAAGCAACATTTTGGGAGGAGTTGGGTGCTACTAGCATGCATCCTTTGACTTTTGTTATTGATTTTGATCTTCGTTGGAAGATTTAAGTGTCTGACTAACTAGGCCACATCGTTGACGTACATACTTAGTTCTATTATCTCCACATTCAGGAAATTTTTGAAACTTCCATACCAAGTAATTATCCTTGTTGTAGTTCGTGATGTTTGTAATAGAAAGTGGCTCGTTGTTAACATATATAGTTGTAGGATGTAGCTATATACAAAATTCATGTTCATTTTAGGAACAATTTAACATCAATGAGTAATAAATTTATGAGGTGCTGCAAGTTCGCCTTCCGATGAAGACTCAGAGAAGTTGTAAGCCTCCACCGGTTCGAAAAATAAAGCCGAACCCACCAGACCAACATGGTCACGGTTTGACACAAATGCTAAGTTGGTGGCCGGACTTGTTGGAAAAACACGTCCATCATACATAGTTGCCGTCATTATGTGATTACTAGGGTACTGATCTACCATATCACCTATTATTCAGCAAGTTTAGGCAAAAAAGTTAGAAACAGAAAAATATACACAAACATTGTGAGCATTGAGTCCGTAAACGCCTACTTTGTAAGATATATATATAGCCTTGGTTATGTACCTTGTGTGAGACGTAGAGTGTTATTTGGAAGACCATCAACTACCTCCAAAGTGTCCCAATTTTGATAAGCCTGTCCAATAAGTTTTTGAATATATGCCTGAAAAGAGAAGGAAATCTTTAGTTAAACTGGTGTATGAAGTTTCTCAATCAAATATACCTTGATATCGAGTGATTTAATTAGTACTACAACAAATTAATATGCAATTTCTACACATTTTATTCCTTTGTGGCAGAATGAAACATGTAGATATCTATTATTTGTAAAACGTGTCCATGCTTATAAGCATAAAAACTTATATAACTTCATATGAATTGCATTTTAGTTTTATAAACAATTCATCCTACAAGTAAACATAACATATATTTTACTTCTCTACCCATAAAATTGTAGAGACGAATTTGTTACAAGCAATTTCTTCTAACTTATTGGTCGTTATAATAACAGATACAATTACATCAAATTTGGTGTAATTTGAGAATATGAACTGTAACATTGGTTAGATAATATTTTACACCAAAGTAAATCCTAAAAACTTACCTTGTTTATGGTAGCAAAGTCTTTGCCGGCGAATGTCTCTCCATTGATCACCGCTTTGACTACTTGACATATAGAGTTCAAGAAGATGGTATGGTTGGGTCCTCGTGATATATATAGCTTGCTCACAAGAACACAAGTCCTGGCATGTCTTATAGTTACTTCCCACATCTTATCGGACATCCCAATCCCTAAAATCTGTTGAGAAAAATGGGATCACTTCATGAAACAGATATAGTTCAATTACAATTATATGTAGCACGTAACCAAGATTCTATAAGTACTACCAAAAAAGAATGTAGAAGTAAACAGTAAACACTTCGATTTTGAGCGGTTCCAAAAACACTTACGTTTCTAAGCTTAGATTCATTGACAACTGAAAGCTTTAAGAAATCCTGCACGGTTTTGATTTTATTTGAAGCGAGCTTCTTATGGAACGCACCGTCTTTTCCAATCTTCTCTAAACGCCAGACATCGTCTTCAAGCATTGGCGGATGATGCTTCTTGTACACTATATGCACGAAATGAATCCAATATTTGTTATTATGAGCACGATTGTTCTACTGTAGATTTCGTTTATGTAATTATGCTCTATATACAAGATTGAAGGTCCTAGCGACTTGTGATCAATATATATGTGTATATGTGTGCGTGCGTGTTGGTGTGTGATACTGTGTGTGCGTTTATGTTAAAGATGTAGAGAAAGAGGACATACATTCACCGCGGTGATCTTTAACGACAAAAGCTTCAGTCATGGCCTCGCGTACTACAACTCCAGGTGTCGATCCCTGAACAACTCGGGCTGCAATTCTAAACTTTCGGCTTCGAATCCAGCTTGAGTTGTCGGTTAACTCAATATCGCCAAGAGAAACAACGCCTTCCCTCATTGTAACACTCACATCTCCGGCAAGAAGTGGCCTTTTCCCTCTTCTTTCCTTCACGATGTTCTTTTCAAATTCCTCACTAGTCCATATGGCATTGCTCGTAGAAGGGAAATCGCCATCTACAACCAGAATCTGTAATTTTAGAGCGCAAGAAAAGCTCGATCCATGATGGTTGTCTGGGTCAACAAGATATATTTCAAGATGATCTCCATCTTCATCCAATATTTTCGTGCCTGTGAAAATTGGGAGTGTAAGAGGCTTTCTGAATTTGAGTTGCATGGTTGTGGGTACGAGTGCCTTGATACGCAAAGAATTTGATCTAGTGTATGATGGTATTATTCTTTGTAGTCCATTCTCAACCTCTTCACTTACCTAGGTAAAGCGCAAATAGTCATACAAATCAGTAAGATGAATTAATTATCACAAAATATATAGTGCATATATCATACCACTCTTCGAAGCATTGGCTCTAACACTGTACAGAAGTTCTGAACAAAATTCATCTTCACAACTTCCCCGATGGCACTGTCCATGATTATTAAATAAAATCAAGAAAAATTACCAGTTTAAAACGGCTACCAATATTTTGTACACAAAAGTCTGAGTTTTTGTCATAAGAAATAACCTAGCGACGGATTATGGGTGACATGTTATGGACCTTTAGCAACTTATATGCTTATAACAAACATATATCTACGAGAAACAGAGGAAAGGAAAGAAGTAAAGAACATGTGGAATAAAATATAAGACGTACGAAGCCAAAGAAGGTCTAGCTCGCCGGCGTCTTTCATTCTGCCAATACTCGTCGGGTTCAGGTCGGTCGGCAAATCTTTTCCCAGTCATCCTTTTGGGTATCACAGCTGAAGATCCCGGCAACTAAATATGCGGTTTCCAAGAGAAGGAATATTTAAAGGACTGGTAGAGGAAGGATCGAAGACGACAGATGGTGAAGTCTTGGTCTATATAAAGTAGAGTAAGTGAAACTGGGAAGCTTCCTCGAATGGTTTAGGAAGAAGGTTGGTAAGAGAGGTGGATTAACCCCCAAGTCTTAAGGAAGCGTTCATGTAAGATTGTTGACATAGACTTGCTTTCACAGGTCAACCCCCAAGTCTTCCCACCCCTTCAAAGAGGCAAATATCCGTTTGACAAGTCAATACTAAACTTTCCTTTTTAATGGACACATTTAACTAGAGTAAATTAGCGATAATGTCAATAGAAGTTTTTTAAATTTGTTTGGAATCTTCCTGTTTATTTTTCATGCATTTTTGTTTCATAAAAAAAGTGAAGTCCGATACAAATTTCCGGTTTTATGTTTTTATATATTTTTTCGTTTATTAAAACCTTTAAGTTAAACATGTTTTATAACAGGTCAGAGGTAAAATCCAATATTTCTGCCACGCTTAAATATTTTAATAAACATAAGAGTTTTTATTAACCAAAAATATATAAATGATAAAATAGAACATTTCTAACAAATTTAAATAATTTTATAATATTATATCCTATAAATTACATAAACAATGGAAATAAAAACTGGCGTCCGAATTTTGATTTCCTTACATGGGTGTTGATATTGAATTTAACAAAATAAACAATAAATTGCGAACCAACTATCCATCTAAGGGACTCGTATGAATGGGATTGGGAGTAAAGCTCACCTCGTCGGGATACTTACGTGTTAACATTAATGGTACCATTAATGTATTTTGGGTTTTCTAGATTTGAACTACTTTTAGAGCAAAAGAAAATTTTGAAAATAATAAAAAATAAAAATAATTAGATTAAAGTCATATTATAACTTAAGAAAAATTAATATAAGTAAATTTGAGAAATTTCTGGATGAAAACTAAACTTCTCAAATTCTTGAAACATAATTTTAGAACTAAATCGAGAACTTAAATGATCATATTGTTAAGAATGGTTAACTAAAAATTGAAGGTGGTATTCCTAAATTAGGAATTATAATTGACATTCTTTTTGCGATGCTATCAGTGGCGTACCTGGGGTGTGTCGGTCGTGCGATTGTGTTGAAAATATATACGAAAATGCGGGTGTTTTCGGGGTCCAAGATCTTTTGCTCAACAATAAACGAAGATATATAAATAAATTAAGTGTTAAAAAGGAAAGGAACGATGCGGAAATATAAATGACTTGAAACGTAAAGTTACGGAATATTAAATAAATCGTAGAGAACAAGTGCAGAAATTAAAAGACAATAATTAAACGATATAATGTAATTCGTATTTTTCACTGATAATAAGACATGTGTTACATATTGTAAGTTAACATCAAACACAATTTCTAGTCTAAGTTGAATTACATAAACATCTAGGAGGAATAATAGATAGAAAAGATAGAAAATATAAATGGATAGAAGGGAAGATATGGAGAGTATAAAGGGTGTTCTTGATGTTCTTGAGGTGGCTGGAGAGAATTTTCCAGCCCCTCCTCCAATTCATTTATACTACATTGGAGTGATAGTTTCTCTCCAAGTCTCACTAGAATCTCACTCTAACTTCATGACCCTAGCCTCCTATTTATAGGAGGAGAAGATATCTTTTTAGATCCTAAAGTACAACAAATATTATTAAACTATTACAAAAATAGAATCCTACATCTGGCCTATATAGTCTAAGTCTTGAACTTATTGATCTGCACTCGCTATATACTTTCGTTGCTGAACGGATCAGTACTGGAATTTTCTGAACCATAACTTCTGAATTATGAATTTCGAATCCTCAATCCTTGACTTCGAAATGCACAACCTCTGATCAGCCTTTGGTATGTAGCTTATGTACATCATCTGCTTCGGTACTGCACCTCCTAGTTCAAAACCTGCTGCTTCAGTTCCGTGTGATGCAGAACTTGCTCACTTCCGAATCTGCAAGTCGGATGTTGCATCGGAACCTGCAGCTCGGAACTTGCTTCGGTATGTATCATTTCGAAACAGCCTCGTTGAGATGTAAGCTTTGGTATGGACCACCTTCTGAACTACCTTCGGTATAGACTTGTTGTTGAAGTGATTTCGGTACTTCCTGATTTCGGAATGGTCCTCTGAACTTCGGAATATATGATTTCTGTATATAGGGTTCGGTACCGGCACCTTCGGTACTACCTTCTAAACTTGTGTTCGGTATTGATCAAATTCTGAACAGGCTATCTTCGGTATACAAGTTCTGAACATTCCATTTCTGATTTAACTTCGGTATGTAGTTTGAATTCGGAACATGTATTTTCTGAATGTTCATTCTTGGACCCAAACTTGGTTTTACCAAGTTTGGTACTCAACTGCTGGAATTTCCTAGATTGTGATTATACCTCAATCACTCAACATATTCGGCATTTACACTAACAATATCCCCCTAAATGGTGATGTATGTTGAGTGTATTTCTTGAACAGTTCATAAAGTCCATAATCAATTCCTCAATTCCATTGCTGAATAAACACTATTTCAGAGCATTTACTCAACATATTCCCCTAAATGATACGAAATGTTGAGAGTTGGGATATTCACTTCAGATTTGATAAAAAATTTTGATGGAAAATTTTGACTGCCGGTCCAGTTGTACTGGAATCTTGGATCCCCCTAAATGTTGATAGGGTGTTAGAAATTTTTTATAGAATCTTCTTGGTCATGAAATTTTATTAGAACGAAGTGATTCGCGCTATATGTTCAAAATTTTGAAAAATTTTACAATTAATGAAAATTTTGAAAATTTCTTGTTGCTGATATGTTGCTGTTGATTGAATGAGCCGTTGTTTCTTTGGTTCCAACTGATCAAATTCTGAAGTTGCCAGCTCTTTCCAAAACATCTTAGTGCCAGGAGATGTGCAAACCTTCTCCATAGAGCGCGTTCAGACTCCTAGAGCCTTGGCATTCGAATGCGACTTGGCACGCGCCTATGCCGCCGCAAGAACTGAATCGTTATAGCCCCCCACTAAGAAATTGCTTTCTTCGAGAAACGAACCCTTGACTTTAGTTCTGAAATCACTTGTTGAGCAGTCAATAGCGTGCAATAGCATTGCTATAGCGTTGCTATAGTGTATAGCGCCCTTCACTGCAATAATATTTCATTTAGCGATAGAAAATAGCGGTACCGCTAATAGCGGCGCTATTACCGCAATTTTGCGCAATTTTGTTGCTCGCTATTGCAGTTTTAACCTGCTATTTCGTTTTAGCAAGTAAAATATTTTAAATTTTGATTTAACCAAGTAAGTGCAAGAGTGACCCAAATCCTAAAAATATAAAGGGTCGATTTTGTTGTAACACCAATAAGAACTATTTATAACTAGTAAACCCTCTTTGTGTCTTTGTGTGAAGCCGATGTGGTATAAGCAGGTGTAAGGCTATTTATAACTAGTTTACTCCCATTGTTGTGATTTGTGAATTGTATCATACACATTTGCTTTACGATTACTTGTAATCCATGTTTATAATTCGGGCAAGGGATTACATTGATTGGTTGTGAATTGGTTCAATGTTTGAATTGAAACTTGGTTTGTAAGTTCCTAACAAGTATATGCATATAAAATGTTTGATGATATGCTTGAAAGAAAATTATTTTATATTGTGAATTGTATCAGATTACATTTCATATTAGAGAAGATCTACTGTCACGAGTGTTGAATGTTGTTGAAACTTGAATAAAATTTTGTTTTCTTAAACTAGAATGATGTCTCGTATTCTTATTTCATATTTTTTTGTATTAGAAATACTAATATTCTATTATAAAAATTTTACGAAGTATAAATTCTACATAATATAAAAAACCGCTATACCATCGGTATACCACCGCGACCATCACGATTTCAAATAGCAGCAGTGATCGCTATTTGAATTTTTACCGCGATAACTGCATAGGCTGAATCTGGATGCTTCCATGTGCTAATACCAACTGCTGGGTCTTGGGTGATCAGCAATTGCTTTCCTTATTAGTAGTCACCTTGTTGAGTCTTGGTTTGCTGAAAGCTCTTACTTTCACTCAACTAAGGTATCTTCTTAATTTCAACTTCTTATCTTCACAAATTTCTGATAAATCATTAGAAGTTGAACTTGTCTCTCTTACTTCTGATTTTGGGTTCATCGATGATCATCTCTCCTTAATTTTTTTATTTTGTTCGGAATCAATTTTCTGATCAGAAAATTCTGTTGAGAATTTTGGATCAAAAAATTCTGATGTAAATTTTCGGAATTTTTTTTTGGAATCCGTTTTCTGATCAAAAAATTCTAATGAGAATTTCGGATCAGAAAATTCTGATGTAAATTTTGGGATATTTTTTCTTTTTTGAGAAAAATCACATATCCGAAAATTCTGAAGAAAAATCTGGATTAGAATTTTCTTATGAAAATTTTCTGATTTTAAAACAGCGACTGACTTTTTGAGCAAAATGTGGAATTTCTTAACTTAGGTGTTGCAATGCACCTAAGTCTTGAAAAAGAGGGTAGAAGTTTGATGTGAGGTTGGACTTTGGTGTTGTGAAGCACCAAGGCTTGATTCAGAAATTATAACTTCTGATGGAGGAAAAAGGAAGTGATGTCACTTATTGAAAGGGCGATGATGTCATTGCTGAAAAAGTGAGTGACATCACCAGACAAGAAAAAAATTCTGAAAAAGTTAAAGGGTGTGGGAGAGAGTGATGATGATGTTCCACATGCTTTGACTTTAGGTGAAAGGGACAAGAGAGGGAGAGAGATTTGAGCTAATAACATCTTAAAACAATTAATTTTTATATCCTCCTAAATATATAAAAATTCGAAAAATCATAGGAAATATAAATTAAAACCAACATTTTTCAACAAAATTTGACTTTTTATAGAAATTTTCAGTGAACCATTTTCGAACAAAGATAGCCAAAATGAATCACGATCGTAAATTTTTGTGTTTAATCTCCAACAAAAACGATTTTCGTCTAAAAACAATTTAATGTTTAGACTACGGAAAACATTTTGTTTTACTTCTTTTTACGTGTTTCAGTTATTTACATCCTTTAAGATTTTGTTTTTGTTTTTGGGGAAACGAAATTGAGCATAGTAGCATCCAATAGACCGATAGTGGGTTTTCAAAGTTTATAAAAACCTTATGGCCAGCTACTATTGCTCTAATACCAATTATTGAAAATATATACGAAAACACAGGAGTTTTCAGAGTCCAAGATCTTTCGCTCAACAATAAACGAATATATATAAATAAATTAAGTGCTAAAATGTAAAGGAACGATGCGGAAATATAAATGACTTGAAACGTAAAGTTGCGGAATATTAAATAAATCGTAAAAAACAAGTGCGGAAATTAAAAGACAATAATTAAACGATATAATGTAATTCGTATTTTTCATTGATAATAAGAAATGTGTTACATATTGTAAGTTAACCTCAAACACAATTTCTAGTCTGAGTTGAATTACATAAAGATCTAGGAGGGAATAATAGATAGAAAAGATAGAAGGATAGAAGGGAAGATATGGAAAGTATAAAGAGTGTTCTTGATGTTCTTGAGGTGGCTAGAGAGAATTTTCCAAACCCTCCTCCAATTCCTTTATACTACATTGGAGTCATAGTTTCTCTCCAAGTTTCACTAGAAGCTCACTCTAACTTCATGACCCAAGCCTCCTATTTATAGGAGGAGAAGATATCGTTCTAAATCCTAAAGTACAACAAATATTATTAAACTATTACAAAAATACAATCTTACAGCTGGCCTATATAGTTTAAGTCTTGAACTTCTTGATCTGCACTCGATGTATACTTTCATTGTTGAACGGATCCTCATCATTTCGGATCCTCAATCCTTGACTTCGGAATGCACTAGCTTCTGTACATCATCTGCTTCGGTACTGCACCTCCTGGTTCGGAACATGCTGCTTCACTTCCGTATGCTGTAGAACCTGCTCACTTCCGAATTTGTAGGTCGGATATTGCATTTTCGGAACCTGCAGTTCGGAACCTGCTTCAGTCTGCATCATTTCGGAACAGTCTCGTTGAGATGTAAGCTTCGGTATGGACTACCTACTGAACTACCTTCGGTATAGACTTGTTGTTGAAGTGATTTCGGTACTTCCTGATTTCGAAATGGTCCTCTGAACTTCGAAATACATGATTTCGGTATGGGGTTCAATACCAGCACCTTCGGTACTACCTTCTAAACTTGTGTTCGGTATTGATCAACTTCCAAACAGGCTATCTTCGGTATACAAGTTTCGAATATTCCATTTCTGACTTAGCTTTGGTATGTAGTTTGAATTCGGAACATGTATATTCTGAATGTTCATTCTTGGACCCAAACTTGGTTTTACCAAGTTTGGTCCTCAACTGTTGGAATTTCCTAGGTTGTGATTATACGTCAATCACTCAACATATTCGGCATTTACAGTAATAGGTTGCATGGGGCCTCCGTTCGTAAGGGGCCTCAGAATTTAAAGGAAGATCTATAGTTATGGTATACGGATTTTCAGAAAACATATGTTTTATGTCTTATTATTATAGAAAATTAGCCTGAACATACACAATGTAACTGTTGGTTGCAATTTTTAACTCTTTAAGTCATTATTTATAAAAAACAACTGAAAACAAAAATAAAAATCTTAAACCTGTTAGGGTTTATCGGCAACTAAAAGAACAAATCCATATCTAAAATATACAAATTCTGTTTCTAATAATAACTTCTAGCAAAGTAGGATTGAACGTGTGAAAGCAATAGTGACTCAAACTCCCAAAATAGTAGAAGTCCTGCATAAACTTGTCGATGAAGAGTCAAATATAAAAGATCTAAAGTGAAGCTACTTATCTAGCAGAGTATGAACTTGGTTGTTTTGAATTTATAACTGTTGTGGTTATATGATATCCTATATCGTTTAAAGTAAACAACCTTAGCATACAACCACAATATGAAATCATGTGTATTAATGATTCAATGAGTATTATGAGAGCACTTACAAAAAGGTGATATCTCATACATCGAGGGTGATGATTTTTTCAAAGAACTTGAATTGTTACAAAAAATTTACCAATTGAACATAATACAACCGGCAAAATATCAATTTCTTAAAACGTATAAACACTTATCTAATTTTTTGTCTAGCATATAGAATATTATCGGCTATTCCTGTTGAGAATAATTGTGATGAAGTGCTTACCCCATCCGAAGACCTAAAAGACTACAGAGCCCGAAGCATGATGACTCCGAAGGATTTACTCCAGAGGATCCGAAGGCTTACAAGTAACAACCTTTTGAGTGCACGCGTGACTGGCAGACTACGTGTTACACAATAATACATTCCTATTGGATAGTACTCTGTAGGAATATTCTGTAAATCTTTTGTACTATCGTAATATCAAAGCATTCTGCACTTGTTATTCAACTATTGTGTTATTCATTGTTCATCTTTATATTTGCTTGTATTGATTATATTATTGAATCTATTCTTCAGAATACTTGTTCTTTTCTAGTCCTTGATTGAATTTCACACCCAACACGTGGTATTAGAGCAGGACAGCTCGAAAACCAGTTTTATATAGTCTCGTTTTCATTGTTACAATTCTAGATCTAGATTGATTCCTAGATCTGGGTTTCCACAACTGTAATCAACCTCTATTGCTAGTTTTTCTGAAAAGATCCAGTTGAAAATCAATCAAATGACGGATTCTACAGCTATGTATGCTAATATGCTGAACTATGCCACTCTAATTGGCTCATCCTCTAAAGCTCTTGTTCTTGTTCCAACTTACTATGACTACTGGCTGATCGTATGAGAGATTATCTGGAGGGATTAGATGAAGAAAATGATATTTGGAGATCTGTCAGTGATGGCCCTCATACAGATATTGAAGGACGATTCGTTGTAGTTGATGGAGAGGATGCCGAAGTTCTTACTACAGCTGACTTGAAGAAAGTCAGAAATGATGAACGAGCTATGAGAGAGCTTAGAAGTAGACTCGGTCCAGATGTTAGACATCACATCTCAGGTACAAAATCTGCCAAGGAGATCTGGGATCGCTTAGCAGTTAGATTTGCTGGTGATAACACTCATCAATCAAGTGTTGTTCAAGAAGTGTTAGCAGACTTCGGAAATTTCATACAAATAGAGAGTGAAACTTTGGAACAAGCATATGAACGTTATAGCAAAATGATTTACACTCTAGAAAAGTATGGTGAAACTCGAAGTCAACAAGAAATCAATATCAAATTTCTCAACAGTCTGAGGCCTGAGTGGAGATCTATCATGTTGATGATCAAATCCTATGAAAACATCAAAACTTATTCACTGGCAGCTTTGTATAATCTAATCAAATCTCATGAACCAGATATTTATGGAAGAAGAAGTGAAACTGCTGGAACATTAGCTCTAATATCTAATGTTGAAGAAGAAGAGACTAAGGATGAGCATGACGGCTATATGGTGGATGATAATAGAGAAATGGTTTCTTTGTATGCTGCAAACAACCGAAGGTTCAAGAAACCATTTGTGAACAAATCAAGCTCAGGAAAACCATTTGTGAAACCTTTCAACAAAAACTCCTACACTCCAAAACCCAAACCAGAGATCTACAGACCAAATGATGAAACCACCAAATCTTCAACTCTGAAGCCCTCAGAAACGAAGACTTCGGAAGGCCCCAAGGAAAGATCTGAAGAGAAGAAGATTGCTTGTGACTCTGGGTATGACTGCAATTACTATCATGGTAAAAATCATTTTGCGAAGGATTGCATGCTTGGCAAAAGGTATGAAAAGCAGACCCAAGTTAAAGATGAGGCCTACTATACGAGAAAATTAGAAGAGGCAAGAGAGAAAACAAAAGACCATGCCCTGATGGTTTCGGAAGATAACATGGGAACATACCAAGTGTGGTCTTCTGACTCCGAAGACGATGAAGTAAGGAAGCCAACTCATTTTGCTTTCATAGCCTATGATGCTAGTAAGAGCTTCTTGAAAGATGATTCCGAGGAGAATGAAGTTGATGGAGAAATGAGTTATAAAGTGTTCGGAGATCTGGGATATGAAGATTCAGAGTTAAAGGATGCGATGGGTGCAGGGGTTTCGAAGGTCTGGACTGATGACTCTTCGGATGACGATGAGGAAGTTTGATTGATGGTGAAGGAGTCTCTTCTGACCATTCCCAAACAGGTAACAAAACTTCTCTTATCTTTCAAAATTTCTGCATCAAAATTTTCTACTGATATTAATGAAATAACACGTGATTACTCTGTGATAAACAAACTGCTAATTGATGCTAAAAATAGGGCAAAAATCAGTGACCATGAGATTCTACAATTGAGGGGGAGAGTAGAAAGTATGAAGCTATCCCTAGAAAAAGCCAACTTAAGATTCTCGTTGTTAGAAGAGAATAGAGAGAAATATTTGAATAACAATTATGTAATTTTGAAACAACGAATCATCTTTTCTGAAACTGCCAAACGTATGTATTCTCATATAACTTGTATCTATCATTCAGCTGACATATGCAATGTTCAACATAGACAATTATTACCTTTTTAGAATTTAAGTTGAAAAATGTGGATAGTATCTCTTATGAATGTGAGTCTATTGTATCTGGTTCTGAAGTCACTAATCCTTCGTATATGCATGGCTTAATCTCTGTGGAAAAATTCTTGACTACTAATAATTTGTTAAAAACACTGCTAAAAGAAATTCCAATCCTGCAGAAAAATATTCCTCAAATTGAAAATACATCAGAAGTTATTGTTGTTGGATTAGGTGTCTAAGCCATGACTTATAATTGTATTTATCTTATGAATAAAAGCAAAGTCCATTTGGGTTGCCCTCATAGATGGAGGATAGATATATAGTTCAGTAGAGAGAATAGTTGATTTATTGTATAATAAATCAATAGAAAATAAATATATGGTTTATTAATATATTAAAGTGTTAATATATTAATTAGAAACTATAATAATTAATTAAGTTTTAATCTAGAATTAATTGGATTTAATTTAGTGATTAAATTAATTAATTAAAAGGTGCAGGGACTGGTTGGCATTTATTCAATAGTTGAATAACTGGCCAGGTAAAAACCAGGGGAAAGTTGGCACCACCCTGGAGGTTCCTCCAGGGTTTTGGCGAAACCCTAATTAGGGTTTAGGAAGTCTGGTCCAAGTGGCCAAAAGCCTTGTCCACTTGGAGGCTTTCTAGGGTTTCAGGTGTAACCCTAGGAGGCTATATAAGGAACGCCATGGGTGCCCTAAATCCCACGCCTCCCTCTCTCTATGATTACTCTGCTGGACTGATTCTTCCATCTTTTGGGTGTGACTTGCATTTGAGGCAGGATCTCTTTGCTGCTTGCTTGAAAGATCATAAGATCAAAGGTTGGTTTTTCTTAATTCATCTTTAGAATTGAATTGTATCCTTTAGGGTTTTAGCTTATTATCTTCATAGAAGAAAACATAGATCATCTTAGTGTTGCATGTGAACCATAGGAATTTTTGTGTTCATTGTTTGCATAGAAACCCTTCAGTGGTATCAGAGCATAGGTTGTTTTCTTGTGAATGGATATAAACTGCATGCTTATTTTTGCCTTGAGTATTTTGCAATGAACACCTCATGAAGAGAGGCCAATATCGATGCCAAGGCTAGGGTTTCCTAACCCTAGCCGCCATGTCCCTTGGTCCCCCCTTGATTGCTTGGTTTGCTTGCCATAATAGTATGTTGTTATTTTTGGTAATGAGATTAATTAAATAACTTGAACCTTCTTGCTTGGCTTGTAATTTTCGAGAATCACAAGGACCATTATAGAAAAATTAATTTGATTAATTTGGTAATATCTAACCTAGATTTAATTAGTTTAATTAATTGATTAATTAAAAGACCAATTAAATCAGTTTAAAGAATTAATTTAAAAAAATTTCAGAAAATTAGTAAAAATTTACGAAAATTAAGATAAAATTAATTCTAAAATATTTTAATAAGATTAAAATATATCTTATATGTATTTATGATTAAAAGTTAATTTAATATATATAAGAAAATTGGTTAATCTACCGTTAGTAGGCCTCATTCACAAAACTGTCCTCTAAAGAGGGTATAAGGCGACTAAAGAGGGTATAAGGCGACTGACTATAAAATGTTAGTCTAATGGGTATCTACTCTTACCCACCGCTCTCCTGGTCAGTTGAGTGTCGTTAGCCGAACGGGTATGATAGAACCGCTAAAGCCTCTTAAAAGTATAATGCTATAATTGAAAGTACTAGAACCTTAAAACAAACCCCAATTTAGTTACTTTAGGTTAAAAATGTGAATTGGTGCTAATCCATGAAATTGCACATTGCACTTTGTGGAACGTTGGTGGAGCGTGTGTGGTTTACTGGCACGCCAACTGGGGTCCGTAAAGAGTCACAATGGGTTTCTTGATTTTGTCATTGTTAACGGAACGTGTGTGGATAACCGGCACGTTAATTAGATATGACAATTGACTTCAAGAGTACCAAGCAATTTGCATGGTTATTCACACCCGGTTTGTGATCCTCGGTATCCCAGTCACAAACAGCGGGGCATTCCCGACATTTAAACATGCTATCGAACATTTCGGTAAATCTCAATGAAACTAGGAATTCCATTATAATAAGATTATGTTTCCGCGGTGGAATTGGCTGAATCGTCATTCGCCTACCTTATAAAATTTACAATATAGATTACGGCATCCCTTTTCGGCATTGTAGATTGTTATTGTAGGATCCTAGCCTTATATTTATTCTTGGGTGAATATAAGGATTATTATTATTTATATCTAATTAAAACTACCTTCTTCTTGTTCGGATGTCTTCTGACCAATCCGTTCCCCACTCAAATCCCGGTAATGTCACCTCGATTCTGTCATTATGCTCAAAAGTGATGTTGGACGGCACTAACTATAATGACTGGATCCGCAACATCAAAATGGCTCTAAGGTTTGAACACAAAGAGTATGTTCTGGAAACCGAGCTCGTTGATGTGGACACTGAAACCGCTACTCCTGAGGAAATTGCTGCGTACACTAAACACTCTGATGATGCAACCAAAGTGGCTTGCATCATGATCGCTACTATGAACCCTGAACTGCAGCATATCTATGAAAACTATTGGCCTTACGAGATGCACAAAGAGCTCGCGGAAAAGTTCCGCATGCAGGAGCGCATCGAAAGGCGTGAGGTTGTAAAAGCCTTCACTAACGGAAAGCCCAAGGAGGGCGAGTCCATCTGTGCACATGTGCAAAGGATGCATGGTTACGTGGAGAGGCTTAGGAAGCTGGAAATGCATGTCCATGAGGATTTAGCAGTTGACATAGTGCTGAACTCCTTGCCCAGTTCTTATGACCAGTTCACACTGGCGTATCATTTGAAGAACAACCAGGCAACCCTAGCTGAGTTACACCGCATGCTTCGGACGGCTGAGGACGGGATGAAGGGAAATGGTTTGCTGCCAGTCAACCCGCCTGTCCTGGCTATTGGCTCTAGAAAAGGAAAGAAACGGAAAGGCCCTCCTAAGCAAAACTGGAGGGAAAAGACTCATGTCGGGTCATCTAGCAGTGCCCCGAAAGGCAAGTCTTCCGGTATTCCACATGTTCAGAACCCCAAAGAGGCCGACTGCTTTTACTGCAAGCAAAAGGGTCATTGGAAGAGGAACTGCCCAACGTATCTGCAGGATATCAAGGACGGTAAAGTGAAACCGTCACAAGCAGGTACATATTCTATATCTAATAACTCGTCTTTTTCCCGTTCTTGGGTCCTTGATACAGGATGTGGTTTTCATATCTGTTCTGATTTGCAGGGCCTAGAGGAAAGTAGGGAGCTGGAGCATGGCAGACTGAACCTGGTCATGGGCAATAGGCGAACGTCACCTGTTACCAAGATCGGTGTTTATGGACTGATGCTGAGTAATGGAGTTAGATTATATTTACATAATTGTTGCTATGCGCCTGATATGGCTAAGAACATAATTTCTTTTCATGCATTGTTTAAACAAGGTTTTTATTATAAGTTTAATAAATTGAATGGTTCAATTTCTGTTTTCAAAAATGATGTTTTTATATTCAATGCTATGCCTTGTGATGGAGTGTATGAATCTATTATGTGTGTTGATAATTATGGTAAAAATGTTTTAACTATTGATGCTTCAAGCGGTGTAGAAAAGGCATGTCTGTGGCATTGTCGCCTTGGCCATATAAACAAGAAACACATCGCCCAACTCCAAAAGGATGGAGTGTTGGAATCATTCGACCTCGGGGCGGATGATGTATGCGAATCTTGCTTACTTGGCAAGATGACAAAATCACCATTCAAAGGTTCCTTCGAAAGAGGTGAAAGTCTGTTGGATATCATACACACATATGTGTGTGGTCCCTTCAGAACAACCACTAAAGATGGCACGCGGTTCTATGTGACCTTTACCGAAGATTTTAGCAGATATGGGTATATCTACTTAATCAAGAATAAGTTGGACACCTTTGAAAAGTTCAAAGAGTTTAAGAATGAAGCGGAAAATCAATTGGGCAGAAAGATAAAGATGCTTAGATCCGACAGAGGCGGTGAGTATCTTAGTATCGAGTTTCTCGATTACCTCAAGGAATGTGGAATTGTTTCACAGTTATCGCCTCCAAAAACACCTCAGTTGAATGGTGTTGCTGAAAGGCGAAACTGAACCCTATTGGACATGTTTCGTTCCATGATGAGTCGAGCTTCACTTCCGATCCATTTCTGGGGGTATGCCTTAGAGACTGCCGCCCATATCCTAAATCTTGTCCCAACCAAGAAGGTTGCGAAAACACCGCACGAGATGTGGACGGGGAAAGTTCCCTCGTTGGCACACATCAAAGTCTGGGGCTGTGAGGCTTACGTTAGACGTGAAACTCATGACAAGCTCGCGGAAAGAAGTGAAAGGTGTTATTTCATCGGATACCCGAAACAGTCTTTTGGATACTTGTTCTACAGACCAAGCGAGGACGTGGTCTTTGTGGCAAGATGGGGGTTCTTTCGAGAGAAAGAGCTCATTTCCAAAGAGGACAGTGGGAGTACTGTCGATCTCGAAGAAATTCGGGAGACGACCGATGAACCAACCTTGGATGAAACTAGCCACCAACGTGAGGAAGAGGTTCCTGTTGGACCCACCGACATATCATTGCCCTTTAGGCATTCAAGTAGAGTTAGCATGCCGCCCGAATTCTATGGTTTCCATATTACTTCGGACGGTGACACGTTAGTCAGTGATCGTAAATTGACTAATTTGGATGAGCCAGCTAACTACCGTGAAGCAGTGGCAGGCCCCGAGTCTGCAAAATGGAAAGAGGCAATGGACAGCGAGATAAAGTCCATGTATGACAATCAAGTTTGGAACTTGGTTGACAATGTACCGGGTCGAAAGACAGTCGGATGCAAGTGGATCTTCAAGAAGAATACCGACATGGATGGAAAAGTGCATACTTATAAAGCTCGGCTGGTGATCGCAGTCGTTGATGCAATCAAAAATAACCTTAAAAGCACTAATAGCTAGGGTAAGTAAGGGTCGAATCCACGAGGAGCTTATGGTTAAAAATCTAGTTCTAACAGATTTAAAAGCAAACAAATTCAGACAAACAAATACTGCAAAAGGTTTAATTCAATCAGAGAAAAGGGTGATCACTCCCGGTTTCAGTTTTGATTCCTAATAATGTATTATATCATATTTTACTAATTTTGCGTTCATTCAGATTACATAGACATAACTGTACTGTTACTGACTAAATCTGGGATCAAACTATGTAAAATCCGTACCCTCCGTCCTACACACCACTGTGGATGATTTGGCAAGGTGGGGAAGATCACAATAGAGTTGTCTTACACTCAATCAAGCAAAATTTTAAGAACAAGTAATGGAAGTCTAGTCATATGATTTAAAAGCAAACAATCCAAACACTGTGTTCATGAATCTAAAAGGTTCAAATCTAAATACAATACTGAAAGGAAATCAAAACCTACTCCCGGTTGTGATCACGGGATGAATTAGCTACTCATGGTTGGAACTGATGAAAACACTGTGCTGGAGATGTTGAACATCGCTAGATCTTCAAAACTTCAGGAATTCTGGCTTGATCTTGATGCAAAAGAGGTTTAATTTGAGCTTGGGAATTGTTTGGGGATGATTTGGGAGTGTTTCAGACCTTGGAAAACTGTCAAAACCTTGGGAAATTCGTCTGGAGGCTGCCTTGGGTCGATGGGATCAAGTTTCATTAAAAAGAGTGGTTTAAATATGGCAATTTAGGGCATTCTATGCGGCGGCGTCCTAGACCAGCGTCCCAGACGCCTGTGGGACGCTGAGTGCAGTTCTTCAGCTTTTATGACGTGCAACGTCCTAGAACGAGACGCTCCAAAAACGCTGGGCGTCCTAGGCCAGCGTCCCAGACGCCACCTAGGACGTTGACGGGCTTCCTCGCGCATCTGGCTTGCTTTTTCTCTTCAAAATGGGCCAGAGTTCCAGGTCAGCGTCTGGGACGCTTCCTGGGACGCTGCTGGGACGCTGGGCTTTTTCTCCCACTTCCGGTGTCCGTTTAATGCGTGGTTTTCGCCCAAAATTCCCGTTTTTCAATCCCTGCATGTAATTCACTCAATTCCATCAAAAGTAGGCCCATTCTTGGTTAAACAAGGCTTAATTTATCAAGTTAATTACATTTTACTTCCAACCAAAATGGCCCGATCAATCCTCCCCAACTTATCTCTTTCTCGTCCCGAGAAAGACTCAACGAAATCAGAATTCAGGTCCAGCCCATAAAACAACAAGCAATCAAACAAAAGTAAAACATTACAGTATTGCATACGCCTGTGTCCATTGCCAGCCCGGATGTCCGTTTATTTTAAGTGCAAAGCACTATTTTGTGATCTTTAAAATTTCATCACCCTGCAAACGGTTAAGTCAAAAATTCATTTTTCAAAAGTCTCTCCAAAGATACCAAGTTTACCTCCCCCTTGCGGTTTTTTCCAGTGACGTGGTACGGTCAGTCCTTTTTGGTTACTGCATTCTGTCCAGATTCCTAAGGTTCTTCTTTTTATTTCTATTGGTCCTTTTTTTGCCACATTACAACCATATTAAATTTATACTTTTAACCTTTTGCCCATATTTACTTTTCCATTTGATTTGCATTTGTAGAGCTTCATTTGTGATCTATGTCTCAGAATATTTTTCTCTGAATATAGTATTCATATTTAAAGTTGATGGTAGACGTGAAAACCTGAAATGGAGTACACCAGGTCCCAGGTACGCAACAACCCCAAACACCGGAATACAGATCATTAATTTATAATCACTTATATGCAATCTACTTTTCAAGTAAGTCCTGCCTTTTTGCGCGGCTTCCAAGAGGGGTCACCTATGGGTTGTCGGTTACTTAGCAAGATACTTATCAAAGTCCCGAAGGTATATTCGTATTCAAGCGGCTGTGGACGGTGGAAACCTGAAATGGGGTACACCAGGCTCCAGGTACACAACAACCCAAACAGCGGAATATAGATTACAAAAATAGGGACATCTAAGGTCGTGCGGTCATAGAATGCAGTAGGGATCTTTACAAGCAAATTCGAGAACCGGGCCATTAGAGTTCTTTAAACAGGGTATCTCTAGAGAAACTTTTGAAACATAAATTTTTCGAAAAAACCAGTTTACAACTTGAAGTTAAAACATTTTTGTCCATTTGTTACTTGAACCGGACAGGAAACCACAGAAATATACATTAGTTGGAATGTCACTTTTATCTCATCACCTGCTATTCCATGTCCAGTCCCTTTTATTCAATCATTTTTCGTTTTGCCGAGTCACAAACGGGACAAAAATGAAGAAAAATTCGGGGACACTTCATCAAGATCCAAAATACATCATCATCCAACACAGTGTTAATGTTAAGTACAGTCATCCAAAATAAAGACATCAAAATATAAAACAAAAAAGATTAAACAAAAGCACTCAAACAAACTAAAAATAAAATAAAATAAAATAAAATAAAAGAGAGGATCTCACCAATGTCACTGTGGGGGAGGTGGAGGATATCACGGATATGGTGGGGCAACTCCGAATATGGACTCGGCTAGACTCTCAAAGCCATCCCGATAGGTCGTGCTCGCTGGCGGTCTGTAATCCTGATACTCCGAAGGAGGTGGGTATCCTGCTGGCTCGCCTGCTCGCCAATAAAGTGGGGCGGGGTAATACGGCTGCTGTGGCTGATCGATATCCATCGAATCCGGCCTACTTCCCTGGTAAGAGGCATGAGTGTAATACTCATGTGCGTTGAAGTGGGCGGCAGAAATGGCGTGTGTATCCTCTGAGATCAGCTGCAGTCTCCCCACCATCGCATTTAGGTCTGCGATGTCGTTGCTAAGCGAGGCATACCGCTCCTCATGCAATAGTGACTCTGCATCCCATGCTGCTCTCTGATCCCAGCTCGATGCCCCTGACGTCCCCTCTCCTCTGTGGTGTCCCTGTGAATTCCTCGTCCCGTCATCCGCTGGTGCGGAGCCCTGTCCTCCTGCTACCCCTGGGCACTCGTACTCCGTATGGTTGTCGAGGTCACGAATGATGCATCTCCCATTTTGTCGTATGAAACTGATGCTCTTGTATTGACTCAAAGCTGTAGTCAATACATTGTCGAAACTACGCGGCGGGGGAAATGCTCGGATCCTTGCTCCCAACTCCCGAACGAGGTATGAGGATATCAAACAGACATGGGGGGTGGTGTTACGGTATCGCATGTCGTAACTCCACCAAATGTTGCACATACCATTATATGCAAACGAAATCTGCGCCTCCCCAGTCATCAACGCGTAAAGTACAATCGCATCCTATGTCCGCACCTTGCCCTTATCATTGGCCCTTGGGTTGATGTTATATTCAATGATGCGCATTAGGGACTTCGCCCTCGGAACCAGATCCTGGTGGGCATTTGTCCCGCCCCTCGTGTAAACTGTATCCACCAATCGCGCCATATCCACAAAGTTACCCGGATTCCGTGTGTCGACGCAAGCATACAATGTAGGCTCCCCCATAGCCTCTAACAAATGCATCCCTGTATCTACGCTGAAATAATCCCTGATCCGCGGAACCGTCATGATGATTGGCTCGCCTCGGATGCTCCCGATCAATTGTATGTTTTCTCCTCCCCCGTTCTCTTGCCTCCTGAGTGTCCACATCCATTCTCTGACCAAATCTGTGTGTACGGCTCGGGTATCAAAATCAAGCACCCCCGCCCATCCGTACTCATCAAAAGCCTCTGTAACGTGAAAGCCTCTGAATGAGTCACGATCGATCGTGCGCTCCACCTGCATGCGCGTCTCCGGATGGGTGGCATCATATACTGCTGGTCGAATATCCTGAGGGTGCTTGCTTAATCGTGCGTATCTTGCGTTCCACTGGACCGGCTCGGGGGACGGCTCTCGTTGTCTCCTTGTTCCTCTGGATGTTGATGGTGGAGCAGCTGCAGTTCTTCCTCTAACATTTCTTCCAGTGCTCGGTCTTGGCAGCATCTACACAATCACCAAAAACAACAATACAACTTTTTGCCATTAAACATTTTTAAATGTCACATATAATAAAACGTTTTAGTCAGTTGGCAAACGGTTCCTACACAGAAAAATATGCACAATAGTCCAAAATTTATTAGTAATCCAGTTAATTCCATGTTTTCCCACCAGATAAAAATTTTCACATTTGTAAATAATAACTGGCAGTAAAAACAAAACTTGTACTGATAAATTCCAAACTGCTATTTCTGCGCAAATTTTAACAGTCTAAAATTTTTGTGATTAGCAGCATATGTTCTAAACGTCATTACTAACAACATTTCAAGAGATCAAAACCATAGCTGCAATTTTTCAGATTTTTCGAATTTCAGACAGTTTCGCGCAAAAATTTTCGATCACACAAAATTTCAGATCTGTAAAAACTAACTGCATAGGAACCTAGTACTAGCAAAACCCAAGAATACTTCGAGATATTATGCACTAAATCAACCTACAAGTGCCATTTTCGGCCATGAACAGTAACACACCAAAAAATTCGAAATTTACCAACAAAACTTGGAATTCAGAAGCACATACCTTGGATTCTTGGTGTAAGTAAGTGGAGAAAGCAATGTATTTACACAAACACACGAAAAACTCAAAAGTTTTCAAACCCTAGGTTCGAATTTTTCGAAAAATAGCCCCAAATCGAGTGTATTTTTACTTGCAATCTTCAAAATGTGAGTTGTTTTAGTGTTTGGTGGAGAATTTTTGCAAGAAAAATGAGTGAAATTGACCTTTTTCGGAGCTTGAAATCGCAAAAATGGAGCAGGGGGTCGGTTGGGAGAAACAAAGGAGGAAGAAGATGCAATTCGTGATCAAAGACGCTACTTAAAACGCCGGTTACAGTGCCAGCGTCTCAGGCGGCGTGTGGGACGCTGGGGGATTTTTTTGTGCATTTTTCACGAATTTTTTCTAGGTATAAAAATCGATCAGTCCGTCGGCGTCCTACCTGGCGTCCCAGACGCTGGTCTGAGACGCTGGGCGTTTTTTGAGCGTTCTGGCTTGCGAAATAATTTTCAATTGAATGCGTACAGACGTGGAACGTTCCAGACGGCGTCTAAGACGTCTAGGTGGGACGCTGGACGTTTTTCAGCTTATTTTTTTGGTCCGTTTTTTGGCTTTTTGCGGGACATTTTTCGGGGACTGAATGTTTTTACTCAACACAATCGAAAATTTGGGTTTTAACACCCCCTCCCCAACTTTAGACATTGGATCGTCCTCGATTCAAAAACTAAAATAAAAATACGAAAATAAACAAAATCGACAAAAATACGAAAAGACACGAGTTGCCTCCCGAGAAGCGCTAAGTTTAACGTCTTCAGCCAGACGGGTTACCTCGGAGCAACGACTAAGTGACGTATATGGGTTGTTCTTCTAGAAAATCAACCCGCTCGATTTGTACCTCGTTTCGTGTGGCGGATGAAATGTACGGCTTGAGACGGTGACCGTTTACCATGAATGATTCTCTGCCTTTTTCGTCTTTGATTTCAATGGCTCCGTGAGGTGCGACGTGGACTATCTCGAACGGTCCCGACCATTTGCTTTTTAATTTCCCGGGAAAGAGCTTTAAACGAGAATTGAAAAGCCACACTCTTTGTCCATTTTCAAACTTTTTGACTTTTAGTTTCGAGTCGTGGAATGCCTTCATCTTGGATTTGTATGTGACTGAACTATTGTACGCTTCATCCCGGAGTTCTTCCAATTCGCTCAATTGTAGCTTTCGTTCCTTACCCGCACGATCATATTCCATATTGACTTCTTTAATGGCCCACAAAGCTCGGTGTGCTAACTCAACCGGTAAATGACACACTTTTCCATAAACAAGTCGGTAAGGAGTCGTACCAATCGGAGCTTTAAAAGCAGTCCGATATGCCCAAAGCGCATCGTCTAATCGAAGCGACCAATCTTTACGGTCGGGCCTAACGGTTTTTTGTAAAATTTCTTTGATTTGCCGATTAGACACTTCAACTTGCCCACTAGTTTGGGGATGATATGGGGTGGCAATTCTATGATTCACACCGTATTGTTTGAGAAGTTTGTCAAATTTAAAATTCTTAAAATGCAAACCCCCATCACTAATGATCACACGGGGGATGCCATGTCTAGCAAAAATATTTTTCTTGACAAACTTACAAACGACATGGTGATCATTGGTTTTGGTGGCCTCGGCTTCAATCCACTTTGAGACATAATCCACAGCCAACAAAATATAGAGATTACCGAAAGAGGTGGGAAAAGGACCCATGAAGTCGATTCCCCACACATCAAAAATTTCGACCACCAAGAGGGGGTTTAATGGCATTTGGTCTCTTTTTGAGATCCCCCCAACTTGTTGGCACTTGATGCAAGATTTAACAAAAATATGAGCATCTTTAAAAATTGTGGGCCAAAAGAAACCTGAATCCAAAACCCGATGACCCGTCTTTTTGGCACTAAAGTTGTAATACCGTGTTATTAAAATTTAGAGATTTTGAGTAAATCTTGGTGCAATTAAAGATTAGTTAGATTATAGCATGAGTTTGGGTGATTAGAAACCCATTTGGTAGAAGTTTGAGGTTGAAAAATGCTAAAAAGAGATTACACGGGTCGTGTTGGAGTTACACGGGTCGTGTAGGAGTCCTTTGTGATTGTTTTGAGCATACAGTGAATTACACGGGTCGTGTCATTGTGACACGGGTCGTGTAAACCTGCAGACTTAAAACTAAAATGTACAGCACGGGTCGTGTAATATTGACACGGGTCGTGTAAAATGTACAGCACGGGTCGTGTAATATGGACACGGGTCGTGTTACGTGCAGGATTACTTTTTAAAGGCCGATTTCTTTTCATTTTGGGTTATTTCCACTTCGATCAAAACCCTTCCAAAACCCTAGAAAAGCGATTCTAACCCTTCTAAGTCGAGATTAAGGCCTATTGATCACGAATTGAAGCTAGAGATTAGTTCCTTGAGCTTGAAAGGTAATTCTTCTTGATTTTTATCTTATTCCAACGGTTGAATCGTTGGATTTGAAGTGATTCCTTGTGGTTTTGATGAGCACCTTCAATTAGTATGAATTAGAGTGAGTTTACTTGGATTAGTGTGTGTGATGGAGTTCAAATTCGAGACCCAAGTTAGTAAAACCATAGTATTGTGTTATTAGGATTATATGTGCTAAATTTGTGAAATTGGAAGTTACAATTAGGATAGTATTGCTATCTTTTAATTGTAACCCTCTCTTATGATTCCAATTCCTTGATTGATATGAATATTGAGCATGATTGAGATTTTATTGAAATTGAATATTGAGTTTGAGTCATTATATTACAGCCAAAGCTAGACAGGATCACACACGAGGTTCTGGAGTTCCATATTCCGATTCAACCTCAGGTGAGTAGTTATTTATTGATAATTATGCTTTGATCTGATGTTGTTTTCAGATATGAAGTAGGTTATGATTTGATTTAGTTGAGAATAACCAAACTTTGAGTATATGAAATAAAGAGTTAAAATGTGTATATTACACTTGGGACTGAGATAGTCCGTTGAGCTTAATTAAAACGAGAATTGATTTAGACTATGGTGTTATAACCAAGTCTAGCAAACAGGAGCCCGGTACGCGAAATTTGGGGGTTCCACATACTGAGATAATATAAGGTGAGTAACTATAATTCATTCTTATGATTGAATTTATGAATTAACAGGTTTCTATTGGTTTTTAAATTGGTTGAGATAACCAAATTTACAAACTGAGAAATAAGAGTTATATCTTGTAGTATATAATATATATATTGTACATATATGTGTTTTATTTTGATATTGCGGTAACATGGAATTAGAGTGGTTCTGTTATCTATGGATAACAAGACACGAGTTATAACTTAAATTGAGTATAAGAGTAGAGTATATGCTAGAAGGAGTGAGTTAAAGAATCTTTGAGTTTTGACTACTACAATCATGAGGATTGTTATAATTGAGTATAACTGATTGTGAAATGAGTATATACGAGTGTGTTTGATTGAGTTTATGAGTAGTGTCAGTCGTGATACTTATAATTGAGTTGATGATACTAACAATTAGCTGGTGTTTGTTAAGCTAATATGTTTACAGATTTCCGAATTTAGAGAAGATAGATCTTGCTAATGAGAATAGCAAGAGAGGAATATGAGGGTGGTTATTGAGAAAGATTGTGAAAGTTAATTGGGATTACTCACTAAGCTTTATAAGCTTACACTTGAGTTATTTGTTGTTTTGCAGGTATCTGTAGCAGTGATAGGGAAGGCATGTGATAAAAAGAGATGGACAACTCAGAGGATGTCCTTTAGTTGTGTTAGGTCTATTTGTAATGCCTAGTCAAAATTTAAGGACCTTTTGTGTAATTAATGTTTGATAACATCTTGTTTTTCTTGGGATGAGTGCAAGTATACCCATTTTTGGCGTATTATTGTTTGAAAATTTTTGGGTGTACTTTGTATGAGATACCGGGCGTTACAAGTTGGTATCAGAGCATGGTTTAAGTGAACTAGGTCTTTGAGTGTAGAGTCCTAGACTTGAACCGAGGTGAGAAAGAGCCCCTATCACATGCTTGGAAAAAGATACTGCTGCTGATTTTAGTTTATGAGTTAATTATAACTTTTATCTCATATTTGTTATTGTTATATTCTGTGTGTGAATACAGATATGGAGACAGATGAGGACGAGTTGATAAATCGGTCACATTCGGTTGGACCTACAGAGGATGATGAGACGAGATTTTGGTTGATATGAGATATCAACCAATGAGAAGACGAGAACTTCAGTTGATAATGAGATGTCAACTGAATATGAGATGAAATACTAATTGAGATGAGATTACGGCTAATGACGAGATTCCAACTGATGATGAGATAAGATCTTGGTTGAGGCGAAATTCCAACTAATGATGAGAAAGAGTATGAGCATAAGCTGAGCATGACCTAAAAGTTGAGACATGTGAGTGTACCCGAGTACACTCAAGAGTTGAGATTCGAAGTATGCAAGTTTCAGCTAGTGAGAAAACAAGATTTTGTTGCTATGAGGTATGTAAGTAATTTACTTAAAATAGTAGTTGTAATGAGTTATATGTGTTAATTATTGATAATACATGTAGTAGAATATGTGTGAAATGTTTGGACACATAAAAGATCAATTGAAATTACATGTGTTAGAAAATTTTGGTTATAAAGTGTAATAATTGGCATTGAGATGAGAATCTCATGTCCACTTGAGGTAAGGTTTACATATCACATAACGAGTGCTTTGTGATCATGTATAACTGAGATTATAAGTAGTTACTTGACAAGTACTTAGCAACCATGGAGAAGAGTGTATAATGAGTATATGCATGTGAAAAATATATAAATTATGATATTGTATATATATTTCTTGTTGTTCTGCAGATGTGACGAGATTTCTGTGTACGAGTAATTTGTGGTTGAGACCACATATTCTGTGGGACCACATAACGAGTAAATGTGGTTGAGACCACATATTCTGTGGGACCACATAACGAGTAAATGTGGTTGAGACCACATATTCTGTGGGACCACATAACGAGTAAATGTGGTTGAGACCACATATTCTGTGGGACCACATATCGAGTAAATGTGGTTGAGACCATATATATTGTGGGGCCACATATTGAGTAAATGTGATTGAGACCACATATTCAGTGGGGTCACATATTGAGTAAATGTGATTGAGACCACATATTCAGTGGGGTCACATATTGAGTAAATGTGATTGAGACCACATATTCAGTGGGGTCACATATTAAGTAAGTGTGATTGAGACCACATATTCGGTGGGATCACATAATGAGTAAATGTGATTGATACCATATATTCAGTGGGATCACATAATGAGTAAATGTGATTGAAACCACATATTCAGTGGGGTCACATATTGAGTAAATGTGATTGAGACCACATATTCAGTGGGGTCACATATTGAGTAAATGTGATTGAGACCACATATTCAGTGGGGTCACATATTGAGTAAATGTGATTGAGACCACATATTCAGTGGGGTCACATATTGAGTAAATGTGATTGAGACCACATATTCAGTGGGGTCACATATTGAGTAAGTGTGATTGAGACCACATATTCGGTGGGATCACATAATGAGTAAATGTGATTGAGACCATCTATTTTGTGGGGTTACATATTGAGTATTTGAGATTGGAACCACATAACGAGTATCTTGTGGTTAGAGTAGTGGAGACCTTTGTTAGTCAAACAAAAGAAGGAGTGACGGTAAGTCTTTATAGCTCGAGACCGTAAGGGAGACTCGCTAGAGTTAAAGAGGAGATGGATTGAAATTTGAAAATGATATGAGGTACCATGATTTGATCAAAGGACGGTATGAGATACCGTGAGATTGTGTTGAATAGTAAGTTTTGAGAATAGTACAGGGTACTATAAGATAGTGTGAGTAACGAGATAGGAGACTGGTACGGGGTACCATAAATTGAGTTGGAGTGGTACGGCAGAGTGGTGCTATAGTGGTTGTGCTTGTGAGTAAACATGCATGTACTTTATGATGATGTGGAGTAATGAGACATGTACTATCCTTGCGTGTGGATAGATATGAACGTAGCGGTAAGCTTGTGTGGCTTGAAACCTACGGGTTGAGAAGAGGACGAATCAGAGGCCGAGTAACAGTATAGAGGTATTGTGAGAAAATACAGCGAGTAATACTGTTGAGAAATTGTTGTTGCGAGTAAGTACGTCTTTATGTACTCGTGTTGAGAATGTGTGAGATTTCTTGTATGTAGAACAAGATAGAGTTTTATAAATACATAATGAAAAGATATGAGTTAAAAGAAGGAGTAAAGTAATTGTGTTCGTGATTGATAGGATTCGTTCCTTAACAATCAAACCAATTACTGCCAATGAGATAAATGCGTGGGTGTCGAGATGACAAAACTATTATTCATATAAGACGACGAATAGTAGATTTTACTATAATAATGATGAGTTATATATATATATATATATATATATATATATATATATATATATATATATATATATATATATATATATATATATATATATATATATATATAAGTAAATTGGATAATGAGATATGATCCCATTGTAGAGATTGCGGTGTCAAATTTTATTATTTTGAGCATGTGTAGAGATTTCGGTGAGTTGTATATTGGGTAAAAAACCTAAAATGTGTGCTGAGATGGGAGTAGAGATAAATGAGCTTTTGGAGAAGTTATCATCTGTTGTAGTGATGAGACAACTGAAACGAGTCTTGTGTAACTAAAGTGTCGAGAGTTAAATAACAATTTCAGAGGAAATGTGAGTGAAACTCGAGATAGTTTCTAATATTTATGAGTTGTGTTGATGAGGAGTCAATAATTGACAGGTTGCAACTAGAGGAGTAAATTGAGAGAGAATGAGTATTGGAATCAGTGGGACCGTTTTCCTTGTTGAAGGATGGTATAATGAGAATATGGCTTGATGTGAGTCATAAATATGAATGTATGCAAATAATGATAGTGATTCGAGTATCACTTGAGGAGTAAGGTGAGATATTTTGATATTGACGAAGCTACAACGAAGGGTGCGCTATAAAAGAGTGAGTACTTGCCTACATGGCAATGATGATAGCCAATATAGTTATAGAGATCATCTTATGAGACTGATGACGGACGTTAATTATATTATGAGTAAATGAGATATGACAATATATACATGTCATATGAGATGACGAAAGGATAATATCATTATTGTAAGTGATGTGTGATTGTGGTGGTGAGATGGTTGTATAGACCATACCTATTCTAAGAGATTCCGAGGACGGAATCTTTTGAAGGGGGTAAGTACTTGTAATACCGTGTTATTAAAATTTAGAGATTTTGAGTAAATCTTGGTGCAATTAAAGATTAGTTAGATTATAGCATGAGTTTGGGTGATTAGAAACCCATTTGGTAGAAGTTTGAGGTTGAAAAATGCTAAAAAGAGATTACACGGGTCGTGTTGGAGTTACACGGGTCGTGTAGGAGTCCTTTGTGATTGTTTTGAGCATACAGTGAATTACACGGGTCGTGTCATTGTGACACGGGTCGTGTAAACCTGCAGACTTAAAACTAAAATGTACAGCACGGGTCGTGTAATATTGACACGGGTCGTGTAAAATGTACAGCACGGGTCGTGTAATATGGACACGGGTCGTGTAGTTCTGCAGACCAAACTCTAAATTCATGCCGTGAGTTACACGGGCCGTGTAATTTTTACACGGGTCGTGTTACGCGCAGGATTACTTTTTAAAGGCCGATTTCTTTTCATTTTGGGTTATTTCCACTTCGATCAAAACCCTTCCAAAACCCTAGAAAAGCGATTCTAACCCTTCTAAGTCGAGATTAAGGCCTATTGATCACGAATTGAAGCTAGAGATTAGTTCCTTGAGCTTGAAAGGTAATTCTTCTTGATTTTTATCTTATTCCAACGGTTGAATCGTTGGATTTGAAGTGATTCCTTGTGGTTTTGATGAGCCACCTTCAATTAGTATGAATTAGAGTGAGTTTACTTGGATTAGTGTGTGTGATGGAGTTCAAATTCGAGACCCAAGTTAGTAAAACCATAGTATTGTGTTATTAGGATTATATGTGCTAAATTTGTGAAATTGGAAGTTACAATTAGGATAGTATTGCTATCTTTTAATTGTAACCCTCTCTTATGATTCCAATTCCTTGATTGATATGAATATTGAGCATGATTGAGATTTTCTTGAAATTGAATATTGAGTTTGAGTCATTATATTACAGCCAAAGCTAGACAGGATCACACACGAGGTTCTGGAGTTCCATATTCCGATTCAACCTCAGGTGAGTAGTTATTTATTGATAATTATGCTTTGATCTGATGTTGTTTTCAGATATGAAGTAGGTTATGATTTGATTTAGTTGAGAATAACCAAACTTTGAGTATATGAAATAAAGAGTTAAAATGTGTATATTACACTTGGGACTGAGATAGTCCGTTGAGCTTAATTAAAACGAGAATTGATTTACACTATGGTGTTATAACCAAGTCTAGCAAACAGGAGCCCGGTACGCGAAATTTGGGGGTTCCACATACTGAGATAATATAAGGTGAGTAACTATAAGTCATTCTTATGATTGAATTTATGAATTAACAGGTTTCTATTGGTTTTTAAATTGGTTGAGATAACCAAATTTACAAACTGAGAAATAAGAGTTATATCTTGTAGTATATAATATATATATTGTACATATATGTGTTTTATTTTGATATTGCAGTAACATGGAATTAGAGTGGTTCTGTTATCTATGGATAACAAGACACGAGTTATAACTTAAATTGAGTATAAGAGTAGAGTATATGCTAGAAGGAGTGAGTTAAAGAATCTTTGAGTTTTGACTACTACAATCATGAGGATTGTTATAATTGAGTATAACTGATTGTGAAATGAGTATATACGAGTGTGTTTGATTGAGTTTATGAGTAGTGTCAGTCGTGATACTTATAATTGAGTTGATGATACTAACAATTAGCTGGTGTTTGTTAAGCTAATATGTTTACAGATTTCCGAATTTAGAGAAGATAGATCTTGCTAATGAGAATAGCAAGAGAGGAATATGAGGGTGGTTATTGAGAAAGATTGTGAAAGTTAATTGGGATTACTCACTAAGCTTTATAAGCTTACACTTGAGTTATTTGTTGTTTTGCTGGTATCTGTAGCAGTGATAGGGGAAGGCATGTGATAAAAAGAGATGGACAACTCAGAGCATGTCCTTTAGTTGTGTTAGGTCTATTTGTAATGCCTGGTCAAATTTTAAGGACCTTTTGTGTAATTAATGTTTGATAACATCTTGTTTTTCCTGGGATGAGTGCAAGTATACCCATTTTTGGCGTATTATTGTTTGAAAATTTTTGGGTGTACTTTGTATGAGATACCGGGCGTTACAAAAGTGGCAACCACAAGCATAGGAATGACAGTGTGCAAGTAAATCTGGAATCTCGTGATCTGGAACGCATCTTCTAATCATTTGGTCGGGACCCACTTTGAACAAATCCGGATCATCCCATATGAACCGCCTAGCATGTGCCAAAAAGTGCTTTTGTTGTTGCTTCGTCCAATGCTCAGACATTTTTCTAACTGCCAAAAAATTAACATAGTTAGCAAACCATGGCACTTTATTTATAGAAAACAGTTGTTCATCCGGGAAAGTGTCTCGAATTTCATCTTTTGAGGTATTATTCACATGAATGGGGAGTCGTGAAAGATGATCTGCTACTACGTTTTCTGAACCTTTTTTTCTTTAATTTCTAAATCAAATTCTTGTAATAGCAAGATCCAACGAATAAGTCTCGGTTTTGCTTCTTTCTTTTCCATAAGATGCCGTAAGGCGCTATGGTCTGAAAAGACAACAACCTTTGACCCCCAAACATATGAACGAAACTTATCTAATGAAAAGACAACCGCAAGCAACTCTTTTTCCGTAGTTGTATAATTCAATTGAGCATCAGAAAAAGTTTTGCTTGCATAAGAAATTACAACAGGCTTTTTATTCACCCGTTGTCCCAAAACAGCACCAACCGCGTAATCACTTGCGTCACACATAATTTCAAACGGTTGAGACCAATCAGGTGATTGCAAGATTGGTGCTTGAGAGAGTTGTTTTTTCAAAATTTCAAAGGATTTTAGACACGATTCATCAAAAGAAAAAGGTGCATCTTTTAAAAGCAAATTGCATAAAGGTTTGGAAATTGCACTAAAATCTTTGATGAATCTCCTATAAAACCCGGCATGCCCTAGAAAAGAGTGCACGCCTTTGACATTGGTGGGAGGTGGTAACAAAGTAATAAGTTGTACTTTGGCACGGTCAACTTCAAAACCTTTTTCAAAAACAAGATGCCCAAGTACAACCCCTTGCTTGACCATAAAATGACTTTTTTTCCCAACTCAATACCAAATTTGACTCCGTGCAACGTTTTAAAACTCTTTCAAGTTGTTGGAGACAAGAATCAAAATCGGATCCAAAAATAGAAAAATCGTCCATAAAAATTTCTAAAGACTCCCCGACCATATCTGAAAAAATACTTGTCATAAGCCTTTGAAAAGTGGCCGGGGCATTACATAACCCAAATGGCATTCGCCGAAAAGCAAAAGTACCGTAAGGGCATGTGAATGTAGTCTTAGCTTGGTCCTCAGGGTGGATGGCTATTTGGTTGTAACCAGAATATCCATCAAGAAAATAATAAAATTTATGACCAGACAATTTTCTATAATTTGATCAATAAACGGTAAAGGAAAATGGTCTTTTGAAGTAGCCGCATTTAATTTGCGGTAATCAATACAGACTCTCCACCCGGTTACCGGCCGGGTGGTAACCTTTTCACCGTTTTCCCTCTCTACAATCGTGATGCCGGACTTTTTGGGGACGGTTTGGGTTGGGCTGACCCAAGTGCTGTCGGATATTGGGTACACGATTCCGGCATCCAACCACTTCAAAACTTCTTTCTTGACGACTTCACGCATGTTTGGATTCAACCGTCTTTGAGTGTCGCGTGATGGTTTTGCGAACGGGTCGGTAATGATCCGGTGCATGCAAATTGCCGGACTGATTCCTTTGAGATCTGCAACTGTCCACCCAACTGCAGCTTTGTAAGTGTGCAACACCTTCATCAATGCCTCTTCTTGCTCTTTTGTCATATCTGCTGCGATGATAACCAGAAGAGTTTCATTCTGGCCCAGAAAAGCATATTTGAGATGGTCCGGTAATTTTTTCAACTCTACAGCAGGTGGTTGCTCCAATGACGGCTTCATCTTCGAATCAATGGAAGTCGGGAGAGCATCAATCGGGTTAGACCAAGTGGATGCGCGACCATAAACAGCATTCAAATATTCTTTTTGTGCATCCATCTTTTGTACCCTGTCACTATCACAAAAAAGCTCCTCCAAATCATCGGCTATGTCGGTGAGCATATTTGCGGTATGCTCGTGAACACAATCTCCGATAGTGTCGATCATAAAACAATCGCCATAATTTGGGGGGTTAGCATTTGGTCCAAAGGCTTAAAGTCTCAACTTGCGATTGCCAAAAGTCACATCAATTGCAGCGTCTCGCACACTGATTTGGGCATTGACAGTGGCCAAAAAGGGGCGACCAAGAATGACATTTTGTTGTTTGTCCTTGGTTTGCGTATCCGAATCCATGACAACAAAATCAACGGGATAGTAAAAATCTCCCACTTTAACAATGACATCCATCAAAATTCCTCTAGGAAGTTTAAGTGACAAATCGGCCATAGAAACAGAAAAATCGGTGGTTTGTAAAGGACCAAACTCGTATTTGTCATACAAACTTCCCGGAAAAACATTAATACTAGCTCCAAGATCAAGAAGCCCCCTTTTTATTTTAATATTTCCAATTTCAAAAGTGATCAAGGGTGCTCCGGGATCTTTGAGCTTGGGTGGAAGAGACCCCAAAATGCGGCACTAACATGTGCGGTGCTATTGCCCTTTGTGGGGATTCGATGCTTTCTTTTATGTGTGCACAAATCTTTAAGGAATTTTGCATAAGCCGAAATTTGCTTAATCGCATCGATAAGTGGGAGATTAATTTTTACTTGACTTAAAGTTTCCCACATATCATCCGATTGAGGCCCATTTTTTCCAAAAAGAGGTTTTTTTAGGTTTTTCTAAAGCTGTTGGGTAGGGGGTGGTATTAGCCTCCACAGACCCCTCCCCAACTTTGGGCTCATCCGATTCATGCATTTTTCCTTTAAGTTTGGCTTTTGATGAATCTTTTTCATTAACAATTTTGCTCTTTTTCACACTTTTATCATTTTCCGATTCATCATCATCGGAAGATACATAATCCTCCATCACCACTTCTTCCTCGGGTGGTGTAGGCTTATGCACATTATTATCAAAAGTTTTTCCATTACGAAGAATTTTTACCTCATTGACGTGTGATTGATTCGAGTTGCTTGTTGAAGCTCTTGCATGTTGCGGGTTGACTTGTGTAGTGCCCGGAAAGTTCCCCGGTGGTCGCCGATTCATTTGCTCTGCCAATTTCCCAACTTGTTTCTCTAATGCCGTGATGGATTTGGAGTTGACTTCGGTCCGATTGAAACCCTCCTTCATCAATTCCATCATCTGATCAAGCTTTTTGTCGATGGAAGAGTCTTTTGGCTTTTCTTGATTCCCTTGAGTTGATGGTGCACCCCGATTTTGATTTTGATTTGTGTTGTTGTTAGAATTGTTGCCCCTCCAATTGGAATTTGCATTGTTGTTTCTCCACTGGTCATTGTTGTTTTGATTGTTGTAATTGCCTCTTTGTGGTGGGGGTCTATAAGCATTTCGGTTATCATCTTTGAAATCAAGATGGTCACCAGAAGAGTAGAACACTTCTTCAACATCTTCATCTTCATCATCGGTGTGTGCAAACATGCTCCCTTTCTTGCAATCTTTAGTTCTATGTGAGCCATCACATAGTGAGCAAACGGGCCGAGCTTGGGCTTGAGACTTTTGCTTGAGTTGGTTCACCTCGGTTGTTAACTTCTTCATTTGTGCAAGCATTTCAGCCATAACATCATTAGATTGGGTGGAGTTTACGAAACGAACATTCTTGCCCTTGTGAGTGGAGGAAGGTGTGGGATTCCCATTCATGGCCATTTCATTTATGAGCTGATAAGATTCTTGAGGCGTCTTGTTTCTCATGGAGCCACCGGCGGCCGCCGCGTGAATGGATTGTTGAGTTTGCAAATCCAACCCATTGAAGAAGGTTTGAACTTGTCTCCAAAGTGGAAGTTCATGGTGGGGGCATCTTTGCAGCAACTCATGATATCTCTCCCAAGCCTCGTAAAGTGACTCGCCGTCTTCCATTTGGAATGACATAATGTCATTGATCAACATGTTAGTTTTGGCGGGTGGGAAGTACTTCGTTAGAAATTTGTTGGCTAGATCCTCCCATGTGGTGATTGACTCGGATGGTAATGAGGAGAACCATCTCTTTACTCGGCCACGTAAGGAAAATGGAAAAAGTCGAAGACGGATTGCATCTTCTTCTACCCCGTCAATTCTGAACATGTCACAAATATCCAAGAAGCTAGTGATGTGCGTGTTGGGATCACTATCCGGTAACCCGTCAAATTGAGCACTGTTTTGCACCATCTAAATGACATGCGTTTTGATCTCAAAGTTTGTTGCTCCAACTATCGGTCGGCGAATGCATGATCGAGCCCCGTCAAGAGAAGGTCGGGCAAATTCGCCCATGGTCCTTCGTTGTGCCATCGGTTCAACGGTTTCTTCAACAACTTCCTCTTTGACTGGATTGTTTGAACAACTCCCACGAGAACATTTCCCAATGAGAGATCTTTCGATTTCTGGATTGAAAATCAACGGAGATGACTGTGCGGAACTACGAGTGCGCATACAACTAGTCGAACCTGAAAAGACAAAACACGAACAAAAATGCGTAAAAAGGAACAAAAATTAAATCAGCAAAGGAACTAGGTTGTTAAGCGCAATAGCTCCCCGGCAACGGCGCCAAAATTTGATCGCAGTCGTTGATGCAATCAAAAATAACCTTAAAAGCACTAATAGCTAGGGCAAGTAAGGGTCGAATCCACGAGGAGCTTATGGTTAACAATCTAGTTCTAACAGATTTAAAAGCAAACAAATTCAGACAAACATATACTGCAAAAGGTTTAATTCAATCAGAGAAAAGGGTGATCACTCCCGGTTTCAGTTTTGATTCCTAACAATGTATTATATCAGATTTTACTAATTTTGCGTTCATTCAGATATACATAGACATAACCGTACTGTTACTGACTAAATCTGGGATCAAACTATGTAAAATCCGCACCCTCTGTCCTACACACCACTGTGGATGATTTGGCACGGTGGGGAAGATCACAATAGAGTTGTCTTACACTCAATCAAGCAACAATTTAAGAACAAGTAATGGAAGTCTAGTCATATGATTTAAAAGCAAACAATCCAAACACTGTGTTCATGAATCTAAAAGGTTCAAATCTAAATAAATACTAAAAGGAAATCAAAACCTACTCCCGGTTGTGATCACGGGATGAATTAGATACTCATGGTTGGAACTGATGCAAACACTGTGCTGGAGATGTTGAACATGGCTGGATCTTCAAAACTTCAGGAATTCTGGCTTGATCTTGATGCAAAAGAGGTTTAATTTGAGATTGGGAATTGTTTGGGGATGATTTGGGAGTGTTTCAGACCTTGGAAAACTGTCAAAACCTTGGGAAATTCGTTTGGAGGCTGCCTTGGGTCGATGGGATCAAGTTTCATTAAAAAGAGTGGTTTAAATATGGCAATTTAGGGCATTGTACGCGGCGGCGTCCTAGACCAGCGTCCCAGACGCCTGTGGGACGCTAAGTGCAGTTCTTCAGCTTTTACGACGCGCAACGTCCCAGAACGAGACGCTCCAAAAACGCTGGGCATCCTAGGCCAGCGTCCCAGACGCCACCTAGGACGTTGACGGGCTTCCTCACGCATCTGGCTTGCTTTTTCTCTTCAAAATGGGCCAGAGTTCCAGGTCAGCGTCTGGGACGCTGCTGGGACGCTGGCCTTTTTCTTCCACTTCCGGTGTCCGTTTAATGCGTGGTTTTCGCCCAAAATTCCTGTTTTTCAATCCCTGCATGTAATTCACTCAATTCCATCAAAAGTAGGGCCATTCTTGGTTAAACAATGCTTAATTTATCAAGTTAATTACATTTTACTTCCAACCAAAATGGCCCGATCAGCTGGTGGCGAAGGGATTCACTCAAACCCCGGCGGTTGACTATGATGAAACCTTCTCACCAGTAGCCAAGATTAAGTCAACCAGGATAATGCTTGTCATAGCTGCGTTTCATGATTATGAAATCTGGCAGATGGATGTCAAAACCGCTTTCCTTAATGGGAAACTGACTGAAGATGTCTACATGAGTCAGCCAGAAGGTTTTGAAGACACAAAGCACCCTGATAAAGTATGTAAGCTTGAAAGATCAATCTACGGATTGAAACAAGCGTCTCGCAGCTGGAATCTCTGCTTCCATGAGAAAGTCAAAGAGTTTGGTTTCTCTAGGAGTGAAGATGAGTCCTGTGTATATGTCAAGGCTAGTGGGAGTATAGTCACCTTCCTGTTGCTGTATGTTGATGACATACTGCTCATGGGAAACGACATTCCGACCTTGCAAAATGTTAAGGCTTGGCTCGGGAAGTGTTTCGCCATGAAAGACCTAGGGGAAGCTGCTTATATTCTCGGGATAAGAATACTTAGAGATAGAAAGAGAAAATTGATAGGTCTAAGCCAGTGTACATATTTGGAAAAAGTGTTAAAAAGATTTAACATGGAAAATTCCAAAAAGAGAGAGTTATCAATCCAAAGTAATACTAAATTGAGTAAGACTCAAAGTCCGAGTACCGATGACGAAATAGCTGAAATGAGTCGGGTACCTTATGCTACGGCAGTAGGATCGATCATGTATGTTATGACATGTACTCGTCCCGACATATCCTATGCACTAAGCATGGTTAGTCGGTTCCAGGGTAATCCTGGAAAAGCACATTGGATTGCGGTCAAGAACATACTCAAGTATCTGCGAATGACAAAGAATATGGTATTGGTCCTTGGTGGCAGTGATGACTTGAAAGTGAGTGGATATACAGATGCCAGCTTCCAGACAGATAGGGACAGTGGACGGTCCCAGTCGGGCTGGGTATTTCTTTTGAACGGTGGAGCGGTCACTTGGAAAAGTTCCAAGCAGGAAACGGTGGCTGATTTAACGTGCGAATCAGAGTACATTGCAGCAAGTGAAGCGTCTAAGGAAGCGGCTTGGCTGAAAAATTTCATCGGGGACCTTGGAGTTGTCCCGAGCATTCAGGAGCCGGTGGAACTTTTCTGCGATAATGAAGGAGCGGTCGCCTTGACAAAAGAACCGTGAGACCATGGAAAGTCCAAGCATATCGAAAGAAAGTACCACTACATTCGACATCAAGTAGAAGAAGGGCACTTACTGGTTAAACGGGTATCATCAGAAGACAATCCTGCAGATCCTTTGACTAAGGCTCTGAGCAGGATCAAACACAATCAGCATGCTCGGAGCATTGGACTGAAGGATGATATTAGTTTTAGTAATTAGATAGATTTGAAACTTGTAAACAGCATAAATGTAATTGACTCGGTGATTTTATAACTGAGATTTATAAATGAGTATTATTACTGCCTTTGTCAATTGTTTATTTCTATGTTTCTATATTTGCATGTTTAACTTCCTTAATAATTAGATTATTTAAAGTTCCACAGTCGATCACACTGTTAGGGAGTAAGTGTGAACAAAGACTGTCATGAATCGGTTGCAGACTGTCTAATGAGTTAGACATTGCAGTAAGACTGTTGCAACGTTCATGAGTACTTAGAAAATATAGATTTGAGTATTGGATAAACCCGCGCTTAACAGATTGCTTCATGGATTATATCACGAGCAATGTTAAGACGATAATATCTGGTGATCTTTAAGTGGAGAGATATGATTTGTTACTTGCGATACAAGTACTTATTGACAACGCGAAAATGCGCCAGTAACTCGGTGTTATAAAACGCGTTGTTGTATGTATTTGGACCCGCAAAAGGTATGGACATATAAGTCGAAACTTATCCGTCCCCTGACCCGATGGGAAACAGATATCTGTAGGCCTCCCGATGATTTAGAAGTTGACTGAAAGTGTTGGCCAACCGGGACTAAATTGATGTGTTCAATTAGTAGTCTCAAAAGTCATATGCAAATCAAAAATCGGGAAACAGAGTATCAGACCAAGATTGATGTTAATCCATGTCTTGAGTCTGAAAATATCTTGTTGCACGGAGGATCATTAAATCACTTATCTTTGGACAGAACTGACTGGTTCAGAGTTCAGACAATTAAAGTCATAGACTTATCCAAGTTGGAGACTGTTGGATTAGGTGTCTAAGCCATGACTCATAATTGTATTTATCTTATGAATAAAAGCAAAGTCCATTTGGGTTGCCCTCATAGATGGAGGATAGATATATAGTTCAGTAGAGAGAATAGTTGATTTATTGTATAATAAATCAATAGAAAATAAATATATGGTTTATTAATATATTAAAGTGTTAATATATTAATTAAAAACTATAATAATTAATTAAGTTTTAATCTAGAATTAATTGGATTTAATTTAGTGATTAAATTAATTAATTAAAAGGAGCAGGGACTGGTTGGCATTTATTCAATAGTTGAATAACTGGCCAGGTAAAAACCAGGGGCAAAGTTGGCGCCACCCTGGAGGCTCCTCCAGGGTTTTGGCGAAACCCTAATTAGGGTTTGGGAAGTCTGGTCCAAGTGGCCAAAAGCCTTGTCCACTTGGAGGCTTTCTAGGGTTTCAGGTGTAACCCTAGGAGGCTATATAAGGAACCCCATGGGTTCCCTAAATCCCACGCCTCCCTCTCTCTGTGATTACTCTGCTGGACTGATTCTTCCATCTTTTGGGTGCGACTTGCATTTGAGGCAGGATCTCTTTGCTGCTTGCTTAAAGGATCATAAGATCAAATGTTGGTTTTTCTTAATTCATCTATAGAATTGAATTGTATCCTTTAGGGTTTTAGCTTATTATCTTCATAGAAGAAAACATAGATCATCTTAGGGTTGCATGTGAACCATAGGAATTTTTGTGTTCATTGCTTGCATAGAAACCCTTCAATTGTTGAGACTGAATTTGAGAATGATTCTGAAAGTGACTTGGATATGGAGGAAATAGATTGATCCTCTTTGTCTACTTTGAAGGTTTCCTCTGCATCCGCCTCACCCTCCGAAGATATTTCACAATTATCTTCGGTTGACAAAGGCAAGACAAAACAGATTGTGAAATTGTAACATCTGAAATTTCAAATAAAAACAACGAAATTGTGAAAACAAAAATACAAATTTCTGATGAATGTGTTTCTTATGATCAATATCTCAAAGACAATTCAAAAAGATTTGTAAACGTTGCATGTGTCTATCCGAAGGTTTCGTATTTCAAAAACTCTATTTTTGTGAAACCTGGAGGTGTACTTTTGATTAACAATGATTTGGTAAAACGTGTTGAGGAGGATAATTCAACAGTCACTGAGGAAGGATTCTTCTCATCCTCAAAAATGATTGAAAACAACATGAATGCAAACATGGAAGTGAAAATAAATTTGCAAAAACAATATTTGTATGGTAATAACATTTACAATCGTCTTTGTTATGAAAAAGACAAAATTCCAAAGAATTTGACTCATCTTCTGAACGATAAAAACAAAAATCATATTTGCACTAACTGAAATTACAAACAAATTCAAGTTATGGATAAATTTGTAACTCCGAAGATGGATATTTTTCAGTTAATGGAGTCAAATGAAAGTGTACCTCTTGCACAATCTTTTGAAAATGAAGTTGCAAAACCTAAGATAACCATTTCCAAACTTGCGGTACAAAATCTCAGAATTCTGAAAACTCCACAATTTGAAAACTTCACATCAACTTCCAAAACGAAACCGGCTGTTGTAATTACAAAACCAACTCAAAAACCAACGGCTGTGAATTTAAAAGCAAAACAAACACCAAATCTTGTGAAAAGAAAAACACCATTCGTACCAACAAAACATGCTGATACGAAGGCTTCCACCTCCGGAACAAAACCCATTGATATGAAGGATTCAAATGCTAAAACAAATCAATTTTCCAAACCTTCCTTCATACAATCTAAACCAAACTTTCGAAATCGCATGTATCAAAAACCTTCAAAGAAAACCTTTTCAAAAGGGAATAATTTGATAGACACTTTTCATGTTTGGCTAGACAAAAATTTGAATCTGTTCAAACATAAGAATCTATCATTAAATGATTTCAAGCTTACATACAAAGAGTACTTGTGTACTTCCACGTTATGTAGCTCATTGTCAAGAAAATCAACAATTGAAAAATCAAAACCAAATTGGAAAAGGAATGACTTGAAAGAAAATTTAACTACAAAATCAAAATCTCAAAGTCATTAAGTTCTTCAAAAACATCCAAAACCATGAAAACGTCAAAAACTTCAAAATCAAAATCATCCAAACAAATTTAGGTTTCGAAGATTTACAACATTTCAACTTCTTCGGACTCATCAATTCTTACAAAAGCTCTTCAGATTCATTTTCTGGTTCATCTTGCTCTTCACATGAAACTTCTGAGAACATGATTAACCTCACAACTAATGAAATAACAGAAGAGGCTATTGAAAAATGGATTCAAGAATCATTCGCTTACCCTGAGTACCCAAGATTGATTGGGTACCAACTTCTTAATTATTGATTGCAGATCACGTCAAATGAGCAGTATGATTCTAATGGTACATGGATAGTGGCTTCTCAAGACACATAACTGGAAGAAAAGAGTATCTCAGGGTTTATAGAACTTTGGATGATGCAGGAAATGTCCGTTTCGGTAATAATGACACTTGTCCGATTCGTGGATATGGAAAAATTACGAATGGGAAATTCATAATAAACAGAGTGGCATTTGTTGAGGGATTAAAGCATAACCTAGTGAGTATTTCACAATTGGTTATTGGAACTGGCAATGCTGTAACATTCAACAATCAAGGAAGTCTCATTACGAAGGAAGCTACGAAGAAGGTGTTGCTAAAGTCAGAAAGAAAGGGAGCAATTTTTCCCTTAAATCTAAAGCCTAGTTATTTTAAATAAGGCTTCCGTCGCCGTTTTAACATAAAACGCTCTATTTTATTTATCAAAACTCATCAATGGTATCAGAGCCATGTTTTATATACAATAATGATTTATTATGTTAAATAATCTTTGGGTTTTGGAAAAGAATGATGGATTTCTTTTGGATAAGAAATATCCATATTTGTTCTCTTTGGCAACTTGTTATAAAATTGTTTATTTTTATATATAACCATTTTCATGCATGTTGGTTATATAAAAGTTACCTTAGAAAAAACTAAGTCTTTTTTATATTTCATGTCATGAGATTTTGTATAAATAAGTCATTAGGACACTTGTGGTTTCTATTTATTTATTCATATGATGATCTAATAGATAAATTGGTACTATTTCATTTTGTATGTAATAGATTAGTTTACACTGGTTTGTTTACAATTACAAAATATAACAAGATGGAGCTTATGAATATCCTTTCAAGACATGCTGTTTTGAAGACCTTGAAGTGTCATCATTAAGTCCTTTAGGAAATGAATTAATAATTGTTGTGATGGCTCACAATAATTGTTGCGAGAAAATGGTTTTGTTATATATTGTATGATGCATGATTGTGATGTTTAATTTGTTTTTTATATAATGTTGTATGTTTGAAAAAATGTTTCCATACAAAAGAACATTTTAACAAAAATAACATCAAGTTGGAGTTTGAAATTTTCAATAATAAATTTTGTACATGAGATGTATAAAAATTGAGTTTGATTAAAAACGAGTTTTAATTTTTGAAACTCTTCAACCAAACTTTTAAATATTTAAAAAGGTTTAAAAATGTTAACTAAATCTAAACTTCATAACTTTATAATAAAACGAAGTTTTATTAAAAAGTTAAAATCAGTTCCTATCGTTATAATGACAAAAATAATATTGGATATTAAATTTAACAAACTAAATCGGATTTGAGATATGGATTTAATTTTATACATTTGGAACCTTGAAAATATACCATGAAATATTTTATGCATGAAATATTCATGACACTAAACGTTTTAATATGCTAGAATAATAAAACGTTGAATAGCCCTTATTCGGAAAAACTTCAAATCTATGCGATCCACTTTAAAAATCACTTGTGTATCATTGGGAAATGCTTATAAATTCTTGGGTCACCTTGACTATTTGCATTGTCCCTTGATGACCAAGCTGTTTTATGTTCGCTAATGGGATAAAGGTCAACTAACTGTTAGTAAAGTATAATTCACAAGATTTTTAAGTTTGGAGGATTTGATCAAGAATCTTATGTGATAAAGGTCACCTAAGCATGAGAGACTTGAGGCATAGATGGGATTAACATGTCATTAAACATAAGATAGTACTGGATCCCATAAAATTCTAAGAGTTACATATAAGATGTAATTGATTATCGTAACCTATCGATAAACATAATTAGTTGTGATGTGGGTCACCGCCTCAATTGATTATGTGTGATATTGATATTAGCTTTTCAATCTTACACTAAAGGATAATTAATATTAAAAAGAAATTATATAGAAGATATTAAAATGAATCTTATTATTTTGTATATGACCACCCCGTCTGTAACCACCTATTCTCTCACTATTTGATCCATCCTTGAAAAATAAAAATTGATCAGACCTAAATTCCTTGATTGGTTTAGGCAACTGAGGATTGTTCTCAAGCTTGAAAAAAAGGACTATGTCCTTGATGTGTCTATCCCGGATGAACCTCCTGCCAATGCCTCTAAACAAGTAAATGATTCGCTCGATGTGGCTTTCATTATCTTGCTACTATGTCTCCTGAGCTTCATAAAACCTTTGAGTTTCATGAAGCGCTTGATATGATCAAGCAACTGAAAGTGATGTTTCGGGCTAAGCAAGAAAGGTTTTGGACCTTGAATGTTTTTATTGGCTGCAAAATGACTGAGGGTTCTTCTGTAAGTACTCATATGTTTAAAATGAAAGCATATACTGAGCAACTTGCCCACCTCAGTTTCCATTTTGGTGACGAGTTAGCAACGGATGTGATCCTTTCCTCTTTACCAAAATCATTGAATCAATTCGTGTTGAACTTTACTATGAATGATTGTGAAAGGAGCATCAATGAGCTTCACTCGATGCTGAAAAATGCCGAGGGAAATATCAAGAAGTCAGGGAATCAAGTGTTGATGATCCACGAGGGTCATGTCTCCAAGAATAAAACTGGTAATGTTAACAAGAAAGAAAAAGGCAAGTTCCTTAATAAGGACAAAGGGAAGGGTAAATGGAAGCCTTATTCCACCAACCCTTCTCCAAATCATGAGCCTACTACCGACTCTAATTGCTTTCACTACAATGAGAAGGGACATTGGAAGAGCGATTGTCTGAAATATCTTGAGGAAGTTAAGAGTAACAAGACTGATAAGATCGATACCATTAGGTATATATGTAATTGAATTGTATGCATTCCGTACCAACTCTTGGGTATTCGATATCAGAAGTGGTACTAACATCTACAATGATTTGTAGGGACTAAGGATTGTTAGAGAACTACGAGATGAAGATTTGGAATTGCATGTAGGAAACGGCTATCATGTAGCCGTCAAGGCCCTAGGCCAATATCATCTCCTACTTCCAAAAGGGGTTTATCTTGTATTAAACAATTGTTGCTATGTACATAGTATAACTAGGAATATTATCTCTACATTCTGTTTGTATGAACAATGGTTTTGATATGAATTTGAATTTCATTCAGGAAACACATACGTGTTTAAAGATAATATATTCTATTTTCTGACTTGTCCTAATAATGGAATATATGAGATTGATTAAAATGATTCATACAACAAAGATAATTCAATTTACAACTTAACAAATAAGAAAACAAAGTCAAACTTTAATAAAACTTATTTGTGGCATTGTCGATTTGGTCACATAACAAAACTCGCATCGCTAAGCTTCAAAATGATAGAATCTTAGAATCAACAAGCTTAGAGTCTTTTGTTTGCAAATCTTGTCTATGTGGGAAGATTACCAAAGCTCCTTTTACCGGTCTCGGTAAAAGGGCTTATGATCTATTAGGACTCATACATAATGATGTATGTGGACCTTTTAGGACAATGACCAGAAGCAGTGAAAGATACTTCATCACATTTATTGATGACTTCATGGTGGCGAATATCTAAGCTATAAGTTTGATGAACATCTTAAGAATTGTGGTATAGTGTCACAACTCACTCCACTCGGAACGCCACAACATAATGGTGTTTTCGAAAGGAGAAATCATAACTTACTTGATATGATACGATCGATGATGAGTCATACTTCCCTTCCTCATTCGTTCTGGGGATATGCCCTCGAAACAACTGCCCGTATTGTAAATATGGTCCCAACTAAAAAGTTTAATAAGACACCATACGAGTTATGGCATGGAAAGGTTCCACCAATGTCTTACCTAAAGATCTGGGGTTTTGAAGCTCATGTTAAAGTAGAGACTTCTAACAAGCTTGAACCCATATCTTAAAAGTGTACCTTTGTGGGATACCCAAAAGAAATCATGGGCTGTTACTTCTTTAATAAAGAAGAAAATCGAGTTTTCATAGCTCGAAAAGTCGTGTTTCTTGAAAAGGACTTTATTATGAATAAAGCAAGTGGGAGCCCCAATGATCCTCGAAGAGATTCGAGAAACACAACCTATAATTGAGAATAACATTCCACCAGATACTGTGGAGCGTGAAATTGTTATTCAGATGCAAAATGACAGACCAATTGTACGACGCTCAAGTTAACCTTGACATGAACGTGAGAGATATGGATTTGTCATTCCTGAAGAGGAAGTCTTGTTAGTAGATCAATGTGAGCCCACTAATTTCAAGGCAGCTACTGTACATTCAGAATCTGATAAATGGCTTGAGGCCATGAGAGCTGAAATTTAGTCCATGAGTGATAATCAAGTATGTGACTTGGTTGACTTGCCTCCTGATAGTAGGACTGTTGGAAGCAAGTGGATCTTCAAGAAGAAGATCGACATGGACAGGAATGTACAAACATCAAGGCACGACTTGTTGCATAATGGTATACTCAAGTTCATGGTATTGACTATCAAGATACCTTCTCGCTAGCTGTCAAGATTAAATCCATTATAGTTATCATGGCTATAGTGGCATATTATGACTATGAGATATGGCAAATGGATGTCAAAATCGCTATCCTTAATGGATATCTTGAGGAAGATGTCTCTATGGAATAGTCTGAAGGTTTTGTCGATCGAGATAACCTAAAGAAGGTGTGCAAGTTGAAGAAGTCCGTTTATGGATTGAAACAAGCATCTAGGACTTGATATCATCATTTTGATGGGAACATCAAAAAATTTGGTTTCTCAGAAAGTCCTAATGAACCATGTGTATATATATAAGCAAGTGGGAGCAAAATTATTTTTCTAATACTATATGTAAATGACACATGGTTTATCGGGAAAGATATCCCAACATTGAAAGAGACTAAGGCTTATTTAAGCAAGTCTTTTCAAATGAAAGATCTAGGGGATGCAACATACATACTCGGTATCAGGATCTATAGAGATAGATCCCAACGACTCATTGGATTGTGTCAGAGTTCATACATTGATTAAGTCGTAAAACGTTATTCAATGGAAAACTCAAAACGAGGAATTGTACATATGCTGCCTGGCATCATTCTTTCTAAGACAGCCTGTCCTAGTTTAGATAATGAGATCAAAAGAATGAGTCGCATACTGTATGATTCAGCAGCAGGCTTAATTATATATGCCATGACATGCATAAGGCCAGATGTAGCTTATGCACCAAGTATGACTAGTCAATATTAAGCTAATCCATGCGAAAAGCATTGGATGGCTGTTTCAACCATTACAGAAACAACAACCTTTACTATTTATACAACCGAACCCCTCACTACAGAAACAATAACCACCTCTACATCAACATTTTTAGAACCAATAATCACTTCCTCTGCTCCTTTATTTACAATCTTCTCCACCTCTGGCACTGATACTTCTCTGCCAGAATTTGATATTCAAGAAAGGTTTGGTATATCCGGGCCCTCATCACGTCACCGACCCCTAACTTCGGATGAATAATATGATGCTTATCAAATGGATCCATCTCATTAGATGATCCAGATGACGAAAACTTGAACAACGAGGAATTTGTATTAATAAACAATACAAAACCCTCAACACAAAGCTCGATGTTCTTCTCAAAACACAGACAGGATACGATCCAGAGCAACCAACCGAAGTGGATGTACTGACTAAGGTTGAAGGAGTAAGAACAAACATCCCCGAATAAGTAAAAATCATGATTATGTAATCTGAGCAGAGGGTTTTGGATCAACAACTTCGAATCCAAACTGCTCTTGAGCAAAAACTGTCCACTACTGTGAGCGAGGTTGAAGCTCGATGTAAATCACTCCCTGAGTCGACTGAAAAGACGATTACAGAGGCTGTGGAAAAAGTTGAGTCCTCGAATACTGATGTGAAGAAGTCACTTGATGATCTTCGGACTGAGGCTCAATCATTCAATGTCCAGTTAAAATATCACTTCAAAAAGGAACTGTAAGCAGCAAATGCAAAAATCGAAGAACTAGTGGCTGCTCAACCTGTTTCTTCTGTTAATCAATTTGGCAAAGAAATTTGTAAAACAAACTCTGCAATCACCAGCAACATTGTTAGTGACTTGAGAAATGTGCTTCAGCCACTTCTTCAAGTTGCAAATCGCATGCAACGTCCTCAAGCTACCCAAACGGGACCCCAAGTATTTGCTCAAACTGAATCTACGGTTCATCCTTTGCAAGGGGGAGAAGCTAGTGGTTCAGGGTCCCATGCCTCTACCACTGTGATGACAACATCAACAACAACAACAACACCACCACCACCACCACCACCAACCACAGCGACAACCACAACAACAACAACAACAACAACATTCGCCACTTTAACCACCATCACTCCTACCTTCGGACGACCACAACTACAAAAATCCGAACGTCAGAAAAGGTATTGCCATCAACCCAATCACTTCGGGTCCAACCTTCTCCACAACCACTTCTACACTCGGAGTTGGATCAACTGGGTCGGGATCTTCGGGTGTTGGTGCTTCGGGATCAAGACCTAGTGGTGATAAGGGGAAGGGCGTGATGATAGAACTCGGCAAGGAGGAGACCCAAAAGCAAATGGAAGACGAGTTCACCTGAATGTTGCTGATCAACTCCTTGGCTCGAGATAGAAAGGACGACATGGATCTAATCGACAAAACATGGAATGTCGAGCAAATTGTGGCACACGGTTTTGGCGATTATGAAGTCTTTAATCGCCTTCCCTTGGAGGATTACTCTATTGAAAACTCTATAGATAATCAACTTGACATTCTATACAACCCGAAGACCTTCTCATTCTTTCAGTTTGTTTGAGGTGTAAGGGAAAATCAAATGTAATCCTTCAAATTGAGAAAAATACGCTTCCGTGCCACATACATTCAAGAACCGAAGGCGGTATGGAGCAAGAAACGAATTGGCAAGTTGATCTCAATCAACGAGGGAGAGCTCTTTGAGGGTTATTTTCAGAACTATGAATTTTTTGTTCTTCGTGGTTCTAAAGAAGTTGAATCTAGATTCTCCATAGCAGACTTTCCAATAATGTACCCTCATGATTTATCATTATTTTGGATCTGCTCAAGGAAGCTCATGTCGAAGTCACACCAATAATTCATATCCGCACCAAAGCCAAATAACACATTTCTGGCTTTCTGCATCACTACATGAAACGTCTTGCAGAATATGATATTGATGTGGCAAAGTGCTTCGGTACGTCCCTTGCTCCCCCAGTCTGTATAGTTGAAAATATGGGTACGTTTGAAGATGGAGAGATTCTAGACAACCCCTGGGAGTTGTTTACAAGGGCACCACACGTGATAGGCGAACAATAAGAAAGTTCGTTGAGGTTGACTTCAAGGGTTTATACCCTACCGAAGTGATAAGGGGTGCGGTTGGTAGGGCATACGCATGCAGGATCAACACCGCTGTGGAAAAGAAGAAACTCAAAGAACACATGGATTGGTGGATGGTAGTGAGATGCTGCATGGTTGAAGCACATAAACGGCATTTCAGCTGAGACTTTGGATGCCACTTCACACAAAGGGGGAGATTGTTGGAGTTAATTTTGTGCTGAAGTGTGACTGCCCATCCGAAGTACCATACCATGCGAAGTGCCATATTTTGGTCTGAAGATCTGAAGGTTTTGTGCTGAAGGATCCGAAGACACAAGTATCAAAGTAGAATATACCCCTTATACTCTTAAATCTTTTTTGCTAGTACTAAAGTAGAATATATCCCTTGTATGATGTTGTATTCTTATTGGCTAGTACTAAAGTAGAATATACCCCCTGTACTATTAAATCTTTTTGCACTATCAATATCCTGATCATGTATATATATCAGGATATTGTTTCTAGGTCGGATGTGCTGGTATTCACCATAATTGTAAAACCCTCAAAAAGTAATACGAATCATTCGACTCCTTGTTTCCTTATTATCATCTGTTCATTGTTATTGTTTAAGTTTATCATGGATTAAATCATTCTTATAATCTCATTATCATTCATCATTTTTCTAATTCTTTACATAACAAAGTGACATGTGGTTTTTCCTTGACTAGAGAAAAAGACAGGTTGTACTTTGTAGTCAACCAACATGGTTACCCATTTATATGACCGTTGCATTACGATTGGTCATTGAAATGAAAGTAGAAAATGTTATTCTCAGTAAAGAGAAAATCAACTTTGTAACCAGATTATTCCACTTGTTTGGATGTGAACCGGATAAGTTTCAAATGTAACCAAATGGTACTAGAAAGAGAAAACATGTTCTTTATGACAAACATGTATCGTAAACCGTTTAATCAGAGTTTAGAGAACGCATGTGTTTGAAAATGTATGTGTTGATTGTGTTTTAGACCTTTGGTTGTTCCTAAAATTTCATTTCCCCATGCTAATGTGCTTGACTGAGACTAATAAAAATGAAAATTTCATCATGTTCAACACTTTTATGAGAAATTTGTCAAAGTGGTGGAGAAGTGATCCGAAGCTTCGGATGTGAATAGTAAACCTTCGGATCATGTTTAAAAACACAAAGTTCCTTTTCAAGATGTATGATGACAGAACTTTTGTAGAGAATGGTTAGCCTTCGGATCTTGCCAACTTCTGATGTATCACATTCTCACCACTCTGATTAAAAGGAAACATAAGCCACATCATTTAATTAAAGCTGTCACATTTTGTCTTTTTCCCACATTCTCTCTCATAAACACAGCTACTTAAGAACACCTTTTGGGAAGCTAAACAAGTCTAAAATTTTTTGATGGCACCATTCTTTTCTCTGTAGAATTGTTTAGAAGAAATTAGGAATCACCATTTTCTGATCTTCTTAGAGTTCTTGTTGGGACTAAGAAATTATCATACAAAGCATTGTACCAACAAGAAAAATAATTCTCCTTCTTCTTTATGTTAACGTATTTTGCAGATAATTTTCTTTCAACAAAATTTCTTTGACTATTTCCAACTATAATTTTCGAATTAACAACAACTGAAGAATGTTTCTGTTTAGAAACCCATACCTTTTTCGTTTTTGGTTTCTTTTTCTTCCTTTTCTACTTCTTTGGCTTTTTATATTGACTTTTAGAGCAAGAGTACTCGTCTTTCTTCTTGATCTGACTTCCAAATGCCTTCGGTATCCATATGTTACGAGTTTGGTACTTCTGATCAACTTTTATGACGGGCTTTCAGTAATGCCTTCAAAAGAGTCTATAGATCTTGCAGAAATAGACTGAGTTTGTTTGGAGGGTTCTCCAACTTGAAAAACTTTAACTTTTGAATTTCTTGCTGATGAATGGTATATTTTAACTTCTGTGACTTGAGGTTCGGATTGATGATGATTAGTGATTTTCTGGTGAGAATAAGAAGTAGAGACTCCAGATCCGGACTTCTCTAACTCCCCCTCAACAAAATCATAATGAACTTCGGATTCTCCAAACTCCCCCTCAATCTTTGCATCTGAATAAACCTTTACTTTGAACTCCCCTTCAACAATAACACATTTTTCTTCAGATGGGAGATTAAATACATATTCAAAGCATACTTTTTCACTTTCAAAAATAAGAACAGATTCTACAGCATCTTCACGAACTTCAAGAACATTTGAATTTTCAATAAGAGAAACATACTTTCTGATACATTCTACTTTGTCTTTTCTTTGTTTCTCTTCGAATTCATCAAGAACATTTAGCATTCGGTTAAACAAAGATTTGTTCAATTCATGCTTTAAATGATGAAATATTAATTTTCCGGAATAATCTCTAACACAAGAAGAAATAAGAGCATCGTTTGTAATTTTGAGATCTTCCGAAACGAATCCAAGAAATTGTTCTAGATTCACTCTATACTTCGTATCATCAATTGCAACTAACCATGTTTCAAAATCATTTTCTCCTATTTCATATTTAATAATAATACCACTAACAATTCTGAAAGAATTCTAGTAAGAGAAAGCTGATCGGAAGCGTTTTTAGAGAGAGAAAACGGACCTGAAACAGATCTAGAGAGAGAAAATGAATCTGGAACGACTATTAAAAATAAATTTTTAAATTTCTTCTTCTACTAACCTTTCTGAATAAAAAACAAGAACAGATCTGGAAACAATTCGTCTATGACTCTGAATCTGGTATTAAAACTTCAGATCTGGAAAAAAACCGCTCTTATACCACTTGTTAGGATCTAAAACGACGAACTGAACAATAAACGCGTAAAATCAAACATAATATGACAAAAATATATGAATAGAAACGGTGCAGAATGCTTGATTAATCTGGTTTGTGTACAAGGATAGTGCTCCTAAATACAAAACGTAACGAGCAACTTGAATAAGTGCTAAAACGACTCAAAGCCTAATCTGTATTTTCGTCACACTATATTACGCCATTAAAAAGGTCATTTATCCTAAACATACATAAATTATAAGGACTCAAAACCCTAGCCCATAATGACATAAATCGCTGAACGGCTCATGGGCTTCAACATATTAGACCGCTTCTGAATCTGCACATCATAATATCTGTCATATAAATAAAATAAATGTCGCTCCCTCAGTTTCATTATTTTAAACCCAACAATGACTAAAAGGACATTCTAAGAGTACTTGAGAACCACTAAGAGAATGTATATGGGTTAATCAGTTTTCAAGAAGATCTTTATGTAAAGAGCTACATAAGATGCTGACTTCAAAACACATAAATATAATTGTGAATTATAAATGGACTATAACTTCATTATGAATGAAGAATGAGTTTTGTTGGAATTAGTTTCAAGCAAAACATAATAATCCAATCCACTACAAAATAGAATATACCGCTACTTCCGAAGTTGCATTCTAATATGATTGGGTGTATAGGCTGACTGAAAAATTACGTTTAGTCCTTCCATCTAGGGATCACCTAAAAATCTTTTATTATTTCGAGAATGTACTTGATCAAGCTAAAAGATACTAAGATGCATCTAAACACCAATCATGCTCTCCAAGATAATCAATTATACTTAGAATAAAGTTGATTATCGGGACGATCGTATTCATAAAATTCATACAAATTAAATTTAGTATTTGGATGTTGGAACAATCTAAGCAACGTTTATTGTAATGAATTGATGTACTGGATATGATATTTTCATTAAATAATTGTTGTGTTCTATATTAGAATGTTTAATCCTTGAGTAACCTGGTTATTCTAAATGTCCATAGTCGTTCATAGTTGTAGGAGCATCTATGAGGCAATACTAATATGAATGGATTGGTTGATTTTCATGGAGATAAAAATAGCAAAGGGTTGCAACCAAAATTCATAGGTACTTGATTAGAGAATAAGTATTCGACAAGACCCGCATTAAAATCACTTTATGGATCGTTGTCAATAGTGATATTTGATTAAGGTAATATCTTTGTATTCTTCGACCTGAGATACATATTTCGGACATGAGTGTAGGAATTCTTGTGCTTTGACATGATTTAACATTGTTCCGTAAAAAGCAGTTATATGGGCCATCGTTGGGTATTGTATGAACTACATCATAGGCGTATGTTGTCAAGATGAGATTTGTTCCTCCTATTCGTTGAGAGTTAGACATCTAAGGCCTTACTCAAAAGTTGGACACCATATGAGATTGATTGTGATCCATGTCTCATGTTCAAAATGATGTCTGTAACAAAAGGATAATTGATATTAATACCTTATAACCAATTGTGGCTTGGAGCACGTGGAATTGGTTGTTGCTGGATGACACCTCGTCATGTGTTACTGGGGGCAGTGATCTATTGCTAGATGTCAACCACTATGTATGTCAATCTATAATGAATCTTGTGCAAGTGGGAGATTGTTGGATCTGTATGCTCAAGAATCATTTTAGAATGATAGTTTCCTTTAACATATGATCATATAGGGTCACACCTTAAGCAAGTTGGCATATATTGAATATTTATTATTTATTAATACGATAATTAACAAATAATCAACTCTTGTCTATAATTAGGAGATAATTATTATTTTATGAAAATAATAAATTAAGAGAGTAAAAACTAGTTATTATACCATATAGTATGATTTAATAAGTCATGTACAAGTTTTTGGATACTTTTCCACTCAACTTTGTAGTTACATGAGTATATCTAGTTTGGGAAACTAGATTATTTTTCTCTCTTCTTGGCCAATTAGTCAAAGGGATGGGGAGGTTGTTTGCCTACCTCCCTCTTACACAACCCATGTTTCTTACATGTCATCACTTGGCATTTATTAGAGGTATGAGTCTTAGATCTTATATATGGGTATATAAGAAGTGTAAGACAAAAAAACCAACTCGTTTTTCTCTCATTCCTTGATGAAATTCGTTCACCTCCTTCTCCTACCCTCTCTTGCTTTTTCTTTTGTAGCTAGTAGCAAGTTTGGTGGTTCTAAGTGCTTCTCATTTAGTGTTTAATTGTGTTAAGCACTTAAAGGCTTAAGAAGTCACTTATACAAAAGGGAACTAGCATTCCTAGTGCCTCAATCAGGTTGATGGATACATTATACAGGAACTCTACTTTGAGTTCTCTTGTCATCTTCATCAACTCCCCAAAACCAAGTGGGATCAAAGTTTTCAAATGCTATTTTCTTTTCATCCTATGGTTGTCAAATAATCTTTCTAAGTTATGTAATTTGATACTCTTGGTGATTTTGTTAAAATGATCTTAAAATAATTGTTATTTAAAACCGCTTCCGTTTGCCGCTTAAAATTATTTTACGCAAAATAATCGTTTTAGCTTATCAAAACTCATCATATTACGGTGTTCGGATTTTCTCTATTATTCGGCATTATATGAGTTGTTAAGAATTTTTATCAAACTTTTTTTATGATTCATATAGAGCCATGCGTGTTCAATAACTAAAATCTTTAAATTTCCGCATTCATGTATCATCATGAACACCAATATTCCAAATCCATGTCCTTCGAACATAGTTTGCTGCAATTAAACCCATTAAAAGCCGTCTAAAAGATTAACAAATTTGTAAAAAATATAGTACAAAGAATCATGAATGATTCATCAGATTTCTCGTTTCGCCATACCCACCAAATCGAAAATAAGAGAATGCATTTGCCCTCTATCTGATTAAAAGTTTTACAAGTTAACTTCAAAAATTCATGACTTCCGGAGCAAGCTCTAACAACCTAAGCAAAGAACTTGGTACAAACTTTCTAGCAAACAAGAAGCAGACTCTTGTGCGCTCTCCATTATACATACACTTGGTTCCATTCTGCATTTGTCTCAACAAAGAAACCGTCACCTCCCATTTTCCAAACTTGTATGGATGAGGTCCACCTTTTGACCAGTCAACATATGTTAACGTTCGATCAGAATTATCTTCCTTGAACTCTATATACAAGAATGTCGGGATGTAATGCTCGTCTGAATAACAAGCAGGCTTGCAATAGTCTCGAAACAATGGGTAATATTTCCGGTCACAGATAATCTCTAGGGCTAGGTGGCGGTCAACTTCGAACCACTGGGAACCTTTTCTCCATTGATCTAATGTGACCGCTGGTTCCATGTTGTGATCATATCGTCCACGCCCAACAGGACCCTCTTTGTCATAGCACTCCACAAATGTCTGTCTGGAGTTAATGAGATATGGGTAGATAGTTGAGAAGTTGTAAAGAGGAATGCATGCCTCAGAAAGAAGGACAAATCTTTCGTTATTGAAATCAAGTAATGCACTGGCTAATAGACGCCTCTCAGCTTCCACCATACTTATTTCTCCCCACGTAACGACCTGCATCATGTATTGTGATATGTTATTTTTCAAGTTGTAATTGTGATCTATATATTTGAATTAGACTATTTGATTCGTGTATTTGAATATTTGGAAAGGTTAGAATTAAAAACGAATTAAAATTTTACATTTTGGATTGGTTTTGGTTACGAAAATATCAGATAGTCCGAATACGGAATAAAATTTTAATATTCATTTACATATATTTTTTAATTAAAAAAATATAAGACATTTGTATAAATTGGACATGAATATAATATATATATATATATATATATATATATATATATATATATATATATATATATATATATATATATATATATATATATATATATATATATATATATATATATATATATATATATATATATATATATCATTATAGATATATATCTTATATTCATGTCCAATTTATACAAATGTCTTATATTTTTTTAATGCCAAATAACTTTGACGTCTGCCTTTATGTCTAGGTTACATTTATTTTAATTTGCAGATCAATTTGATTTCTAGTAGAGTTATATATACTTTTTCGAATGTGGTTACCATTTGAAAACGGAATTGCAAAAATAGTACAACCGAATTGTAATTTGGTTGGTTCAGATCGTATTAAAAATTAGTTTGAAATGTTCGGATCCATATATATTGAAAACCAAATTCAATTTGGATTTACTTGATCGGATTCGATATCGATGCAAACAAACACCTCTATAAAAATCTATAATTATTGGATTATTAGAATTGGCAAAAAGAAGAGGATGTTGCATTTTTATGGACGAAATTTTATTGTATTACATATTCTCTATGCCAGGGGAGCATTACATATATTGTGTATGTGAAGAAATTTTATTGAATTGTCGTGGTGATGCAGTTGATGTGAGAATTTGGTGAAAGTCAAAGATGAAAACAACTTAAAGCCAAATACAAAAAGAGATTTGACACAGGACTACATAACATACCTCACTCGGAATTCTTCTTCCTTGAAACATTGGTTCAGGAGCCACTTCACCAACAAAATATGGTTGAGTATGAACATAAATGGAGTAAAAGCCCTTGTAACCACGAAAGAACCTTGCCCAAAGGGGTGATAATGGCAACCTTCCTCTTACTAAATACATGAATGCAACCTTTGGTGTCTTCTTGAATGGAGTCTTACGTATTCTAGGAACCATCGATGCTCTCCAAAACAACTCATCGTCTTTCATTCTGTGCAAAAACGCACTCGTCGCAGATGGCTTTGGTGTTTCTGTTGGCTCTTTTGGTTCTCTAATCGTTCTGGGGGTGTAGTTGGTTACGACGATATTGGTAGGAGGAGTGATGCTCTGGGTTTTGTTTTGCATTTGGGGATTTATAGGGTAGAGTCCTGACCGTTGATTATCAATTATGGTAGAAGGAACTTCGAACGAGAAAAGTTGCTTAGATTTTGAGTTTAATGGTATACTATAAAGGCAAAAGATTAGTGTGGCCCCAAGTCCTATGCCGCATACAAGTATCAGAAAATAATGAGCTAATGTTTTGAGATGTATTTGTCGAATTTCCTTCTTCATCTAGAGACAAAATACTCGTGAACCTAAAACAAGAAATGAGAAACGTGTTCCAAGAGACTGGATCCTTCCTTACAGTCGATCGCTACAAAACTTGAAAGATTTGTTTTTCTTTCCACAAAAACTCGACGAATTATGAATGTTATTTACAGAAACGGTTTTCTATGTTTATTTGATGCTATAACGCATAGAATGATCCGTTTATATATGGATGTAATTCTCACTCGATGGAAAACGTATTACATTCACCAAGCCTATAACTATCGGACACTAGAAAACAACTATATCTTTCCTGGGTAAGTCTCCTCATGAAATGTGAAAGGGGATCAAGAATAAGACACAACATTGTAATCATCTATGGGGATAAGCTGGAAACAAAGGACAACTGTAAAAATAGACCTAAGATCACAACCTTTTAATCTACCCAGAGACATGCTAAAGTTAATAGAAAGGGATTTTCTTTGTTTTTATGAATAAGGAACACAACGATGAAATGTTGTGAAATCCACCCAAAGGAATACACCCACAAACTGATGATGGAGGAAACGAGGAAAGAGATCGGGGAAGAGAGAGGAGAGTGGTGCCATGTGTTACTTACTAGTCCAAAGGTAGGTATTAAATCCACAAATTCAGGGTGGCCAACAAGTTGTCTCATTCGTTGGTAAGGCTTGCAGTTTTTTTGGGTCTAAATGTCGACTTCCCAAAAGACGAAAGGGGAGTCCAATGTATTAAAAAAAAAAAAAAAAAAAAAGTGGTAATATCAAATTTCGTCCATTTTCGATTTGCAAGGGATGTGACTTCTTGCGTAACATATCTTAATTAGAAGAAAATCAATAATCTTAATAAAAAAAATAAAAAACATAATGTATTTGAGAGATGTGCATGATCGAGAAGAAAAAAAATCAAGAGAAAATAAGGAGCAAGGAACACAAGTCAATAAAAAAAAGGGTAAATTGCATAAAAGTCACTAACTTTTTCAATTTTCTCGATTTTGACACTGCATTTTTAATTTTTGCAATTAAGTCATTATGTTTTCCAAAAAGTTGCGAAAATGACCATATGACTGGATGGCAACAGGTTACTAGGTCATATGGTCAGATTTGCAATTTTTTAGAAAACCTAATGACTTAATAGCAAAAATAAAAAAACATAGTGTCAAAATCTAGACATCTGAAAAAGTTAGCGACTTTTCGGTAAGGTGACCTTGTTTTCGGTAAATATGAAAACGAACCATTTAATATTGTTGTTTTGGGACCAAATTAACCAAACCGATTAAACGTTCAAATAAGATTAGACGAACCATTTAATTGTAATTCCTAATGCTATCATTTCTATTAGGAAAAAAATGGTGTTATATAATCTAATATAAAAATAAGTATATATTTAATATTAATTTTTAAACGGTTTACAATTTCAAACCGAAATTTTTTAACAAAACCAAACCCGAACCGCCAAACCGATTAAAGGCTATCACCAACTCGAAAACTGAACCGTAACCGAATAACCCGAACCCGAAAAGTCGCTAACTTTTTCAGATGTCTAGATTTTGACACTATGTTTTTTTATTTTTGCTATTAAGTCATTAGGTTTTCTGGAAAATTGCAAATCTGACCATATAACCTGGTAACCTGTTGTCATCCAGTCATATGGTCATTTTCGCAACTTTTTGGAAAACATAATGACTTAATTGCAATTTTCTGAAAACATAACGACTTAATTGCAAAAATTAAAAATGCAGTGTCAAAATCGAGAAAATTAGAAAAGTTAGTGACTTTTATGCAATTTACCCTAAAAAAAAACAAACAGGGGACAGAGAGTCACTGTTTAGTAAGATACCACCATATTGGCATATTTGGTCATATATTTGGTCATTGTATTAGCTAATTAAGAAAAAAAACATTATATTTTAGTATTTTTTCTGGTTTAATCATCAATTTTTTTATTTTTTCTAATAAAACTATCAATTTTTACAAGTCAATAAAAAAACAAATAAGGGGCAGAGAGTCACTATTTAGTAAGATACCACCATATTGCATATTTGGTCATATATTTGGTCATTGTATCAGCAACATACGAAAAAAAAACTATATTTTAGCATTTTTTTTTCTGGTTTAACCATCAATTTTTTCATTTTTTCTAATAAAACCATCAATTTTTAGAAAAAATTTCAACCAGACCATTATGACCTGAATATGCCGGTAACAAAAGCTTAGATAAATCTTTTTATCAAAAATGGGTGGTTTTTCCGAATCTAAAAAACTCATGGGTAACCCGAATTTTTCGCAAAATATAGTGCTTTTTCATAATTAGTCCTAGATAATGTTTACACTTTAATTTATATAATTTCGAAAAAAAACTATATTTCATCATTTTTCTGGTTTAACCATGAACTTTTCATTTCTTCTGATAAACCACCAATTTTTTGAAAAAATTTTAGCACCGCCATTATGACCGAAAGAACCGATAACAATGGCATCGGTGAAACGTTTTACCAAAAATTAATGGTTTTTTTTCAAATCCTTTAAAAATTGGTGGTTAAACCGAACTTTTTGCAAAATATAGTTTTTTTTCGTAATTAATCCTTGTATTAATGGAGCAAATACACGATGAAAGGGTGAAGATTAAAAAATATATCGTGTGTCACATTATTGCTTCAATGTTTCATTTGTCTTCTACTTCGTATTTCACCTTTCTTTTCTCCTTATCTTTTTCTTCCTTTTGCTTTCTTTGTCTTTTTTTCTTTTTGATTTCTCTCCATTTCCTGAAAGATCTTCTCTCTCAAAAAACACATGTTCGCTCTCTTTGAGAGATACATGCTTTAGATCATCAACGGGTCACCATTCCACCATTAGAATGATTGATTCCACTGTCATGGTGGATTTGGAGAGAAATGGGACCCTAACTTGATGAAGTATTATTCTATGATTTTAAATCTCCCATGGAGTTGTATCTAGATATAAGAGTTGGAATAGATTCAAATCCATGATTCCATATTTACAGAAGAGTTAAATATATGTCTATGATTTGCTTTTTACATTATTCCATTGGATGTTATGGTGTTGCAATGAGTTCAATCAATGATTCCATTGGTGATTCTCCATTGATATGTACTAACATAATTGTTAAATCAAAGTTTATTCACAAAAAGTGGTTTCACCCATTAAAATGAAAGCAATAAAGGTGTTTAGAACTGTTTGAAACTCTAGAAAGTACCAAATAATTACTTACGTCTCATAAGTCCTTTATTGTACGTGGAATCGTGTATTGAATGGTGGAATCATGAATGTGGTTGGAATTGCACTTGTTTTTGGTTTAATAAAATCATTGAAATTTTTTTATCTAAAGTCATTCAAATTGGAACACAAATGTTGATGATTTATAGCTATTAAGAGCTTTTGTTTTTCATGGGAACCTATAGTGCTTCAAATTGGTTAAACAACTTCCAAATGTCAAAATCATGTAAATCAAGTACCAAGCTGTTAGTACACATTTAGGACCTTTAAAAATGGTTTAGAAGTGTTTGAAATTAGTTTGTTCAATCCTCGACCAAAATCTGTAAGAAAATGAAGGTTTGATGGGTGACTCTGTCGAGTGATTTCCATTAGGAAGCTTGAATCAGTCGAGTATTTGATTGTGGGTGGTCAAAAGTGTCAAACTTGATTTAGTCATAGGTTTTGCATACGAACTCCAACTTGATGTAGGTTTTCTGCTATGTTCTACAAAGAACTTAAGGATTACATTAGAAAAATAAAATATTACTTTTCACATTAAGAGTTTAATAAGTGACTTATTAGACCATAGAGAAGTGGAATGTGTAAGGATATTCTTGAAGACTTGAGGTAAGTTACCAAGAGTATAGGTCCCTATATGGTATTTTAAATGTTTTTGAATTTTGTTTCATAACATATACTTTTATGTGATATATAGCTAATATAAGTATTTTGTGGATTTCATGAAATGTTCTTTTGGAAGATGTTTCTATTATCAAATAGGGAGTTGTATTAATGTTAAAATGATTTAAGCATCCTACTTGTGTATTCACATCAGATAGCTTATGACTTTTAGTGACACTCATGAATATTCCGCAGTGGCCCAATATAATGATAGCAATATAATGAAAGATTGGTGGAAAAGGGCATTTATACATAGTGTTAACTTATCTAGAGTGTTTTGTGCTAATCATACATGTCCTGAAACTTAGCCAAATATAAGTTTCACTATTAGATTCGCTTAAGGATTGGAAGTAGGTGCATATGCATTTCATCCTTTCCTTTTCATTATAATAATTGAATTTGATCGTTGCTATCTTGTTTATCCCCAATTTAGTTATTGTAATTTAACCCTTCAATATTAAGTTGTATATATCAATGAATGACATGTTGACATTATTAAGGTTACCTAAGATTTGAAAACATTTTAAGGGTCTTTACATTGGGATTTGATGATTTCCATAATCCTTTACCCTCTAAAGATTGACCCTATGTATACTCATTAGTCTTTCCAAGCCTAACATATATTTTGACGGTATTCAGGTTGGAGGTTTTATGAAGACCAATACTATATATAACTTGTAAATATTTAAAAGAATTTGTAATTTAGCATATATTCAATTTAAGTTTTTTAATTTAAACTATTGTTTCTGTTTTATCTTGTATACCCTCATATGACCTAACCAATTGTAATTTTTAAGAACTTAAGGTTTTTGGACCAAATTCCACAACTCATAATTTTTAAAAGACTTCTGATTTATAAAACAAATAGAATGATTTTTTAAATAACCATTTCATTTAGTTCCACACAAGGGGTGCTACAATTTGGTATCATAGTGTAACAACTTTATATCTAAATATAAAATACCACATCACACTTGTTTAGCAAAGTTCCTAAAAACATTGCATCCATATAACCAAAAACATCATCCTACAATGCATCATAACATCATTATATGTCAAATAATTGTCATTTACATTTCAAAAGGAGGCTTATATAACATCCATAAGTTTATTTATAAATGATAAGTCTGTATATTCATTCAAAATGTTCGAAAGACTTGCATTTTCTAGTTTATTCATGATAAAAGCTATGCTAGCTCTATACCCTTAGAATTTGAGGTTGTACCTAAAATTCATTGTAACTTAACATAAAGCTAAGCTTAGGATCTAAGTGAGTAACTAACTAACAAAAATTAGCTCATTATTAATAATTAATGAGTCAAACTTCATAATATTGTTTAACTAATAAGAAGTCAACAATATATAATCCATTGCATACCATTATAATTACAAATAGTAAGTGCTCCTTGTTAGACACATATTTTTCATATCTCAGAAAATTATAAGTTTCAATCTATCTACCAATAGTCCGAAGGGAGTGAAACCTGTAGGATGCAAATGGATTTTCAAAAAGAAGGACGAAATTCAGGGTGTTGAACCATCTCGTTTCAAGGCTAGGTTGGTGGCTAAGGGGTTTTCTCATAAAGAAGGGATCGCTTATCACGAGGTGTTCTCACTGGCCGTGAAGCATAAGACGATCCAGGTTCTTTTGGCTATGGTAAGTGTTTTCAATATGGAGCCTAAACAGTTAGATGTGAAGACGGCATTCTTCATGGAAGCCTCAATGAGAAAATATATATGTCACAACCGGAGGGATTCCTTCGTCTGGAGGATGATCAGGTATGTTTGTTGAAGAAATCTTTGTATGGTTTGAAGCAGTCTCCTAGGCAGTGGTACAAGAAGTTTGATCCATTTATGACTTCGCATGGGTACAACCGGAATCTATATGACAACTGTGTCTACTCGAAGATGTTATCTGAATGTTCGTTTATATACCTTCTGTTATATGTTGATGACATGCTCATTGGGGCAGTAATATGGTCGAAGTAAGAACTTGAAACTGCTCCTGGAAAGTGAGTTTGAAATGAAGGATTTGGGTGGTGCAAAGAAGATACTCGAAATGGAGATCAGGCGTGACCGGAAGCGTGGACTGTTGTATGTGTCTTAGAAAAGCTATATTAAGAAAGTACTTAAGTCATTCCGATTTAATCAGTCCAATCCAGTTGGAACTCATTTGGCAGCACACTTTAAGTTGAACCGAAGCCAAATTCCAACCTCGGCCGGAGAGAAGAATTACATGTCGACGGTTCCTTATGCTAGTGCAGTAGGACATGTATGCAGTGGTCTGTACAAGACCGGACTTGGCTCATGCGGTGAGTGTGGTGAGTAGGCTTAGGGGAAATCCGGGGAAGACTCACGGGGAGGCAATAAAGTGGATTATGTGTTACTTAAAAGGAATGACTGACATATGCTTGGTGTTTGGTGTGAATGGTGATGACCATTCGCTGATCGGGTATGTAGGCTCAAACTATGGGGGTGATTTGATGAAAAGAATATCACTGACGTGTTATGTGTTTACATTCTTCGGATGTATTGTGAGTTGGAAGTTAACATTGCAAGCCATTATTGCCTCGTCTACAACCGAAGCGGAGTACATGTCATTGACCGAAGGTGTGAAGGAATGTACATGGCTACATAGTCTAGTGCAGAGTCTTGGTATGATGGTGGAGAAGCCTTCCTTGTTCTGTGATAGCCAAAGCACTTTGTATCTCGTAAAGAATCCAATGTATCATGAGAAGACAAAACATATTGATGTTCGGTTGAACTTCATTAGGGACATTTTGGAGGAAGAAAAGTTCATCATTGAAAAGATTGATATCAAGGAGAACCCGGCGGATATGTTGACGAAGTCGTTGTCCTTGGATAAGTTCAGGTACTACCTGGAACATATTGATGTACGCAAGGGGTAAGTCCTTTCTTCAGGGGCACCAAAGGCAAGGTGAAGAGGAAGTTCTTGGTTTTCTGGAAGTGTGTTTGGAATGATCAAGTTAAGGTGGGGATTGTAAGTGTAACTCAAGATTCATGACTCCGAACCGAAGCATAGTAGGAATCGAAGCGGGCACTCCGGTCTTGTCCGAAGATCAGTCCTATGGTTGCGAGGATGATAGGAGACTTCGTTCTATTCAGGAGAAGCGGTTTATGGTCGTGGCTGTAAATCCGGTCAATCCATTGCCTGGTCTGATGGCATGGATTGAGGAGGCTGCAGACCGTAGGTTGTCTTACGAGTTTGTATTTAATCTGGAACCGAGGCGAACAGAAGGAAATGTTGTCATGTTCATATGTGGAGCGAAGTTAAGTATGCAGCAGATGCCCTTGTCTGGAGCATGCATGGAATCCGGAGTGAATAAGTCATTGACTGATCTTCGGTTTGGATTGTCTACCCATGTTGAAAATGAGAGTTTGACTTTTGGTGTTGTTGACCTCAAGGAGGCATGGTGCAGGATCTTGTCAACGGATTTTCGAGGATCTGATCGCTTAACCCATCCCTCTAGGGTGGTGGTTAGGTTTTGTAGACCATACTCCTATGTATAGTGTTAATCATTTAATTGGTACTATGTATAGTGAGTGTCTTTACCTAGATTTAGGTGAGTGCTTTCATTAGAGTGAATCAATCTTTGCTACCTTGTAAACTTGTATTATTTCCCAGCTAGAAATGAAGAATACTTTCCTTGTCGGTGGACGTGGTTATCTTGGACCAAACCACGTTAAATTCTTGTGTCGTTTGCGTGTCTGATTTGTGTTAACCATTCTGCGCGTCTTCTCGGTCTCGTCGTCAATAGGGTCTGTATCTTGTTATAGTCGTCACCAACCGGTTGAATAGATCCGTCCATCCCGATAATTTGAAATAGTTGTTCTGACAATTGGGCAATGTACGTGAACAAATGTAGAAACTACCGTCATGAGTATAGTGAATATTGTTTGTTTATTCAAACTGGACATCTTTCCATAGGACTAAACCATCGTCATCAACACGAACTTGAATGTTCGATTCATTGGATCGTCATATAGAGTCGTCACTATAAACTTTGAGCACCCCTGGATAGTCATCAACCTCTATCTTCGTCATTGTAAACTAAATAAGTTTAGGGACTATTTAAAACAAAAAATGAAAGTTGATAGGGCTACAAGGTCATTTTCCTAACTTTTAACCTGGAAACCTGCTGAGAGAACTTAATGGACAGCTAAAAATTATCCTTATTCACCTAAAAGGCAAAAAAAAAAAATAAATAAAATAAAATAAAAAATTATAACCTTTTAAATCAACAACCAATAGTTGGTTGGGCTGCAGTAACATTTTACCTAATATATCAACGGTCTAAAGATAAATGGTATTTGGATTACAGGTTCTCAAAAAATCAAACATGAAGCTCTCAAGTCTTTTGCATCTAAATTCACTAGAACGATAAAGTCCAGACCGACATTTCACAATGATAAATTCTGCAAACCGTCATCCGCCTGAAACATATCCATATCTCAGGAACAACCTATTTCCCTTGATGAGGTTAAATCTGCAATCTGAAACCGCGGGTCTAAAAAAACCACCCGACCTAATGCCTTTTCTTATGTTATTCTTAAAAAGAATTGGAATACAATAGGAGGCGACTTTTAGACTAAATTTAAGCAATTTGAGGCTACACATCACCATCGTCCCCAAAATTCATGATCTAATTATGCTCAATGATTTTCATCCAATAAGTGTTATTAGGTGTTTATACAAAACTATTACCAAAATTTTAGCTGAAAGACTAAATTCGTAAAATAGTTTAATGAAGTACAAAATTCTATTGCAAACAAATAACAAAACCCGCAATATTTCATAGAAAAAAACCAGGAAATTTTCAGTATAGAATGCTCTACAATCAAACCCATCTCAAAAAGAATATGTATACAAGCATACAAGAAACATTACAAAAAGTCCAAAAGCAAACTGACATTGATGTCAAATATCACCTCAATTTATGCAAACAAATTTAGTAAAAAAAAAAAACACTACAAAAGAAAATCAGGTATTACCGGATTTTGAACAGCCACATTAACACCTCCATCTGCTCTTTGTCTCCCTTTATGTCTCCCACCACTTTTCTTTTTACTCCTTTCACCATTTTCTTCAACATTCTTATGTTTTTTTTTACTTTTTCTTCTACTCGAATCACCAATTTCAGATTTACCATCTTTCAAATGTGAGTCATGTGACTTCCCTTTATAAGATGAACTTTCATTACCTAATAAAACATCTCTCACAGCTCCAGAAATCAAATCATCATTCGATTCCGTTTTCGCCCTTGTAACCGTAAACTTCTCTCCTTCATCAAGTTTGACCACAACGGGTCTTGGTCTTGGTACGTTTGACTTTCTTTTAAGCACTAAAGATTCTTCTGTAAGCCTAACAAGATCTTCCACATCATTATCTTTTTGATTATTCGGATCATTAGCAGGTGGGAAATTTCTGGAATCATTTTCTGGGATATCAGAAGGAAGATAAAACAACCCGTGTTTCTTTCTATGTTTAGAAAGTAATGACGTGGACGTGGATTCAACACCCGACATTTCGGAAGATTCTTCGTTTTGCTGACTGGACACGTAGTCAACATCAGTCAAAACATGTTTCACAAGAGAAAAAGATTCACTTACTGGGATGTTCACATTCGCGCAAATTGTGTCCAAATTTCCGAGATTTTCCTCGAGAAATAACCCGTCGGGGATCACTACACGTTCTTGAGCGGTTAAAGAAACCGGACCAAGATCTTCCGAGAGAGCATCGTTGATTAATCTCACGATAATTGAAGTTTTGAAATCATTTTGATTTACTTCACGGGAGATTTCTTCTTGTGCTAATTTAGCTAACCCGAGAACGTTTCTAACTCGTTCGTGTACTTCAACATCGTGGGTTTCAGTCAATGGGGTCAAAGATGTTACCACAAGAGTCAACATGTTGACCGTTGACTCTTTAGTAAACAAATTGGAAAAAGTTTTTGTTTCACCTTCACCTTCAGATTCTGAATATGTGAAATCGGGTTCATCGATAACTCTTGAAAGAGATGAATTTGTAGGAAAGAGGAAAGAATGAAGGCAAAAGCTTAGTACTTTGAATAAAGAGTGAATATATAAAGCTTTTATTGAAGGAGATAAGAGATTCGTTCGTGGTTGTAATAAAGCTTCAATGATCTCGAACGGGTTCTTTGAAAACCGAATATATTCACCTGAAATCCACGCGGATGCGGATAATATTCGATGAATTGACGGGTTTCCGAGTAAAGCAGGATCGATTAATAAGTCACGGCCCACACGAACGAGTTCTGGTCGGACATCTTTGACCCTCATGCCAATGTCGATTAATTGGTACTCGATTTCTTCTCCGTTTTGGCAATGTGGGATTCTTGCCATTTCGCCTAGAAGTGAGACGTACCAATCGAAATCGATGATGATTTCGTAGACGTTTCTTGAACAAGTTGTTAACATTGATCTGAGAATTTCGTTGGAGAATTCGGGGTCGGATTTGAGAGCGTACCCGATTAAAACTCGAGAGATTTCGGTGACGTTATCATCGGAAACCATTGACATTACGAGTCTTAATGCTTCGAGTCTTATGTTTCGATCAACATCGCTTAAGGATTTTATGACAACTTCTTTGTTTTCGAGTACGGCCCATAAGTGATTTGGTGCAACGAGTAAGAGTCCTTGTAATCCAAGATACTTGAGATTTAGATCGGTGTCTAACAAGAATTCTTTGATTTTTGATACAGCGAGTTTAACAGCGAATTCGTAGTCATGGAAACTAGTTACGATTGTTCTTACGCACTCGAAGATCAAAGATTTGGCCTCACTTCGCTTCATGAGATCACAAATTGGTTCAACGACTTTCTTTGCTAATCTAGGTTCTAATTTAGCAAGTTTAGCGAAGATTTTCAGTACCTTGATTAACACCCAATTGTTCCTTGAATCGACTAGAATCCTGTAAAATTCTGGTGCAAGGGGGAGATAGGATCTTGGTTCTTTACTAGCAAGCTCACAGAATACGCCAACAGTGGCAGCAAGTGTTTGGGCATTATCGGTGCTCTCTAAATTTTCAACTAATCGTTTGAAACAAACCCTTACAGCGTCAGGGTATTGGCTGAAAACCATCAATAAACACGCAATTGATTTCTTTCTGATGAAATTCTTACTTGACGTCAATAGAGTGAAGATATCCGGAGTTAAATCACGCGCAAAATCCGGTGTACAGATGACGGAGAGGCACTCTAAAGCAAGGCTTACCTCGTGTTGGTTGGCGGAGGAAAGGTCTTTGCGGAGCTGATTAGTCAGGAGGAGGAGGACGTCGGTGGAAGGACGGAAGGAAAGGGATGCGGCGAGGTAACCGGTTTTTTTGTGGAGAAAATAGGGGGAGGAGGTGAGTTCTACGGCGTGGAAGGCGGCCCACGACATGTCGACGCCGTGGAGGGAGTGGAGATAAGTGAGTTTCTGGACGGCAGTGGATTTGGTTTGTAAGTCTGTGGATTTGATTTCGCGGCGGATCTCATCGAGGGATTTCGAGATGAAGGAGGATTGGGCGGCGCCGGGAGTATGAAGGCGGATACCTTTGATTAGATCGTCGAGGGTGCGTTGGAAGAGGGAGTCCATGAGTGAAGGACCACCACCGCCACCGCCACCGCCGCTGCCACCGGACATTGTTTTGGTAGAATCGGCAATCGGAATTCAACAAAACTGTAACGAATGGGGAGGCTGTGTGGCGGGGGCCGGATCCGTCCGTCTGCTAACAGAATGGGTTTAGACCCTTGAAATCGATGAGAAGTAGCAGTACATGGCTGTTTTTTTAATTAGTTTTAGGAAATCACAAGTTCGGTCCCTACACTATATACCACCGTAAATTGCTGCCCCTTAATTTCGTCGATGGATTTTAGTTTTTTTTTTTTTTTTTTTTTTGGACTAGCGAATACAATTTCACCTTGAGCATACTCAGTTGTGCTAATCCGGGTCGGCATTTAGCCGGCGGCGGCACTCTAAAGCAAGGCTTACCTCGTGTTGGTTCAACCACATGTGTATTGGACGGGGATTGAACCCCAGATCTTTACTCATATGGGTATATAACTTGGGTGCCTCGATGGCTTTTGTCAATGGATTTTAGCTAAAGTCCTGTTGTTGAGTTTAATAATAATGAAGTGAATGGGAAAAATGCACCATTATAATCTATACCAAAATTATTTACTTCTTCAACACCTTTAGATATTCTTTCTAATGATTGTGAAATAGATCTAGATTTAAAAATACAAGACTGGAGTAATATAATGGATATACAAATTCAAGTAACAGATGAACTTAGAAATTTACACCCAAGTAATTTCTTGAGCTATATTATGCACACACAAGGAAATGTATATTATTTCCTTTCATCATTACATGAGGAAGAGAAATCTGGCATAACAACTACGGATGCAATGGAAACTTTTACAAACGTATTAAATAAGATTCTCTAAGAATTCGTAAGAAAAAAGGTAAAAGATAATGAATCAAATGAAGCCTTTAGACTTAAAGCACTGTGACACTTAACAAATTTAAGAATTAATTATTGCAAGGTAATGAGACAATTGGGTCATTCTGCAAGGTGATGAGACAATTTTTAGTATATATACATATGAATCCTCAATAACTTCTTAAAACTATAGCAACCCTTTGTACAAACATATGAATATAATATTGTTAATCATCTATCCAGAGGAATTATAGAAATTCCTAAAATAAAACAATTCGATCTTATCAAAATAATTAACAAGACGTTGGTTTTCAATTACGAATGCTATTAACAATAACAAAAGATATTGCAGAAAAACAACTAGAATAAGTATGTAGTGAAAATCTATTAGATCAATCAAAAATCATAAATGATCAAGAAAGTATTTACTAAAAGATTCTAAAACATAAATCAATGTACCTAATAGAATATCATATAGTGTAAAAGATGTAAATGAATTTAAAACCGAGTGTAGTCATCTTTTAGAAAAATGAATAAAAGATAAAGTACGAGACATACGCTGCGTCGGCTTTTTATGTAGAAAATAATAATGAAATAAAACAGGAAAAATGAAGAATGGTTATTAATTATTAAAAAAATAAATGATGCTACTATTGGAGGTTCATATAAGTTGACAAGAAAAAAAGATATAATTTATAAAAATTAAAAGGAAATAGACACTTTTATACATTCGATGCAAAATCAGGATATTGGCAATTAGGATTACATGAAAACACAAAACCACTAACTACTTTCTCATGTCCACCTAAGGTTGTGTTTAATAGTTGCTGACTGAGTTAGATCTGACTGAGTCAGAGGCCTGACTGAGTTAGAAGCTCGGACTGAAATCATGCTGTTTGATTATGTGTTTGATTATGCATCTGACTGAATATGTTGAATGATGAAAATGACCATAATACCCTTCTATTCTATCTTTTGTTGGATTTGATAAAATTGAATGACACAAACAATTTCAGCAAAAGAAACATCCAAAAGTTCACATATACTTTTCTAATTTCAAAAAATAGACAAGGATATGTAATTATAATCATTATTTTCTGATTTCACCAAATGGCCAAGAACAAACGTGACAACAATCTGATTTCAGAAAACAGACAAGGATATGTAATTATTATCATAATGTTATGATTTCACCAAATGCCCAAGAAGAAATGTGCAACAATCTGATCAATACACCAACAATCTAATTTCATAATGTGATTTCAGCAAAGATTTCAACAAACAAACAATTTTCAGCAATCTGATTTCAAGAAACAAACTAGAAACAAACAAATTTCAACAATCTGATTTCAAGAAATACACTAGAAACAAACAAATTTCAACAATATAATCTCAAGAAACAACCTAGAAACAACCAACTTTCAGCAATCTGATTTCAAAACACACCCTACAAACAACGAATTTCAGAAAAATATGAAATCAACAGTTGCTCTAAACAACTAAGAACAAAAGAAAATACATACCTGTCGTAGCAGCAGAACTGAGAACGGCGGCGATGCTTTGGACGGAGGCGATGGCGGATCCCTTCCACAGACCTGCCGGCGACGACTCACAGAGGAGAGACGAGGAGTTGGTGGATGTGACTGGTTCAACGAAAGAAGCGGAGATGTTGGTGCCGGAAAATCGATGGAGGCGGGGAAAGGGCAAAAATAGGATATGCGTATTTTATTTCTTAGTCAGTGAATTTGTATCCCTTGGACCGGCTAGTAAGATGTCTTGGACCGAGTAAGATGTTTTTTTGGGCTTATCAAACGGTCTAACTCGGACTGAGTCAGACATTGCCTCTTACTGACCCAGTAAGAGGTAAATCAAACACAACCTAAGAAACATTACGAATGAAATGTTTTACGATTGATCTTAAACAAACACCAACTATATATCAAATATTTATGGATTCAACTCTAAACGGATTGGGCCATATATGTCTTGCATATATTGACGATATTATTGTCTTTACAGAGGGGAATGAACGGTTACATCTTGAAGCAGTTATGTTGGGTGTTGAAATCAATCAAGAGTTGAATAATGACTATTGTTCTAGCAATTATGTAAGGGTTTAACAATCATGCACGAGTAATATAAAGCAAATAGATAAACAAAGTGAATTGGATAACATGTGCCGAATGCTTGATTATAAACTTAGGGTTTTACAATGGGGTTTTTACAATCGCCATTCAACACGGTATGGTATCACTGATATTTATACTAAATCAGTGATACGCATAGTACAATACTTTTCAGAGAATATTCTATCAGATGTATTATCCAATAGAATGATAGGATCGTGTAACACGTAGTGTGCAACCACGCGTGCACCTTGGTTTGACAGCTGTGAAGTCTTCGGATCCTCCAGGTGATACCCTTCGGAGTCTTTAGACTTCGGGGTCTTCTATTCGTTTATTACTTCGGGGTTTTACTTCAAAAGGTCTTCTGAAATAACTTCGGATACGTCAGCACTTCATCACAATTATTCTCAACAAGTTATTAAAGTTTTGCAAAGAATTATAGAAAAAGGTTTAATTTTATCAAAAATGAAATCTAAACTATTACAAACTAAAGTTCAGTATCTAGGATTAAAAATTGAACAAAATGGACAACTTTCTTTAGCAAATAACATTCGATAAAAATTGTATATTCCCTAATAAATTAGAAAATCGGAAACAAATACAATGTTTTCTTGGTTGTCTAAATTGTATTGTAGGACAAGGTTTTCTAAATAACCTATTAAATGAAAGAAAAATATTACAAAAGAAAATATCAAAAGAAATATCATGGTCATGGACCAATGAAGACACCATTTTAGTATAATATATCAAGCAAAAAGTTCATGTTATTACCAACTTTATGCAATCCGTAACCGGTAGACTTTTTAATAGTCGAAACAGATGCATCAATGGATACATGGGCAAGATACCTAAAAGCAATTTTACATGGTAAAGTATTACTGGGTTTAAATAGTGAGGTAAACCTTTAATATAACCCATCATAAGTAAATAGTGATACAAACGTATCACCGAAAGTAAAAAGTGCTACAAATGTATCGTCAAGAGTATATAGTGATATCAATGTATCGTCGGAAGTATTAAAAAGTGATCAATATGAGAAAAAAAATATGTAAGCATGTATCGGGAACATTTTCCTAAACATAACAAAATTACAGTACACATGATAGAGAAACATTGGCAAACTTAAAGACTTTGAATAAATGAGCATTTGAACTCCTAAACAAGATTTGAACTTCGAACAGATTCAAAATATATGTTAAGATTTTGGCGATACAAGTTACAAGAAGACTACTTTCGAGGAAGAATAATTTGTTGGCATTTGCAGTTACATCAATTTCATCCTTACCTAGGTATATAAAAAGCAAAAACAATCATATAGCAAATACATCGATGAGAGAATGGAAGCCATCTTGAAGCAGATCAACAGCAGCTCAAACAGAAGCAACATCAAAAAGCAGTCATGATAAAACAATTAGACGCAATCAACAAATAAGAAAAACAACTTTTGCAAACACTACAAATATTATCATCACAATCCACATGTGTCAAAAATGAAATCGAAAAATCAACAGGAATTTCTACATCACCAAAAGAACCCGGAACGATACAAATATCATGAGAAGAAATCGAAAACAACTAGAAAAAATGATCATCACTCTTCAATTCACAAGACTTCCCAAGCATCCATAAACCAAACAATAATGAAGCAAAGAAGTGGTACGTTATTTTTAATGGACCACACAAAGGAATTTACAATGACTAGGGGATAGCAAATTGTCACATCGTTGGAAAAAGTGTTACACACAAAAGCTATAAAATGAAAGTTGAAGTTGAAGTAGCATATAAAGAAGCATATAATATAGTTGCTATAGAAAATGGTCAACGATCTTCGAAAATAGTTTTACTCGAAACGCCTCAAAAAGTTACAACCATACCTCGCTCACAAAATCAACTAAATGCAAAAGCAGCATTAGACACAATTCCATCAACCAAAGAAAAAGAACACATGATGAAGCCCACAACTGAAAATTTGCTAAGCTATCTATGGGAGAGCCTTGTTTCATACACTGAAATGCATTCTTTAATGAAGTTCTTTTCGGTAATCAAACAACCCGGTCCGAAAGCAGTATTTCTAGCCAATTTCACAGATCCAATGATGTAACATCCCAAATTTTATAGTAAATTTCAAAAAATTTAAATAACACATTTCCATTAAATAACACTCATTTTAATATAAATATTTGAAACTCAACATCTTTATTTAATAAAAAACATTCAATATCAAATCAAAACCAACAAAACCAATAGTGGAAGTCAAACTAGATAAAGTCAACTCAAAATAAATGTCCAAAGAAAGCAGCATGAGTGTGTATGTGTCACGCCTTGCCATCTTTCGTACCTGTAAATAGTGGTTTGGAAGGGAAAAGATAAACAAAGCTTAGTGAATTAAACACAACAAAGCATATCCATCACATATACTCTACCCCTATCATAGGCACATAACACAATAAAGGCACACAACACAAACAAGGCTCACAGCACAACAACAGCGCATAGCATGATCACAGCACCCTGCTCAATCATGGTACACATCACAACTACAGTGGACAACATGATCATGGCACCTAGCTCAATCATGGTACATAGCATAACATGATCATGACATCCAGCTCAATCATGGTACATAGCACAACCACAGTGCACAACATGATCATGACACCTAACTCAATCATGGTACACGATACAACTATAGCACATAGCCTGATCATGGCACCCAGCTCAATCATGGCTTACTCTGTACCCACTCCCACATCCACACACCTACTATAATTTCCCATAGCACCCACTCCCACATCCACACACCTACTATAATTTCCCATAGCCTAGTACTACCCACCTACATTCTAAACAACACACACGCAGTATAGTGAAGGATGTATAACTTCAATACAGCATAGTGACGAATTCACCTTATAGACAGTAGTATGTTACCACAAAATCAAGGTAGCAATCAAGGTCTCTCTTCCTTGAAACAACCTACATTCCCATAAGTACCACTACTTTGAACGTAAATTGTATATTCCTATATAATTCCTTATAATTGTTTTATTTTCCATTATTCTCTTGCACCATGTCTCACACATGAACCCCTTAACTCCTCATTTTCATTTTAATAAAAATTATAGTTATTAGACACCTTTATTCATATTTTATAAGTATTAGATACTCATTTTCTTCACCCATGATCTATGGAACTTGACAGCAATGCTGAAATTTTAACCAAGTTGCAAAGTTTATGACTTTGAACCAAGGAATAAAATCAGGTTTTGAGAAAAATCATGCATAAACTATACACTAAGACAAGACTCCAGGGTCTGACCTCAGGTTATTTTCATTTTCCTAGAATAAATGGTGAATTTCCAAAGTGAAACGATTTGATCAGTCAACTCACTAGACCACCCTCTAAAGAAAAAACCCAAGATCAAAATGGGGTAAGACCTGGGTTTCTGGTTTTTGGTATGAACCAACTAGACCCCTAACCCGAATTACGTTCACTCCTTGTCCGCATTTTGTACAATTTATAATGAATTTTGCAAAACAGATTACACAATTCATGACAGTCCTAGACCAGTAAGTGAAGATGGTCAATTCCAATCGACCTAGGTTTTGAATCAGCTCATACCCTTTTAAGATAACAAACTAGACTCAATTACCAATTCAGCGACATAAAAGCTTGACCTAAATAGATATTCCCACGATGTAATATGATTTTACAAAGATGATGCAACAGTAATGGATTTTTTTACAATCACATAATATGTCATTAGGGTTTGGGTTTTTAAAATGAAGCTTTGGGACATGAACATTAGACCCAAATCATAGGAGACTACTTAAGAAGACACCACGCATACACACACCTCACAGTGGAGGTGTGGTGGTGGTGATGGCCATACTTAGAAGACAATAGAGAAGTGGGAGAACAGAGTAATGGTTACCTTCTACCACACGAATTTACACAGCTACCACCCTTGATCTCTTGGTCACCCTCCCTCTTCTCGATCACTAAGCACACCCCATCACCCTTCTTCTTCCCACCCCATCCTACGGCAGCAGGAGCAACAGAAGAATAAGAAAACAAGAGAGAGAATATATATGCACAAGAAAGGATATTACCAAAAGTAGATCATTACTTATGGTATGAGAGGTTTATGGAGCGTAAGAGAGTGTGGAATGGGCACGAGTGAGGAGCCAAGGCCTAGGGCTGGCCTTTCCTCACCTCGTCGACCAACAAAACACAAAAAACGCAGCCCAAATAGCTTGTTGTTTGGTTTTTGTTTAACCCACAAACTAACTTTTCCAGCATTTGAAGTTTCCAACAATGACATTTAACCCCCTCCAACTTATATTTAATTCCTAGGATTATTATTCTTCTTCTTCTTATTATTATATTTAATATTACTGTTATTCGCTAGAAATAATGAATTCGTTGAAAACAACGTATCAGGAAACGGGTGTTATAACTCTCCTCTACTTATAACAATTTCGTCTCCGAAATTCAACTCTAACGCCTCTCGGTCAAAACGCCACAATCTTTCCTACAACTCATAAATATCATGAAGTGGCATACTGATGGTATAGTTGGCAACAAAATAAAAAAACCTCATTTCAATTTTTTTTTAAAAAAACTTGAAAGTGAAGTTGTTTGGGCCTGGGGCTTTCTCACTTCCACAACTCTAAACACCATTAATTGTATTGGTGGCGCCTACTAATATTAAGTATTTTAGTCATCGTTGAGTCCTATTCTGAGTGAAATTATATCGTATAAACTATGGTATTACTCGCTTTTCGTGTCTAGTGCTTGTGTGTGAAAAAAGATATAAACAGGGGCTAAAGACGTACAAAATGAAGAAATTTTGAATAAAGACCACTTTCAGTCGAAAAGACACGCGCGTCGCAAACAGAGGAGCACGTGCGTCGCGGAAAGTAAAGGATCATATGACGACTTGAAATTCAAACAGCGAGAAACGGGGATATGGATAAGGGCGCGACGCGGGTTTCGCCTTTGCGCGCCACGATTAGCTTGATTTTTCAACTATAAATAGAGGTATCTAGGTCGAGTTTCTGGAGCGAAGAACAGACCCAAAGGTTGAACCTAGGCTTCTTCGACTCGTGATTTCAGAATTCAATAGTCATAAGTTGGTATTTTCTTGTTTTTCATTTATTTTAGTATTTTATAGTTTTAGTTATCGCTTGATTCCATCGATTATGGATTGTAGAATCTGTTGAGACGTGTTTGGTTTGGGATATTTTCGAAGTCAGAACCTTGTGGCTTCTGGATTTGGTTCTCGTTTAATATAATCATTTGGTTTGAAGTTAATTTGTGTTTTCGGTATTGGTTTATGTTTATTTGCTTATTGGATGGTTTTGGATTGTTAAATGCTTCTGATTTTCTGGAATATACTCCTGGAATCAGAAAGTAATTTTGGTTTGGAGTTTGGAATTGTTTAGTTTAGTTAATGCTAGTTTTAGTTTTCGGTATTTCATTTTATCGGTTTTCGGGAAGTGTAAGGAACACCACCAACCATAGTGTGACACTATAGTTTGGTTTATTCTAACATTATATTTTAACCACTTTACTCCCACGGATCAACCCTCGCTGCTACTATACTAGTGTGCATGTAAGGTTTAATTTTCTATTTTTGACTGCATAACGACCTAGGCCTGTCAAATTTTGGCGCCGTTGCCGGGGAGTTGTGCGCTTAAATTAGAGTGTCAGTGGGTTGTTTTCTGATTTTGATTTTAGTTTTTGGTTATTTAGTTGAATTAGTAATTTGAGTTTTAGTTTTGACGGTCGTTTGCACTTGTGCATGCGTACACGTCGAGGTGAGCAATCATCGCCTCTTTTGTTTGATTCTGAGATTGAACGAACAGCGCGCAGAAATTGTGTGCGTTGGCGCTTGATCAATATGAGTCCAGATAATGTTACAGTTGAGGACATTATCAATGAGCCAACGGGTGATGTAATGGGGGAAGCATCATTTATACCCCCAGTTTCATCAGAATTTCATATAGGTGTTGGATTAGGTGTCTAAGCCATGACTTATAGTTTGTATTTATCTTATTAATAGAAGCAAAGTCCATTTGGGTTGCCCTTATAACTAGAGGTTTAGTAGAGAGTTCAGTAAAGAGAAAGGTTGATTTATTAAATGTTTAATAAATAAATAGAAATAAAATAAATAGTTTATTATATATTAATGTGATAATATATTAATTAGAAACTATATTAATTAATCAGAAATTAATCTAGAATTAATTGGATTTAATTTAGTGATTAATTTAATTAATTAAAAGTGTAGGGACTGGTTTTCTAATTATTCAATAGTTGAATAATGACTAGCCAGTGGAAGCCATGAAGGTGGCGAGATTATGAGGAGAGCCTCCATAATCTCGAAACCCTAATTATGGTTTTAAAAGGCTTGGTCCAAGTGGAAAAAGTCTTTTCCAAATTGGGCTCCTCTAGGGTTTTGACTGTCACCAACTGGAGGCTATAAATAGAGAAGCATGGGAACCCTAAAACCTGCACCACCCTTACTCTGTCTCTATGGAATTTCGATCTCCTCCTCTTACTCTTGGGTGTGATCTCATTTGAGGCAGGATACTTGTGCTGCTGGTTTCAAGATCAAAACTAAAGGTTAGGTTTTCTTAATTATTTTCTTTAGAAATTATTATTGGCCTTTAGGTTTTGTTGTATGTTCAAAGATAGAAAAACATAGATCCTTTTCTAGGTTGCATGTGACCTTAGGATTATTAGTTCATAGATTGCAGAAAACCTTTCAGTGGTATCAGAGCTTTTGGTTGTTTTTCTGATTGAATTGCTATAACTGTTTTATTTGATAAAGGGTTTATTGAAATTTAAAACCCTTTGGAAGGCCAAATCGATTTTATGGCTAGGGTTTTGAAAAACCCTAGCCTCCACCCCTTATTTGCGATTTTGCTTGCTAGGGTTTTGCAGGTTTCTTATTTTTGGTAATTTTGATTAATTAATAAATGGGAACCTTAAACCCAGTTGCTTGCAATTTTCGAAATTAAAGGGTTTAAGATAGGATTAAATTAATTTGATTAATTTGTGATGCCTATCTAGATTTAATTAATTTAATTAATTGTTTAATTAAAAGATAAATTAAATCATTTAAAGGTTTAAATTTAATTTTAAAATTAAAGAGTTAATTTTCGAAAATTAAAAGATTAAACCAGAAATATTTTAAAAGTTTAAAATGCATCTTATATGTATTAAAATTAAAAGTTAATATTATATGTATAAGATAAACTGGTTAATCAAATCAATAGTAGGCCTCATTCACAAAACTGGTTTATAAAGAGGGTATAAGGAGACTACATATAAAATGGCGGTCTAATGGGTGTTCACTCTCACCCACCGCTCCCCTGATCAGTGGAGTGTCATTAGCCGAACGGGTTTGATAGGACCGCTTAATCTCATTAAAAGTATAATGTTATTAATGAAAGTACTAAAACATTTCATAAAATCCCAATCTAGTTACTTTAGGAAAAATGTGAATTGATGCTAATCCATGAAATTGCACATTGCACTTTATGAAACATTGGTGGAGCGTGTGTGGTTTACCGACACACCAATAGGGGTTCATAAAGAGTTGCAATGAGTTTCTCAATCCTACCATTGTTGATGGAGCGTGTGTGGTTTACCGGCACGTCAATTAGAGATGGTAATTGACTTTGAGAGTACCAAGCTAATTTGCACGGTTATTCACATCCAGTTTGTGATCCTGGGCATCCTAGTCACAAACAGTGGAGCATATCCGAGATTAAACATGCTATTGAACAATTCAATAAATCTCAAAAGAACTAGAAATTCCATTATAATATGATTATCTTCCGCGGTGGAATTGGCTGAATCGTCATTCACTTACCTTTATAAAATTTACAATTAGATTACGACATCCCTCTTCTAAATTGTGAATTGTTATAGTTGGGTCCTAGCCTTATTATTATATTGGGTTAATATTAAGGATTATATATATCTAATTAAAACTACCTTCTTTTATAGATGTCTTCCGCTGACCAATCCGTTCCCCACTCCAACAACAGTAACGTCACTTCAATCCTCTCGTTGTGTTCTAAAGTGACATTGGATGGCACTAACTACAACGACTGGATCAGAAACATAAAGATGGCTCTGAGGTTTGAGAACAAAGAGTATGTTCTTGATACGGAGCTAATTGAAGTTGACCCCGACACAGCTACTCTCGAGGAGTATACCTCGTACAAAAAACGTTATGATGATGCGACCAAAGTGGCATGCATCATGATTGCTACAATGAAACCCAAATTGCAAAGAATCTACGAGGACTACTGGCCCTATGAGATGCACAAGGACCTTGTAGAAAAGTTCCGCAAGCGAGCGCGTGTCGAGAGGTGCGAAGTGGTCCTAGCCTTCACGAACAGCAAGCCAAAGGACGAAGAGTCCGTCTGCACTCACGTGCAAAGGATCCAAGGTTACGTGGACAGGCTAAGGAAGTTGGGTATGCAAGTCGATGAGGAGTTGGCCGTTGACATAATGCTTAACTCCTTACCGAGTTCTAATGACCAGTTCACACTGGCGTATCATTTGAACAACACTCAGACCTCTTTGGCTGAGTTGCATGGCATGCTTCAAACTGCAGAAGATGGGCTAAAGGGTAAAACTGTACCCTCAGTGAGCCAGCCTGTCTTGGCAATTGGCCATGGCAAGGAAAGAAAAGGAAGGGCCCTCCCAAGCAGAATTGGAGAGAAAAGGTTCAAGTCGGGTCGTCTAGCAACGGCCCAAGAGCCAAGTCTTCCGGCATTCCTCATGTCACTAATCCCAAAGATGCCGACTGATTTTATTGCAAAGAGAAGGGTCACTAGAAAAGAAGTTGCCCAAAGTACTTGCAAGACATTAAGGATGGCAAAGTAAAGCCATCATCAGCAGGTACTTACACTATATCTAAAAACTCATCATCTTCATGTTCTTGGGTCCTTGACACCGTATGTGGTTTTCACATTTGTTCCGATTTGCAGGGCCTAAAGGAAAGTAGGGAGGTGGAGCACAGTAGATTGAACCTGATCATGGGCAATAGGCAAACGTCACATGTTACCAAGATCGGTGTCTATAGATTAGTGCTTAGTAATGGTGTTAGTTTAGATTTACTGAATTGTTGCTATTCGCTAGATATGACAAGAAACATAATTTCATTTCATGCATTGTTCAGACAAGGTTTTCATTATTCTTTTAATAATTTGAATGGTTCAATTTCTGTTTTTAAGAATGATGTATTTACTTTTGAAGCTTTACCTTGTGATGGTGTGTATGAAACAGTTATTTGTGTTGACAATTTAGGAAATGGTGTGTTACATATTGATTCCTCTAGTGGTGTTGAAAGGCGTGCTTGTGGCACTGTCGTCTTGGGCACATCAACAAGAAACGCATCACCCAACTCTAAAAGGATGGAGTGTTGGAATCATTTGACCTAAAGTCGGATGATGTATGCGAATCTTGTTTGTTGGGTAAGATGACAAAATCACCTTTCAAAGGGTCTTTTGAAAGAGGTGAAGGTCTGTTGGATATCATACATACAGATATGTGTGGACCCTTCAGATATGTGACATTTACTGAAGATTATAGTAGATATGGGTATATCTACTTAATTAAGCACAAATCAAATACCTTTGAAAAATTCAAAGAGTTTAAAAATGAAGTTAAGAATCAATTGGGCAGGAAGATAAAGATGCTTAGATCCGACAGAGGCGGTGAGTATCTTAGTATCGAGTTCCTTGACTATCTAAAGGAATGTGGAATAGTTTCACAGCTATCACCTCCTAGAACACCACAGGTGAACGATGTAGCTGAGAGGCGTAACCGAACCCTGTTGGACATGGTTCGTTCCATGATGAGTCGAGCTTCTCTTCCCATCCACTTCTGGGGGTATGCCTTAGAGACTGTCGCCCATATCCTCAATCTTATCCCAACTAAGAAGGTTGCCAAAACACCTCATGAGATGTAGATGGGGAAAGTTCCCTCGTTGGCACATATCAAGGTCTGGGGTTGTGAGGCTTTTGTGAGACGAGAGACTCAAGACAAACTCACAGAAAGTAATGAGAGGTGTATATTTATCGGATACCCAAAACAGTCTTTTGGATACTTGTTCTACAGACCAAGCAAGGATGTGGTCTTTGTAGCTAGACGAGGAATCTTTCGAGAGAGAGAGCTCATATCCAAAGAGAACAGTGGGAGTACCGTTGATCTTGAAGAGATTCAAGAGACATCCGATGAAACAACCTTTGGAGAAACTAGCAACCAACAAGAGGAAGAGGTTCCTGTTGGTCCGACAGACGTCTTATTACCTCTTAGGCGTTCCGATAGAGTTAGCATGCCACCCGAGTTTTATGGTTTCCATATAACTACCGATGGTGACACATTTGTCAGTGATAGGACATTGACAAATTTGGATGAGCCAGCTAACTACTAGGAAGCAGTGGTGGACCCCGAGTCTGCTAAGTGGAAAGAGGCAATGGACATCGAGATCAAGTCCATGTATGACAATCAAGTTTGGAACTTGGTTGACAATCTGTCGGGTCGAAAGACAGTCGGGTGCAAGTGGATCTTCAAGAAAAAGACCGACATGGATGGAAAGGTACACACCTTTAAGGCTAGGTTGGTTGCGAAGGGATTCACTCAAACCCCAAGGGTTGATTATGATGAGACCTTCTCACCAGTAGCCAAGATTAAGTCTATTAGGATAATATTTGCCATAGCTGCATTTCATGACTATGAAATTTGGCAGATGGATGTCAAAATTGCTTTCCTTAACAGGAAGTTGACTGAGGATGTTTACATGAATCAGCCAGAGGGTTTTGTAGACACAAAGCATCCTAATAAGGTGTGTAAGCTTGAGAAATCAATCTACGGATTGAAACATGCTTCTCGCAGCTGGAATCTTTGTTTCCATGAGAAAGTCAAAGAGTTTGGTTTCTCTAGGAGTAAAGATGAGTCCTGTGTATATGTCATGGCTAGTGGGAGTATAGTCACTTTTCTGGTGTTGTATGTTGATGACATACTGCTCATGGGAAATGACATTCCAACCTTGCAAGATGTCAAGTCTTGGCTTGGGAAGTGTTTCGCCATGAAAGACATAGGAGAAGCTCCCTATATTCTCGGGATAAGAATACTGAGAGATAGAAAGAAGAATACTTAGTCAATGTACATACTAGGAAAAGGTACTAAAGAGGTTTAGTATGGAGAATTCCAAGAAGGGAAAGTTGCCTATCCAAAGTAATGTGAAGTTGAGTAAGACTCAAAGCCCGAGTACCGATGAGGAAATAGCTGAGATGAGTTGAGTACCTTACACTTTGGCGGTAGGGTCGATCATGTATGCTATGACATGTACTCGCCCCGACGTGTCCTTTGCTTTGAGCATGGTCAGTCGGTACCAGGGGAATCCTGGTAGAGCGCATTGGATAGATGTAAAGAATATACTCAAGTATCTGCAAAGGACGAAGAACGTGGTGTTAGTCCTTGGTGGTAGTGATACTTTGAGAGTTAGTGGATACACAGATGCCAGTTTCCAGACAGATAGAGACAATGGTCGGTCTCAATCGGGCTGGGTATTTCTTTTGAATGGGGGAGCGGTTACTTGGAAAAGTTCCAAGCAAGAGACGGTAGCTGATTCTACGTGCGAATCAGAGTACATAGTAGTGAGTGAAGCGTCAAAGGAAGAGGCTTGGCTGAAGAACTTTATCGGTGACCTTGGAGTAGTCTCGAGTATTCAGGAGCCTATGGAACTATTCTACGATAACGAAGAAGCGGTTGCTTTGACAAAGGAACCGAGAGACCATGGAAAGTCCAGACATATCGACAGAAAGTACCACTATATCAGACATAGAGTAGAAGAAGGTCACATCCATGTAAAGAGGGTATCATCTGAAGACAATCCTACAGATCCTTTGACAAAGGCTCTGAGTAGGATCAAGCACAATCAACATGCTAGGAGCATAGGATTGAGAGATGATATTAGTTTTTGTAATTAGATAGGTTTTGAAACTTGTAACAATATAAATGTAATTGACTTTGGCGATTTAATAATGGAGATTTATTAATGAGTATTGTTTACTGCTTTTGTCAATTGTTTATCATTGTGTTTCATCTTGCATGTTTACTTCCTGAGTAATTTGATTATTCAAATGTCCACAGTCGCTCATACTTTTTGGGAGTAAGTATGAACGAAGACGGTCATGAATTGGTTTGTAGATTGTCTAAGGAGTTAGACATAGCAATGGGATTGCTACAACGTTCATGAATACTTAGAAATAGAGATTTGAGTATTGGATAAACCCGCGCTCAATAGATTTCTTCATGGATTACATAACAAGCAATGTTGAGATGATAATATCTTATGATCTTAAAGTAGAGACATATGAGTTATAATTTGCAAGGAGGTTACTCATTGATAATATGAAAACGCATCGGTAACTCGATGTTATAAAGCGTGTTGTTGTGAGTGATTTTTCTGGTAAAAGATATAAGCATATGAGTCAAAGCTTATTTGTCCCTTGACCCTGATGGGAAACAGATATTTGTAGGCCTCTCGATGATTTTGAAGTTGAAGTGAAAGTGTTGGTCAACCAGGACTAAATTGATGTGTTCAATTAGTAGTCTTAGAGTCATATGCAAATCAAAAATCGAGAAACAGATTATCGGACCAAGATTGATCTTAATCCATGTCTTGAGTCTGAAAATATCTTGTTGGTCAGAGGATCATCTGATCACTTATCTATGGACAGAACTGACTGGGTCAGAGTTCAGCAGCAGTTTCTAGGAAGCTGAGATTTGTTGATTAATCTGAAGATAAATGGACAATTAAAGTCATAGACTTATCCAAGTGGGAGACTGTTGGATTAGGTGTCTAAGCCATGACTTTTAATTTGTATTTATCTTATTGATAGAAGCAAAGTTCATTTGGGTTACCCTCATAGCTAGAGGTTCGGTAGAGATTTCAGTAGAGAGAAAGGTTGATTTATTAAATGTTTAATAAATCAATAGAAATAAAATAAATAGTTTATTAATATATTAAAGTGATAATATTTTAATTAGAAACTATATTAATTAATCATAAATTAATATAGAATTAATTGGATTTAACTTAGTGATTAATTTAATTAATTAAAAGTGCAGGGACTGGTTTTGTAATTATCCAATAGTTGAATAATGACTGGCCAGTGGAAGCCATGAAGGTGGCGAGATTATGAGGAGAGCCTCCATAATCTCGAAACCCTAATTAGGGTTTTAAGAAACTTGGTCCAAGTGGAAAAAGGCTTTTCCAAATTAGGGCTCCTTTAGGGTTTTGACTGTCACCACCTGGAGGCTATAAATAGGGAACCCTGGGAACCCTAAAACCTGCGCCACCCTTACTCTATCTCTCTGGAATTTCGATCTCCTCCTATTGCTCTTGGGTGTGATCTCATTTGAGGCAGGACACTTGTGTTGCTGGCTTCAAGATCAAAACTAAAGGTTAGTTTTTCTCAATTATTTTCTTTAGAAATTATTATTGGCCTTTAGGTTTTGTTGTATGTTTAAAGATAGAAAAACATAGATCCTTTTCTAGGTTACATGTAAACTTAATATTATTAGTTCATAGATTGCAGAAAACCTTTCAATAGGTTCTACTAGTGCTAGTGGTGGTGCAGTTTCAGCCCCTGCACCCATACCATCATGCACTCAGCCTACTATTCCACCTTTGAGTCAACCAATTACCAACCCTGTTGGGAACCCTGCTTCTTCTGTGTTGACTTGGGGAGTGCCGACCCGAGATGGTACCCCACGTCCACGTCATCCGGTACAAGTTTCTCAACCGCAACCACAACACTAACCACCCATTTATAAACCTCAACCCCCTTTTCAACCCATACCACAACAACAACCTCAACCCCAATTACAACCGCAACAAACACCACAACAATACCAATATCAAGATGGAGATCCAGGCTATGATGATGAGGATGAAGGATGGATGCCAAACCATCCTGTACAGCAAAATCAACAATGGAACCGAGGTCGGGGACCTCCGAGACGCCAGCAATATCAACATCAACAGCAAGGGCAATGATACTATAACAACGAGTTATATAATGATAGTAATTTCGTTCCTCCTGTTGAGGGTGTCAATCCCTAACAAATGTGATCGGAACTGAATCCGACCAGTCATTGCTTAACTGCACTGGATTAGAGTACAGGGTAAGCAGGGTCGAACCACAAGGACACGGAGTTCAAACCTTATGCCTTAATAAAACGTAAAATAAAGGAGGGGGTTTGTATTACAAATAATAATAATATACTACAGAAACATGCAAATAGTAACTTTGAAGAAAATCAATAATAAAAAGGCCTAGTCGCGAGTCTTCAATGTTCAGCGTAATAAAATGAATCTGGTTGACGTGCTTGAGAATAAAATTCCTAGTTGGCTTTTGAAATTCATAAAATATATTCTTTATGAAAATAACTTGCTAAAATGTTTAGATAAAGGTCTGCTTATTACCTAAACCTAGTTTCATTTTACCCGACCTAAGGTCTGCTTATAGGCCGAATGCAGAAACCGCATAAGGTGTGCAAGTACCAATCAATGTCCAATTCTTCGTGTCCACTGGGAAGTGTGTGGACATATGACCAGATTCTAAACAAGGAATTGGACGCTTGGTTTTGTTAACAAACATCGACTATGCTCAGCGATTAGGTGCCTTACACAGTCAATTAACAGTGTTTGAAAAAGATCCAATTAAGATGGCCAGTCAAAAGTAATTCAAATTCAAAACTCAGATTGAAACAAGAACATGATCATTGGATTTATTCAAAAGCATTCATCAAACCGAATGTTTCAAATTATACACAGAACATATCCAAACTCAAGACTAGAATGCGGTTTCTAGCCAGACATGGCTAGAAATGAATCAAAAATACAAAATTGTAATAAAAAAACGTCTTACAAATGATAAAAATACGTAACCGAATCTCGAAAGTCATGATTTGGGCTTCAAAAACCTTCTAAAACTGCTTGGAAGTGTCTCGGTCGTGGCTAAAAAGCAGGGGCTGAACCACGATTCTGGCAGGAATTAACTGCTATTTATAGACTTCAAGGACATTAGCGTCGCTAATATATATATATATATATTAGCGTCGCTAATATTCAAAATCCACAAAACCAGGTCTTCGGTCAACGCAAGAATCTCGTCAGCTGATTTTTCTAAACAGCATGGATTAGCATCGCTAATCCCTTATAATTGTTCATTTTCAGCAACTTGTCACTTTTGGTCCCTGCTTGTTCCAACTTTGGTCCTTTTTCGCCCTTTTTGCTCCTTTTGCTTAAAAACCTGCATAATTGATATTTTCCAAGTAAAGTGAGTATTTTAGCCCTTTTTGGCTTAATTTATCTGTAAAAATACCCTGATATCGTATAAAATATGCATGAAATATTAGAATACCCCACACTTGGACTTTGCTTGTCCCCAAGCAAAATAGAGTTTTTCGGCCATTCAAAACAATTGCAATAACAATTCCCACGTCAATTACCCATATCCAAACTAATAAATACAAAAAGATTTTTAAATCATACAAGAATCATCAGCATATATGTGTGTTTGTCCTTTTTAACTGATTAATATTTTATTGAACTTCATTCCTGTAAGCAATAAATCCTTAATGTGCCTACTACTCATTTTTGCATTCCCTAGAAATATACCCTTCAAAAACTGCCTAGGCTCAAGACTTATTGCTAAGTTCCCAAGATTACGTTTTGCATTCACACATTTAAATGATTTCATTTATTTATTCCAATTGCTATTTAAGTATTGGTTTCTTAGATTTCGATAGCGTTGAATTCTTTGTATGGAAGGTCACCTATGCTGCACCAATTATTACCAATTTGCTCATTATTTGCACCTTGGGGCCTCACGACATTCCATGGAACTCTTGATTACAAATTTTCGACCCTAGATTGTACGGGGTATACTCATTCAAATTCCAAGGGCCGTTAAGGAAATCCCATGACTTTCTATGGCACCCGCGTAGCGAACTTTCGGCAACATTATCCCAAACTAGACGGTCTTAGGTAATGAGGTGAGGAAGACCACCATTTTCATGTCTACCGGTTCGAGTACCATAGGCCACATATTGGATTTTCCCTCATGAGTCTCGATCTTATGGTGTCTTTTCATCCTTTGGATGATTTATCGAGATTTTCTCGATTTTGCTTTATTTATTCGAGGCTTTTTCTTTCCTCAGTTTGGTAACAGCATAGGCTCTGTACTTTTGAAACCCAGGAACCTAACTCAATCTATTTTGGCTAGGACTTAGCTATATTTACTACTAAAATGACACCTTTTGAAAGATATCATGTGCTAAAAAGTTTTTAGAGGGGTTTATTTCGTCAACAATGCAAAACCATGTTGTAGGAACACACTAATTATCTACCAGCTTACAAGTCAAAAATTCAATTGGAAAAATAAACAGCCATATATACTACTTATGAAAGCTTAGTACAGCTCAAAAATCTATTCATATCCATTATTCCAGATGTATTTATATTTATTCATTCAATTTTGGGAATTTATTAAGGCAAAAATTTTAAAATTTGGCCAAATAAACCTAAATGCTTGTTTTAAGTGTAACGCCCCACCCCACACCTATTTCATACAATGTCCCCATTGTATATTTTGCATTAAATTAAAAAGGGAGAAAAGGGAACAGACTCCCCTGTGTGAGTTGCAGCTTTCACTTGTATGGGACAAGCTTTTCAGGTTTTGTGTTGAGCAATTCACGCTTCATAACAACTTTTTATCACAACCAAGAGATAAAAATAATAGTGGGAACGACCCCACACTTATTACGAGCGTAGTCTCGTTGGTATATCATTTTTGCTGTATTTGAAGCTTATTCAGTTGGATTCGTCTTTGCTTTCCAATTGCCCCTGTCAAAGTAGTTTAAAAGAAAGAAGAAAATAACAAAGAATAGAAAATAAAAATAAAAATAGATAGAAATAAAAAGAAATAATCATTAGAAAATAAAATTTTAAACAAAAACAAAAACCCAAAAATAAATTGTTCATAAAAAATCCAAAACCAAACAATCTAATATCATTTAACAATCTCCCTGCTCAGATGTTGCTATCGACATCTTCGGGCTCCCTGTTAGGAGGAGGTCGACGCGGTTGCACGTTAGAACGTGCCATCATCTGCTCCATACATTCTCCCATCCAATACATGTATTCTCTCTGGTCTTCTATCATCTTTTTCAATCTGCCAACTTCAGCTCTTAACTCTTGTACATCTGATGATAAACCAGCTAGCGATGTCACCTCTTCCTCTTCTGGATCTGAATCTGGTTAAGACGCTTCAACCCATCCACCCTGTGGAATGTGCGGATCAACCAAAACCGCTTTCCCGTCTTCCAACCTTAGGACCCCCATAGTGACCAGATCATCCTGTTGTAGTAGGACAACAGGAACACACTCGAATTGTTCCAAAACCTCTTCCCTTCCTAGACCATAAGATCGTGCCAATCGGGTGATATAATGACCTCTGTGAATGGGGCTATCTGGCTCTTCGCTATTAGCGATACGGTGCAGATAAGCTATAGGGGAGGTCGCATGTTCTCTTCCTTGAGATCATTATCCACATAAAATAGAGGTCAGCTTCCAAGATGCGTGTTACCTCGCTCCGTAGGGCGAAGGCAGTTACCACTAGTCGGTGTAACATTCGATGCGCGGGCGATCGGATGTGCCCTTCAAATCTGCCAAATTGACTGTAGTAGCCGTCACCTATGGTAGGCCAGAAGGTGGTGGCGTTGAACTGGGGCGGGAATTTGCGGCAGCAATGGCTAATGAAGTTGTGATATTCGTGGTTTGTGGCCACTTCGGTTGTGTATAGCTCGATTCTTTCTACAAACTCCATTAGGCTACATTGCCTTTCAATTCCATCAACAAGCTCTTTGTATGTGTTGCGTCCCTTCTTCTCGGAGTCTGTCGACGTTTAGAGTGGAAAGAAATTCCAAAATGAGCTCTTTGTATGTTGGCTCGTTTATGTGGAATATCTTCCACCACGCTGTGTCAATAAATTCGACAAATGCCCCTTCAGTCCACTCCTGTCGGGAAAGAGGATCTAACTGCTTATCGAGACCGGTCTCAATAGCTAGTTCCCAGTCAAGAACCTAGGAAGGCATGATTTCCCGCTCTCTCAGATTTCGAAGCTTTCTTAAAAATTCTTTTTTTATAGCAATCGAGGCGGGTGGTGGTGGGGCAAGAGATGTTACTAAAACGTTCGGGATGACTCACTTCCTTGGGGTGCAAACAATCTTCACCATCTGCACAAAAAACGAGAAAAAAAATTAGAAAACGGGGGCTGCTTGGCAGTTAGCGACGCTAACTCTTAATGTTAGCGCCGCTAAGTTTTTAGCGTCACTAATTTTTGCCATGTGAACAGTAGCGTTGCAAAAAAGGTGTACAGCACGAAATTTCGCTCAAAAATCTGATTTTTACGATCCAAAGCGTTTGCATTAACGAAATAAACATCCTAGAACTTCTAGAAATCAAACATATTCATAAATCATGGCTCAACTAGCTGTGGCAATGGGTTGGGTTGAGCTGTAAACAGGTCGACCTGTTTAATTAAATGGGTTGAAAATATGTACCCAACCCAACCTATTTGAGTAAACAGGTTGACGAATTTCAACCCAACCCAACCTTTCTAATAAATGGGTTGAAATCAGGTTGACCTGTTTAGCAGTTTTTTTAACCCAACCTGTTTAATAATTGGGTTGAACCTGGGTTGACCTGTTTAATAATCGGGTTGACCTGTTTAATAATTGGGTTGAACCTGGGTTGACCAATTTAAAGAGAAACTGAGACTCCACTTCTATTTTATGACCTCATCTTCTTGATATGAAAAGAATGCCAAATTAGGGTTTGAAAGAGAAACGAGAAGGCGACTCTAGGAGATAAGAAACTGAAAGTCCAATTTCATGTGAGAGAAGTGTAGGGAAGCGACAATAATAGGATACGTGTGTTGTAAGTTGACTAGTTTTTGGATTCCAAATAAAGCATTAAATACTAATTATCTAAATAAAAAATAATTATAATATAACAATTAATTAAATAGTAATACTATATATATATATATATATATATATATATATATATATATATATATATATATATATATATATATATATATATATATATATATATATAAACTTTTAATTGGGTTGGCGGGTTGAAATCAGGTTGAAAATTTCAACCCTAACATAACTCATCTAATTAAACGGGTTAAACAGGTTGACCCATTTAATTAAATGGGTTGAAACTCTCAACCCAACCAGCAATTTTTTGGGTTGGGTAGGCAGGTTGGGGTTGGAATTGTCATCCCTAGGCTCAACATCATCCCTATGTGGGTTTGATTGCAAGAAAATTCCAAGAACCTATCTATTAAAGAATAAAAACGCAAAAACGCTAAAAAGAGAATCAAAAACAGAGAAACATTTAATCTTAGATTTTGAGTGGAATAAGCCTTTGGATGCTAATTTTCGGAGTTTCAGAAGGTATAATGAGTCAAATTTCGGATTAGACTTAATATATAGACTCAACAAACTGAAAAGATAAAACATAACAACTTTTTTTATCCACAACGCAAATTAACGTCGCTAACTTTTAACGTTAGCATCGCTAATTGCTTCTCCACCTGATTCTCGCTGGTTTGTAGCACATTAGCGTCGAGATTGAGGGCTGAAGGGTTAGCGTCGCTAACCCCTAAAGTTAGCGGCGCTAATTTTCATTTTTCCACCATTTTTCGTTTTTTGTTCCTCCTTTGTCCCGTACGTGATGCTTTGGCTCGGGATTTTCCTAAAATAAATTAAAAACAAATAAAATCAACCAAAAACAATTAAAAATAACTTACAAATGCCCCGGTTGCCTCCCGGTTAGTGCCTCTGTTTAGTGTCGTCGGCCCGACCTCGAGCGGTTTGGATGTTTCATTCGATAATCTCCGGTACCTCCAGCTTTTCTTGGATCTTCTTTTCTTCCATGAAACCTTCATAAAACGGCTTTAACCTGTTTCCGTTTACCTTGAATATCTTATCCGTTTTCATGCTCCTTATTTCTATCTCTCCGTGATCGAATACATGTATGACCACAAACGGCCCTACCCATCTTGACCGCAACTTTCTAGGAAACCATTTGAGTCTAGAGTCATATAGCAGAACTTTCTGACCAACGCTGAAGTCCTTTTGTTTGATGTATTTATCGTGCAAGCGTTTGGTATTTTCTTTATACAACCTCGAACTCTCGTATGTGTCATCACGAAGTTCCTCAAGTTCTTGTAATTCCAACTTCCTATGCACCCCCGCTTCATCTATTTTCATATTCAACTTCTTGATTGCCCAGTATGCTCGATGTTCAAGCTCTACTGGCAAGTGACATGCTTTACCGTAGACTAAGCGGTAAGGAGACATACCTATAGGGGTCTTGTAAGCAGTCCTATAGGCCCATAAGGCATCATCCAGTCGGGCGCTCCAATCCTTGCGAGTCGTGTTCACAGATTTTTCAAGGACTTGTTTAATCTCGCGATTGGAGATTTCAGCTTGACCGTTTGTTTGCGGGTGATAAGCTATTGAGACTCGATGATGCACCCCATATATTTTCAAGAGAGTGTTGAATGCCTTATTCAGGAAGTGGGTGCCTTTATCACTTATTATGGCCCATGGAGTTCCAAACCTGCAAAAAATATTAATTCTCACAAAATCAATTACAATTTTAGCGTCGTAATTTCTTATAGTTTTCACCTCCACCCATTTAGAGACATAATCCACGGCCAGCAAGATGTATAGATTGCCAAAGGATGACGGGAACGGCCCCATAAAATCGATACCCCACACATCAAAGATTTCACACACTAAGATTGGGGTCAGTGGCGTTTGGTTCCTTGATGTTACCGCTCCAGTTCGTTGACATCTTTCACAATTCTTGCAATGTAGGTATGCATCCTTAAAAATACTCGGCCAATAGAGCCCGTACTCCAATACCTTCCTTGTTGTTCTTTGAGGACCGACGTGTCCTCCACATGCACGTTCATGGCAAAAGGAGAGAATAGAGGGCACCTCGTCACGATGAACGCACCTTCTAATTACTTGATCGGCCCCTTGCTTCCACAGATAGGGGTCATCCCAGATATATCGCCTCGCTTCAACCTTCAACTTTTCCTTTTGAGCTCTATTGAATTTGGGAGGGAATTGTCCCGATACCAGCTAGTTGCAAATGTCAACATACCAAGGTAATTCTTGAATCTTAAGAATGTGCTCATCAACGTCACGAATTGGCTCGGTCTCCCCTTGTGGTGTAATGCGGCTTAAATGGTCGGCTACCAGGTTTTCCTTTCCACTCTTGTCTTTAATTTCGATATCGAACTCTTGTAAAAAAAGGATCCATCGGATTAATCGTGGTTTCAAATCCTTTTTTGTTAGCAAATGTTTAATGGTAGCATGGTCTGTATAGATGATTACTTTGGCACACAAGAGATATTGCCGAAACTTCTCATGTGCAAAAACCACTGCTGAGAGTTCCTTTTCATTAGTAGAGTAATTGCCTTGAGCCTCGTCTAAAACTTTGACGCATAGTAGATGACATGATGAGCCCGATCAACTTTTTGTCCCAAGACATCCCCAATGGATGTGTTACTTGCATCACACATTATTTCAAACGGCAAGCTCCAATCAGGTGGTTGTATAATAGGAGACGACGTGAGCAAATTCTTCAAGTGATCAAATGCTCGCTTGCAGGCATCGTCAAACTTGAAATCAACGTCTTTCTGTAGAAGATGGCACATTGGAACCGTGATCTTTGAAAAATCTTTAATAACTCTTCTATAGAAGCTTACATGCCCCAGGAATGATCGAACTTCCCGAACATTCGTAGGATAGGGCAAATTCTTGATGACATCTATCTTCGCTTTGTCAACCTCTAGCCTATTTTTGGAAACTACGTGTCCCAAAATCAATCCCTTGTCCACCATAAAGTGACACTTTTCGTAATTGAGGAAAAGATCTGTGTCGATGCACCTTTGTAGGATTTTTGTGAGATTTTCTAAGCAGTGGTTGAATGAGTCTCCATATACAGTGAAATCATCCATGAAGACTTCAATTATCTCTTCTACATATTCAGAGAAAATACTACCATACATCTCTGAAACGTGGTCGGTGCATTGCATAGGCCAAAGGGCATCCTTCTATAAGCAAACGTGCCAAAGGGGCACATGAAGGTCGTCTTCTCCTGGTCTTCGGGTGCTATAGGGATTTGATGGAATCTATAGAATCCATCCAAACAGCAATAATGTGATTTCGCTGCCAGTCTTTCGAACATTTGATCAATGAAAGGCAATGGGAAATGATCTTTTCTGGTTGCAGCGTTCAATTTCATGTATTCTATGCATGCTCTCCACCCATTTTGCACTCGAGTGGGTACCAGGTCTCCATCTTCATTTTCCACCACGGTAACCCCAACCTTTTTGGGAACTACTTGGACTGGGCTTACCTATTTACTGTCAGAAATGGGATATATCATCCCAGCGTTCAACAACTTCATTATCTAGCGTTCAACAACTTCATTATCTCTTTCTTGACCACCTCCATCATAGGTGGATTCAATCTCCTTTGTGGTTGTCTTGATGGCTTATAATCATCCTCCATCAAAATTTTGTACATGCATAAGGAAGGACTCAACCCTTTTATATCAGTGATCGTCCACCCTATCGCTTTCTTGTATCGTTTTAGGAGGTTAATTAGCTCCTCCTCTTCCTTTTCTTTCAATTTGTTTGAAACGATGACAGGGAGTGTCTCCTCGTTTCCCAAGTAGGCATATTTAAGATGCTCGGGCAAAGTTTTGAGCTGAGCTTCGGTGCTTTAACTACTGAAGGAAGTATCTTTTTATTTGAAATGGGAAGTTGCATCGTGACCTGTTTGTTTTTTAGGTCCTTTCTTTCCTCCACTGCCTTCACCACTGTTTTCAGATCTTCATTTAGCTCATACTTTTCTGGCAATTCTTTCATCTTCTCCTCATCCAAATCGTTATTCAAAACCAAACTCAAGGGGTCGCTGCTGACTAACTTAAAGAGTTCCCCAGCAAGAGGTTTGATGACATCTACGAAATTTAAAGAGTGAACATCGGTTGGGTACCTTATGGCTTCGTAGATGTTGAAGTTGATGACCTCTCCGTCGAATTCCATGGACCAGGTACCAGCAAAAACATCAATTTTCATTCTTGCAGTTTCCAAGAACGACCTCCCTAGTAGGATCAAGTTTAGATTGGGATTGTCTTCATCCCCCATATCAAGAACATAGAAATCAGCTGGAAAGACAAGATGATTGACTTGGACAAGTACATCCTCCAATACTCCTTTAGGATGCACCACTGAACGATTCGCAAGTTGAACAATGACCCCAATCTTTGTTAGGGTCCCAATACCAATTTCTTTGTACACAGAATAAGGCAAGACATTGATTGAAGCTCCCAGATCAAGCATTGCTTTTGGAACATGCAGGTTACCTAGTTTGCACGGTACGGTGAAAACACCAGGATCTTTGCATTTCTTTGGCATCCGTCTTTACAAAACTGCGGATGCGTTTTCTCCAACTTTGACTGTCTCGTTCCCCCTTCAACTTTTTCTTTGATGTACACAGCTCTTTGAGGAACTTAGCGTACCTAGGTACCTGTTTAATAGCCTCCAGGAGGGGAATGTTCACTTCAACTTTTCTAAAGATCTCCAATATCTCATTCTCCTCCTTTTCTCTTTTAACACCTCTTAGTCTTGAGGGAAAAAGTGCGGATTGTATTTTGGCTTCTACGGATTCTGGGTCTTTTGGCTTTGGCTCTTTAGGCTTTTTCGGCGGTTTCTCCATTTCCAACTCTTCCTCTTCATCTGGGGCTTTGGGCCCTTCCTATTAAGTACCGCTTCTTAATGTAACAATATAAGCATTATGCTTAGGGTTTGCTTCTGTTTGAGCTGGAAGCTTGCCTTGTGCTTCCAATTTGCTTACTGAGCTAGCAAGCTGAGCCATTTGTTGTTCTAGATTTTTAATGCTAGCTTTAGTTTCGTTTTGGAAGGTCTGTGTGCTTGTTGCTAAGCTTTTAACAATATCCTCCAGGGACATCCCAGAGCTGCTTGGTTGAGGGGCAGCTGGTGGTGGACGAGCTTGGTATTGCTGATTTTGCGGTGGCGGCCTTTGTTGATATTGTTGATGGTTTCTTGGTGGATAGTTTGATGATTAACCTTGATTCCACCCCGAGTTTCCTCGCGGTTGATCGTATTTCCTTTGAAATGGCCTTGTGGCTTTGGCTTCTTCAGTATCTTCTTGTAATAATGGGCACATATCGGTTGGATGACCCACTTGTAAACAAACGCCACATGGTCGAACTGGCGGTTGAGCGGCCTTTTCTTTTGTTAGCAACAAAACAGCTTTAGTCAACTCGGAGATTTGTGATTCTAACTTGGGATTGTTGACTTCGTTGACTGCCCTAGGTGGGTCTGGGTACCATTCTTCCTCTTGAAGAGTATGCTCGGAATCTTCAGCCATCGTATTAATCAATTCCCGAATTTGAGTTGGGGTTTTATCCGCGATGGATCCACCGCTTGAGGCGTTTAATAATCGGCGGTCCCATGTTGTTAGTCCTTCACAGAAGTACTGGAGTAACTAATGGTCTGTGATGCCATGCTTGGGGCATCAGGCGCATAATCGCTTGAATCTTTCCTAATAACTGTGTAGTGCCTCCCTCTTTTGTTGCTTAATGCCAATAATCTCTCTACGAAGGGTAGAGGCTTTCATTTTAGGGAAGTACTTATCAAGGAACATACGAGCTAGCTCATTCCACGTGGTAACGGATCCAGGTGGAAGATAAGGTGGAAGATAATAAAGCTAGTCCCTAGCTGAGTCTTGGACTGGAAAGGGGAATGCCCTAAGCTTGATTTAATCTTCCGTCATGTCATGTGGCTTCATGCCAGTGCACACCACATGGAATTCTTTCAAGAACTTGTGAGGGTCTTCATTCTCGACCCCTCTAAATGTCGGAAAAAGATGAATTAGCCCAGACTTGAGCTAAAAGTTGATCATAGCAGGGTAGGTGATGCATAGGGGTTGTTGGGTAACATTTTGTGTTGCCCATTGACAGAGGTTTGTTCGGGTGCTGCCATCGTGATATGTGTATTTATAGGAGTTGGAGATGGTGGTGAGGTGGTTTCTAAGTAGGTTTCGGTAGATGTGGCTTGTTTGATTGGTTTTCTGTGGTAGGATGTGATGTAGAAGTTTGGGAAGCGGGCTGCTTCTTATGAAGTGTGGCTTGCTTCCTTAGGCTTCTGGCGGTTTTCTCGATCTCGTTGTCAAGTGCAACTGGTGTACCTGTACGAAGAGATCTTGGCATAAACGTTAGTATTGTCGTGTCCCCGGCAACGATGCCAATTTGTTGAGGGTGTCAATCCCTAACAAATGTGATCGGAACTGAATCCGACCAGTCACTGCTTAACTGCACTGGATTAGAGTACAGGGTAAGCAGGGTCGAACCACAAGGACACGGAGTTCAAACCTTATGCCTTAATAAAACGTAAAATAAAGGAGGGGTTTTGTATAACTAACAACGCCTAGTGATATCAAGTATTTTAGGCGTTGTTGAGCCCTATTCTTGATGAAATTATATCAGATATATCTTGGTATTCTCACTTTTCGTGCCAGGACTTGTTTGGAAGAAAAGAATGAAAACAGGGACTAAAAGCATGCAAATTGGAAAAGTTTGGAAAGGAATGAAAAATCAAGGAAATACGTACGCGCGCCACGGGAATTAAAAACGCGCGACGCGGGTCAAAGGCAGTGAACCAAATTCAAAGGCCGAGAAAACGGGATCTGATACGTACGCGCGCCGCGGGATCCTCATATGCGCGGCGCGGCTGTGGTAAATTTTAACTATAAATAGAGGCATTTACAGCCGAAAACCCGAGCAAAACCCTAGTGAAGAATCGACCGTAGAGGCTCTTTGACTCCAAGAATTCGTTTTCAGCAACCATCTTTTGGCATTTCAGGTTTTATAATTTAATTTCCTTTTGGTAGTGAGTAGCAATTGTAGCTAAGGTCTTTGGGAGTGACAACCACTGACTTTGAGCACTTTAGTTTTCTGTTTTGCATCATTGGTTACTGTATTGGACCACTGGAACTCAGTTTTGGTTAATGAAAATCATTTGGTTACAATTAATCTTAGTTTTTCGGTGTTTTGATGCTTGTGTTTGATTGTGTTTGTTTGGGTTGTGTTTGGATGTTATTTTGACCGTGTTTGGGACTGTTTCTCTTGCTGAAATCAGTAGCCAACTAGGTTAGCTTTAGGTATTGAACTTTGGCCAGTAACTGTTCAGTTGGGCTGTAGCTATTGGTTTAGGTTATACATTCTTTTGTTTGGATGTTTTGGATTCCTTTGATTGCTTCTGATTCAGAGATGTACTTCTGGTTTCAGAAAGTAACTAGGCTTGTTTGAGTTGAGTTTAGCTTATGTTTGGTTTGACTTTGTTTGGTTATTGCTTTTGGGTAGTTGAGAATTTAGAAACTATAAGTCCTCTGACTGTAGCGTGACACTACAAGTTGGTAATATGTCATCTGGTCTAACCACGAAGCTCCTGCGGATCGACCCTGACTACCACTGTGCTAGTGTGTGTGTTAGGTTTTTTTTATTTTTGACCGCACGACGACCTAGGCGTGTTAAATTTTGGCGCCGTTGCCGGGGAGCTGTGAGCTTAGATTAGGTGATTAGTAGGAACTTGTTTCTTGATTTTCTGGAGTTTCATTTGGTTAGTTTCTGGTTTTTGATTTTTCGGGCGTGTTGCATTAGTGCATGCGTACCCGCAGGGGTGAGCAATTATCCCCATTGCATTTTGATCCTGAGATTGAGCGTACTACGCGCAAAATCCGTGCTCGTAGGTGTTTGAATATCATTAGTTTTAGTCAAGTTAGTAGTAGTCCAGTAAGTGTTGCCTAGGAACCATCAGGTGAGGCAACGGGGATGTTTTCTATTCCCCCACTGTCAGAGTTTCAGTTCGGGAGCACTAGTGCTTCTGGTGGTGCAGTTTCAGCCCCAGCACCCATACCATCATGCACTCCGCCATCGATTCCACCATTTACACCCGTTTCACAACCACAATCCACCAATCCATTCACCTCTGCAATGTCTTGGGGAGAGCCGACCCGTGATGGCACCCTAGTTTCTAGACAGCAGACACCAACCTCTCAACCATTTTCTCAACCACAACCAGTTCTTTTTAAACCTCAACCCACATTCCAACCTACACAACCTATACAATACCAACAACCTCCTCAGCCACAATACCAGTATCCAAAGACAGAGGAGAGATATGATGAGGAAGACGAGGGATGGATTCCACCAGCACCTCAGCAACCGTGGAACCGAGGTCGAGGACCTCTGAGAAGAGCACAACAGTACCAACAACCACCAGGTCAGCAGGGATATAACGATCATCTTTAAGGTAATCCTGCTCAACCTTTACATTTCGCACAACCGAGAAGGCAATCGGTTGCATCACATTTCCAGCCACGGGAATATGATGATTCGTCGCCAATTTATATTCCTGATAACATTGATTCTCAAGTAGAAATAAGACCTCAGTTGTTAGGAATATTGCCAGAGTTTAGGGGTATAAGCAAGACGACCCGTATAATCACTTATATGAATTTATAGCGATTGTTAATGCTAATACCCCTAGGAATGTCAATAGGAACATCTTTAGGATTAGGTTATTCCCATTCACTCTTAAGGACAAAGCCAAATATTGGTTTACGTCTTTACCATCAAACAGCATTACCACATGGGATCAGCTCAAGGCCAAGTTCCTACAAGAATTTTATCCAGCAAGCAAAACAACAGAGATCAGGAGGGTCATTCAGGACTTCCAGCAGAAACCAGGAGAAGCTTTCCACGAAGCGTTTGATAGGTTAAAGGAGTTGTTACGATCCTGCCCGCATCATGAGATTCCTAAATGGCAGTTAGTTAAATTATTCTTTGAGGGAGTTAGTGAGACACATCAGGCCATGATAAATGCCTCATCAAGTGGGACATTTATGTGGCAGGACCCAGAAGAAGCGTGGCAGTTCTTGGAGCAGTTAAGCAATGGCTCTAAAGCAAACTTTTCTACAAGAAAGACTGTAGGCACAGCAGCAGCAGTGGGAGCTGATGCTGATTGGAAGAAAAAAGTAAAAAAGGAAATAAGTGACTTGAATAAGAAGTTTGACAGGCCCATGTCAACGCTGCAGAATGGACCGCAGGGTCAATCACAAGGAGGTCAAGGAGGACCGAAGGTTCAGGAGGCAAACCAAGTTCATGGTCAGGGTCAAGGTCAGTATAACAATGGACGACCCTACAGACCATATAATCAAGGACAGCAGCAGAATTTTAGGCAAAACAATTACCAAGGTCAATCGACTAATCAGCCTAGAACATATCAGCCTACAAACAACAATAATAATGGGAATACAAATGGGAATGGTAGCAACAATAACAATAGGGGGCCCAATAATGTTACCAATAATGCCCCGGGGACTCAAGAAGAGATGATTGCCAAGATGTACGAAATGTTCAGTGCTACGCAGCAACAGTCTCAAGCAAATGCGAAAGCCATCGCAAACATTGAACGACAAATTGGACAAATGGCCGAAGACCAGCAAAAGAGGGACAGTGGAAAATTGCCAAGTGCTACGGAGGTTAATTCGACCCACAATCAGCGAGCCGGGAAAGAGCACGTGAATACTGTTGAAGCTGAATGGAGAAAAGTTACTTTAGAGGACTTATTGGATTCAGTAAGTAAGACAGAATTTGAAAAAGGAGAAACAGTCCAAGAGAAGGAGGAGACTAAGGAGATTAAAAAGGAAGGTAAGGAAAAAGAAATTCCTGTTGAGGAAGGAACTCAACCAAAGGAGGACACGGAGGTTCAGGAAGAAGAGTAGCCGACGGTAGTAGGAATCAAACAGAAGAAGAAAGATAAGAAAGGGAAGAGGAAACAAGAAGCACCCAAACCAAGAGGGCCTTTGATAAACCAACCGCTGTGGGATGAACTTAAGGATGCTCCTGAGGATACAAGAATCCTTCAGGAGATGTGTGAAAGAAATGAAAAAAGTAAGACTCCCACACCAGACACCGTTAGATTGACGATTAAGGCCAGTGAGGCATTGTTGGGAACACTGCCCAAAAAGGAAATGGATCTTGGATTGCCACTGATCACCACTACTGTAGGAGACGTGGTCATTCGGAACACCTTGCTGGATTTGGGAGCAAGTGTAAATGTGTTGCCAGGATACTTGTATGATAAGTACAAGAATGAAGAAATAGAGGCAGCAAAAGTTGTAGTACAGCTGGCTGACCAGTCAACAAAGGTATCCCGGGGGAAATTGACTAATGTCATAGTCAAGGTTGGAGACTTCTTCTACCCTGTAGATTTCTTGTTCATGGAGTATGAAAGCTTGGACGACGCGCCTGTGCTCATTTTAGGACGTCCATTTTTAGCTACGGAAGGCGCGGTAATTGACTGCAAGACGGGGGATGTGGACATCTCCTTTGGGACGCGAAAAAGAAGGTTGAATGTGTTCGGAAATCCTGTAGCTATACCGTCAGAAAATGATGGCAAACAACTGGACAAAAGTGTGTTAACGGAGCCAGGGCTCAGGAGCAAAGAAAAAATTTGGACGCGAACGGGGGAAGGAGGAAAGGAAGAGATTTTGAAGGAAACAAGGAACCACCCATTGGCCACTATTGATAAGGAGCAGTTGCTGGAGATGATGGAGATGCTAGAAGCGAGACACCAGCAATACGAGAAAGAATCAAGAGAAAGGAAAGCAAAAGTCTTCAAGCTTCTGGAATCGCAACAGCAATGGATTAGTGGAGTGAGCGATAGAATGACTCAGCTCACATCCCTAATGTCGATGATGGCCCATAATTTCATACCTGGGTTTAAGCAGATGCCATCAGAAGTTCCAGCAGAGGAAGAATAGAAGGAGGAGTTCCACGTCTGGCTGAAGACGTTAAACTTAGTGCTTGTTGGGAGGCAACCCATCGTGTCATAGGTTAGGTTCTATATTTCTTAGGAATAATTAGAAAAATATTATTATTAATTGCAGGTATTAGTGGTCTAAGGCAAGTGTGGGGTCGTGTGAAGAAATTTAAAATTTTGTTGACCGCGCTGCGGGTTTCTTAATTGCGCGACGCGGGATCGCAAACCAACCCGATGCGCAGGGGTTGATTTGGTGACACGCGCGATGCGGGAAATGATCAGTCGGTTTTCTTCTATATTAAGGTAAGCCGCGACACTATTCACACACACCACGACTCGGAGCTCTGATCGACGAAAAATTTTCGCGTTTTTTCTTGCTCATTTCCTTGCCACTACTACGGTATGTCATTCTAACTAGTTATTACTCGTTTAAACTAGCGATTAGGTAGCTAATTTTAGTGATTTATCCAAAAAGTTTAAAACATAGAATCACCAATGCTAACTCATAGGGTGTTTGTTTTGCCAAATAGATACCCTAGATGAGTTAGTCGGCACTTAGGCTACCTTGTGGTATGTTTGGATCGAGTTTAAATAGGTTAAAATGTGAAATAGATTTGGGGTTTGCAAACAGCCGCTCGCCGTGACGCGCCCTTGCTCTTGGGCCGCGCCGCGGTGCGGTGGGGAAGAAAAGGACTAAAAATGCAAAAAAAAAAAAAATTGGGCTCCGTGTCTTTTTGTGCAGATGATGTTCAGGCTAGATCACGCTTTCCTTCAGTTCTCAGAGGGACCTGCCAGTTCAGTAGAGTACAGTTCGAGGAGAGACGCACTGGTTAATCGTCGGGTTCTCCAGGCGACGGTCATTGATAGGGATATTTTGAGAGACACTGGACTTTGGGGTGCGATCGAGCCATTCCTACATCGTACTTGGACTCATGGGGAGGCTTCATTTACTTGCCGGGGCTGGGACCGGATCATGGCCACCAATGATGATATAGTCTACACCGAGCTGCTACTGGAGTTCTTATCTACTATCCAGTACGCACCTCGGGCGTCGGACCCACATTCCAGGATTGTACGGTTCCGTTTGGGAGGTGCACAGAGGGAGTGCAACCTCCGGGAGTTCGGGAGGCGAGTGGGTTTATACACCACGGCAGATCTTCAGCACCGCCACTTCACACAGTTCTTTGGGGCATGCATTCAGGGCCAGCCAGAGAGGCCTGGCAACATGGAGGTTTGGGCACCGCTGTCCAACGTCATCTATGAGGCGGGGACCTCCAGGGAGAGCCACCTCCGCGACCCACTCCACCGCCTCATGCATCGTATCGTCTCCACCTCCATTTTGCAGCGGGAAGGGGGCGAGAAGGTGTCTGGGGAGGACATGACGTTCTTGTGGGCTCTCTTTGACCCCTCCAGGTTCATCCACCTTCCTTACGCCCTCGCAGTCGCACTATCCACCCATGCGACGGGAGCCTCCGCCAGCAGTCCATTGGCCTGGGGGTATTTCATCACCTGCCTGGCCCATTCATACGGGATCCTCACCGCCCCCGTTGCTGCCTCCTTGACTGCCTTACCTCCATCTCGCACTACGGCGCGAGCTCTGGAAAAGATGAGGCTGATCGAGCAGCAGCGCCCGGGCCAGTTCATCTGGGCACCGACAGAGCCACTCCCGGACCCCCAGCCGGCATACGCTCAGCCCGGCAGGAGACGCCGGAGACCAGAGCCAGCAACACCAGCAGAGCTGCAGCCGCAGGAGGACTCAGCGGCCATCCACCGACTGGAGGTCAGAGTCACGAGGATTGAGGACCAGCTTGAGTGGATCGGGGAGGTACTTTTACAGATCGCATCAGCACAGGGTCAGCGCCCCCGACCATTCCCAGCCAGGGCCCACGATCACGAGGCTGGATCCTCCAGGCCACCAGGTGGCAGTTGATGTTTTTTTCCATTTCTTTTATTTTTTTTGGGATATATGTACTGAATCTATGACACATCTTTATCTTTTATTTATTTTATATTTGTTATGTTTGGTTTTAATGTTTTGTTGAGTCATGCATGTTATGCCAAATGAGAAGGAGTTGTCTCAGAAAAGTGTGGGGTCACCGTGCCCCCTCCACTTGTCTTGACCACCGGCGTGTTCACTATAGCGCTACAACTCCGGAATACGAAATCCAGGATCCGTTTGTTCGCAATTATACCTGTGATACTGAGTACCAACCAAGCAATCTATCGTCCAAAAGGGGTAACTCTTTCTCCCTTGTTTTAAAACTAATTTTTGTACAACGGGGACGTTGTACGCTTTTAAGTGTGGGGTGTAGACGGTCGAAAGAGAAATTTTTTTTGAAATTTTTGCAGAAATGATCAATTTTCAAATTTTTAGCAATATTTTTCAAAATTTTTAATAAATTGCAATTTTGAAACGAATGGTTTGTGATTGTTGATAGCAGTAGTATTTTTTCAAAAAAAAAAACTGTTAATTTGTGATCATGCTATTAGTTAGTCAAATAAGTTGAGTTTTATGAGTTTAGAAGATTGAGTTGTTTTAAGATTGGAATTTAGGAAGGAATGTCAATCTGTGGCCTTTGTTGTTCGAGCCGGTAAGTCTAAAATGGGTGGGACTTATGCACCTTGCCACCTAAGATCGTCTGGTCTGGGATGGTATTTCCAAAAGCTCGTTACACGGACAACATCGAAAGTCATGGACAATTCCTTAATGGCCTTTAGAATCTGAATAAGTAAGTACACTTCATTGTGGACAGAAAGTTTGTGATCTAGGGTTCTCTAGAAAGCCATGAATTCCAAAGAACAATTCAATTACGTTTTCGCGAACTATTCCACTCTAACTCATGGGGCAATAAGCTTTGAAACTAAACACAGTCAAAAATTGTTTGAGTCTTGATTATAATTTGTTAAAAACTCTCTTGCTTGGGGACAAGCAAGGCACAAGTGTGGGGTGTTTGACAACGCCTAGTGATATCAAGTATTTTAGGCGTTGTTGAGCCCTATTCTTGATGAAATTATATCAGATATATCTTGGTATTCTCACTTTTCGTGCCAGGACTTGTTTGGAAGAAAAGAATGAAAACAGGGACTAAAAGCGTGCAAATTGGAAAAGTTTGGAAAGGAATGAAAAATCAAGGAAATACGTACGCGCGCCGCGGGAATTAACAACGCGCGACGCGGGTCAAAGGCGGTGAACCAAATTCAAAGGCCGAGAAAACGGGATCTGATAAGTACGCGCGCCGCGGGATCCTCATATGCGCGGCGCGGCTGCAGTAAATTTTAACTATAAATAGAGGCATTTACAGCCGAAAACCCGAGCAAAACCCAGGTGAAGAATCGACCGTAGAGGCTCTTTGACTCCAAGAATTCGTTTTCAGCAACCATCTTTTGGCATTTCAGGTTTTATAATTTAATTTCCTTTTGGTGGTGAGTAGCAATTGTAGCTAAGGTCTTTGGGAGTGACAACCACTGACTTTGAGCACTTTAGTTTTCTGTTTTGCATCATTGGTTACTGTATTGGACCACTGGAACTCAGTTTTGGTTAATGAAAATCATTTGGTTACAATTAATCTTAGTTTTTCGGTGTTTTGATGCTTGTGTTTGATTGTGTTTGTTTGGGTTGTGTTTGGATGTTATTTTGACCGTGTTTGGGACTGTTTCTCTTGCTGAAATCAGTAGCCAACTAGGTTAGCTGTAGGTATTGAACTTTGGCCAGTAACTGTTCAGTTGGGCTTAGGGATGGCAATGGGACGGGTATGGGAGGAGAATCGTCGATCCCAGTCCCATACCCTATTATAAAACCGTATCCCAAACCCGGTTCCGTCCCGTCGGGTACCCGGTTAGTAAATAACCATCGGGTTTGTGGTTATTCCCATGGGTATCGGGTATCCCAATATATGATAATAATAGGTTGTAATTTACCTATTGTAATTTTCATTATAAAATTCGATCAGAATCTCATCCAAATAATTGCTTGAATTTTTTAATGATTCTAATTTCTAATAACATCAAAAAGTTTAATATCCATCAAATGTGAATTTTAAAATCAACATCAATAAAGTCTTAAAAATTCAAATTTCATGATAACTTAACGAAATCATAACACTAACCGAAAAAAAATCATAAATCTCCCGTCATCTCTTCCATTGACCTCATATCATCACCATTCCATCATGATCAACGTTGCGTACTTGCCAAGCAAATATCCTACAACTATATAAAAAACAAATAGACAATGGAATTATAGGACTTGGAAGAACTCAATCAATGGAAGTATAGGACTTGGAAGAACTCTACGTCTCTATGAGGCACACAAGAATTAGGAAACTATATATCAAATATAATATACTATATAAAATTTAAGGTAAGTAATAATTAGAGAATGGTGAAAATGGTAAGAACTAATCATCTAATAATAAACCTTATATAATATCAAAACATGGATTTGAAATCTCATTTATAAATATAAAATATAAAATTATAAATATATAAAATATATGGTTCGGGATCGGGTAATTGGGCGGGTATCACCTCAATACCAAAACCATTCCATACCCACAAAATTTTTCTACAAAAATCCCATACCCGGTCCCATAACCATTTACCCGGTTCAAAACCCGTCCCAAAAGTTTTGGGTTCGGGCTTTCCCATCGGGTTCGGGTATTTTTGCCATCCCTAGTTGGGCTGTAGCTATTGCTTTAGGTTATACCTTCTTTTGTTTGGATGTTTTGGATGTCTTTGATTGCTTCTGATTCAGAGATGCACTTCTGGTTTCAGAAAGTAACTAGGCTTGTTTGAGTTGAGTTTAGCTTATGTTTGGTTTAACTTTGTTTGGTTATTACTTTTGGGTAGTTGAGAATTTAGAAACTATAAGTCCTCCGACTGTAGCGTGACACTACAAGTTGGTAATCTGTCATCTGGTCTAACCACGAAGCTCCTGCGGATCGACCGTGACTACCACTGTGCTAGTGTGTGTGTTAGGTTTTTCTTATTTTTGACCGCACGACGACCTAGGCGTGTCAGTAACAAATAATAATAATATACTACAGAAACATGCAAATAGTAACTTTGAAGAAAATCAATAATAAAAATGCCTAGTCGCGAGTCTTCAATGTTCAGCGTAATAAAATGAATCCGGTTGACGTGCTTGAGAATAAAATTCCAAGTTGGCTTTTGAAATTCATAAAATATATTCTTTATGAAAATAACTTGCTAAAATGTTTAGATAAAGGTCCGCTTATTACCTAAACCTAGTTTCATTTTACCCGACCTAAGGTCCGCTTATAGGCCGAATGCAGAAACCGCATAAGGTGTGCAAGTACCAATAAATGTCCAATTCTTCACGTCCGCTGGGAAGTGTGTGGACATATGACCAGATTCTAAACAAGGAATTGGACGCTTGGTTTTGTTACCAAACATCGACTGTGCTCGGCGATTAGGTGCCTTACACAGTCAATTAACAGTGTTTGAAAAAGATCCAATTAAGATGGTCAGTCAAAAGTAAATCAAATTCAAAACTCAGATTGAAACAAGAACATGATCATTGGATTTATTCAAAAGCATTCATCAAACCGAATGTTTCAAATTATACACAGAACATATCCAAACTCAGGACTAGAATGCGGTTTCTAGCCAAACATGGCTAGAAATGAATCAAAAATACAAAATTATAATAAAAAACGTCTTACAAACGATAAAAATATGTAACCGAATATCGAAAGTCGTGATTCGGGCTTCAAAAACCTTCTAAAAACTGCTTGGAAGTGTCTCGGGGTCGTGGCTAAAACGCAGGGGCTGAACCACCATTCTGGCGGGAATCAACTGCTATTTATAGACTTCAGGGACATTAGCGTCGCTAATATATATATTAGCGTCGCTAATACTCAAAATCCACAAAACCAGGTCTTCGTTCAACGCAAGAATCTCGCCAGCTGATTTTTCTCAACAGCATGGATTAGCATCGCTAATCCCTTATGTTAGGGGCGCTAATTGTTCATTTTCAGCAACTTGTCACTTTTGGTCCCTGCTTGTTCCAACTTTGGTCCTTTTTCGCCCATATTGCTCCTTTTTGCTTAAAACCTGCATAATTGATATTTTCCAAGTAAAGTGAGTATTTTAGCCCTTTTGGCTTAATTTATCTATAAAAATACCCTGATATCGTGTAAAATATGCACGATATCACCTCCCTTGTACTTTGCTCAACCGATCGGGTAGTCGGTTGCATCGCACTTCCAACCACGGGAGTATGATGATGTGTCGCCCATTTACTTTCCAGATAATGCTGATAGTCAGGTAGAAATTAGACCTCAATTATTAGGAGTTTTACTTGAGTTTAGAGGATACAAGCAGGACGATCCATATAATCATCTGTATGAGTGTTTGGCTATAGCAAATGCTAATATTCTTTGGAACACCAATAGGAACATTTTTAGGTTAAGGCTATTTCCTTTCACTCTAAAAGATAAGGCTAAGTATTGGTTCACATCCCTGCAACCAAATAGTATCACAACATGGGAACAATTTAAGGCGAAATTCCTACAAGAATTTTATCCTACCAGCAAGACTACAGAAATCAGGAGAGTCATACAAGATTTTCAGCAGAAGCTAGGCGAAGCGTTTCATGATTCATTTGAAATATTTAAGGAGCTGATGAGATCCTGTCCGCACCACGATATTCCACGGTGGCAACTTGTGAAGTTCTTCTATGATGTGGTGGATGCAACCAACCAAGCCATGATCAATGCTTCATCAAGTGGGACGATCATGATGCAAGATCCAAACGATGCCTGGAGATTTCTAGAACAATTGAGTAATGGTTCCAAAGAAAATTATTCTGCAAGAAAGCCAGTTAGTACCGCAGCAGCAGCTGGAACCGACAATGATTGCAAAAAGGAGGTTAAAAAGCAGATAGGAGAATTAAATAAGAAGTTTGATAGGCTGATGGCAACTCTTCAACAAGGACCACAAAATCTTCAACAAGGTAATCAACAAGGGCAGAGGACCTAGGAGGTCAATCCGATCTATGGTCAAGGTCAATACAACAACAATAATGGATGACCATACCGACCTTATAATCAAGGAAATTAGAATTATAATAACAACCAGCCTTACAAAAACCGTCAAAACAACTATCAAGGGCCACCTTCCAACCAGCAAAGACAATTCCAGACTGCCAACAACCATGGTCCTAGTAGTAGCAGCAACAGCGGGTCAGCAACTGTTAATAACAATCGTACCAATCCAGAAACTCTAGCAGAAATGATAGCAAAGATGTATGAAATCATGAACACAAGTCAACAGCAAACACAGGCCAATGCTAAGGCCATTGCTAATATGGAGGGACCGATTGCACAAATAGCTGAAGACCAAAGACGAAGAGATAATGGCAAGCTGCTGAGCAACACGGAAGTGAACCCGAATCATATTCAAAGAGCTGGAAAAGAATATGTCAATGCATTGGACGATTGCATGCCCGAAAAGGTATGGAGAAAGGTCACTATGGAAGATTTGGTGGGAATGGAGAACAAAGACAAGGAACTCCAAAAAGAAGAACAGTCAACTGTAGCCGGCATCAAGAAGAAAAAGAAAGCTGTGAGAATGAAAAGGAAGTAAGGAGTACCAAGTGGACCGTCCATTAATCAGCCCTTATGGGGTGAGTTAAGGAATGCTCTAGAAGATACCAGGATTCTCAGGGAAATGTGCAAAGAAAACGACAAGATCAAGAAGCCGACACCAGAAACAGTGCGACTCACAGTCTAGGCAAGCGAGGCACTGTTGGGTACACTGCCTAAAAAGGAAAAGGATCCTGGTTCGCCTTTGATTACTGTCACTGTGGGTGATGTGGTTATTCGAAACACATTGCTAGACCTGCGAGCCAATGTAAATATTTTACCTGGCTATTTATACGATAAGTACAAGAACGAAGAATTGGAGCCGGCAAAGACAATTCTGCAACTGGCAGACCAATCCACAAAGGTCTCACGGGGCAAGTTGACAAATGTGATTGTCAAAGTGGGCGACTTTTTCTATCCAGTGGACTTCTTGGTAATGGAATATGAAAGCTAGGAAGATGCACCGGCACTGATTTTGGGACGTCCATTTTTGGCGACAGCTAGGGCTGTGATGGATTACAAAACGGGTGATATGGACATCACCTTTGGCACTAGAAAATGACGATTGAATATGTTTAGGTGTCTGATGACATTGCCACCAGGGTATGATAGCTAGTACTTGAACAACAAACCGTTAATGGCACCAAGAGTGAATGACAAAGGTAGAAATCAAATGAAGGGGAATGAAAGTGAAGGTGAGGATCAAGAAATCCTCTAGAAAACGCAGGAGCGTTTGCTGACAATGGCTGATAAGCAACAACTCTTTGATATGATGGAAGCCATGGAACGGAAACACCAGGAGTATGCAAGAGATACAAGGAATAGGGAAGCTAAGGTGTTCTAGCTTCTAAATGCAGAGCATCAATGGATAAGCCAGGTGAGTGATAGAATGACACAGTTGACGATCTTGATGGCCACAATCTTTCAAGACATCGCACCAGGAATAGGAAAGCCTGTGCTAAAGGAGGAATGAAAAGGATACCCGTCTGGCTGAAGACGTTAAACTTAGCGCTTGTTGGGAGGCAACCCATCTGTAAATAGGTTAGGTTCTTTGTTTTTGAAGTAATTAAGAAAAATTAATCATCATCATTGTAGGAATTTATAGCACGAAGCAAGTATGGGGTCAATCGAAAGGAATTGCAAAAGTTGAAGGTCGCGACACGGTAATGACAAAACCGCGCCGCACGTACGCAAATTAACCCGATGTGCAGGGGTTCATTTTTAGACACGCGCGACGCGCGAAACCCTTTATCCGCATCGCGGAATTCGATCGGTCAGAAAACCGCTATAAAAGGTATGTATCTTCCTCGTCGCACCACACACACAAACAACGCGGTAAACAGAACATATCGTGATCACTCATTTTTCTCGCAATTTCTTGTATTCCCATGTATCTACAATCGAGGTATGTGTCTAGAACTCATTATTTCAAGTCATTGCATGTGTTTGAAGTAGGAATTTGATTGAAATAGTCGGGTAATAGAAAAACTTAGAAAATCGTTAATGCCGACTTGTAGGGTGAGTTATTTGTAAAATTCTCACCCTAGAGGGGCTAGTCGGTTGTTAGGGTGCTTTGTATACGTGTTGGATTGGATTAAACAGGTGAATTTTTGGAGATTTTCACAATAGTCATACGGTGCGACGCGGCGCATTCATATGTCATGCCGCGCGTGTTGAGACGACGTGCGAGGATCCGCGGCGCGCGGCGAGGACTAATTTTGCAAACTTTTTTCTCTGTTGTGATTTGTGTGCAGATGGCTGAGCAAGGTGACAATATGGCTGGGCATGCGTTCTTACAGTTTTCGGACATTCTTGAGGAGACTCCCCAGTACCAGGCCCGGCTCCAGGAGATTCGCACAAAGTCGGTCCTTCCGGCGATTCAGTTTGACCGTGCCCTGTTGACCCAGGTGGGGTTGTGGGATCAGCTACTGCGCTTCATCCACTACACATGGACCCATCCCGAGGGGGAATTTACTTTCACATGTCAGGGTTGGGAGCGACTGATGGCTACCGGGGACGACATTGTGTACAAGGAGCTGGTGCTCGAGTTTCTATCTATCTGCAGGTACACCCCAGCCTCGCGGGTGCCCACGACCCAGCTGGTTCGATTTAGACTGGGAGGGCAGAGCCGGGAGTGCATGTTACGGGACTTTTCTAGGCGCACCGAGCTTTACACCAAGGCAAAGATCGGTGGTATTCACTTTCCACCTTTCTGTACCGTGTGTTTCAGGGATCATCCGCAGAGGGAGGCGGACGAGCTTCTTTGGGTAGAGATGTCCAATGAGTATTTTAATTTTTGATACTGGCGCGGCCAAAGAAAAGCCAGCTCCGCACCCTGCTCCAACGACTAATGCACCGGATCATATCTACATCTATCATGCAGAGGAAGGGATGTGAGAAGGTGTCACGAGATGACATGTACTATATGTGGGTCCTCTCCGACCCCGGCAGGTTTCTCAACCTGCCGTTTGCACTGGCAGTTTCCCTGACTTCTCGTACGATGGGCTCGACCGCCAAGAGCCCCATGGTTGGCGGGCATTACATCACCCGCCTGGCCCGATCTTATGACATTCTCATGGCCGAGGTTCTTGTCGGCCTGGCCCCGACATTACCCGCTCGCGCGGAGGGGTGATATTTTGAGAACATGGGGATTATTCATCAGCCGAGGCGTGGTCTATACCAAGTGATGCCGACGATCGAGGCAGCCGGCCCACAGGCACAGGAGGAGAATGAGGGAGGAGGGGCAGCTTCTGCACCGACCCTCCCAGCGCAGGAGAGTGGAGGCGCCAGTCCAGCCACCACCACAGACACAGCCACCACCGCAGCCTGTAGGCGTGTAGGCTGCCTTGCAGTATCTTTCTGCGAGGATGACATTTTTGGAGGAGCAGCAGGCTTGGATTGGAGAGGCATTACTCGAGCTCCTCACCCAGGCTAGACGACACCCACGACCCTTCCCCACTCGCGCTAATGATGACGAGGCTGGTCCATCCAGGATGCAACACAATGATTGATTGTATTTTTTCTTTTTATATTTTGAAAACATTGTACATAACCTATGTCTATTATTACTATCTTTTGTGTTTTGTTGCGTTTAATTTGTTTTGTGAGTGTTTGTTTGTGCAAGTACCAACAGAATCTACCGAGGGGTTGTCTCACGCAAGTGTAGGGTCATTGTACCCCTACACTTGTCAATTACCGGCGTGTTCACTGTTGCGCCACAACTCCAGAAATTTGAATCATGATGTACGAATTTTATCCAGTGACAATTGGTTCCAACAAGTAGTTCTACCGTCTAAAGGGGTAACTCTTTCTCCCTTGTTCTGAAATATTTTTATGTACATCGGGGACGTTGTACGGTTTTAACTGTGGGGTGTGGATGGTCAAAAGAGTAATTTCTGAAATTTTTGCAGAAAACAAGTAATTTTCAAAAAAATTTAGCAATTTTTCAAATATTTTAAGAGATTGTAATTTTGAAACGAATAGCTTTTGAATGTTATAACAATTTAGTATTTTTCAACGAATACTATTTAGTTGTAAGCATGCTATTGTTTAGTCAAATAAGTTGAGTTTTTAGGAGTTGGAAATTTTTTTTAGATTTGGAATATTTTAGGATTGGAATTTAGGAGGGAAATATCAATCAGTGGCCTTTGTTGTTCGAGCCGGTAGGTCTGAAAAGGGTGAACTCGAAGGGGTATTTATGCACCTTACTACCTAAGATCGTATGGTCTGGGATAGTATTTTCGAAAGCTCGTTACACGGACAATATCGAAAGTCATGGATAGTTCTTTAACGACCTTTAGAATCTGAATAAGTAAGTTTGCATCTGTGAACCGAAAATTTGTAATCAATGGTTCTTTAGAAAGTCGTGAATTCCAAAGTGTATTCTGGTCATGTTTTCAAAAGTCATTTTCAATCTAACTTCTGGAGACAATAAACTTTGAAACTGAAAGCATTCAAAAATGTTTGAGTCTTAGTTATAATTTGTTAAAAACTCTCTTGCTTGGGGACAAGCAAGGCACAAGTTGGGGTGTTTAACGACGCCTAGTAATATTAAGTATTTTAGTCGTCGTTGAGCCCTATTTTAAGTGAAATTATATCGTATAAACTATGGTATTACTCACTTTTCGTGTCTAGTGCTTGTGTGTGAAAAAAGATATAAACAGGGGCTAAAGACGTACAAAATGAAGAAGTTTTGGATAAAGACCACTTTTAGTCGAAAAGACACGCGCGCCGCGAACAGAGGAGCACGCACGTCGCGGAAAGTCAAGGATCAGATGACGACTTGAAATTTAAAGAACGAGAAACGGGGATATGGATAAGGGCGCGACGCGGATTTCTCCTTTGCGCGCCACGATTAGCTCGATTTTTCAACTATAAATAGAGGCATCTATGTCGAGTTTCTGGAGTGAAGAACATACTCAAAGGTTGAACCTAGGCTTCTTCGACTCGTGATTTCAGAATTCAGTAGTCATAAGTTGGTATTTTCTTGTTTTTCATTTATTTTAGTATTTTATAGTTTTAGTTATCGCTTGATTTCATCGATTCTGGATTGTAGAATCTGTTGGGATGGGTTTGGTTTGGGATATTTTCGAAGTCAGAACCTTGTGGCTTCTGGATTTGGTTCTCGTTTAATATAATCATTCGGTTTGAAGTTATTTTGTGTTTTCGGTATTGGTTTATGTTTATTTGCTTATTGGATGGTTTTGGATTGTTAAATGCTTCTGATTTTTCTGGAATATACTCCTGGAATCAGAAAGTAAGTTTGGTTTGGAGTTTGGAATTGTTTAGTTTAGTTAATGCTAATTCTAGTTTTCGGTATTTCATTTTATCGGTTTTCGGGAAGTGTAAGGAACACCACCAACTATAGCGTGACACTATAGTTTGGTTTATTCTGACACTATATTTTAACCACTTGACTCCCACGGATCGAGCCTTGCTGCTACTATACTAGTGTGCGTGTAAGGTTTAATTTTCTATTTTTGACCGCATAACGGCCTAGGCGTGTCATGTATCATACGTGAATGGGACTTCTAGAGATTCCTTGTCAATCACTGATAAGGTTTTGAATAGGCTTGGAACCAGGTAGAGTGTGCTTGATTTTGGATCCAAGTTTTTGTTTTCAAAGTCATACCTCCTTTTCGATCTATAACCGATACTCCCTCCGATCATAAGCCATTTGTCATTAATCGCTTAATGTTTCCATTAGTATTGCCCTGAAAAAGTAGTATTTTCATCACCATCGAGTGCGAGTGCCCATTGAATCGTCAATTTTTTTAGATCAAGACCTATAGCCATATCCAGTTGTGAAATTTTATGTATGCAATCTCTTCTGATGGTTTCCTCAAGCATGAATAGTATTTTGTGTTTTAACTCAAGCTCAAGTAAATTGACCTTCCCCTTTAGAAATTTAATTTCCTTTTTCCCTGATTACAAGTGTCATCGTCTATGTTTTGTAGTGTTTTTTACTACCCTCAGTTTCATGGCTAACATGGCGTGGGCTCTACCCCAAACCGTTGTTGACTCCAAAGTCGATTTGATCAACTTCGGATAGAATCATCCATAAGCCACGAATTGTAAAACCTAAATGGACTAGGCCGAAAGTCAGCCACCTTGGTAAAAAGAACAAGTTGATAGTGGTCTAAGTAGTCTCTAGGGAGGATAGTGTCTAAAACAGTGGGCTAGAGATTCATAAAAGTGAAATTTGTTAGGAATCTATCTATTGTAGAGTCTTGATCCATCATTACTAATTGTCGTGAAACGTCTACCACCCAAATTGAATTCTGTTAGTTGATTATCACAAATTCATAAAAGCTGCCATTCCAAAATCAAAAATTGATATTAGAAACTAGTCATCGAGGCATCTTATTGCATTAAAATCGCCCATCAATAACCATACTCTAGTGAACGTTTCTTATATGTTTTTAAGGTTCTTCGAAAGATTTTCTTTTGCTGGATCTGATTAAGGAGCATATATATTTGCTAGACAAAAGTCACCATTTACATTTCCCCGGTTCCAATAATGAGAAAGAAATTATGGTCCTTTACAACCTGTTTTTTTTTTGGAAGAAACGTGAATCCCAAATGCTAATCAGCCCCCCGACCTACCAAAGGCGTTAATAATTTAATAATCAAAACCATCAGACCCCCACAATTGTTTTATCTCAATTTTTTTTGAGTCAACTAGTTGAGTTTCTCGTATGACAATAAAATGAATATTGTATTTGGTTTTTAGTAGTGTTGTAAATATCGGTCTAGATCGTCGCCTATGCGCTGGGGGGTCGTCTTATTGTCTACGATTAATGCTAGTCGGTCAAAAAGTCGGACAATCAAAATTTTCATAATAAGCCCCAAATTAGCCAAACATATGATAATCGGTGATTAAATTATGATGATCGGTGAGTAAAATTGTCAAAAGGTCCTCCATTACTCTAATCATTATGATGTTGGATGACTTGAATATTTAAACATTTGAATATGTCAACTTTTACGCTTATTTATTAATTTTGTTATATATGTGATATTTAATTTTTAAAAAATAAATTCTAAAACAATTAAGGTCGAACCAATTAATCATTACCTATTAACCATTTCGACTTTAGCTCTATTCAAAAGATTCGCTGTATGTCCTTGAGTTTTTTTTAGAAGGGGTCGAGAATAGAAGAGAAAGAAATCATTAATAGATTGTGTTTTTGAGTTATTTTTGAAGAGATTAAATCGAATGGAATGAAAGGGAAGGGAAAGGAAAATAAGCATAAAAGTTATCATCCTATTTTTAGGAGGGAATGAAGGGAAAGGAAAATATTGATTTTCTTCCATTCCCCTCCAAAAACTCAATAACACGACTAATTACTTGAAATTCCAGTTCCTCCCTCTTCCATTATCTTCCTTTCCCCTTCCTTTAAGAACATAGGCTAGGTAAGACACATGAGGATTAGAATCTATTTTGAACATTGTTGGTGAGTGGAATCGAGATTTCCTCTAAAATGAAGTCAGAGTGAACCTCATGTGATCGATCTGTAATGGTATTTTCCACATTGGTCGTTGATTTTGAAATTGTCGTATTTAAATTTTTTTACTATTAGGGTTTTTTTAGGTTTAGGGAAATAATATTCATGATCGAGCTATCATTCCCCGTTCACCAATGATAACAAATTTTACCTGCTCTGATGATCCTTCCATCTGGAAACCACGACGACTTGCAACTTTAATTGTTCTTCAACTTTTGGGTTTAATTGCTTAGTTTCTTGCTCCTATCACCTCTATTAACCATTCCGACTTCAGCTCTATCCAAAAGATTCAGGTAATACACATGAGGCCTAGAATTTGTTTGAACATTGTTAGTGAGTGGAACCGAAGATTGCCCGAGACCTAAAAATGAAGTGGGAGTAAACCTCCTGTGATGGTATTTTCTGTACTGGTGGTTGATTTTGAAATTTCCTTATTTAATTTTGTTTTCTTTTTTACTTTTAGGGTTTTCTTACGTTTAGGCCTAGAATCCTTATTATGCTTTCTTCCAATGCCGACTCTTCATCTAACTTCTTAAAAACTAGAAATTTGCTTTTTTCCAATTATGCATAAACTTTCAATCTTCAATTCTGTTGGGACAGATGATCTAAGATCGTAGAAGATGATGAAGAGAAACCATCTGATTCATCACAAGTCAGATTTGGAGCGATATGAACAAACTTAATTGACTCGTTTTTCTCTAGCCATTGACCATATCTGCATACGTAGGTGTATTACCCCTATTTCCCCAATTTCGTTGTGCTTTTTGATTGATTGTTTTACCGTTATACGTGGCGACTGAAATATTGGCGTTGGCATTCTTCCTTTTATTATTCTGACTGAACTTGGCCACGTTTGTTATAACTTTCTTGGAGCCAATCTAGATACTACTAATGTGAGACTCCAACTCAAGTAAGAGCATTTACAATAGACAAACTTTTTATTGAGGTTTTTTCATGAAAAACTTTAAATGAAAAAGCTCCACAACAGGAGACCTTTTTCAATTTGATTTTTATGGTACCTCTCTACCATATCTGTACAAATAGACGATTCTTTTTATAACTTGTCAACTTATAATTGGTTGAAAACATACACGACCTATACAATTATTGAAAAAGCTCAAAGCAAGAGTTTTCTAATTAACAAGCTATAGGAAAAAACTTAGATTTTAAAAATCTCTCATAATAGCTTTTTCATTTTTCATGAGCTTTTTGGGGTAAAAAAGCTATTGAAAAAGCTCATATTGTAGATGCTCTAAGTCTTTTACGTTAGAGCCAATCTTGCCACGTTTCCTTTCTATTGATTTAACCATTATTTGGAAACTTGAATACCTCAATTTGAGACGATTCCTCAGATTTTAGGCTTACCAAATTTATTCCTTGCTCACCATTAATTTGAAACCTCAATACTTAACGGGTTTGACTCTAGTGGTAGAATTAGAGACTAAGGTTTGGGGAAATTCACCTTGTAAATAAATAAAAGTGATCGAGAGTCACATTTCAGTAATCCCATAATTGAAATGTGACCAATGCATGCTTTTTTCGCAATCTTCCGGTATACAAATATTTTGTTTGGTTCTCGAATCATGAAAGAGACCAAACAAGTAGATATGAAGAATACAAGACCTTACCCTAACTAAAATAGTTAACTAACTAAAATTTCGTGAAAAATTACATAAAGAAGTTTGCTATTCATAACTAAGAATTTATAGTTGGTGAATTCTCTTGGCCGATGCCCATCAATCCCCTCTATATACTTCTATATATAACATTGACATTTGTATGTGTGTGTGTGTGTTGGGGGGGGGGGGGGTGGGGTTTGGTGGGTACTGGTGGATAATGACAAGGGTAATGAACTTTGTCCCGTATATATATTTAATCACTTATATTTTCTTGTCTACATTTGGTTACTGAATTTATTTTCGTGCTTGATTTACCTATAAACTTTTTAAAATTGCTCACATTTAGTCACGTATATTTTATTTATCCACAAATGACCATTCAGTTATTTGTCATACGCGTAAAAAAATAAGTTTAATGGTGATATGTGTACAAAAAAAACATAAGCGACTAAATTATACGATTTTATAAAATTCATAGATAAATCAAATACAAAAATAAGTTTAATAACAAAATATAAACAATTTTAAAAATTCGTTATCATATAAAGTAATATTCGGTTCCTATGGATAATGTAATGGTGTTTTTTCTTTTTTTCTTTATTTTATTTTTATTTTTATTCTATTTAAAGAATAATAGCTAACAATGCTGGTGGGTTTTGCATTCAGATAATGGAGGCAAAGCTATCGTCAGTAGCTAAAACCCTAAAACCTTCCCCAATACAACAACTATCGTATCTAGCTGAGCGTAGCAATGCCATCAACCTCGCCGAAGGCTTCCCTGATTTCCCCGCACCTCCCCACATCAAGGCCGCTGCCGTCTCCGCCATTACCTCCGATTTAAACCAATACAGGTCTGTTACATTCCACTTGTTCTAGATTTAGAACCCTAATTTAACTTTTATTTCCGAATTCATCAAAATTTTAATCAGAAGTTTATTTCCGTTTGGAATCTGCAACCAGCAACAAACTCCATGACGATTATTTCTCATATAATGACAATTAAAGGAAAAAGCACCGCAAAATGGATTTTTATCCAGAAACTGTCCTCCAAACACTCCTTACAACCCTTCTATAAAACAGTTACCGTACTTTATAGTGTAATTTTAGCTTCGAATCTGTAAATATGAACTAACATTACTTTGCAAATTATAATCAAAGGCATGTTCAAGGAGTATGTGATCTACTCGCGGATAAAATGAAGCAAATGCATGGTTTAGATGTTGATCCTTTAACCGATATTGCCATTTGTTGTGGCCAGACTGAAGCATTTGCTGCCACAATGTTTTCAAGCATGTCTCCCTCTTATTACCAACAATTTTCCTTATCCCTTTTCTACTCATAAACATGAATAAAATTAATTTTTGTATATTTGTTTGTACAGTACTTAACCCTGGTGATGAAGTAATCCTCTTTGATCCTTGTTTTGAAACGTACGAAACATGTATTTTAATGGCTGGAGGTGTACCTGTAAGCACCAATCACAATCATACTATCTTGATTCTTTGCATAATTATTATAGTTTTGAAATAATGGATTAAGAAAATTCCAGGTGTATGTAACCCTTGATCCACCGTACTGGAGAGTTGACCAGGTCAAACTTTCGGATGCTTTTACCACCAAGACAAAAGCTCTAGTGCTAAATAGGTATATGACTATATGTTTCTGAATTTTTAATTTTATAAAACTAAATTCTTATACTTTTATTTGTTTCACAGTCCTCATAATCCAACCGGAAAAGTTTTTAACATGGAAGAGCTACAAATTATTGCTGAATACTGCAAATCAAACGATTGCATAGCTGTTACTGATGAAGTGTGATAACTTTATAATAACTTATTTATACAAATATACAATCTCTTATTTACATATGTTTTTTAAATCTAAAAATGTTTGTGTAGGTCTATGAACATATAATATACAACAATGAACCTCATATAAGCCTGGCCTCTTTACCAGAAATGCAAAAAAGGACAGTCATCACATCATCTTTGTCTAAAACTTACAGTGTCACGGGTATGGTAATTCTATGTCTTTTCTTCAAAGTTTAAAACTTTTGTCATTTTTTCTTGTTTGACTATTTTGTTGACTTTTTGGTGTATCAGGGTGGAGGGTTGGGTGGGCTATAGGTCCATCTTGTATCGCATCAGCAATAAAAAACATTCATACTAAACTCACGGATTCTGCCCCTGCCCCGTTTCAGGAAGCTGCGTTGACTGCATTGAAAAGTCAACAAGAATACTATAAACTATTAAAAAGAGTAAGGATTTTACAATAGGGCAAATTACGAAAAAAGACACTATTTTAATTTTAACAGTTATTCTGAATTAACCATTAATTTTCTATTTGTTCTAATAAAACCTACAATTTTTGGAAAAATTTCGGCCAAACCGTTATGACTTGAAGATTTTTGGAAAAATTTCGGCCAAACCGTTATGACTTGAAGAAGCAGGTAAGAATGACTTTGATGAAACTTTTTATCAAATATTGGTGGTTTTTCTGAATCTTAAAAATTGGTGGTTAAACCGGATTTTTGGCAGAATATAATGTTTTTTTCGTAATTACTCCTAGATAATGTTTACACTTTAATTTATATAATTACGAAAAAAACTCTATATTTCATAATTTTTTCTGGTTTAACCATCAATTTTTTATTTATTCTAATAAACTACCAATTTTTAGAAAAAGTTTTAGCCCAACCATTATGGTAACAATGACTTCGATGAAACTTTAAACCAAATGGTGATTTTTTCCAAATCTTTTAAAAGTTGGTGGTTAAAGCGAACTTTTGGCAAAATATAGTGCTTTTTTTTCGTAATTAACCCTTTACAATAAACAAGAACATTATACGTGATATTTGTTCTGATAGTTTGTGTGTTGATACTTAGGATTATGAATCAAAAAGAGATTTTGTGTTCAACTTGCTTAAAGATGTGGGCTTTGAGATTCAATTTACGCCAATGGGTTCGTTTTTTGTATTTGCAGCACTTCCAAGAACATGCAAACTCACAGACGTATGTAATGTTGTTATTTTTATGTTTTTGGAGTATTTTTTTTAATTGTGATGAAATCTTTAGGTTGAATTTGTGGAGGGATTAATAAAAGAAGCTGGAGTTGTGGCTGTTCCTGGATGCGGGTTTTTCCATGCTTGTTCAGAGGATCTAAATGTGGGTAGGTATCATGACCGATACATTAGATTTGCGTTTTGTAAGTGTGATGATACTTTGACTTCGGCTGCTGGTAAAATTCGAGGGTTAGTTGATGCAACAGGGAGACTAAAGCTTCTTTGAATTCGTTATAAATAATGTGATGGCGAATCCAAGTGAGTATGCAACATTTTTAGGCTACAAGCCTAGATTGCTTTTCCATTCGAGTACAATGACTTACAATTGGTATTTTAGTGTAGTTTGTAGAGGCAACAATTTCGATCCATGTAATCTATATAGGTATTAATAGCTAGGTTACAAAAGGGCTTGTGGTCTAATAGTATTAGCAGCTCCCCGAAATGTGTTCCTCAACCAAAGGTTGAAGGTTTGAGTCCTGCTTGAGACAAAATGTGTAGATTTAGGAGTAAAGTAGTGAGCTTGTGAGTTAGCCGTTTTAAAAAAAGTAGGTCAACCCTGAAATATTGGAAAAATTAGAGAAAACACTAGTTTCTTAGTAACATGAGATCTGGTGTGGTGGCAAGGCTTGAGTTTTAGGAGGCATGATGTTTTTTAAGGCGTAGCTTAATGCGATAATTTTGTATTATATATATATATATATATATATATATATATATATATATATATATATATATATATATATATATATATATATATATATATATAGAGAGAGAGAGAGAGAGAGAGAGAGAGAGAGAGAGAGAGAGAGAGAGAGAGAGAGAGAGGATCATTTAAGGTCAATAAAAATCTTGAGATCTTGCGGCCAAATCTAGACCCTTAAATATTAGTTTTTAGATGGCTGGTATTAATACATGTAAATAAGTTAATTTTTTTAATTTCTGGATTAAATATATTATTTAAAGGCACGTTAGGTTATGTAAGCCATTTTGCATTTCCATTCATTGCTTTTTTTTTTTTAGGGAAATCAGCTTCATATTCATAGAAGTTCCGCCAAAATAGAAGACGGATAGTCTTCTTCTCTTCCATTCTTTGTATCTTCAACAACGATATCCCTGATTTCATGGAACAAATCAGGCTTCAATCATATACTCCCTAAATTTCGAAGATACTGTGTATCAAGATGGAAGGCGATGAAGCTCCAACGAAATCGAAGCCCACTAAAAGAGGTAATAACTTCTTGCAATCGGTACATATACACAACGATTCGAAGCAGAATTCGATTAACATGTTTAATTCAAGAGTATGTGTTGCAATCCCGTTGTTGTTTGTTCTCATTTAGCATTACCCTATGTATCAATTTCATTTTCTAGGTTATGAGATTTTATAAGTTAGTGTATATCGACACCGGAATTTACTGAATAACGTGATTATCACAGGTTCTGTTGATTGATTAGCACACAATTAACGATGATTAACATAAATCATCAATGATTAACAATTGCAGGATATAAACCCAAAAGTTGAGTTTTGGTAACTCATTGAAATGTAATTCTATTAGGACCCAAAACGTGGAGTTTTTGAATATTTAAACGGTTTTGGTTGTCAAATTAGATGATTGAGTGAGCAAACTTCCTAGGAAAGTTCAGAATAAGGACCAACCAAAACTGAAACCTTATTTTATTAGACACTTAAGCCGTTACCTTTTTAAATGGACATGCTATTTTTTCCATTTAAAAAAAAATAAAAGATGCCAAAATTGTTAAGGAAACAAAAGTACAATGCTATTTCATATTCTTAGTTGGGTCGATTAACACACAATCATTACGGAATTATAAAAGTATCATAGCTTTATGATTGCTGATTTATCAATTTCAGTTTTAATCATTAGTGATTATAATCATCAGCATCAAGTACCTGTGTTAGAAGCACTCGTTTCATACCCAATGATTATCGATCTCATTTTTAATCATTGGTGATTGTATTATGCAAAAACATGTTTTATAATATCCATGATTTACAACTTTGATCTTTTACCCATTCATATATTTCAACAACTAACATTTATTAATGTGGATGTTTTTTTTTATTACATTGCCATTTAGTTTATTGATGTGTTTATCCTTGTCCTTGTGGTATTCAACATTATAATCCAATTTGTTTTTGCTTATCTATGCCTTAATAGTTAGGAAGCAAAGTGAACGTATCATGAAGAAGCATGCCTTTAGTCGTTTCAAGAACAATCCATCGGATCCTGTGATGATTTGACATTGATGATGGCTTTGTTCATTCCAAGGAACCTGAAAAGGAAACAACAAGTATATTTCCATTACTTATAACTAGAAGTTGTCTTTTTAGCATTCAAGTTATTCATCCTTTGTTACGACTTTTCTAACAGAAGTTAATCCAAAGACAACACATCAACAAATGACTAAGAAGGGACATGACCCTGCTATCAACATTGGTGGCCCGGTGGTCCTTGGCAGTGATCAAACAACAAAGGTAAAATGATGATTAGAAGTAATCATTGATGATTAAATGAATTTCAGCAGATCTAATTGTATAATTTATTTTTATATGTAGTTTTTTTTTACCATATATGATGTTTTAATTTATGTTATTTGATGTTTTTTGTAACAGTTTTTAATCCAAAAATAATACCCGAACTGAGGACCAAAAAGCGAAATGATCCTGTAATAAACATTGATAGCCTAGTGGTCCTTGCTTCCTTGGTGCTGGTAACACATGCAAAGGTAATTCATTAAATATTATTAATCATTGATGATTATATTTGTAATTTAGTTTCAGTTATTTAATGCTTTTTGTAACAATTTTTAATCCAAATATAATACTTGAACTGATGTTTTCATTTGTAATTTAATTTCTGTTATTTGATGCTTTTTGTAACAGTTTTTAATCCAAATATAATACCTGAACTGAGGACCAAAAAGCGAAGTGATGCTCTAACAAACATTGATAGCCCAGTGGTCTGTGGTGCTCGTAACACACGCAAAGGTAATTGATTAAATATTATTAATAACTGATGATTACATTTCTGAATCTACATTTGTTCTTTGATTTTTTTTTGTAACAGATGTTAACTCAAACACAACACGTGAACTTAGGACTAAGATGCTAAATGATACTGTTATAAACATTGAAAGCCCAGTGGTTCTAGGAAGTGGTAATTCAGACAAAGGTAATACTTTATTTACTTGATATGTTAATTAATAACCAAATGTCATATTGTTTAGTACAATACCTGATATACAATCATTGATTGTTAACGATATATCCTTGTATTATTAAAATATATTTAAGGGAAAAAGAAAAATACACTCAGTCCAGTTCAAGTGTATGAGACACGATCAAACAAACGGAAGGAGAAGAGGAAAATAGTTGTATTCAAATAGCGTCCAGTTCAGCAGAAAAAAAAGAATGAAAGCAAAAGAGATCGAAGGCGTGGAACTCGAAAATAGAGAGAAGAGAGCTAAAAAGAAATCCAGAAAGAAACAAGTCAATTTTTCAATCCCCAGTCATGTTTCAAAAGTCAATTTAAGGACTTCACCTAAAGTCCTCTATACAGCAATGAATAATCTTTCACCCACTTAGAAGGATTATGTTGAATCAATTGGTTTGGGTGTATTATTTAGAATGCAAGTTAATGGGTCGCCTACGTGGATCGGATATTACGTAGTTAAAAATTTTGATCCTGAAAAAATGGTTATGTCTCTTGAGCATGGCGATATTAAAATAAACAAGGGTGTTGTACAGGATATGCTTGGTTTACCGATGGACAGTGTAGATTGAATATGTAGATATATATTCAATGGATATACGTCCTGATGGGGACAAACTAGTCGAGATTTGGAAGGATCTGTTTAAATTAGATAACATTCGTCCGAAGGCTGTTCAGAAGGCGTTAACCGGTCAAAAGACGTCGACTTACTTTTCAAAGTTAACTTGTTTGTTATTCTTTGCAACACGCTGGGTAAATCTATGATTATGGGCACATGCAATATTTCAATGCTTAATAAAGTTAGTGAGAAGTTGGACTTGAGCAATATTGATTGGTGCTCGTATGTTATTCATTGTTTAAAAGAAACAAGACCATCATGGGATAGCAACAGCAATATTACATACTTTGTCGGTCCAATCATTTTTTTGACGGTATCATATATATTTTTTGAAATTTCTTTTTTAATTGTTTTAAGTTAGATTTTTAATCATATATTTAGAATATCTAATATTGCTAAATCATTTTTTTGTAGTTGTTATACGTTGAGAGCATAAGATGCGGGAGCGTGAGAAAGTTGAATACAACACTGTGAGTTTAGGAGGGGTCAACTTCAAGAGCCTTTTGTACTCGAGAACGATAATGAACCAAACATAGGTAGAGAATCAAATGCTGTTGAGGTAAAAACTGTCATATGTTTTATTTGTTATGCAGTAATGATTGTAAAATCTCGTTGCTGTTTATTCTGATTTCACACATATTCATCGATGATTACTTTCAATCATCAATGATTAACATAATCAGGATATAACCCCAAAATTATATTTTTGGTCGCCCACATAAACCTAATTCTGTTAGGACCCAAAGCGTGTATTTTTGTATATTTAAAACCATTACCTTTTTAAATGAACATGCTATTTTTTCCATTTAAAAAAAACAAAAGTAGGATTGCCAAAATCGTTAAGAAAACAAAACTACAATGCTATTTCATAGGTTTAGTTGGCTTGATAAACACACAATTATCATGGAATTATAAATGTATCATAGTTTTTTGATTGCTGATTAATCGAGTTCAGTTTTAATCATTGGTAATTGTATCCTGCATAACCTTAGTTAATTCAAGATTATGTGTTCCAATCCCATTGTTATATCAGTTTCGTAATTTTCAATCAGTAATGATTGTAAAATCATAACATTTTGACCAATTTTTTCGTTACAAACACCTAATGTATGTTTTCTGTTACAATCATCACTATGATTGTAAATTGTACTCCGATGATCAATACTTATTATATCTATTACTATTTGCTAATATATAGTGATAGTTCTAAGGACGTTTTTTTTCTATATGAATGGTTTTTTAGGATGTTATTTCAAGTATTGAGGAGATGTTCCAAAGCTTAATCGATACCAAAAATAAACTCGAAGAAAGTTTTCTGAAGCAAATGAGAGGTTCCTGAGAATGAGGTTATACAACAATGGAAAGAAAAACTTGACGCTTTGTTCAGCGTTTTCGAAAAAAATGATGTTCCAGAAAGCGGTGAACCTACTTTTGAACCTACTTTTGAACAAGCGTCTCAGTGGTGGCAAGGCAATGAGACGCTTGTTCAAAAGTAGGTTCACCGCTTTCTGGGACATCAGTTTTTTCGAAAACAATGAACAAAGCGTCGAGTTTTTCTTTCCATTATTGTATAACCTCATTCTCAGGAACCTCTCATTTGCTTCAGAAAACTTGTAGTCGAGTTTATTTTTGGTATCGATTAAGCTTTGGAACATCTCCTCAATACTTGAAATAACATCTGAAAAACCATTCATATAGAAAAAAACATCCTTAGAACCATCACTATATATTAGAAAATAGTAATAGATATAATAAGTAGTTATCATCGGAGTACAATTTATAATCATAGTGATAATTGTAACAGAACACATACATTAGGTGTTTGTAACGAAAAAATTGGTTCAAATGTTATGATTTTACAATAATTACTGATTGAAAATTACGAAACTGATATAACAACGAGATTGGAACACATAATCTTGAATTAACTAAGGTTATGCAGGATACAATCACCAATGATTAAAACTGAAATCGATTAATCATCAATCAAAAAGCTATGATACATTTACAATTTCATGATGATTGTGTGTTTATCGAACCAACTAAACCTATGAAATAGCATTGTAGTTTTGTTTCCTTAACGATTTTGGCAATCCTACTTTTGTGTTTTTTAAATGGAAAAAATAGCATGTTCATTTAAAAAGGTAATGATTTTAAATATACAAAAAATACACGTTTTGGGTCCTAACAGAATTAGGTTTCTCTGGGTGACCAAAAATATAATTTTGGGTTTATATCCTGATTATGTTAAATCAATCATTGATGATTGAAGGTAATCATCGATGATTATGTGTGAAATCAGAATAAACAGCAAAAAGATTTTATAATCATTACTGCATAACAAATAAAACATATGACAGTTTTACCTCACCAACATTTGATTCTCTACCTATGTTTGGTTAATTATCATTCTCGGGTGCAAAAGGCTCTTGAAGTTGACCCCTCCCAAATCCCATAGTGTTGTATTCAACTTTCTTACGCTCCCGCAAATCGTCAACATTCCAACAGCATATCGCGGGACGACCACGAGGTACTTTAACGGTATCGCATCTTATGCTCTCAACATATAACAACTACAAAAAAATGATTTAGCAATATTAGATATTCTAAATATATATGATTAAAAGTCTAACTTAAAACAATCAAAAAAAAATTGCAAAAAAAAAAATATATAATACCGTAAAAAAATGATTGGATCGACAAAGTATGTAATATTGCTGTTGCTATCCCATGATGGTCTTGTTTCTTTTAAACAATGAATAACATACGAGCACCAATCGATATTGCTCAAGTCCAACTTCTCACTAACTTTATTAAACATTGAAATATCGCATGTGCCCATAATCATAGATTTACCCAGCGTGTTGCAAAGAAGAACAAACAAGTTAACTTTGAAAAGTAAGTCGACGTCTTTTGACCGGTTTAACTCCTTCTGAACAGCCTTCGGACGAATGTCGTTATCTAATTTGAACTGATCCTTCCAAATCTCGACTAGTCTGTCCCCATCAGGACGTATATCCATTGAATATATATATATATATATATATATATATATATATATATATATATATATATATATATATATATATATATATCTACACTGCCCATCGGTAAACTAAGTATATCCTGTAGAACACCATTGTTTATTTTTATATCGCCATGCTCAAGAGACATAACCATTTTTTCAGGATCAAAATTTTTAATTGCGTAATATCCGATCCTCGTAGGCGACCCATCAGCTTGCATTCTCAATAGTACACCCAAACCAATTTATTCAACTTATTCCTTCCAAGTGGGTGAAAGATTCTTCATTGCTGTATAGAGGACTTTACGTGAAGTCCTTAAATTGACTTTTGGAACATGATTGGAGATTGAAAAACTGACTTGTTTCTTTCTGGATTTCTTTTTAGCTCTCTTCTCACTATTTTCGAGTTCCACGCCTTCGAGCTCTTTTGCTTTCATTCTTTTTTCCGCTGAATTGGATGCTGTTCGACGACATCTATTTTCCTCTTCTCCTTCCGTTTGTTTGATCATGTCTCATACACTTGACCTGGACTCAGTGTATTTTTTCTTTTTCCTTTAAATATATTTTAATAATACAAGGATATATGGTTAACAATCAATGATGATATATCAGGTATTGTACTAAACAATATGACATATGATTATTAATTGACATATCAAGTAAGTAAAGTATTACCTTTGTCTGAATTACCACTTCCTAGAACCACTGGACTTTCAATGTTTATAACAGTATCATTTAGCCTCTTAGTCCTAAGTTCATGTGTTGTGTTTGAGTTAACATCTGTTACAAAAAAAAAAAAAAAAAAATCAAAGAACAAATGTAGATTCAGAAATGTAATCATCAGTTATTAATAATATTTAAACAATTACCTTTGCCTGTGTTACCAGCACCAAGGACCACTGGGCTATCAATGTTTATTAGAGGATCACTTCGCTTTTTGGTCCTCAGTTCAGGTATTATATTTGATTAAAAACTGTTACAAAAAGCATCAAATAACAGAAATTAAATTACAAATGAAAACATCATGACAAGTATTATATTTGGATTAAAAACTGTTACAAAAAGCATCAAATAACAGAAATTAAATTACAAATGAAAACATCATGACAAGTATTATATTTGGATTAAAAACTGTTACAAAAAACATCAAATAACAGAAACTAAATTACAAATATAATCATCAATGATTAATAATATTTAATAAATTACCTTTGCCTGTGTTACCAGCACCAAGGAGGCAAGGACCACTGGGCAATCAATGTTTATTACAGGATCATTTCGTTTTTTGGTCCTCAGTTCGGGTATTATTTTTGGATTAAAAACTTTTACAAAAAACATCAAATAACAGAAATTAAAACATCATATATGGTAAAAAAATTACATATAAAAATAAATTATATAATTAGATTTGCTGGAATTCATTTAATCATCAATGATTACTTCTAATCATCATTTTACATTTGTTGTTTGATCACTGCCAAGGACCACCGGGATACCAATGTTGATAACAGGGTCATGTCCCTTCTTAGTCCTTTGTTGATGTGTTGTCTTTGGATTAACTTCTGTTAGAAAAGTCGTAACAAAGGATGAATAACTTGAATGCTAAAAAGACAACTTCTAGTTATAAGTAATGGAAATATACTTGTTGTTTCCTTTTTAGGTTCCTTGGAATGAACAAAGTCATCATCTATGTCAATCATCACAGGATCTGATGGGTTGTTCTTGAAACGACTAAAGGCATGCTTCTTCATGATACGTGCACTTTGCTTCCTAACTGTTAAGGCGTAGATAAGCAAAAACAAATTGGATTATAATGTTGAATACCACAAGGACAAGGATACACACATCAATAAACTAAATGGCAATGTAATGAAAAAAAACATCCACTTCAATAAATTTTAGTTGTTGAAATATATGAATGGGTAAAAGATCAAAGTTGTAAATCATGGATATTATAAAACATGTTTTTGCGTAATACAATCACCAATGATTAAAAATGAGATCGATAATCATTGGGTATGAAACGAGTGCTTCTAACATAGGTACTCCTTGGTGCTGATGATTATAATCACTAATGATTAAAACTGAAATTGATAAATCAACAATCATAAAGCTATGATACATTTATAATTCCATGATGATTGTGTGTTAATCGACCCAACTAAGAATATGAAATAGCATTATACTTTTGTTTCCTTAACAATTTTGGCATCTTACTTTTATTTTTTTTAAATGGAAAAAAATAGCATGTCCATTTAAAAAGGTAACGGTTTAAGTGTCTAATAGAATAAGGTTTCAGTTTTGGTTGGTCCTTATTATGAACTTTCCTAGGTTTCAGTTTTGGTTGGTCTTTAATAGAATTACGTTTCAGTTAGTGACCAAAACTCAACTTTTGGGTTTCTGCAATTGTTAATCATTGATGATTTATGTTAACCATCGATGATTGTGTGTTAATCAATCCAACAGAACTTGTGATAATCACGTTATTCAGTAAATTCCGGTGTCGATATACACTATCTTATAAAATCTCATAACCTAGAAACTGATACTTAGGGTAATGCTAAATCAAAACAAACAACAACGGGATTGCAACACATACTCTTGAATTAAACATGTTAATCGAATTCTGCTTCAAATCGTTTTGTATATGTACCAATTGCAAGAAGTTATTACCTCGTTTAGTGGGTTTCGATTTCGTTGGAGCTTCGTCGCCTTCCATCTTGATTGTCGACCGTGGAAATAATATACGCACTGTACCAAGGGTTATTGCTACCAAAGCTATTTGATACTCAATATCTTCGAAATTTAGGGAGTATATGATTGAAGCTTGATTTGTTCCATGAAATCAGGGATATCGTTGTTGAAGATACGAAGAATGGAAGAGAAGAAGACTATCTGTCTTCTGTTTTGGCGGAACTTCTATGAATATGAAGTTGATTTCCGTAAAAAAAAAAGCAATGAATGGAAATGCAAAATGACTTAAATAAACTTACGTGCCTTTAAATAATTTATTTAATCTAGAAATTACAAAACTTAACTTATTTACATGTATTAATATCAGCCATCTAAACCAATATTTAAGGGTCTAGATTTGGCCTCAAGATCTCAATATTTTTATCGATCTCAATATTCTCCTGACACACTCGTTCTGTTCTCCACTCAACCATTGTATCACCGCAAACATTGACTCTGGTGAACATCTATTTTTCATTGAATAAAACTGTTTTTGAGCAAGAACATTTTTACTCTTATGTTTTTTTTGAAGGTCCAACATCTTCATCAACTATACGCTTTTTTGAATTCTTTTTCTGTTCTTCTTTTTCAATCATACTCTTCTTTAATTCTTTGATTTAACAGGTGAGCTTTCTTTTTTTGACGTTTCTTTATTGGCCTTGTCAACCTTTTTTCAGATAATATAATTACAACCTTCTCCAACTTTTTCAATTTTCCCTTTGGTTTCACTAATATACAATAAATTATAATGTTATTTATATCTGAATAAATTACATATACTAAAAATATATACCACAAAATCATTTATGAATTAAATGATTTAATTGTATATGTTTTTAGTATAAAATATATTCACAATTAATTATTCATGTATGAATAATTATGTATAAAAAACAAAGTATTATAAACTTAGCATACATCTGGACCACCCTATTTCCTTTGTGTTTTTCATTGGTGATTCTTTCTAACTTGTGAGCCGGTTGAATATCTTGATTGGTAGAAAACATACAAAAATGTCTGGGCTATCACTCTCACTTTCGCAAGAATTAGAGTACTCATGTTTATCAGATTCAGTAAATATTAATCTTGAATTTCATTATATTTGCAAGATATTTGAAGATAGTAATCAGCCTCTGGTATCATAACAGAAACATGATTTTCTTGAAACTCATGAAGCAACTATCATGCAATTCAAGAACACTGGATATATTGAAGGGAAGTCATCTAGTTCTAACGAAAGTAAGAGTGATATCTCAGAAGATTTTGCATGTTTTATACCAAACAAGAGATTCAACCAACTTAGAAATTAGAAAGAATCAACAATGAAAAACACGAAGGAAATAGGTTGCTCCATATGTATGTTAAGTTTGTAATACTTATTTATTCATATATGATTACTCATGTATGAATACATGTTATGCATACATGGATATTCATATATGAATATCCATTTATGAATAATCATATGTATCATATGTGTTCCTGTAATTACCCAAAAATAGATTTCTATATATGAATAATGATACATGTTAAGTTTTTAATACTTGTTTGTTCATATATGATTATTCCTATATGAATAACCACTTCTGAATATATATATATATATATATATATATATATATATATATATATATATATAATAAACAAAATTAACAACTCATTATCTGTGAATGCATATTATTGATACATGGATATTCATATATGAATAATCAAGTGTGAATAAATGATTAATCAGTGAATTTTGATTTTCATAACTTTTTGATTTATATATCAGTACCCATATATGAATAATCATATGTATTCACTTGTAAAATGTAAATACATTTTTATTCATACATGAACATTTATATATGAATAAAATGACTTCTGAATAAAACACACAAAAACATGGCTTATGTATACCTTTATCATTTTTTCGTTTAGATCTAATTTTCGGTAATTCAACAGAGTCTTCTTCAACATCATCTTGATTATCCTTAGCTTTTCCTGTAATTACTCACATGTCATAACCCAAATTAGATTTTCATATATCAATAATCATATATATAACCCAAATTACCTTTTCATATATGAATAATCGTATATGTTAAATTTTTAATACTTGTTTGTTCATATATGATTATTCATATATGAATAATCACTTATGAATATATTTATAATAAAGAAAATTGACAACTCTTTATCTTTGAATACATGTTATTCATACATAGATATTCATATATAAATAATCACCTGTGAATACATGATTAATCATAGATTTTTTGATTTTTAAAACTTCTTGATTCATATATCAGTACCCATATACCAATAATCATATATGTTCACTTCTGAATATATGTTTATTCATGCATGAATATTATATATGAATAATAAGTTGTGTATATATACTAATAAATACAAATATTCACAAGTGATTATCCTTGTATTTTTAACATACTATTATTCAATTACCATTCCTATATGATTATCTCTATATATGATTATTTCATTTGAATGAATCATATATGAATAAACCACACAAAAAACATGGCTTAGGTATACCTTTATCATTTTTTCGTTTGGATCTAATTTCTTGTAATTCAATAGAGTCATCTTCACCCTCTACTAGATTATCCTTAGCTTTTCCTATAATAACTGCCATGTCATAACCCAAAAGTATATTTTCTTATCCAAAAATAAACAAAAACGAAATATACAAATACCTTTATTTCTTCTAGAATAATTATTGCTGAAATCCTTTCCTAAAACTGTACAAAAACATAAATCACAAATGAATATACAATCGAAAATGCACAAAAACCCTTAAAATGCACTCAAATCCTTAAAACACTTGAAAATCAACAACTCCAAAACAAAACCCGAAAACAAGTACTAAAAATGTAAAAAAAACTATCAGATGAACTGAAACCCTTAAAAATACTTCAAAATCAACTAATCTAAAACGAAAGTCGAAAACGATTACAAAACTGTAAGAAAAAAAAACTAAAAAATACATTCATACTAACCTTTACCATCCGGTACTGAAGAACTACGCGTAACTACTCTTTTCTCTGTTGACATCGTTTCAAATCACCACGAAAATACACAGAGAAAATGTTAGGGTTTCCGTTCAAAATAATACCAAAAATGAAACGAATTTCAAACTTAATCCACTAAACTAAGATACATAAATGGTGATCAGAGATGATGATGGTATGAAAAACTCGATATTCGTAACTGATTTGATATCCATGTAAAATGCCAATAATACCCTCACACATATTCTTTACAATCACAAATATTACAAAATTGCCACCGCCTAATTTTAAATATAACAATTATATTACACAAATGCCACTGCATGCATTTTAATAGAAGATGAGTGGCTGAGATTCATTCTCACAATCTTAACCTAATATATATTCTCAAATGAACCCACACACACACACACACACACAAACACACACACACACACATATATATATATATATATATATATATATATATATATATATATATATATATATATATATATATATATATTGATTTGACAAAAGGACAAATAAAATAATATATGTAACGTGTGTCGTGTATTATATTTATATATGTATATAGTATGGAATATGTCATGTGTAAAAAAGAAAACGGAGAAAACTTGTTTTTGATGGAAGCTCTACTCCTCCCACATCGTCCACGGGAGAAAGAGAATGACTGAAATGAGCTCTATAAAGACACGCCCAAGTCATCATCTTCTCAATGAGTCCGACTCTTTATTAAACCGCCTTATCCCATTGGACAGAATTGTTTTCTTTGGTATGATTTAGTCATATTTTTGACTTAGTTGGTTTGATTTAGTCCGATTTTGTTCTGAGTTGGTCCGATTTATGACTGAGTTGGTCCGATTCTCAATATTTGTGAGTTATTTTGCCGAGTTGGTTTAACTTGGATTGGTTGGTATTTAGTCCGACTGGTGACTGAGTTGGTCCGATTCTCAATATTTGCGAGTTATTTTGCCGAGTTGGTTTAAGTTGGATTGGTTGGTAACTGAGTCCGAGTAACTCGCCGATTACTTGGCCGAGTTACCCGAGTTTTACAACCTTGGTTTTAGCCAGTAGAATCGAAAAAGGTGGCTCATAAAGCATTTATGCACCTCACTACCTAAGATCGACTGTTCTGTTTTGGGATAGTGTTTCAAAAGCTTGTTACGCAAACAACATCGAAAGTCATGGAAACTTTCATAACGGCCTTTAGAATCTAAATAAGTAAGTTTACACAGTTGTGAACAAAAAATTTGTAATCAATGGTTCTCTAGAAAGTCGTGATTCCCAATGGATATTTTGATCATTTTTCGTAAAATTGTTTTTATCTAACTTTTCGAAACGCAATAAACTTTGAAACTAAGGATGTTAAAAATGTTCGAGTCTTTGTTAGAAATTGTTAAAAAGTCTACTTGCTTGGGGACAAGCAAGGCACAAGTGTGGAGTGTTAGATAATGCCTAGTAATGTTAGACATTATAGTCGTTATTAAGCCGGGTTTTAGTTAGTTTATGGTTGCTAATTGACTAATATCACTCACTTTTGTGACAAAGTGCTTGGGATATGTTTTAATGCAAATGCAGGGTTTTAAGTGCAAATTAGAAGAAGTTAAGGAGCAAAACGGACAAGGAATGTTAGATAATGCCTAGTAATGTTAGACATTATAGTTGTTATTAAGCCGGGTTTTAGTTAGTTTATGGTTGCTAATTGACTAATATCACTCACTTTTGTGACAAAGTGCTTCGGATATGTTTTAATGCAAATGCAGGGTTTTAAGTGCAAATCAGAAGAAGTTAAGGAGCAAAACGGACAAGGAATGAACATGGACGAAGGTTAGCGACACTAATCCTTAGGATTAGCGATTCTAATATGGTCAAAAGGCAGAATCTCAATTTCAAAATTCAAAACACGTGAATTCGAGGATCGAGGCAGGATTAGTGACACTAATCCTTGTGATTCGCGATGCTAATGTCTGGATAAGTCAAAAGTCGTCGTATTTCAAATTCAAACTGCAATATGTGGGGATTCCAGTGGGCTCGCGCCTCGGACATCCAAATTTCTACCACTATAAATACGGAGCTTCCGTCCGACGTTTGAAGCATCCCCAAGGTACCACGAGGGCATCCGAAAGCATATTTTCATCGGTTTTTCAGTAACAATCGATAGATTTGGTTAGATACTTGTTTTTCTATTATTTTTATCAACTTGGTATCGACGTATTCCGCAATTGAAATATCCGTCGATCATTCGATGTTTTAGTTTAGATCTCAGGACAATCATTCGAAGATAGAGGCAGGATTAGCGATGCTAATCCTTGTGATTAGCGACGCTAATGTCTGTATAAGTCAAAAGTCATCGTTTTTCAAATTCAAACCGCGATATATCAGGATTCCAGCGGGTCCGCGCCTCAGACATCCAAATTTCTACGACTATAAATACAGAGCTCCCGTCCGACTTTTGAAGCATCCTCTGGGTACCACGAAGGGATCCAAAAGCATATTTTCATCAGTTTTTCAGTATCAATCGATAGATTTGGTTAGATACTTGTTTTTCTATTATTTTTATCAACTCGGTATCGAGGTATTCTGCAATTGGAATTTCCGTCGATCACTCGATGTTATAGTTTAGATCTCAGGACAATCATTCGATTCCTGTTGATTATTTTGTTAGATCTAGATAGTTTGGATAGTTGGTAATTTGGATTTTAATGTTTGTTCGTTTTGATTTCGATTTTATAAAGTAATCATTTGGTTTATTATTGTTTTTCTCGATCTGCAATCAGATCCGAGTTTTATTTCGATTTTGTTGAGTTTTGGTTTGTTTTCCACATGTTCTTGATCCACAGTCTATACAGTGACACTATAGCTTGGTTTATCGACACAAAGTGCCAACCACAGACTCCACGGTTTGATCCTTACTTGCTGCTAGCTAGTGAGCCGTAAGGTTGAATTTACTATTTTTGAACGCATCAACAACTGCGACGTGTCAGTGTTAGAAGTAGTTCGAGATGGCTCTTTAGCTAGAGAGGCCATAGATGGTGAGGTGACAAGTTGATCATTGATCATCAAGCAGACTACATCACGATATGACTAAGAGCAACCAACGGTAGGATCAAGTTCAAGCCATGTGGGGGAGAACTAATCATTTACGGTGAAAGATGGTGCTTAAATGACAAGGGTGTGGGATGAAGTATGACTCCAATTCAGTTGAGAACTTGAATAGGTGCTGAAGATATTTCAAGAGACTGTATGAGAAACGAGGAGATAGGCTAAAACCATGGTTGAAAATATGCCTGGAATGGTGAATGTGCAGCACCAGATAGAATATTAGAATTGCTAAGTCATAGGAGTATTAAGCTGTTTAATTGAACTAGAGAGATAATATATTAGGAGTAGTTCAACCTGGTGCCATCCAGTAGGATTCAAGGAAGTTTCCTCTTTTGGGAAGTTATATGACATCCAGGCCATGAAAGGTGTGTTCAAACACGATGTACTAGTTAAGTGATTCAGTTAAGAAGGCAAGTGTATGTCACGTTCCAGAGAAAGTCCCTTAAGTAACAGGAGGCATGTTACTATTTAAGTCAACTAATGGACTAAAGGAGTACTGGAATAGTGTCTAAGGTCATACATTGGAACATTTTCATGTTGTTGTTCCTCTTTTAACAGTAACACCTATCCTGATTGTGAGCAAGAGTGATATCTGGCATCACTATGACCAGTCTCTCTTAGCTCTTCCTTTTCCTCCATAAACCAAGAACACATTTCTTACTCTCCTAAGATACTCTAAAAGTGTCATTCACTGCCATCAAATGACTTTTGCCAAAGTTGTCGTGAAATCAACTCATTATGCTCCAAAAATACAGGGATATCAGGTCATGTATACGTCATGACATACATGATTGATCCTATAGCAAAAGCATATGGGATTCGACTCATTCTTTCTAGTTCTTTTCTAGTACCGGGTTATTGATTCCTAATCAATTTATGTCATGGGTGGAAACCCTTCCCTTAGAGTCATGCATCTCGAATTTCTTCAAGATCATGCTCAAAATGTACTTTGGCTAAGTGTTTTTCTAGGCGTTATGATCTATGTCTATAGATCCTTATTCCACGTATGTATGTTGTATCTCCTAGATTCTTCATAGCGAAACTTTTCCAAAGCCAAGTCATTACCCTTTGAAACATTGGAAAATCGTTTCCTATAAGCAGTATTGTTTGATGCTATAGATGAATCTTTCAAGCTTTGTACACTCTATTTGGATATTTGGCATGTTCAAAACCCTTTCAGTTGTGCCATACACACAACCCCTTTGTTTTCCATTTAAGGAAAGCGGTCTTAAAACATCCACTTTGCCATGTCACATAAAATGTACACATGTCAAATAATATCCTAACAACCAGTCTTGCTTTGAATGTGTGTACATTCCTATCCATTTTGTTTTTATTTTGATGATCCACTTACTCCCGCTTGTTCTCAGGCCAGGTGTAAGATTTATTCAATCAAAACATGGACCGAACTCGTGTTCTATATCCTCTATCATTTGGCAGTAACTGGGCTCACCAATGCTTCCATGTAGTTGGATAACTCATCCTCACCAATCAGTGATTTACCACTAATCAGTGTATAGCATAATACTCATGAGAGTGAGTGTTCCTACTAGATTTGCAAAGAGGATGTGAAATATATCAGTTTCCTCAACGGGAGTCTCATCCTCTAGTTGAGTGCTAGTGTTAACTAAAAATTATTTCATTGGTTGACTCTTGAATCTCTTCAAGATCAATCATGCTCCCACTGGCTACTTTGAATATGAGCTCTTTCCAAAGAAAGACTCTTCTATGAGACACAAACGCTTTGTTCTCGAATGACTTGTAAAACAAGTATCCAAAGGACTTGCCGGATAACCAATGAAAATGACACTTTCTATGATCTGGGTTCAATCTTGTGACGAATGAAGATTTTATAGTGAGGGATGAACACCACTTTACAGTTCAGAGAATGTCTTTACAACCTACTTAGTTCGATACGAGGTTTAAGTTGCAGGTTTCTGTTTCTAGGGTATAACGCTTTGAAACTATTTTGGAAGTGCAGCTCGGTACATCATGGATCGAACCATTTCAAACAATGTTCGATTTCTCCTTTTAGACACACTACTTTGCAGCGGTGTTCTGGGAGGAGACAACTGTGAAACCATTTTATAGTTCCTAAGATGTTCGCCGGATACACTATTCAGATATTCTAGTCCATTTGATTCTCTACTTCATTTTGGAAACCCTTTGAACACTTAAAAGTTTCTGGGTTACGCTTAATCAAATAAACATATCCATATTTACTGAAATCATCAGTAAACGTAAGGAAGTATTCCCCATCATGTATTGTGGCGGATTTGAACGGTCCACAAACATCTGTGTGGATCAGTTCCATCAAATCCGTTGCCGCTTTCATAGTTTCATGTGAATCACATTCTTTTCATCTTCAAAGTAATTAAGATTTGCAAACATCATCTGACTCTAAGTCAAATGATTCCAAATCCTGTCCACTTGGAGCTTGGTGGACAAGGCGACAATGCCACAAACATGATTTATCCGAAACTCTTTTGGATGAATCAACACTTTATATCATATTATTACTACTACTTAACATATTCATATATGCCATTGTAAGGATAAATTTTGGATCTGAAACAACTATGCTTACAAGAAAAATCACCATTTTATTATCAAAAGAAAAGTACAAAATATCCTTTAACAATGTATAATACGCAACAATGTTTTATGCCATTTCTGGCAAGTAGCAAAACTCTAATAATCTAACACCAGTAATTAGCATGAGCTTGTAATTCTCGATCATTGTAACAGCAACAATGCTTTTGTATCTCATGATCGGATCAAGCCCCTATGCTTCAATTTCTTACTTTCACTTAGTCCCTGCATACAGTGCAGATGTGAGTCAACATATCCTGTATCAAAGGTTAGAGAACGAGAAGTTGATGTACTATGGAGTTCAAATATACATATGGTGTCAATCTCATTGACCCGTATCTTCTTCAGATGGCAGTAAAACATATGGCCTCATTCGGGTCACTAGTGGATGCTATGTCAGAATCAGCATTTCTCTTAAAGCTTTGGTCAGACCTTCAACCTTAGCCCTTCCCTTCCATTAGGATGAGAAACTTTCTTCTTCTTAGCATCACTATGATGAATGGCCAAGATAAGAGCGGTGGAATTTGAGCTACGATGTTGCTTTAAACTAGCCTCGGCAGTTTTCAGCGAACCGTGCAGCTCTATCAAGGTCATGTCCAGATGGATATTGTCACAATTCATAAAACCCTTATGACATGAACCAGGAAGCAATTTAAGCACCATATCGTGGCTAACTTCTTTGAAAAATGGACACCAAGATTATCTAATTTGTCTATGTATGATTTCATCTTATGAACATGCCTACACATAGAAGTTCCTTCTTCTAGTTTATATGCCCTAAGGGATTTAACGATCTCGAATCGTTCCCGCTTTGCTTGTACCCAGACACTCTTGAAACAATTCTCGAGTCTGGAGGACACGTTAGGAAACGCCAGGCTCTCAATCTCACTAGATCAGAATTATAGTGCAGGAGGAGGAGGAATAGGAGGAATGTTTGTGTTTAGATTTGACATCTATAAGACAAAGTTTTATTTTAGTTTGAATTATAGTCCTTTAAGTAATTACCCAATTTATTTACTAAGGCTAGGATCCAAGATTTCCCAGTTGTGATGTAAAGAGGGATGCTATAATCACACCACAATGGTCATCAAGGTAGACAAAAACTCATTGCCAGTTTCATTCACTATGAAACTCTTAGATATGTAAGATTCATTGACTAGGGTCAATGTCATGTTAATCTCGTTTGTGCTCATCTCAAATTCATGGCAGGGATGCCGTGGATCATGAATGAAATTGTGAATTGACCATGCAGAACCCGCGTGATGCCGGGCTCAAGATACGCTTAAGAATCGCGAGTGTCACATCACCCCCAACTATAATCTTATCTGGTGTGCCGGTTAACCACACAGCTCCGCCAACAGATTATAAAGAGAATGTGCATTTCTCATGGATAGCACAAAATCTCACATTTTTAATTATAATTAAAAAAGTGTTTTTGTTTTAATACTTTAAGTTAATACTTTTAACTTAGAGAGAGAAACATTGCCATATCAAACCTTTTCTGTAACTCTACATGGTAAAAGTGCTGCACGATGAAGGTGGTGGGCAATAGATGCCACTTAATAACCAACTTCATTTGGGTTCATAAGAACCTTCCTTCAAACCCCATACACGATTTTGTCGGTGAGCCTAGTCATGGTTTGACCAATGTTTTTGCTTTGATTATTCTTTTATATATATATATATATATATATATATATATATATATATATATATATATATATATATATATATATATATATATATATATATATATATATATATATATATATATATATATATATATATATAACCTTCCAATATATATAAATGTATTTTATTTATCTATTAATTCAATTAATACTCTTAATTAATTATAATTAAATCCCTAATAGAAATAATCATATTAAGGAAATAAAGCAAAAAAGGCACGTAAGCAAGTTAGGAAATTTGCAAGGCAAGCCAGGGATTAACCCTAGCCATCAGGTAGCATGCAAAGGCCAAGGAAACCCTCCTAAAATCCTAAAAGTTTCGAAATCCTCATGGAGGCACAAGAAACCAGCTAATTTTGATAATCACAAAGTAATTAGTTTAGGCAATTAGGCAAACAAGGAAACAAGCTAACTATGGAAAATTGCAAGGAAAACAAGGGTAAGGAAACTTTAGCCACCAAGGGCAAGGAAACCCTCCTAAATCCTTCAAATTTTCGAAAATTATGACCCTAGTATCCTAAACCAGTCAAAATTCATAACATGCAGTTTCAGGAATTAATCTAGCATAATCTATGGATTTTTCGAAGAACAGTATGCAAGTTCATACAGGTTTCTAGCATAAATTTTAAACAAATTATCATATCAAGCAAAAGTGAAAATAACATATGAACAGAGGCTCTGATACCACTATTGGGATTCGATCACATAAACATATAACAACATGCAACAGAAGACTTTAACATATCAAATCACAGAATTCTCCAAGAATAGAGTTCAGGATCATGCAGTTCATAACAATTATTTCAACAAAACATAAACAGAATGTACCTCAGGATTGTCTCCTTCCTTGAATCTGATGAACAACATCTTGCAAAGGATGAACAGGATCCAAAGTGTGAATCCCTCTAATGACTCATACCCAGGAACACCAGAAAACCAGACAGACAGAATTTCCACTTGGGAAAAGAAGGCAGAAGATCAAAACCCTAGAGAGGGATTGATTTCGCCAAAGGGAGGAGGGAGAAGGGAATTGGCGGCTCCTTTGGAGGCCAATGGGATTATTAGGGTTGAACCCCAAGGCTTCTATTTATACTAGAGGGATACTAGGTTTCCAAACTTGAGGAGCCTTTTGGCGGCCGTACCCCCTGGACTTGTATCTATTAATTAACTCTTTAAATAATTACAATCCAATCCCTCGTAATTAATTTCTCCAAATTAATTCCAAATTAGCTTTTTTTATTAATTGCCAATTACTTTCTAATTAGTTTCTGTAACTTATTTCTCAATAAATTAATAAACTAACTTCTCCTTTCCTTTATTCTAGCTCTGTATGTTTTTCTGGAATATTATCAAAAATATTACCACAAGTTGATGACCTTGGACATTATTCCAACAAAGTGTTCCTCAAGCAAATTGGTTTTGCTAAAGGTTGGTAATCTTAAACCTTATTGTAGTTGTAAATTATCATTAAGTAGATTCCATGTAGGTTTTTAGTAATTGTTACTAGCCTTAGAAATGTTTGTATGTTTCCGCTGCTATATTTGATATTTCTAGGGTATAGAAAACCTATCAAGGAGGAGGTCTCTCAGATGTGTAAAGACATGCTGTAAGCATGAGTTTCAGCTTCCACGGTAGTTAGGGCGGTATCTTCCATGACAAGATCTTCATAGAGTATCAGCATGATTTAGTCATCAATATACCCCCCCCCCTTACGACTATTAGAAGGAAGAAGTACAAAATTATGTATGCAAAGGTTGACCGGGTGGTATATACTAGTGATTGATTGTAGTAGGGTATGTAGATATCTGAGTATTGTAAGACAATAGCTCTCGTATGGATATTATATCTAGCTACGAGCTATATCAGGATACCCCTTTATGTGAACCTGATTAAGTGAAGGTGTAGGACCCTTACCAGATAAGTGGGTTAAGACAGACCGTGTAGAATAACTTCAAGTAATCTGGATGGCCAATATTTGGAAACTTCAAGTTAAGAATCATATTAAGCTATGTGAAACTCCATGGGTCATGAAGTAGTCAGACGAACAAGGGAGCTCAGACCAGTAAGGAAGTAGTTGGATGATCTAGCGAGTCAGAAATAGAATCACGAACTAGTAATTTTGAGGAAGAAATTTAATTCAAGTGGGGGAGAGTTCTAACTCCCCCTTTTCAGCTTAGCATTAATAATTAAAGTCAATATCTTAGTTTTATATTTTAAAGAAAAAGAAATAAATTCTATATAGGAAATCGATTACTAGAATTAAAACTTGATTATTACAAATAATAATAATAATAAACCTATAAACTTAAGTTGTATGTTTGGAAGGTTTCAAATTCATTCTATAAAACTTAGATTGTAGAACAATGGTTGAATGAGACTAAATAAAATAACATCACAAAGTTGAGGTGGTTGGTTTGTTATTTCCCGAAAGTTTCATGGAGGTCTTTCATGGGGTTATTGATGGTCGACGAAAAGGAAATAGGCCAAGAGACCTTCGGTTCTACCTCGAGTCCATGCAAGCCCCTCTATTGCTAGCATATATACACTATTCATGCAATCCTAACCCTAAACCTGCCTTCTTGAAGCCTTAACCCACCCCTACCCGTTTTCTTGTGCTAGCCTAGAAGAAAAGAGAAACCGATGAGAGGAGAGATTTTGAGGCGTGTTGCTGTTGGAACCAAGTAGAAAAAGGAGGGGGAGAGGAAGAAGAAGAAGAACAAGGTTATATGCCTTTGATCATTAAAACCTTGTAGGTAGTTTTGATGTTTGTTTCTTATTCTTTTCTTCTCCACCATGAATCACCACCCAAAACACTGTAAACCACCATATCACTGGTGGTTAAAAACCAACCAAGCCATGGTCATGGCTGATCTCGGGTGGGCTGATCATTAGATAAGTATATGATTAGTTGAAATCTTGAAGTGAAACTTAAATTTATTACACTTTCTCATGACAACATTTTGTCATGAATTTGAAATATCATATAAAATCAATGGTTCAAGGAAATTGTATGAATCTTTTGTCCCTAGAAAGGTATGGAAGTTTAGTTCCTTCCACCAAAAGGGCTTACCCTGATTCCTACCCCAAGTTGGGTGAAAATAGCACTCTTTACAGCGTGGTTCAGAAACATGACAGATTAAGAAACACGACATGTAAAAATCACCATAAATCATATAAAAATAATTTTAGGGTGAGTCCGTGGCCATAGTTCGGGCTTGATGTCTAGTTTTTCCAAACAAATATGTAAAACCTAGTTCTTAACCCAATTAGAGCGTGGATTATTTCTCTATGGTCTAGTCCATCTAGCTGACTGATCAGATCAGTCCACTTGTGAACTTCACCAAATATTATAGGAAATTACAAATGGCATGAGGTCAAGCCCTGTAGTCTTGTCTTGGTGTCTAGTGGATACGATAATTTTATTAGAGCTTAAGGATGACCGTTGCTAGGTTGAAAGTTGCAAACTTTGGAACCTCATCAAAATTTCAACAAGCTTTAAGGGTCCAAAATAAGGAATAAGTAATAAACCTAACCAAGGGTGGTATAAATGGGTCATTAACACTAATAGAAAGCTAAAAGAAAATATATATTGATTATTATTATTGGTGAAATGGGTGTAAGGGTTAATGCGTTCAAGAATGAAATATGATATAAATAACATAACGATTGTATAACGCGTATAAGTACATATATAGTAAAATACAAATCCTGTTCAAAGTTAGTAACACTTATGTGATTGTAGGTCGTCCCAAGGAGGAGTAAACTCAACTTGCCATCTTGTTTATAGAAGTGATCTACAACTTCATATCAAGTGAGTTCCTCACTATGTCGTATTGATGTTGTCCATCCTTTAGTTTACGTCGTGTGTGCTTATATGATCTATATGGGTAGTGCTCAGTTGCTTGGGTGTCTTGGGTGTCTAGTATGTATTGATGTGTACTTGGGTATTACTAGGCTATTGTTATGTCTAGAAGATGCATGATAAGAAGTATGTGAGTATGAGAAATGTATGTATGAAAAGAGGCATTGAGCAAGGTGCGTGTGGCTCAGAGTATTGAGAATGGTCGCATGCCTCCATGTACCGGGGTAGATGTATGAGCAAGGTATGTATGGCAAGAGGCATTGAACAAGCTGCGCATGGCTCGGAGTGCTGAGCAAGGTAGCATAGCTCGATGTACTAGGGTAGATTTATGAGCAAGGTATGAATGACAATAGGCACTGAGCAAGGTACGCATGGCTCGGAGTGCTGAGCAATATAGCATGGCTCGATATACCGTGTTAACTAGAACAATGTTTACTGTGATGTATCTATTCTATTCTTTTTGTTAGGAGTAGATAATATATGATTGATATGTTGTGTATGTGTTGGAATTCACTAAGGTGTGTGCTTACCTTTTCCCTGAAAATCACCGTTTCACGTACTTCTGGTACAAGTGTTCGCAAGGCTTGATGAGTACACATTGAAGCTGATTCTCTTTTGGAGTATGATTTATTAGACACTATTCATGTTTTTGAATTTCGCTGACTATTTCAGAATATTGATGACGTTAAATGTTTTGAATATTAAAACATGAATTAATTTTGAAGGTTTTAGTGACATGATGTTTCATTCTTGTTAAAATGCATTTTCCAATAAATTTAATTTATCATGAAAATTAGGACATTATATATATACATATATATAATTTTGGGGTGCCTAACTTTATTAATTTTTAATAATTCCTTTCATATTAATTTAAGCATCTTAGATTTTTTATGATAACATTTTGTTATCTGATATTTGGTATAAATTTGAATATATCATTCAGATTGATAAATTTTTATCTACATAATGACATAAATTTTTTTTCAAGCCGACATATATTAGAAATGACATATTTGTGTTCTAAAAGTCCTTTATTCTAACATGTATTGGACATGACATATTCTGGCTCTAAAATTCAGTTTTTCTTTTTATAATGCTTTATTTATTTATATTGTTATAAATGACTTCTTTCATATTTAATTACGACAACGGGAAAAACATGAAAATGACCGTAATCGATTTGCAAATTTTGATTTGAGCTATTCACTTGTTGATATGCCGGTATCCATCCAACTTTCATCTTTTACAATGTTTGCCCAACCTTTTATTTTCTTTAGAATTTGGACTAAATATTTTGAGATATATTCAGGAAAGTCCATATATTTTGACCTTATATTCGATTAAACCCTAATTGTTTTTTATTGCAATTAATCTCAACATTTTGTTAAATGTTTACAATTGTGGATAGTAGCTGGTTATGTCGTTTTTATATTTTTATAATTGATGATGTATAGGGTCAAATGTAATTGTCAAAATGTAAGAACTTCATTAAATAAAAACCGAAAATTCAACTATAAATTGTTAAAATGGTCAAAATGTAAGGACTTTAATGAATATTTCATTTTTATATATAACTAAAATTGTAACCATTTAACAAAATATGAGCTTAATTGTATATAAAAAACATTTAGGACTTAATCGAATATAGAGTGAAAAATATAATGACTTTCCTTAATATATCTCAAATTTTTTTATGATGTTTCTTTAACTTTTTTTTATAACTTTACTTTTTAATTTTTTGTCGATTTTATGTACCTAAGTTTCCCGCAACAATGCACGATGTGTGCATCCCCTAGTTCTTATACAAAACTCAAGAACGAAACAGTTTTATAAATACAAAAGTATTTTTTAATGAAAATTAAAACGTTTTTCTTATATAGCTAAAAGATCATTGCTCTAATAGCGATTGCAAAAAATGTTAACGTCATTTCTAAACGTGCTTATGAATCACTTTTATGGTAAAACAAATAAGATAAATCATAATTTGTTCAAAGAAAGCAAGAAAAATGATTGAATCTTAACTATTAATTCTTATGTCATCAAGCTAAAACAAGCATACGGACCGAATCTAGTGTTTGTAGCTACGGAACATTTAGGGGATTTACCACTCACTTCTTGGGTTTGTGATCACTGCCATGGCGAAAGAAAGAACCCAATCCCAAAAGGTTCGCAGCACTTTTGGAAATGAAAGGAGGTGGCACATTAAGCACTGGGCCGACTCGAATCCCATAGTCATAACCTCCTCCATAGTTCCTTTTCAATGGTGGCTTCATTGATGAATAACCATTATTATTACTAACAACCGCCATTGATGGGCTCTTATTGCTCAGCTTTTGCGATGAATTGTGCTTGTTCTGACGGTCTTTCGCTACAGACCCAGTTGAGTTACTTCGAGATAGAAGTGGCAGTGATGACCAAAATGAACTCTTCTGTTTCGTGCTCTCGCATTGAAAACTACTGCTTCTCTTGATCCTCCAAAACGATTTCGACTGGTTTCCATCAAACCCTTCGCCGGAAACAATTTCTTCCGATCTTTCTTGCTTACATATTTGATCGGTTGTGGCGGAAGGAACATGTTTTAGATCATCACATGTCTGGTCGAGCAAGATGTTCTCTTCATTGTAATACGGACGGATCAAGCCGTTGCAGAAAAGCTCATCAGCAGAAGATGATTCGTTTTCGACGGGATCACTGGTACAGCAAAAATGGAAATCTGGACTGGAGTTGGATCGATATGGGTAGCTTTCGATGAGGGAGTCATCGAGATTATGTGAGAACGAGATTCGAGGACTAGGTGCAGTTGGACTGAAACTTAAATTCTCTGTAGTAAAGATGTCCATGGCTATTTCTTTGTTTAGAATTGGAAGATGGAAAGATTCTGCATAGATTTCTGTTCAATGATTTTCTCTTGGAAAAGTTGAAGAACAATTAGAATTATTGTGTCAGAGAATTTCAGAGTTTCATTGGAATGTTGCTTATGAAAAACATGGAGAAGGAGATAGACAGAGCGTGTTGTCAGAGGATGAGGACCTAGAAATATTATAAATAAGGCATTGTTATAGTTAGAAATTTGAAATTCATTCCGTAATTGATAGTGGTTTGTGAGTTGTGGGGAATTCATTAATTTTATATTTTCAATTACATAAATCAATATAAAATTTCTTTATTGTGAAATGTAAAGATATATTGACTATTTCTAGTAATTATATATCTATTGTTCCCGAAGATTCCTATTTTTGTTCCAAGGATTCTGGCCGTTCGATCTCCTCAACTTTCAATCACAACCATCTTAAATCACACTAGCGGTTAGAAGTGGCAGTTCCGGGGAGGTTACGACTTTGATGGCACGTCTTTAACTCCTGCATCCCATTCTTCAACCACTTACACCCACCTTCGATGACAGTTCCTTATCCCACGTTTGCTGCATCCTATTCTTCAACCACATACACCCACCTCCGATGACAGTTCCTTAACCCATGTTCGCTGCAGTTTACTCCTCCACGTCCCTACTCTCTAGGCCCTCTCTGTATATATATATATATATATATATATATATATATATATATATATATATATATATATATATATATATATATATATATATATATATATATATATATATATATATATATATATATATATATATATATATATATATATATATATATATATATATATATATATATATACACATGGAGCTGTCCAACGTATATGCAGGTTACAGAGTAGCACCCCTCCCTTTTAAAGAAGGTCGAGATGTGAGTATTTACTTTTGCTGAGATACCAAGATTTCATGTTTGAACTACCTACTTCCATCTTATTGTCCACATTCAAGGCTTTAACCTCAAATTCTTTTTTCAAAAAAAAAACGCGTGAATAGTAACTCCGGCATGAATAATGTCGACGGGAGTAGTTCTCGATGATGTAAGCGCTTACATCGTGAATAGTGCGATGATGTAAGCGATGACATCGTGAATAGTGTTGTGAATAGTGTTTTCCAGCCCTATAAATAGAGGCTCAACTTCTCCATTTTTCACACACCTTCTAAACATATCTGATCTTAAGAGTCATTTCTAAGAGTTAGTGGCGCGTCAGAAGGAAGGAAAATCGGTAGATTTCGAGTTGCAGCCGTCGTCTCGACATCCGAGGGGTTCAGGAGAGAAGGAGAGTTCTTGAGTATCACGTGCTTGTGTATGCGACCTACTTCTACATATCAGGTGAGTTTTTCACTACATTGTGTGGACGATATATGTGTTTTACTGTAGTTTTGTGTGCTTATAAGATGTTTGTGGATAGTACCAAGCTGTGTGCATTTTATTAATATCATACCTTCCTGGTATAGTTGTATGTGTTGAGGTTAGGGTGTGTGGTTAGCACTAGACGTGTCTAGGTCTAGTATGTAGATGATACTGGCTCGACGCACTGAGCAATATAGGGTGGCTCGACGCACTGAGCAATATAGGGTGGCTCGACTTACTGAGCAAAATAGGGTGGCTCGACGCACTGAGCAATATAGAAATGACAGCAAGATGCACTGAGCGGATACGCGTGGCTCGACGAACACAGTATGCGTGGCTCGGAGTGCTGAGCAGTGGAGCAAGATGCACTGAGCAGATATGCATGGCTCGACGAACAGAGCGTGCACAGCTCGGAGTGCTGAGCGGTGGAGCATGACTCAATGTACTGGGTAGACTAGACTATGTGTTTATTTTATCGAGTCGTATGGTTGTGTCCTACTTGATAGGGGTAGAGTATGTGTGACTGATATGTCGTGGATGTGTTGAAACTCACTAAGCTTTATGCTTACTCCATTGATATTTAATATTTTTCAGATGCTTGTACAAGCAAAGGAAATGCTCGGATTTGACGCACCGCATCCACGATTTCAAGACTTCCGCGGTTATATAAACGAATTGGATAAATTGATCAAATGTTTGGGATTTTAAATATGTATTCTTTATACAAGGAGGGAACAAATGGTTTTACTTGGTTTTAAAGTGTCCCATATATAATATATTCTTTGGTCTTAAAATGAAATTTTTGTCTGAAACCTGGAACGTTACAAGTTGGTATCAGAGCCTAGGTTTGAGGGATTTGGATAAACCTTCAGGTGAATCTAAACTCAAACCGAGGACTGAGAGTTTTTCTAAAAAGTTTTTTTTTTGAAAATATTAAAGGAAAAAGGATGCGATGCTTGCGGTCAGCCTAAACTCAAAGTGAGTAAATGATTCTCAAAATATCTGCATTCATGTATATGCTAGAAACTTGATATGATAAAAGAGTATGCTAAGGATTCACTCAGGAATTTCATATGGTTGTTCCTTTTTGGTTGTGACTTTAGGGTAGGATCACTTATTTGATTGTTTATCTTATCTATGAACTATGTGTAACGACGCTTTCACATGACTGTCCGACAATATCGACAGACGTTCCCTTGATAGCACGAGTGGGGTGAGAAAATTCTAGGTAGCCTAGAAAAGAGTGATAAGGGGGCACTGATGTGCGTGCGAAATGTACAAGATAGTAGTAAAAAACGACTTAGGAACTTGGGATGATTTTTGAGACAAGTATGAATAGGTGTGGAAGATAGTACAGGGCCCGTACTATTTGAAACACAGGATTCATGCCTGAATCAAGACAAGTCACAAGGATTCTAAGGAGTTGAGTGGATTAAAGAATCGAGTGAGATTCATACTTTGAGATATACGACCTCGATGTAGTAAAGATCGTCCGAAAGGATGAGAGTTTGGTGAGGAGGCAATTGATCAAGATGAATAGACGAATCAAGATGGATTAAGGAATCCTAGTTTAATCACCAAGGTAATTATCAACATAGGAGATAACTACCAATGATAGTACAGATTGAATATCCAAGTGATAAGAAAGAATCTCGATAGGCCTGAATCATTTTGTCCAACATCAAGAATACTGATTGATCTACTTACGAGGACGGTGTCTAGGCCGATCATTTGGGCTTGGTTGCTGGATTTTCCGAAAGGCTGGAATGCTGAAAGGGACCTGCCTTCCCAAATTGATCTTCTATATGGCCGTTATTTACTTGATAGACATGACGTATTATATTGGACTAAGGAAGAGGCATCCTACGGTTCTCAATAACCGGACATAAAGGCGATTAGGTATACAGGTGTGTGGCGTTCTGATATTTGGAGATCGAGAGTGCCACCTAGTGGCTAGTCTTGTTGTCATACTTAAGGAAGTTAGAAGGGGCAGGATTAAGGGAAGAGGACGATACTGGCCATGGTACGAATATCAACATTGGCTAGAAAGCCAAGGATATTTGACTCACGATCGGGTCAAGAAGAATGAGAAGCACGAGTCGAGGAATGAGGCAAGCAAGGGAGCAGAATGTGAAGTAGGAGGCTGTATGCAATATGGGGAGATGGCATACATAGACAAGTTACGACCAGTAGAATAACTAAAACAAAAATAGCATAAGTAATAACATGGTAAATAGAGCGGGCATATCAAAGATAGAGGTTTCGTAACGATAAAGGAGGTAACAGAGAGTTATCCAAGATAGAGAGTAAAGGTTCGTAAAAAAAACAGGGTATAATAACCTTTAAAATAAAATAATAAATCGGAGTAACAAACTTGGACTTCAGTCCAAGTGAGGGGAAGAGATACAAGATAAGGGGAAACAACATGAATGTTGTTCAAAATCGATGAATTTATTAAACTTACTAAAATTATAGTAACACGTCAATATATTCACAAAATCTTTCCCTACTAGAGTATGCCATTGTGAGAGAATTGGATTAGATTCAAATCCTTCGATGGGGTTAATATTGGTATGAATTCAATCAAACTGAAGCCATGATAGATCACCTGCTACGTCTTCAAAATTCTCTTCACTCATAAGCTCGAGTAAATCAGGGTTAATACTATTCATAGCAAAATCAGTTGGCATAGATTGCTGCTGTGTATGAATTCCTTATGAAGCTTCCTCCATTTTCTGAATTTTCCTTTTCTTATATGCAGGCCCGGTCCAAAAGTTTTTGGGGCCTGGGGAGAGAGGAGAAACAAAGGCCCCTAAAACAATTTAGCAAAACCATTTATAAAAAAAATATGTTCTAGTATTTTTCATAATGATAGTTTTAAAGATATATATATATATAGCTATAACAATTACAAGTAGTCGTTTTTTTAATACCTTCGTGTTTCCTTCAATATTTAGAACTATTGTCATAACCTTGATCCCTTATATAATTCATATTAAGATGTAACAATTTCATTGTATCTAATAATTCATTAAAAATTCTTATCCCCGAAATACCAATTGCTTTTAAAAATTATATAAATATACAATAACTTGTATTTCTTAGAAGACAAATATATGCATATATATTATATGGACATACAATTTTTGGGCCCCCTAAGTCGATGGGCCCTGGGCGGTCGCCCGTGTTGACCACCCTCACGAACGGGCCTGCTTATATGCAGCCTTGTGAGCAGCTTGTCTCAGCCTTTTTGTGGTGTCTGTTAAACCCGAGTGTAACCCTTCAACTATCGCTTCTTTCTCTCTTTCTAGATTGGGTATTATATTTCTCGACAACTCTGTTGCTTCATTGAAATTATTACCAAATTCTTGTGGCATAAATAACTTCAGTAATTACAACCTTATAATATAAAGGAATTAAAAACAAAAATGTAATTCTTTACCTGAGTACGATCAATAAGAGTTTGCAGACTCTTAATTTGTCGTTGGGGCCAACGTTTGATACCTAACTCTCTACAAGGTTTCTTCAACAGTGTTGTTTCAACGTTGAGTTCCTTTGCAGCTTCCTTGATTGGCTTGTCAAAATGCCTAGCTATTAAGTCCCTACTTAATGCACGTGTTGAACCTCTGCTACTGCCACTTCTGGTAGTGCTTAGAGTAGTAGTTAGGACATTTTATTTTTGATCCTTCGTGTAGGACTGTGATTTCTGAAACTTTCATTAGTACCTGTTATGGGTAGTAGTACCTGATTTTAAAAATCAATTGTAAACCCAGAATTTTGATTCTTGAAATTCTCTAGGTTACTTTGGATCATTTGAAAATGATTCTGATATTGAAAACCACCCACAAACTCAGGATTCGCTGAAGCGAACCCGATAGTGTCATCATGGATCAAATGTGTTTGATCCTGATTTTGAATGTCGGTTAGAGACCCCTGAGTCGTTAGGTCTACTCCACTATGCAGTATGGGCACATCAGTAAGATCACCTACGAATGGATCTGTATACAACGTATGTTAGATAATTAAGCAAAACAGACATAAAGCATAACAAAATGACTTAACCTGGAAGTAAGTATTGGGATTGCCCAACAGCGATGTCTTGATTTAAAGGCTGTGGATCTTCAGGGAGAATAACCATCGGAGGGAAAGCTTCAAGGTCACTTTGAAGATGCTCCGACGGTAATAGATCTGCAAAGTCTACATTTCACGTAAGCTATAGTCAAGCAAAACACTAAATAATGGAATAAGAAATAAAGGAGGTTTAAAATATTATAATTACCGAACTCTGGTGGAAATATTGGATTTGACAAAAAGGATGTATCCTCTTCCCTTGGGAAATTCAGTTCAGTGTCTGACACATTTCCCATAGATGATTTATTTTCCATGTCTTGACTTGCACAATCAGAATTTGTATTCGAATAAGCTGGTGGTATGAAGAAGCAATTGAGACTGATAAGAGTTGTAATGTCCATCTTTCGTTTATCTAGTACATTGCAACTGGACTGAAAGGACAACCCACGTTTTTATTACCGAAATTCAAAATATCTACAGTAGGTGCGACCTTTTCACTACCCTAAGTGACATTTTTTTCAAAATTCGTCGCTTGACTCTAATAAGAACGGGATAATGAAAAGACTTTTTGAAAAAAAATGTATATCTCCTGATAACGGAGATAATTCAAATAATTTTTGGTGCTCATTTAAAAATGAACTTACAAGAATCGTTTGAACCTGAGCACCGTAAGCAGGTCTGTAGCGTATTGATCTTGAGGTGTTAGAGCGGAATTTCGGGGACGAAATTCTTATAAGTGGGGGATATTTGTAACGACCGTTTTTCAAAAAAAAACGTGTGAATAGTAACTCCAGTGTGAATAGTAACTCCTGCATGAACAGTAACTCCGACATAAATAGTGTCGAAGGGAGTAGTTCTCGATGATGTAAGCACTTACATCGTGAATAGTGTGATGATGTAAGCGATGACGTCGTGAATAGTGTTTTCCAGCCCTATAAATAGAGCCCCAACTTCTCCATTTTTCAGACATATTCTAAACATATCTGATCTTAAGAGTCATTTCTAAGAGTTAGTGGCGTGTCAGAAGGAAGGAAAATCGGTAGATTTCGAGTTGCAGCCGTCGTCTCGACAACCGAGGGGTTCAGGAGAGAAGGAGAGTTCTTGAGTATCACATGCTTGTGTGTGCAACCTACTTCTACATATCAGATGAGTTTTTCACTACATTGTGTGGACGTTATACGACAAATTAAGAGTCTGCAAACTCTTATTGATCGTACTCAGGTAAAGAATTACATTTTTGTTTTTAGTTCCTTTATATTATAAGGTTGTAATTACTGAAGTTATTTGTGCCACAGGAATTTGGTAATAATTCTAATGAAGCAACAGAGTTGTCGAGAAATATAATACCTAATCTAGAAAGAGAGAAAGAAGCGATAATTGAAGGGTCACACTCGGGTTTAACAGTCACCACAAAGAGGCTGAGACAAGCTGCTCACAAGGCTGCATATAAGAAAAGGAAAATTCAGAAAATGGAGGATGCTTCATCAGGAACTCATACACAGCAGCTATCTCTGCCATCTGATTCTGCTATGAATAGTATTAACCCTGATTTACTCGAGCTTATGAGTGAAGAGAATTTTAAAGACTTAGCAAGTGATCTATCATGGCTTCAGCTTGATTGAATTCATACCAATATTAACCCCATGGAAGGATTTGAATCTAATCCAATTCTTTCATGATGTCATACTCTAGTAGGGAAAGATTTTGTGAATACAACATTATATTTAAATATATTGATGTGTTGCTATAATTTTAATAATTTCATCGATTTTGAACAATATTAATGTTGTTTCCCCTAATCTTGTATCTCTTCCCCCCCCCCCCCCACTTGGACTGAAGTCCAAGTTTGTTACTCTGATTTATTATTTTATTTTAAATGTTATTATACCCTGTTTTTTTTACGAACCTTTATTCTCTATCTTGGATAACTCTCTGTTACCTCCTTTATCGTTACGAAACCTCTATCTTTGATATGCCCGCTCAATTTACCATGTTATTACTTATGCTATTTTTGTTTTAGTTATTCTACTGGTTGTAACTTGTCTATGTATGACATCTCCCCATATTGCATACAGCCTCCTACTTCACATTCTGCTCCCTTGCTTGCCTCATTCCTCGACTCGTGCTTCTCATTCTTCTTAACCCGGTCGTGAGTCAGATATCCTTGGCTTTCTAGCCAATGTTGATATTCGTACCATGGCCAGTATCGTCCTCTTCCCTCAATCCTGCCCCTTCTAGTTTCCTTAAGTATGACAGCAAGACTAGCCACTAGGTGGCACTCTCGATCTCCAAATATCAGAACGCCACACACCCGTATACCTAATCGCCTTTATGTCCGGTTATTGAGAACCGCAGGATGCCTCTTCCTTAGTCCAATATAATACGTCATGTCTATCAAGTAAAGAATGGCCAGGTAGAAGATCAATTTGGGAAGGCAGGTCCCTTTCAGCATTCCAGCCTTTCGGAAAATCCAGCAACCAAGCCCAAATGATCGGCCTAGACATCGTCCTCGTAAGTAGATCAATCAGTATTCTTGATGTTGGACAAAAGGATTCAGCCCTATTGAGATTCTTTCTTATCACTTGGATATTCAATCTGTACTATCATTGGTAGTTATCTCCTATGTTGATAATTACCTTTGTGATTAAACTAGGATTCCTTAATCCATCTTGATTCGTCTATTCATCTTGATCAATTGCCTCCTCACCAAACTCTCATCCTTTCGGACGATCTTTACTACATCGAGGTCGTATATCTCGAAGTATGAATCTCACTCGATTCTTTAATCCACTCAACTCCTTAGAATCCTTGTGACTTGTCTTGATTCAGGCATGAATCCTGTGTTTCAAATAGTACGGGCCCTGTACTATCTTCCACACCTATTCATACTTGTCTCAAAAATCATCCCAAGTTCCTAAGTCGTTTTTTACTACTATCTTATACATTTCGCAAGCAAATCAGTGCCCCCTTATCACTTTTTTCTAGGCTACCTAGAATTTTCTCACCCCACTCGTGCTATCAAGGGAACGTCTGTCGATACTGTCGGACAGTTATGTGAAAGCGTCGTTACAAATAGTTCGTAGATAAGATAAACAATCAAATAAGTGATCCTACCATAAAGTCACAACCAAACAAGGAACAACCATATGAAATTCCTGAGTGAATCATTAGCATACTCTTTTATCATATCAAGTTTCTAGCATATACATGAATGCAGATATTTTGAGAATCATTTAATCACTTTGAGCTCAGGCTAACGCACGCATCACATCCTCTTTCCTTTAATATTTTCAAAAAAAACTTTTTAGAAAAACTCTCAGTCCTCGGTTTGAGTTTAGATTCGCCTGAAGGTTTATCCAAATCCCTCAAACCTAGGCTCTGATACCAATTTGTAACGTTCCAGGTTTCAGACAAAATTTTCATTTTAAGACCAAAGAATATATTATAAATGGAACACTTTAAAACCAACTAAAACCATTTGTTCCCTCCTTGTATAAATAATACATATTTAAAATCTCAAACATTTGATCAATTTATCCAATTGGTTTATATAACAGCGGAAGTCTTGAAATCGTAGATGCGGTGTGTCAGATCCGAACCTTTCCTTTGCTTGTATAAGCATTTGAAAAATATTAAATATCAACGAGGTAAGCATAAAGCATAGTGAGTTTCAACACACGCAAAGTACATCAATCATACATGATTCACCCCTAGAGCAGACAACATAATAAAACCAACACAGTAACAACTATCCACCCTATATTGCTCAGTGCGTCGAGCCACCCTATATTGCTCAGTACGTCGAGCCACCCTATATTGCTCAGTATGTCGAGCCACCCTGTATTATACTCTGAGTCATGCTCCACTGCTCAGCACTCCGAGCCGTGCATGCTCTGTTCGTCGAGCCATGCATATCCGCTCAGTGCATCTTGCTCCACCGCTCAGCACTCCGAACCGCGCATACTCTGTTTGTCGAGCCATGCGTATCTGCTCAGTGCATCTTTCCGACATCTCTATATTGCTTAGTGCGTCGAGCCACCCTATTTTGCTCAGTATCTCGAGCCCGTATTATCTACATACTAAACCTAGACACGTCTAGTACTAACCACACACCATAACCCCAACACATACAACTATAACAGGAAGGTATAATATTAATAAAATGCACACAGCTTGGTACTATCCACAAACATCTTATAAGCACACAAAACTATAGTAAAGCACATATGACATCCACACAATGTAGTGAGAAACTCACCTGATATGTAGGTCGCACACACAAGCACATGATACTCAAGAACTCTCCTTCTCTCCCGAACCCCTCGAATGTCGAGACGACGGATGCAACTCGAAATCTACCGATTTTCCTTCCTTCTAACGCGCTACTAACTCTTAGAAATGACTCTTAAGATCAGATATGTTTAGAAGGTGTGTGAAGAATGGAGAAGTTGAGCCTCTATTTATAAGGCTGAAAAACACTATTCACGACACTATTCACGACGTCATCGCTTACATCATTGCACTATTCACAATGTAAGAGCTTACATCATCTAGAACTACTCACGTCGACACTATTCATGCCGGAGTTACTGTTCATGCCGGAGTACTATTTACGCTGAAGTTACTATTCACGCTGGAGTTACTATTCACACGTTTTTTTTTTGAAAAACAGTCGTTACAAGATCAAATCTTAATTTTATCCATTAACAGAGTTCATGATCATGCAGTTCATAAGAATTATTACAACAAAACATAAACAAAATGTACCTCAGGATTATCTACTTCAATGAATCTGATGAACAACATTTTGCAAAGGATGAGAAGGATCCAAAGTGTGAATCCCTCTAATGACTCATACCCAGGAACACTAGAAAACCAGACAGATCAGAACTTCCACCTAGGAAGGAGGCAAAAGATCACAAACCCTAGAGAGGGATGTTTTTTCGCAGAAAGGAGGAGTGGAGGGATTTGGCGGCTCAAATGGGAGGCAAGTGATGATTAGGGTTGAACCCCAGGGCCTCTATTTATAGTAGAGGGATCTTAGGGTTCCAAACTTGAGGAGCCTTTTGACGGCCACAACCCCTGGATTTGTATTTATTAATTAACTCTTTAATTAATTACAATCCAATCCCTTGTAGTTTAACTTCTCCAAATTAATTCCAAATTAACTTGTTAATTAATTGCCAATTAATTTCTAATTAATTTATCATATCCTTGATATATTAATAAACAAATTTTTGATTTAGTTTCTGATTGATTTATTTCTCAATAAATTAATAAACTAATTTCTCCTTTCCTTTATTCTGACTCTATATGTTTTTCTGGGTCATGAGGGCATCCCAAAAGGACTCTACCATTATCAGAAATATTACCACGAGTTGATGACCTTGGACATTATTCCAACAGTCTCCCACTTGGACAAGTTGTCAACTTGTGTGGTCTCAATATTATCTAATAATTAGCAGAGTGTGTCATCCTATGCAACTGCAGAACTCTGATCCAACAAAAGAGACGACACCTATATAAATGATCAATTATTCCTCTGGTCTACAAGATATCGTAATAAACCTGGGTCATGGAAAAAGTCAGATCCTGATAGTTGAAAGTTTGTTTCCGGATAGTGATTTATGATGACTCGGATAGTGATTTATGATGACTCTGTCAGACTACTAACAAACACATCAATCGAGTCTAGGTTTGGCCAAACACTTATTGCCAGCATCAAATCATCGAGGGGCCCACATAGATCGCTTCTCCTTATTAGGGCAGAAGGAATAGATAAACTTTGACTACATAGTCTCTGTCTATTTCATCATGTCATACACGAATATATCCTTTATAACTACCAGTTACGGATAGCGTTTGAGCATACTGATGCATGACAGAATCATAGCGCAAATCCTCATGGATTTTGGTTTGAAGAATAAAAGATATTATCATCCTAGATTACTTGTGACTTAATCCATGAAGTAATATCTAGGTGCGTGTTGTTCTAATACTTGAATCTTTATCAAGTACTCATGATAGCTAGTCGCAATCACCATGCTACGTCTAATCATTATAGATAATCTACTAACACTCCATGACAGTCTTAAATCACTACTTGCTTCCAAGAGTACGACCAACTGTGGAGGTTTGAGTAAATTAATACTTGGGAAGTGGGTTCTAAACATGCTAAAGTGAAACATAGTATTAATGTAAATGAAAATGGCAGCCCAACTCTTTATTAATTCTCCATTAATAATACACCAAGTCAGATACAATTAACTACTGCTATATGTTTCGGTTATCAAACTAATAACTAAAATACTTATGTCATATTGTTTACAAAACTAGACGCCTATAGACCCTACTATGACTTTCATGCTTGGTCCGCGTTACTGTCTTTGTGAAATGATCATCCGGATGACGGTGCCCTATTCATTATGATGTCTCAACTTGGTTCCTAAACACAGCAGCAATCCTTGAGTATATGTCCAGACTTCTCAAGGTCCTCGGATTCCTTAGTTAAGGTGACTGCACACTCGGTAAGAAGATTTCAAGGAGATCATTGGTATTGCGGACAACACTAATATTACTAGTGAAATCTTTCAACCATGTAGTCTCCTATACTAGCTGCTTGGAACATTTCAAATTTATTATTCCTCATTTTATAACAGGAACACCTATCCTAATTGTGAGCAAGAGTCATCTCCGGCATCGCTATGACCAGTTACTCTTAGCTCTTCCTTTTCCTCCAGAATCTAATAACACATTTCTTGTTCTCCTAACATACTCTAAAAGTGTCATTCACTGCTGTCAAATGACTTTTGCCAAAGTTGTCCTGAAATCAGGTCACTATGCTCCAAGCATACGGGATATCAGGTCAAGTACATGTCATGGCATACATGATCAATCCTATAGCAGAAGCATATGGGATTCGACTAATTCTTTATGCCATGGGCGAATTGCTTCAAGATCATACTCAAATATGTACTTTGGCTAAGTCCTTTTTAGACGTCTTTATCTATCTCTATAGATCCTTATTCCATGTATGTATATTGTATCTCCTAGATCTCTAATAGCGAAAATTTTCCCAAGCCAAGTCATTACCCTTTGAAACATTGGGAAAATTGTTTCCTATAAGTAGTATGTTATTGACATATATCATTAGGCAGACTACAATAGTACTCCCACTGACTTTGACATAATCACATGACTTATTTATGCTTCATGAAATTCCAAACTCTTTGGTATTTTATGATTGCAAAGATTCCAGCTGCGAGATGCTTGATTGATTCTACAGACGAATCTTTCAACCTTCGTACACTCTATTTGGATATTTGGCATGTTTAAGACCTCTTGGTTGTGCCATACACACAACCCCTTTGTTTTCTATTTAAGGAAAGCGGTATTAAAACATCCACTTTACCATGTCTTATAAAATGTACATGTGGAAAATAATATCCTAACGTATTCTTTCTCAGCTGCTGATGAAAGTGCCTTTCCTCTGAATCAATTTCTTAAATCTGAGTATGACCCTACTCGACCAATATTGCTTTGAATGTGTGTACATTTCTATCCATGTTGTTCATCTTTTGAAGATCCAATTACTCCCACTAGTTTTCAGGTCATGTGTAAGATCCATCAAATTAAAACATGGACTGAATCTCGTGTTCTATATCCTCTTTCATTTGGCAGCAACTAGGCTCACCAATGATTCCATGTAGTTGGATAACTCATCCTTACCAACCAATGTTTTACCACTAATCAGTGTGTCACTTTCAGTATTATGGAAATCATAAACTTAGGAGAGTGACTAACTTTACTGGAATTGCAAAGAGGTGGAGATATGTGGGTTTCCTCAACAGGAGTCTCATCCTCTAGTTGAGTTCTAGTGTTAACTAAAGGTTCTTCATTGGTTGACTCTTGAATCTCTTCAAGATCAATCTTACTTCCACTGGCTTCTTTGGATATGAGCTCTTTCCCAAGAAAGACTCTTCAACGAGACACAAATACTTTGTTCTCGAATGACTTGTAAAATAAGTATTCAAAAGATTTGAGGGATGACCAATGAAATGACATGTTCTCTGATCTGGGTTCAATCTTGTCATGAGCTTCCTAATTAATGAAGACTTCACAACCCTAAATTTTCTATGTGATAGTGAGGGATGAACCCCGCTTCACATTTCAAAGTGTGTCTTTGCAACCTACTTAGTTGGATACGAGGTTTAAGTTGTGGGTTTCTATTTCTAGGGTATAACCCTTTGAAACTGATTTGGAAGTGTTAGATCGACGCCTCATGGATTGAACTATTTCAAACAATGTTCGATTTCTATTTTCAGACACACTGCTTTACAGCGGTGTTCTGAGAGAAGACAACATGTGAAACTATTTCACACTTTCTAAGATGTTCGTAGAATATGATGGTCAGATATTCTAGCCTAGTTGATTCTATACTTTGTTTTGAAACCCTTTGAACACTTCAAAGTTTCCAACCAATGTTTATTCACATAAACACAACTACATCTACTGAGATCATCAGTGAATGTAACGAAGTGTTTTGTTGTCATGCCTTGTGGCGGATTCGAATAGTCCCCAAAACTGTGTTGGTTAATTCTAACAAATCCTTTACCTCTTTCACAGTTTCCAGTGAATGTCATTCTTGTCATCTTCCATGTAAGCAAGATTCACATATATCATCTGATTCTAAGACAAATGATTTCAAGTCCTATCCACTTGGAGCTTGGTGATGCAATTCTTGTTTAATGGACAAGGTGACAATGCCACAGACATGATTTATCAAATACAACATTTGAATGAATCAACATTTTAAGATTATATTATTACTACTGCTAATGCAAACAACATATTAACATATGCCATTGTTAAGGATAAAAATTTTGAAATAAAAAAACCATGTTTATATAAGAAAAACACCATTTTAAAAGGAAAATCAAAAAATATCCTTAATCAATGCTTAATGTGAAACAATGTTTTGTGCCATTTCTGGCGAGTAGTGAAAATGCAATAATCTAACTAAACACCCATCTCGTATGCTTGGAGCATAATGAGTCGATTTCAGGACAAACCTTGAAAAAGTCATTGGAATGCAGTGAATGACATTTTATAGTATCTTAAGAGAACAAGAAATATGTTCTTGGTTCATGGAGGAAAAGGAAGAACTAAGAGTAACTGGCATAGTGATGCCACAGATGACTCTTGTTCACAATCAAGATAAGTGTTCTTGATAAATAGAGGATTGATAACTTTGAAATGTTCAAAGTTGAAATCAACACAAGTCTGAGTATATATCAGACTACATGGTTGAAGGATTTCATTGGTAATATTGGTGTTTTCCTCAATACCAATGATCTCCTTAAAATCTTCTTACCGAGGGTGCAGTCACCTTGACTAAGGAACCTGTGGACCATGAGAAGTTGGTACACATACTTAGGGATGATTGCTATGTTTGGGAATCAAGTTGAGATGTCGTAGTGAATAGGGCATCATCGGAAGATTATTCGGTTGATCGTTTCCCTAAGATCTTGATGCGGACCAAGAATGAAGGTCTTACTAGGGTCCATAAGTGGTAAGTTTATAAGCAATATGACTCACGTGTTTTATTTGTTAGTTTGATTACTGAAACATATAACAGTAGATAGATTTTATCTGATTTGGTGATTATAAGTGGAGACTTGATAATAAGCTGGAGAGCTACCATTTTCATTAATTTTTTACTGTGTTTCACTTTAGCATGTTTAGAACCCGCTTCCCGAGTATTAATTTACTCAAACTTCCACAGTCGGTCGTACTCTTGGAAGCAAGTAGTGATTTAAGACTGTCATGGACTGTTAGCAGATTGTCTATGACTCAAGTGTTTTATTTGTTAGTTTGATTACTGAAACATATAACAGTAGATAGATTTTATCTGATTTGGTGATTATAAGTGGAGACTTGATAATAAGCTGGGGAGCTACCATTTGTATTAATTTATTACTGTGTTTCACTTTAGCATGTTTAGAACCCACTTCCCGAGTATTAATTTACTCAAACTTCCACAGTCGGTTGTACTCTTGGAATTAAGTAGTGATTTAAGACTGTCATGGAGTGTTAGCAGATTGTCTATGGAGATTAGACATAGCATGGTGATTGCGAGCCCTCATGAGTACTTGATAGAGATTCAAGTATTGGAACAACCCGCACTCAAAGATTACGTCATCGATTAAGTTACAAGTAATTCTGAGATGATAATATATTTTCTTCTTCAAACCGAGATACATGAGGGATCTGCACTATGATTCTGTCGTACTTTGGTCTACTCAAATGCTATTCATAACTGGTAGTTATAACGGGTTTGCCCGCGTATGGTATGATGAAATACACATAGACTATGTAGTCAGAGTTTATATGTTCCTTCTGTCGGGAAACAAAATTTTGAACTTTTGGACTTGATGGTCCAGGTTCATTACGATATCTTGTAGAACAAATGAATAATTGATCACTTATCTAGGTGTCATTTCTTTTCTTAGATCAGAGTTTGGCAGTTGCATAGGATGACACGCTCTGCTAATTATCAGATAATATTGAGACCACACAAGTTGACAACTTGTCCAAGTGGGAGACTGTTGGAATAATGTCCAAGGTCATCAACTTGTGCTAATATTCCTGATAATGGTAGATCCCTTCTGGGTTGCCCTCATGACCCAAAAAAAATATACATAGTCAGAATAATTAAAAAACGAATGATTAGTTTACTAATTTATTGAGAAATAAATTAATTAGAAACTAGATCAATAAATTAATTGATAAATTAATCTAGAATTAATTTAGAATCAATTAAATGGACTGGATTGTAATTGATTAAAGGTTTAATCAATGGAAAAAAAGTCCAGGGGGTGCGGCCGCCAAAATGCTCCTAAGTTTGAAACCATAGGAGCCTTGCACTATAAATAGAGGCCTTGGGTTCAACCCTAAGGCATCCCATCCTCACAAAGGAGCCTCCAACTCCACTCCTCCCTCCCTTTGGCAAATTTCAATCCCTTTTTAGGGTTTGATCTTCTGCCTCCTTCCCAAGTGGAAGTTCTGATTTGTCTGGTTTTCTGGTGTTCCTGGGTATGAGTCATTAGATTGATTCACACTTTGGATCCTGTTCATCCTTTTCAAGATGTTGTTCATCAGATTCAAGGAAAGAGATAATCCTGAGGTACATTCTGTTTATGTTTTGTTGCTATAACTGATATGAACTGTATGATCCTGAACTCTGTTCATGGACAATTCTGTGATTTGATCTTGTTAGTCTTCCGATGCATATGATTATGTGTTTGTGTGATCGAATCCCAACAATGGTTACCTACTGCATTTGATCTTGTTAGTCTTCCGCTGCATATGATTATCCATCTTTCGTGATTGCTTCTTTTAGTGGCCCATATGACTCCCAATGGGTGTACTCATGGGCTTCAAATCAGTCATAATGGACTTCTCTAAAACTTAACGGATGTACTTCTTTTGAGAAAGTTTTAGAACTCCTGAACCTCTATCTCGTGTGATGCTCATTCCCAAAAAATTGCTTAGGACATATATACTTCATCTTGAACTCTCTGACCAATAGCTTCTTAAGCCTATTGATCTCCTGTATGTTAGACCTCGCCACCAACATATCATCAACATAAAGTCGGAAGATGATGTATGAGGACTAAAACTTCTTTTGGTAGCACCAGTGATCACTCTCACTTCGGTTGTAGTCGTTTTTTCACATAAAGCTGGCATACTTCAAGTACCTTTGTCTTAGAGCTTGCTTCAATCCATACAAGCTTTTTTTCAACTTGCACACCAGGGTCTCCTTTCCAGCAACTTAGAAACATTCTGATTGTGCCATGTATATATCTTCATCAAGGTCCCAATGCAAGAATGTAGTCTACACATCAAGTTGTTCAAGATATAAATATTCGGATACGAAAATACCAAGGACTATTCTGATTGTGGGCATCTTCACAATGAAATAAAAGATTTCATAGTAGTCAATCCCCTCCTTCTTTTAGAAACCCTTCACCATCAATCTAGCATCTTATCTTTTGCTTCCGTCAGCGTTGTCCTTGACCCTGAATATCCACCTATTGGTTAATGCCTTCTTCTTTGCTGGTAACTTAACCAAAGACCAAGTCTTATTCTTATCAAGTGAGCACAACTCATCCTGCATGGCCTTCTTACACAGTATGGATTATTTCATCAACAAGGCCTCTGGATAAGTTTTTGGTTCTCCATTCTCGGTCAACAACAGACAAGTCAGTATTGGGTACTGAACCGGAGGTCTTCTTTCACGAGTGGATCGACAAAGGAGACTTTCTGCTACATCACTAGTACCTTCATCCACTTCGTACAGGGAATCGTTGTACAAGGATAAACTACCGCTGACTCACTCCCACTCACCCTAGTGTCGCCAGATGTTTCTGTGCTCCTATTGCCTTCTGTCACTCTGCCTTCTCCTCGAGTACCGAAAGGCTCTGCAAGATCGTTGTCAAGAATATCAACCTCTATTTGAACTTTCATTGGCTCGGATTTTCTGCGTTAGGCAGAATCGGTGAACACGTCTTTATATAAGGCACATTCATTAAATGTCACATCTTGACAACCTTATGATTTTGGTTGTACCGGAAGTGGTACCTCATGTCATCCAAGTCATACCATATAAAGAAACACTTCTTTGCCTTCGGCCTAGCTTATAGTTCTTATTGTCTTTGACTTTAACATACTAAATACAACCGATGACTCTCAAAGGAACAAGGGATATCTTATGACCACTCATTCCTCTTTAGGAATCTTGAATCCTATAGGGACAGAGGGTCCTTAAAATAATTACTTAACTAATTTATTGGTATATACCATTATCAAATTCTACCAAACAATTTGGTACCAAGTATAGTTGATATGGTATTGCTAACAGAAATTTTGTACCAACTATAACTGGTACGGTATACATGTTAGAGAAAAACAAATTGGTATCGCACCATGTTCACCCTTAGTATACATATTCATATATTCAACATTGAGGTATACATATTCATCCATCTTTCATTTTTGAATAAAAGAATGAATTTGCATAATAAAACATAGATGAATATGCATACTTCAGTGTTGAATATATGAATTAAGTTGCATAATGAAAAAAAGATCGAAACTTATTAATGATTTTGAATTTGAATTTATATGAATTACGTAAAATTAGAAATTCTCGAATTTAGAAAATCAAAAGTAGAAACATTCAACCTTAATTCAAGAAATCTCGTAATTTTTTTATTATAGATTGTGTATAATAATAGACTAATTTGTCCTTAAAATAAATTCGAATTCAAAAATTCCGTAATGAAAATGATTGATTAGTATTACTTTTGACATTCACACAATAAAGTTATTTGTCAAATGAACACAAACATACATACATACATACATACATACATACATACATACATACATACATACATACATACATACATACATACATACATACATACATACATACATACATATATATATATATATATATATATATATATATATATATATATATATATATATGTATGTATGTATGTATGTATGTATGTATGTATGTATGTATGTATGTATGTATATCAAGTTCTTAGTCAATATTATTATTATTCACATAAAAATGAGAAATATACATATATTGATCGTTAATTTAGACATCCTGAATTTATATATAAAAAATTAAAATTAAGTTTAAAAGTAAAAAAAATATAAGTTAGAAATTATTTTTGTCTTCCGGAAAAAAATATGAGGTGTATCCTTTTATGTTTGCGATTCAAAAAATAATAAATAATAAATAATAAATAATAAATAATAACATGTTTTTGCTGTAATATTTGTCCGTCCGCTGACATTAAAAATCATCCAATCTTTCTGTAAAAAACAAACAATACATTTTATTATATGATACTCTTTAAAATATAATATTTTTAAAAATAAATTCCTTATGCCTTATCGTTTTAACCATTTTATAATTTATTGCATTTTCTCTGCCTAACAAATCGTAAAGCAGTCCTACATAATCCGTATCCGATGGATTGCTGGACCCGGTCCAAAATTATTGCAACCAATCCATCAGTACAAGACTACAATACAAGCAAAGCAAAGTGCCTTTTGTGAGCGAGCCATCTTCCCATGCTGCGTTATTATTCATTGGTAGGGTTTGCTAATGATGTTGCTTTCTTTCTTTCATTTTCAATCAAATTATTGTATGAGTAACATATTTCTTTAAATATTTTTTTAGAACATTATTTTTTAATAATTTGAAAACTAAATGCTACAAATGACAATACACATTTATTTATTTGTTCATCGTATTATCTTGTGAAATTTACCTAATTATATGATTGTATTTTGGGTTTGGCTTTATAAAATAAAGTTCTTGGATGCAAAATCCGGACATGATTACTTGAACATTAGTGTTGCACGATTTACCTCTAATGCAATTGTTGCATGCGAGATGTCGCGTGAGACTATGAGACTATGAGTGTTACAATTTACTACTTTTTTAATTTAATTTTCATTTTGACAATATATTTGTGAAATCTATCCAATTATAGATTTTTATATAATTTTTTATTTGGATGGGATTCCTATACCTGAAGTTTTTTTAATATTATGTTGCAATTAAGAAAATGAAAACATGATGCTACTAAAAATAAACTGATGAAAGTATTGATGCTATCTCTTTTACCCAAATTTAAATGTTGCATTATGTATAAAGACTCAAATAATACATGTTCTTGAGATAAAAAAAATGGACTGATATCTGCATAAAAAGCTAAGATAGGTTGGATAACAAATGATAATATTTTTAATGTTAGCACGCAGGTTGGACTGACTCATAAAGAAATGTCGTTTTACTATATTTTTAGATTTGATAAAAAGTTAAGGTGATAAACCATTTTCATTTTTTTATATCGGCTTCATCTTGTGTATCTGATAAACGTCTCTAGTTTTTCACACAATACATAGAGTCATTTGTGCTATGTTGTCGTTTATGTTGGTGAAATCACTATCACAATGATTTCTATGCATCGTATAATGTACTTTGACTAGTAAAGTTGTTAGTATAATGTACTCTGACTAGTAAAGTTGTTATTGGAAGATATACGTTTTCATTTATTTTAAGAAATTCACTTCTATGTATATAGTATATACAATAAATATTCAAGTTTATTAAGGAAATGAGATAGATGGATTCACCCATCCTATATGGTATTACAGCCAGTACTACGCAAACCATAACGTTAAACCCCATTTTCCATTCTCTTCTTCTCATTGATCACCTTATTCGCCACCACATGGTTGCCAAAAACCAACTCAAAAACAACCTTCATCCTACTTACTAAGTTTCCACATAAAAACATTCACTTTAGCAGGGAGAATCCGATTCCACCTGATCTTCATATTCGAAACCTCCAGTAACACATTGTCAATCAAACTCCTACACGACGCCACCGAAAAACCCCCCATAGAATCTGAATCCCAAACCCAGCCATCCTCCCTATTCGAAAGCACCACCTGATCCACTAACACCTTTAAAGCTTGAAACTGGGCTAACTCGACCCCACAACTTGGCAAATGATGCATAATTGGCCCCTAACTATGGAGAAAGGTTGTTTTTGAGTTGGTTTCTGGCAACCATGTGGTGGCGAATAAGGTGATCAACGAGAAGAAGAGAATGGAAAATGGGGTTTAACGTTATGGTTTGCGTAGTACTGGCTGTAATACCATATAGGATGGGTGAATCCATCTATCTCATTTCCTTAATAAACTTGAATAAACCAACTCAAAAACAACGTTCATCTTCTTGTATGCTATCGGTTGGTGGTCGTCTGGCGCTCATCAAGGCGGTTTTAGGTAGCTTGCCTACTTACTATTTGTCTATGTATCGTATTCCTATAGGTGTTGAAAAGGCTTTGGAATCTCTGAGGAATAATTTTTTTATTGGTGCTGATTTGGAGGAAAGGAAAATGACTTGGGTGGCGTGGAGGAAGTGTATGGCCAGTATAGAGTTAGCAGGCTTGGGAGTTGGGAGTATCTTTAGCTTGAATTATGCTCTTTTGTTTAAATGGGTTTGGCGGTTTAGAACAAGGCCGGGGGATTTGTGGGCTAAGGTGATTTTTTCGATTCATGGTGGTGATGTCGAGTGGAATAGGGTGCGAGGCCGCAGGGGGGGGGGTTAGCCTATGTTGGAGATTTTAAAATCGATGATTCAGTTGAAAGAAAAAGGGGTCGATTTGTTAGTTAGGTGTAAGCGCCGTGTTGGGGATGGGAGAAACACGTCTTTTTGGAATGATTTGTGGTGTGGCGATGTTTGTTTGCGTGATAAATTTAACCGTGTGGTCGCTTTGGATTTACATAATAATTGCATGGTTGCGGAGAGAGTGAATCTCCATAGTTGGGGGCCGATTATGCATCATTTGCCAAGTTGTGGGGTCGAGTTAGCCCAGTTTCAAGCTTTAAAGGTGTTAGTGGATCAGGTGGTGCTTTCGAATAAGGAGGATGGCTGGGTTTGGGATTCAGATTCTATGGGGGGTTTTTCGGTGGCGTGTTGTAGGAGTTTGATTGACAATGTGTTACTGGAGGTTTCGAATATGAAGACCAGGTGGAATCAGATTCTCCCTACCAAGGTGAATGTTTTTATGTGGAAACTTAGGTTGAATCGTCTACCTTCTAAAGTTAACCTGGAAATGAGAGGTTTGGATTTGGATTCTACACATTTTTTTTCATTTTTTCCATTTGACTTTTTAATAGGTTTATCGGCAATCTTCCAATTTTACACAATTTTTTTTATGAAAAACATCAAAAAAAAAGATTTGGAAAAAACTCTCAACTTTGTTTTTTTTTTTCAAAATAACTCTCGTGTTAGCAAACTTTTTCGTTTTATCTCATAAGTCCTTCGTTTTAAATGGTGTTGCTCTTTATGATGTGTTTGATAATTTTCAATATTAAAATCTACATAGGACATTTGATTTTTTTCAAAACAAAGTGAAATGATGTCGTGTCTAATTCTTGTCGGAAAAATGCATACCAAGATTTATTTACATGATGCTCACAAATAGTACCAGGTGAAGAACATCGATCTAAGTTGGCTAGGTATGTTGGATTGGTTGGAGTTCGGAAATTATCTTTTTGTTTGATTCTTAAACAAGTTGATATGTCAACCTAGCTTAGAACAGTGGTCTTCAACTGCTATAGTCTTGTAAGACCCGTATCCTGATTATAACATATACTTAAAATAAGAGTGTTAGGAATTATATGATCATTGATAGTTATAAAGCTAAGAAAAACTTTAGTTACAATTTCATATGAAAATCAGCATTTTGTGTCGTTTTTAGAAAAATCATAATTAATTCTAGAAAACCCGTTTGGACCTCAAACCAGTGCACAAAGTTTACAAATTGAGTCTAGTACAATTACCAAAAATAATAGTAAGCTTGAAAATGACATTATCTATGGTAAAAAATGCAATCTTTACAGATTAGTTCGGAATTCACAGATTAGATAGTCTGTTTTCAAAAATTCATAATAAATCATAGAAAAATCGTATAAATACGTAAAATACATCCCTGGAAAGGTATTGAGATAAATTTCTGGAATATTAAATAAAAACGTGAATTTCATGGGTTTAAAGTCGGCTAAACCAGTCTTGAACAGACTGATTCTAGAAGGTATTAATTTCAACAAAGTTATATTATTAAAATCTTTTGTCAAAAGTGTCATGCCATTTTTTATTCAAGAATTCAAGTATAAATACCCCTCAAAACATCTCATAAACCACACAACTAAATCTCAATCCAATATATAAAGGTTTCTAAGCACTAGAGTGTAAGCAAGTGAGCGGAAGGAAGCTTAAAAGCCTAACGAAGGAGTTATAGATCTCGACGACTGGTCATAAGGTAACTACAAACCTTTCTATAGCTTAATTAGGTATTGTAAAATAGTTTTTGTTAAGAAGTAGAATATTTAATAAGTATAGCATATGTTATATTATACTAATTTCTAACAATAGTAAACAAAAACCTTAAAATGTCGTTATTATAACAATTCGTAATTTCCGAAAATAATACCGATTGATTTACTTACGAGGACGGTGACTAGGCCGATTACTTGGGATCTGGTTGTTGGATTTTCCGAAAGGCTAAAATGCTGAAAGGATCCTGCCACCCCATCTAATCTTCTACCTGGCCGTTCTTTACTTGATAAATCATGGAGTATCATATTGAATTTATTGAAGGGTTTAATGATGCGACTATAATATAGTTAAGGATTAAGAAATGATAGATTTCTTATGTTAACAGTTAAAGTTGAAGGAAATACAAAGCCGAGAAAGATAAACGATATAGTCAACTATAATCAGGTAAGTCTTCTCACTATACTATAGGTGATATTGCATGCGTAGGAAGGAAGATAGGATAGGCTAAGGTGGTCTTACCTGTTATAATAATTGTATGAATTATTTCTATGATAATGATTGTTTGTGGACGGAACGGGAACAGCCCGCGAGCCAATAGGCGGAACGGGAATAGCCTGCGAGTCTTTAGACGGAACGGGAAAAGCCTGCGAGCGATAAGACAGAACGGGAACTGCCCGTGAGTCTTCAGGCGGAACAGGGATAGCCCGTGAGTCTCACAGACATATGAATGGTTATTGTGTGTTGTATGTTATGTGATGGATCGTATGGTATTTTGAGGAACTCACTAAGCTCCATGCTTACCCTTTCCCTATATAAACTACTGTTTTAGGTACATCAGGTACCATGGATGGCAAGGCGTGACGTGTATACACTGTGCTGCTTCATTGGAGGACTGTTTTTGAATGGAAGTTCCGCTATGTTGTGATTTCATTAACTTCTGTTAATCCTGGGATGTTTTCATTAAACTTATAAGTTATGGAATTTTATGAAAATTAATTAAGTGACTTTTCTTATATTGAAGTTTTCGTTTAAAAATTTTCAAATTTACTCAAAAATTTTGGGAATTTACAAGTTGGTATCAGAGCACAGCTTGAGAGAATCAGGCTCACTTAGTGAGTTCTGGACTCAAGTTGAGGCTTAAGAGTTTTCTTAAAACATTTTTACGAAAGAAGGATGTTTTACGAAGGGTGAAGTGAAGACACAGTGTGTACCGCCAGCCGATGCCAGTATGAGAAAAGGGGTTAAGTATTTAATATTGTAGATGTTAAAAAAAACATATGGTATATGTTTGCTGAAATGCCTGGTAGAGATCACACATTGTTGTATTATTATCTGCTATTTGCTAATAGAACTGTATGCTAGTGCCGATAGGTTGCTTAGAGATTTCCACTAAGTTGTATACAATATGGACTGAATAGTCATAGAATGTGTGAGTTGACCTTATTGCATGTTCCTTGTTTGGTTGTTGCCTTAGGGAAGATTCTCTTATTTGAAAGACTGTTTAGTTTGATATTGTATACAACTACATTCGCGAAACAACCTGTCATCACTGGAGGAAGTTCCGTCTTAGTTAGAATAGCAGGGTGGGGGTGGGATTCCAAGTATTCCTAGAAGGGTTGACATATGCCTTGTAAGGGCATGTGTGTTAAAATTATCGGTGAGAAGCGAATTGGATATTTCGAGACGGGTCTTGGAACGGACATGGATAGGTGTGGAAGGTAGTAGTAGAGCTCCTACTATCGAAAGCACAGGATCCACGTTCGAGTCGGGAGTTCGTCACGAAGGATCCAAGGGGCTGAGTATGTGAGTGTCTAGCATAATTAACTTAAATGCTAGTGTAATGTGGTAAACTTTTATCCATTCGATTTTTGAATGTTGATTGTGAGGTTCAGTAAGAACAATTAAGATGCGATCATAGCAGTTTGGTTGGACCGATCATGCTTAAGTTGAATACTGAGCTTAAAGACTGTTGAAAGGGAGAATGTCAAAATGCTATTGTGGTAGCTATTTTTCATGCAACTAATGGGCGCACAAGTCAGACAGGGACTAGAGGATGCAAGGGTGAGTTTTCCAACTCACGGTCAAAGAGGTGCAAGCGGCGCCTGAGATGATAGCGGGTATTTTTGAGTCGACTCTGTACATGCCTAGTGCTGTGTAATAGTGGGGCTACCTACCTTTGTATTGATCTTGCTTGAGTGATTGATCAGGTCGTGTGGGTTGAGAGTCTGGATCACTCGCTCGTGATTGAGGTAACTGATGATAGAGGTGTTGACTAGGGTCGCAAGCGGATGAGTAACATATGGTGGTTGATGTAAACGTCTTTACATTATCGAAACATGTTTATTGAGATGGTGTTTGCCCCTGATGCAAGTTGTTGGCTGAGCAGAGTGGGCTTGGTTTTTGTTCGAGAGTAAGGGCTCGTAAAAAATTATAAATCGAATAAACAGACTTGGACTTTAGTCCAAGTGGGGGAGGGATACGAAATTAAGGGAACAACATGAATATTATATTGAATCGATGAAATTATTAAAATTATAGTAACAAGTCAATATATTTAATTCATTACTACAACTTTATATTAATACATTAAGAAAAGTTTACAGAACTACTAACCTAAACCGGAGAATCAGAAAGAAGCGAGAAAAGATCTTCTACACTCAAATCTTTGTCATCATTAGGTTGACTTGTACCTTCTCGAGGATTTGGAAGTGGTATGCTTTCAGTTATTGGAGGAGGAGCTCCAAGGTATGGGGTCTCGATAGGGTTGGAACCTGTAACCGCATGATTAGGGGCTAAATATTGACTCATTTGGGGCGTGTGTAAGTAGGGCAGTGATGAGGAAGGGCTCTAGTTCGGAACCAGTTGGGGGTAGCTATAAGAAGGAGGAAACCAGGCTAGGTCACCTACAAAGCCTCAAAAATTCTCCTCACTCGAAGACTCGAGTAACCCAGGGTTAATACTACTCATACCAGAATTAGATGGCGGTGATTGCTGCTGTGTATGAGTTCTTGATGAAGTTTCCCCCTTTTCCTGAATTTTTCTTTTCCTAAATACAAACTTATGAGTAGCTTGTATTAGCTTCTTTGTGCCGTCTGTTAGACCCGATTGTGACCCTTCAATTATCGCTTCTTTTTCTTTCTTTAGGTTGGGTATTAAATCTCTAGACAATTCTGATGCATCGCAAAAATCGTTACCAAATTCCTGTGGCACAAATAAATCTAATAATTACAATTTTATGATATAAAGGAATTAAAAACAAAAATGTAATTCTTTACCTCAGCACAATCAATAAGAGTTTGCAGACTCTTAAGTTGTCGTTGGGGCCAACGATTGATACCTAAATCTCTACAGCGTTTTTTTAACTGTGTCGATCCAATGTTGAGTTCCTTCGCAGCTTTCTCAATTGGTTCGTTGAAGTGTTCAGCTATTATTTCCCTACTTAATAAGTGCCTGAAACCTCTTCCACTGCCACCTGCTATGTTTTCTGAACTAGAAGGTTCGAATCCAATTGTATTGTTATCATTCTGGATCATTTGAACATGATTCTGATTTTCTGACCCAAAGATGGACATTGATTCATTAAAGCCAGTGGTTTTTATCAGTAGTAATTGTTGGTTTTCAACCAAAAACCCAGGATTCTGAAATCCTTCTAGATTCCTTTGAATCAACCGAAGATGATCTTGATATTGAAAACCAACCCCAAACTCGGGATTCAATTTAATATTTATGTTATGAGTCCTCTGTAATTGATTCTCATCCTGAATACCAGCCGTTAATTCTTGATTCATGGGGACAAACTCACTGCTTGTTGGGTGCACGTCCATGAATGGATTGTACTCAGTTAGACCATCCACAAATGGGTCTACAAATAACACATGTCAAATGATAAAACAAAATAGAATACTTATAAATGGATCATTCAAAAGAATTTAACCTGGTAGAAGGCATGGAGTCTGATCAAGTGCAAAGTCAGATGCATGCACCGGATCATCTGAGTTAATGTTCAACTCGGGAAAAATTTCCGGCTCATCGTGGAGATGTTCTATTGGTAGTATATCTGGAAGACTGTACCATAATTCAAAATCAAACAAAACATTAGAAAGGTAATCGAAGTATGGATGATATATGTCTAGAATGTTAGAGTCACCAAACTCTATTAAGAATGCTTGGTTTCAAGTACCATCTCCTTGCGGAAAACCAGGTCCAGGGTTCGACAGATCGCCCATTGAAGATCTGTTTTCCATGACTCGACTTTAAATATGAGTTCGTTCACGAACAAACTAGTGATAAGAGAGGATGAGACTGAAAATGAATGATACTACATACCTGTATATATAGTATCTTGCAGCTGGAACCGAAAGGACACACGGAACTGAAAGGACACCTCATGTTTTAATTACCGAAATTCAAACTAACTACAGTAGATGCGACTTTTCACTACCCCAAATGACATTTTTTCAAAATTCCCTGCTTGACTCTGGTGAGAACGAGATAATAAAGAGACTTTTGAAATAAAACAAAATTTTATGTCTCCATATAATGGAAATAGTTTAAAGAGTGTTCAGTACTCCAAAAAAAAAACTTACAAAAGATGATGTAAATTTTATATTTCGATGGAACACAAAAATTTGGAGATTCTACAAAAATAGACTTATTTAGCCAAAAAGTATTTAAAAGAAATGTTGAATTGAGGCAAATGTGTGTTGAAATATGACGAATTCATATAAATACGAAATAGTGTTAAAATTAGGTATTGCAAGTTTACTAGGTTAACTATGTATATAGGTAGATTAGAAAGTACTAAATATGTACAGTAGATAGTAGCCGGTCAAGTCGATGTGTGAGACTGTGAGAAACAATTAGAGTTTTTTTTGTACATCTAGAGTAATTAGAAGAAAAGAAGTATGGAGTGAATGAGAATAATAGGACCTTAAGCATTATTACAGAGGTATGTGAATGTTGAAAGAGAAAGATAATTAAATCTTGTAAAGTTTCGGCAATAAGACGAGGAGGATTTTTGAAGGACATAAGGACTCGATAGGAAATACATAGAGGCGTCCGAGAATGCGGATTTCGGGACGAAATCCAAATAAGTGGGGGAGACTTGTAAGACCCGTATTCTGATTATAACATATACTTAAAATAAGAGTGTTAGGAATTATATGATCATTGGTAGTTATAAAGCTAAGAAAAACTTTAGTTACAATTTCATATGAAAATCAGCATTTTGTGTCGTTTTTAGAAAAATCATAATTAATTCTAGAAAAACCGTTTGGACCTCAAACCAGTGCACAAAGTTTACAAATTGAGTCTAGTACAATTACCAAACATAATAGTAAGCTTGAAAATGACGTTATCTATGGTAAAAAATGCAATCTTTACTGATTAGTTCGGAATTGACAGATTAGATAGTCTGTTTTCAAAAATTCATAATAAATCATAGAAAAATCTTATAAATACGTAAAATATATCCCTGGAAAGGTATTGAGATAAATTTCTGGAATATTAAATAAAAACGTGAATTTCATGGGTTTAAAGTCGGCTAAACCAGTCTTGAACAGACTGATTCTAGAAGGTATTAATTTCAACAAAGTTATATTATTAAAATCTTTTGTCAAAAGTGTCATGCCATTTTTTATTCAAGAATTCAAGTATAAATACCCCTCAAAACATCTCATAAACCACACAACTAAATCTCAATCCAATATATAGAGGTTTCTAAGCACTAGAGTGTAAGCAAGTGAGCGGAAGGAAGCTTAAAAGCCTAACGAAGGAGTTATAGATCTCGACGACTGGTCATAAGGTAACTACAAACCTTTCTATAGCTTAATTAGGTATTGTAAAATAGTTTTTGTTAAGAAGTAGAATATTTAATAAGTATAGCATATGTTATATTATACTAATTTCTAACAATAGTAAACAAAAACCTTAAAATGTCGTTATTATAACAATTCGTAATTTCTGAAAATAATACCGATTGATTTACTTACGAGGACGGTGACTAGGCCGATTACTTGGGATCTGGTTGTTGGATTTTCCGAAAGGCTAAAATGCTGAAAGGATCCTGCCACCCCATCTAATCTTCTACCTGGCCGTTCTTTACTTGATAAATCATGGAGTATCATATTGGAATTATTGAAGGGTTTAATGATGCGACTATAATATAGTTAAGGATTAAGAAATGATAAATTTCTTATGTTAACAGTTAAAGTTGAAGGAAATACAAAGCCGAGAAAGATAAACGATATAGTCAACTATAATCAGGTGAGTCTTCTTACTATACTATAGGTGATATTGCATGCGTAGGAAGGAAGATAGGTTAGGCTAAGGTGGTCTTACCTGTTATAATAATTGTATGAATTATTTCTATGATAATGATTGTTTGTGGACGGAACGGGAACAGCCCGCGAGCCAATAGGCGGAACGGGAATAGTCTGCGAGTCATTAGATGGAACGGGAAAAGCCTGCGAGCGATAAGACAGAACGGGAACTACCCGTGAGTCTTCAGGCGGAACAGGGATAGCCCGTGAGTCTCACAGACATATGAATGATTATTTTGTGTTGTATGTTATGTGATGGATCGTATGGTATTTTGAGGAACTCACTAAGCTCCATGCTTACCCTTTCCCTATATAAACTACTGTTTTAGGTACATCAGGTACCATGGATGGCAAGACGTGACGTGTATACACTGTGCTGCTTCATTGGAGGACTGTTTTTGAATGGAAGTTCCGCTATGTTGTGATTTCATTAACTTCTGTTAATCCTGTGATGTTTTCATTAAACTTATAAGTTATGGAATTTTATGAAAATTAATTAAGTGACTTTTCTTATATTGAAGTTTTCGTTTAAAAATTTTCAAATTTACTCAAAAATTTTGGGATGTTACAAGTCTCATGTAAATATATTATGATATGTATTTTTCCAATTGTGGATCAAATCACTTCAAATATTGAAAATATTTCTAACAAAAAAATATGAATACTGGATTTAAATTTCAAGTATAAATTAAAATACTAAATTTAGATTTCAAGTATAAATTGAAGTTTGAAATTTGTTTATGTCAAGTCAGCCTAATCTTGAGCATTCTATAAATTGATTTTAACATGCTTTTGTCACCAAGAACCGAACACTGCATCATTTCTCTTTATTTAAAAAAAAATCAAATGTTTTTGTCAGATTTTAATGTTAAAAACTAAAAAAAAACATCATATCAACAACTACATGTAAAATAAACAAGTTATGAACTAAAATAAAAAAGTCGACCCAAACAATAAAATTTTTTGTCAAATATGATGTTTTCTCAAAAAGTTTTATATATATATATATATATATATATATATATATATATATATATATATATATATATATATATATATATATATATATATATATATATATATATATATATATATATATATATATATATAAATTTGTTTATGTCAAGTCAGCCTAATCTTGAGCATTCTATAAATTGATTTTAACATGCTTTTGTCACCAAGAACCGAACACTGCATCATTTCTATTTATTTAAAAAAAATCAAATGTTTTTGTCAGATTTTAATGTTGAAAACTAAAAAAAACATCATATCAACAACTACATGTAAAATAAACAAGTTATGAACTAAAATAAAAAAGTCGACCCAAACAATAAAAAAATTTGTCAAATATGATGTTTTCTCAAAAAGTTATATAAATATATATATATATATATATATATATATATATATATATATATATATATATATATATATATATATATATATATATATATATATATATATATATATATATATATATTTATATATATATATATATATATATATATATATATATATATATATATATATATTTATATATATATATATATATATATATATATATAGGGGTGGGTTCAATGCAGAACCAAATTAAATCACCTAACTGCAGAACCATGTTCATCACTGAACATAAATCCTAAAAATATAATGTCATCTTAGTTACGTTGTAAGAACCCGCGAAAAAGTTGTAAAAAAGGGTAAAATGGTCTTTTGACACATTATAAGACCATTATGTAAAATAATATGTTATAATGAAATAAGAATGAAAGAAATAAAAGTCTATGTAAAATTTGGAGTTTTATCGTGTGAATAGTGAAATTTGGCCAAAAAGGGTAAAATGGTCATTTGACTTGGAAATGACCAAAATGTCAAGAAAATGTCAAGTTGTTGGTTAATGGAACTTGGTTTGTAAAGATAAGTGGTTTGGGACTAGTTTTGAACAAAAGATGGAAGTTAGGGACTAAAATGTAAACATTTTTATAAAAATTAAATATAAATAAGAGAGATTATCCATCTCTCAAATCAGAAAAGTCATGAAGCTTATAGAATTCTCCAGAGAGAACGAGAGTGCACACGGGAAGAACACGGGAAGAACAAGGAGTTGGAATATCTCGCGAGAAATTGAAGATAACTCTTGGAATTGGTAATTCCAAGCTCCAATAGGTAAGGTTTTCTTGTTCTATGCTTCAATTCTTGAACGGGAATTATGTTTTGATTTCTGAATTTTCCAGAAATCATGATTCTAATGTAATCATCCAACTCATCTTGTTCAGAATCATCAATTTAACATGTTTAGTGATGAATATGTTGAATTACAAGAAAATGATGATTTTGGTTCAAGAACATTAAGTTACGGGTTTGGATGAACAAGTGAATCTGATGAGTCTAATAGATTAGAAATGATGAAAGAAACTTGTATCCACAAGTAATTCGATGGAATTGAAGATTTGATGCAAAAATGATGAAATGGGTTTTTAGCTCAAGAACCCTAGAAATGGGTTAATGAGTTGAAACTGATCTCACATGGTTCAAATGGTTTTGTTAAGTTAAAAATGTTATAAAAGAAACAAGAAATCAGTTCATAAGCTTGAAAATTCAATAAAGAGGTTTTTGGTGAAAAATGAGAATTTCGAAAGAATTTTCAAGTTTATAAAGATGATTTGATGATTTTGAGGTTTAAAGTTACGTATAAGTTGGTATTTAGGGCCTGGAAATGACCCTAAACTAATTAAGTTAAGTATTAAGAGCTTAATGGGGTGAATAGTGGAACTGCAGCTTGAAAAATCGTCAAATAAAGCAATGTACTATAGATCGCGACCCGACCATAGGGGGGTCGCGACGCGACCTGGCGGCAGGAAAACTGAAAAGTTTTTGTCCAATTTTGAGATTTGAACTCATAGCTAGGCATGTCCGTTTGACCTGAAATTCATACCATAGGCTTAAAATGGTGTGAAACTACGTAGAAAATTTTTAAATCCGGAATACGACCCCTCAGGGTTACTGTAGCAAAATACGCGTATTTCGGAGAAAATTATAAAATGAGTATTAAAGGTTATACATTTGTATGACCTATAGTTGTGTCATATGAGACTCTTAAGTTATAGAGTCAGATGTAGTATGTATTAATTGAGTAAATATATATGATACTTGTATAGGTGGTGCTTCAAATACCATTGAGCACGGGAAAGGAAAAGGAATACGTGAAGCTTATTGAACCATAGCAGAACCAATGTGAGTTTTATGAGGATTTCTCTAGTACATAGCAAGATGATATTTTCAGAAAATGAGATTTCCAAATATTTGCAAATACTAAAGTTTGGAAACAGTTTTGAAAGTAGCTCTAAGAGCTAAGTGTTTAAAAAAAAGATTTTAAAGAAGTTTAGTTTTTAAAGAAGTATAGTTTGTAAAGTTTTGAAAGAAGCTCCATATGAGAGCTAAAGATATTGAAGTTAGTCTTGAAAGTATTTTTGATTATGAGTTTAAAAGTTTATGAGTTTGAGTTTATTATAAATTGTGTCCCATTTGACCAATTTGAGATGAAATGAAGAAAGTAATGAGATAAGAACTAAAGCTAAGAAAGTAATGAAAGTCAGTTGTCCGGACTAGGATCACCCACATAATCGGGAGATCTGAAGACACTACTGGGGTGGTACCTCCCGTCGCGAAGTAGTTGTCTAGCTTAGCATAACCTTATGGTTGGATCTGTTCCAAGCCATGAAGGGGAGACAGCATAACCTTGTGATTGGATCTGTTCCAAGTCACGAAGGGGAGACAGAGATAGCATAACCTTGCGGGTGGATCAGTTCTGTCCCGCAAAGGGGAGTTAGTAGAATGAATTAAATTAAACTAATTCATGAGTTTCAGTTGGTCACAAGAAAATGAGAAAGAAAGCAGTTTGAGAAAGAAAGCAGTTTTGAGAGAGAAAAACAGTTTTTGAGAAAGAAAGTATTTTTGAGGTTTGATAGTAGAAAAGAAAAGCAGTTTTATTTGTTAAAAGAAATAAGTTTAAGTAGTTTACTTGTTAAAAATTTCAAGTTTTGAGCAGAAAAGTTTTGGGTCTAAAACCCATATTACTCACGAGGCTTTATGTCTCACGTATATTTTTTTTAAATGCTAAGTACTTAGGTGAGAGGAGCAAGAGCTGGAGTTGGGACCAATATATAATACATATAAGTTTAAATTATGGTTTCTGTATTGAGTCTGTAATTACCCCTTGAGAATAAATTTGTAAAAAAAAATAATAAGTGACTCTTTGATAGTCACGAGTTGTAAGATATTTTCTAATATAAACCGTATTAAATTATGGTTTGAGAAAGGGGTGTTACATACGTATTTGAAATCCGATTTAGACCTAACATTCACAGTTTTCACATCCAAGAACTTCAACAAGTAGTTAAACCATTGTTGTCAGTTACTTATTAGAAACCATTGTTATAGAATATGTTTATTGATGAACAAATGTTCATTGATGAACAAATGTTCATTGATGAACAAATGTTCAATGGTGAACATATCAAACCACAATACAGTCGTGAATGATTGAGCACGTATATTGAATTCCATTTGAAATAAACCACATTACTAAGAACTGCGTGAATAATTGAGCACGTATAATGAATTCCAATTGAAATAAACCACATTACTAAGAACTATATATTGAAACCAGTTTGTACACAAATGTTCATTAGTGAACAACACAACTTACAAGCGAGAATCACAAAAATTGCCCTTGTTGGCATTTTAACAAGCACCTGGTGTGCACCTCAAGTATTCACAATCAATAACCTCGTTTATTACCATGAATAGAAGGAGATATTACAACTAAGAGTTCTTGAAGACCAAGCGTTTGGAACAAACGGTGCATATGTATTTTAGTGACGTTACAGACGGGAACGAAGCAAAACCTCCATTTGTTAGCGCAGTCGATGGCCTCCACCTTGCCACCACATTTCAGACATGCACCCGGAGCTTCCTGTCGGCTTAATTCCTTTTCTTCTTCCTGGCACACGTACAGTATTGCCCAAGCTTCAAAGCAGATTAGATCTCGTTCATCATTTAATTAGTACGATCCTCCTTCGCTCGTTATCATCGATTCATTTCCGAAATCTGCTACTTATTTGCTACGTATTCTTATCAAGAGTTAGTATTCATATGTTTTGTACTTTCCGATTGATGATTTTTCCTTTTTCGTATTGAACGAATTATGAGAACACGATGAAATTGTTGATTGGGGTGTCGGTTTTGGGGTTTTTGGGATTCATGTTCATTGATGAACATGGTTCTGCAGTTAGGTGATTTAATTTAGTTCTGCATTGAACCCGTCTATATATATATATATATATATATATATATATATATATATATATATATATATATATATATATATATATATATATATATATATATATATATATATATATATATATATATATATGGTTTTTCGAAATAAAATTTAGATTTTTTCTGGAAAATTTATATTGAACTTAAAAACTATTGTTAAATCTACAAAAATAGCCAAATAAAAATTTATAAAAATAAAAAATATTTAGGAAAAAAAAGTTAAAATTTAATACCGATAAACTTAATATATAAAATATTATATATAATTAAGACTCGTCTGAAAGTCGACTTCTTGTATATGGCGTGGGACAACATCTATTTTGTACGTACATAAAATGTTCATATAACATGTGACCACCTATTCTAGAGATAACAATGATATATGATAATATCATATTTTTTACGTCGTAATCCTACTCAAGAGATCGATTTTGATATTGTGTGTTGTCACAATCCTACATTAAAAATAATTGTATATTAATTACAAATTAGAAAAAATAAGCAATTTAATAACAAGAATGTGAACCATGTGTCTTTGCATATTGAAAAACAAAAATCAAGTTTGCTTCATCCGTCCATCATGTACGGTTCATGACGAATCATAGTTATTATATATATATATATATATATATATATATATATATATATATATATATATATATATATATATATATATATATATATATATATATATATATATATATATATATATATATATATATATATATATATATATATATATATATAGTCCGTTTCAAGGAAGAACCATTTTTTTCCTAGGAACCTAGGAACCTTTTGACAGAAATATATTTTTTTTTCAAAAAATGACATAATACACCTAGTCGCTTATATTTAAGACTTTTTGTCAAAAAAATTGAAAAATAATATGTATACACGAAATGTGCATATATGCACTTTTTTCGCAAATGTGTATATGATCACGTTTCGTGCATATGTACACATTTCGTGTTTACATGTTTTTTTTTTCAAATTTTTTTTACAAAAGGTTTTAAATATAAGCGATTAGGTGTATTATGTCATTTTTTTTGAAAAAAAAAAATTTCAGTCAACAGGTTCCTAGGTTCCTAGGAAAAAAATGGTTCCCATTTGATATTTAGTCTATATATATATATATATATATATATATATATATATATATATATATATATATATATATATATATATATATATATATATATATATATATATATATATATATATATATATATATATATATATATATATATATATATATATATATCGGGTGTGGATCCGGTGAGGACTCCGAGGACAATTCTCCACCACCCACTTCGTCAAGGGCACAAACGTCAAACCCAATACTTGGAGGTGACGCGTTCGTATGCGACGCACGTCCGTGGAACGTAATACGGACTCGATTATCTAATCACATGCAACGAACGTCCATCGAACGTCATTTAAGTGGGTTTTTATGTTTATTTTCGTTTTTTAATTAATTTTTTTTAATTTTTAATTTATTTTTTTAATTTTTTTAATTTTTTAATTTTTTTAAAATGCATATATTCTTGATTTTCACTTATTTTAGATTATTTTTCGTTTTTTTATTTTTTTCGTTTTTTATTTTTATATTTTTATATTTTTTTTATTTTTCATTATTTTATTTTTAAAATTTTTACTACATATTTGAAGTTACTAGTGGTATTTTTTTTTAGTTTTTTTTATTTTTTATGTTTTATGTTTTTAATGTAAATATAGGTTGAGTTTTCAATCTTTAATAATTATAAAGTTTTGAATGATAAAAAAAATTAAGCATCATAATATTTTCAAGTCATACTATTTTTGAATCATATCATTTTTGGATCATAAAATTTTAGATCAAAACATTTTGAATCATATCATTTTTAATGACATGATTTTGGATCAATAATATATTAAAATAAAGTTTTTGTTCATAACAAATTTTGGATCGTTATATATGTTGAATCATTTAATTTTTGAATCAAAAAAGATATAATTAAGGATTATAAAATTATTTGAATCAAAATATTTTTAGATCATAACAAATTAAGGATCATTAAATATTGAATCATAAGTTTTTTTAAATCATAAATATTTTGAATCATCTCATTTTTATCATATTATGTTCAAAAAATAAAAAAACTTGTTAATTTGAAGAACGAAAGTTTTCACGTCCTATTTTTTTATAAAAACTTAAAATCATTTAAACAAAACGTTCGTATCCTTAACAATAATATTTTTATAAATTATCTTTTATAAACTCATTAAAATAGTATTACGAAGAACTTCATCAATTGCTTTTTTGAATTTGGATAAAAATATATATGTTATTTTTATAAAGCAAATATTTCCTAAAATAAAAATATGAACACTACAAAAACTTATTTTTTAAAAATTCTTTTTACAAAGTCACTAATATAGTGAGTACAAGTATCCTTTAAATTTTCATGATTTTTGGAAAATATTTTTTTCTGCTTTTTTATAAAAATTAAAAATTAAAAAAATATTTTTCTTTCAAAATTTCATGATTGTGCTCATTTTGTAGAGAATTAAATTTTAATAACTTTGGTTTTTTCAGAATTTTTTTTTGTAAAGAAAAAAAAAGTTATAGCCGAAAAACGAAACGGATGGAAAAAAATAAAAGCCCAGCCAATGGCTGGGCGACATGTGTCAGAGAGAGAGAAAGGTTTCTTTGAGGTGCTGGGATTGCGACACGTGGCATAATCCGATTTTATTTATTTTTTTAATTTTTTTTTTGAATTTCTATTCCATTCTAACCCTCCAAACATTTATCCTTCGTTGAAATTTTCCAAAATCTCGTAAATAATTACCAAAATTTCGTATTATCTCGCGATATTTTGACGATAAATAAAATACAATCTCGTCCACTTATTTTTTCAATCCTAAGGCTAAAAATTGTCATTGCAGTCCTCACCAATTTTTGAGTCCTCACCCGATCCTATATATATATATATATATATATATATATATATATATATATATATATATATATATATATATATATATATATATATATATATATATATATATATATATATATATATATATATATATATATATATATATATATATATATATATATATAGAGTGGGGTTCTTTTGAGAACTCAAAAAACCATGAGATCTTGAAAACCAATTCTGGACCACAAGATCAAAAAATTCAAAGGCTAAGATGAAACATGGCATTTTTGTAATTAATAACAAATTCAATGGTATTTTTGGTATTAATCAAAAGCTGACAGGGGTATTATAGAGAGTAAAACTTATCATTAAAGGAAATCCCATAAAATCAGCCTAATTAATTTTAAATACATTAAAAAAGGAAAAAAATCAATCCCTCTTTCTCTCACTCCTCTCTCATCTTCCTCTCGATCCTGTGAAGAACCACCGCCATCAATACTATCTCTTTCTCAGACGACCTTGCCGATCAAGCCTCTAACAACCTTTCTGATCGATTAAGGAATTGATGTTCGAGTCAGCTAACAACGAGAACAAATCCGACGACCTCGATTCACCATTATGCATATCGATTGAGGAACAAATCGATTTCTTCAGTAAGTCTGTCATCGTCTCTATCAAAGCTCGCTGTAGATCGTCCCCTCATCTTGGATATTCGCCGCCTCACCCACCGGAGCATATACTCCTCGATTTGACACCGAAAATGAGGGATAACCTTCATCAGGTATGTATTATCTTGTTCAAAAAACGAAATTAAGTTGCTCCTCCTCCCTTGCAGATCCATCCAAACGAAATTACTCCTCAATTTCCGATATATACGCCGGTGGAGAAGACGAATACGCAATCAGTGAGCAGACCTGGATTTTCGATTTATGATTTCCGATTTCCGGTGGAGAAGACGAAGACGCAAGTATCAATTGTTGTTTTAGATTTCTGGAAAACAACAGTGTAGGTGGGTCGTGTGCGATGGCGGTGGTTTAGCCGACAGTGGTGATAAGCATGGTGGCTCTCCCAGACCAACATCATCATCATCGATGTGCAGGTAAAGAACATGGTATTTCATCTTACCTACCACCTGTTTGTTATAATTCCTGAACCACCGTTACATTGCTACTGTCATGTATTTATTTGCTTTTAGTAAACCATTTTGGTTATGGCTACACTCGACAATCTCTCGATAGTCTATTTCAATTTTAGTTGGATTCAATATGTGTTGAAATTTCAGAAAGATAACTTGAAACATGTTGATTGACCAATTCCTGATCCGAACCTAGTCATTAATTTATTTAATTCTTGATATCTACTTATATTTTTTTTATCCTTTCCTTTCAAAGGAATGCTATGAAGTTGCTGCATCAGGAACCTCATACCAAATATTGACGAGTGAAGAAACTTCACATCTTAATCAGGTACTTCATACATTTTGTGCATAAAATTTTTCAAAAGTTCATTGAGTTTTAGTAGTTAACCGAAAGTGGCTTCACAGAGCATTAATCCTCTAATTTAAGAACCCTCTTTTTTGTTTTTCTTTAGCGCTTGGTTTATCGATATTGAATTCATAAATATTTTTGTGAGATTTTTTATGTACGAAAATTCCGGAGACATATATTGACTATTTTCCTAAGTTTCCTCTGTTTGGTAGTAGCCTTGATTATATCTCGTTTTTTGTTTGGTAGTAGCCTTGATTATATCTCGTTTTTTTTAGTTCATCATGATCCATTCTTACTTTTCAGTCTTGATTTTACGCATCACAGAGCATTAATCAATTATCAAGTTAGTTTTTATAATCAATTAAGTTCTTGTTGTTAGTTAATATTTTATAATCCATTTTTATTGAATATACATCCATTTGTATGTGCATATGTGCATACACGTTTGTGCATATGTGCATATACGTATGTGCATATATGCATACACGTATGTGCGTATGTGCATAATTTGGATTTTTTGTCCATAGTATTTTGTACATGTGTACCGTTATGCATAGATGGATGCATATGATAATTTATTTATACTCATATATGTACATATGTGCATATCTGCATATATGTCTAAATAAATATATACATAGATGCCACATATGGTCATATAAAGACATGTGCATATATGCATATATGCATAGATGTATTATTGCATATGGTCATCTAAAGACATGTGCATATATGCATATATGTGTATATCTTCATGTATTTGCATAAGTACATACGTGCATAAATGTATGCGTAGTTGCATATGTGCATTTTTTTGTAAAGGTATACATGTGTATAAATGTGCACGTGTATATGCATACATATATGTGTGCCTATGTGCATATGTGTATATGCATGTAAGTATTTATTATAATGTTTTTGAATATACATTTATATTAATTTTTATTAATGTTTTTTGCAGATTTTGAAGAATTTATCAATTAAATTGAAGAATTGAAGAGTGACAAACTAAAAAATGAAGATACGATGAATTATTGTTGTTTTTTATTATATTTTGTATGTATTGTTCATTATTTCTAATAAATTTGCATATATCGTTTAAAACAGTTGTATATTATTGTTTTTAATAAATCAATTTTTATTGTTTGCATTCATATTTAAAGATAAGCATACGTATATATAAATTTCGAAAACATGCATATATGCACCTGCAAATAAAAAAATTTATGTGTCTTTTAAATTCCAAAAATCTAAATTAAAAAAATTAATTTCGAAAATTTTGACATTATTATAAAAACGAAAATTTTATAAGTTTAGAAATTTGAAATTTGAAATTGATTAGGCTTATTTTTAGGAAATGATAATATTGTTGCCAAAAATAAAAAAATCAAAATTAAATGGGATTTGTTAAATGACGATCATGTCCTTATTGGATTGGATAATGATCTAATGGTTGATATGGAGTTCTCAAGATCTCATGCTTTTTTGAGTTCTCACAAGAACCCAACCCTATATATATATATATATATATATATATATATATATATATATATATATATATATATATATATATATATATATATATATATATATATATATATATATATATATATATATATATATATATATATATATATATATATATATATATATATATATATATATATATATATATATATATATATATATATATATATATATATATATATATATATATATATGGTTGGGTTCAATAAGGGACTAAAATTATCCATGGTACCAAGGGACTAATCTCGATCGTCGGAATCAAAATCATCAACGGCAAAAAAATAGATTGTAAATTTCTTACGTCGACGCACATGTAGAGGATTATAATAAAAAAACCACTTAATTTTTTTGGTTTTTTTAATTTTTCGACATTATTCTTTTTCAAAAATAAAAACTGAATATACCAAAATTCATAATTTTTTGTCCTCTACAAATAGACATCCATATTGATATATAAAAAATAAATTATTTTTTATAAGTACAGCTCGTCTAGATTCACATGTGAATCTGAACTGTAAAAATTTGAATATGAATAATTATTTTACTTTTAAAACTTTTACTACTTCAATATTATAACCATTTATAAGTAATATACTTGATTCACAAGTGAATTTACTAATATTTACACGAAAATTTACTTATATTCACATATCAATATCATATATTATTGAGAATTTAATAATAAGTTTTTTACTACTGCAACATTTTAACCATTTATAATGAATTTACTCTGATTCACAATTGAATTTACTTACATTCACACAACAATTTACTCAGATGCACATATCAATATCATATGATATTTTAAATATATTTTGTAATATGAATATGATTAATCTACTTAGGAAATTTTTAACACTTCAACATTTTAATCACTTATAATGAATTGAATATGATTCATAAGTTAATTTCATTCACATTCACACAAAAAATTATTCAGATTCACTTGACAATATCATATGTCACTGTGAATGCCAACAGAGAATAACATAATAACATGTCAGATTCACATGTGAACCTGAACTGTAAAAATTTGAATTTGACTAATTATTTTACTTTTAAAACTTTTACTATTTCAATATTCTAACCATTTATAAGTAGTATACTTGATTCACAAATGGATTTACTCATATTTACACGAAAACTTATTCATATTTACATATCAAAAATCATATAGTATTGAGAACTTACTTAACAGTTTTTTACTATTTCAACATTTTAACTATTTATAATGATTTTACACTCATTCACAATATAAATTATTTACATTCACACAACAATTTACTCAGATTCACATATCAATATCATATGGTATTTTAAATATACTCCGAAATATGAATATGATTAATTTAGTTAGAAAATTTTAAACAATTCAACATTTTAATCATTTATAATAAATATACTATGATTCATAAGTTAATTCCATTCATATTCACACAAAAATTTATTCAAATTCATATGTAATTGTGTGTGTCAACAGTGAACAGAATAACAGTTCAGATTCACATGTGAATCTCAACTAGCGGAAATTTCGAAAAAAAATCATTTTTTGTATATCAATATGGATCTCTATTTGTAGAGGATAAAAAGTTATAAATTTTTATATATTCAGATTTTTTTCGATAAAAAATAAGCCCTAAAAATTAAAAAAATGAAGTGGGTTTTTTTATAATCCGGTAGATGCACGTCCACCGTAAAGTGTATAATCGTGTGGATGAGATTAGTCCCTTGATACCCTGGTTTATATTAGTCTCTTGTTGAACTTTTGCCTATATATATATATATATATATATATATATATATATATATATATATATATATATATATATATATATATATATATATATATATATATATATATATATATATATATATATATATATATATCAAAAAAGTTCTTATGTTTTGACTCTATTTATGAAAAAAAATCTTTTTTTTTTGTGTGATTTAACCTTTTAAAGCTGCAAATGTTCATGAAAATGCCCCTTTGACCTGAAATAGCATGTCAAGATTTTTTCACTAATAAAACGATTTTTAGTCGTTTTTTCGCAAATAAAATGACTTTTTTTCGTTTTTGTAATTGACATGAATTTGGCATACGATATCTATGTATATATAATGATGTTCTTGAAATGCTTATGTATTTATAATAACTAATAATAATTATGATAATAATTATATTAATTCTAGATTGTTTTTAACGTAAATAATAATAGTAATAATAATAATAATAATAATAATTCTAAATTCTAGATTGGTGTCTTAATTGTTGCATCTATAGGTGGTCACAGTAAATGGTGACATTAATGAGGAACTATGAAAAGAATTGGAAAATGGATCATATGTGACTGATGACTCTATTAAGAAAGTGGAAAGTGGATCATCTGTTGCTTAGTTCCCGAATTGTTAAAATTATTTGGTCTTTAGTTAACTGGACAAAGTTTTTACATAACTCTTCACAAAGGAAAAGTTTTGATATGGTTGTCTTTAATACTGATTGGATGCTTTGGCATTTTTGAAATAATATGTTTATTGAGACGTAAAGCGTAGAAAAACGGATATTTTTTACAATATTGTGTCTCAATCATTTTTTTGGATCTCAAATAGGGACGTATATGTAATTTAAAGTGGGTTGGTTGGTAAACAATTTCTATTTAGCCAATTTTTTTTTTTTTTTTTACTAAATTGAATCCAATTGAAGGCGATAAAAACATATTACATAGAGACGTTGGGCAAACGGGCAACAAGCTGCGCCGCTAGCCCTTTTTGAATTGCAAAGCTGATACGCTTAAAAAACAAAATCCAAAGATCTAAGGGACATGATGGTACTATGCATAACCCGCTGAACTCTGTTGAGTAGTTCCACGGCATCAGGTGCGAGAAAACCAAAGGTATCAAAAGCGAAAGGGATAAACACATGTTGATTTTCACGACATGTCTTATCGTGTTTATCCACTTTGCATGCAGCTGCTTTCAAAGCCGCTTTGCCTCCCTGTGAAACCTCCACTCCTCAAGTTCACAAGAGGAGAAACCCCGGTAAGGTCAACACATGCATGCTTACCTCCCATCCATCCGAAGACTAAAATGTCAGCAGGCCTAAGAGTAGATCTCCCGTCTGAAGGGTCAGTCAGAAAGTTAACAGGAGCTTCTTTACGTACCGAAATCCTGGCACGTCGGCAGACGTCAAAAAGAACATCCCTAACCATATCATGACGGTATTTGAAACCTGGGAGCTCCGGACAATGAACAGCATGATCCCCAAAAGAGTCCAAGCACGCGTTGCGACAAACCGGACATATCTCGTCGCTCGGAAAAAGAAGAATCATAAGCCGGTACCGTAGAATAGCGCGATATTCTACAGGGGACATATGTAGACCGAGGCCGTCAATTGGGATAGCTAGCAAAAAATCCTGTGCATGAGGAGCTCGAAGACACTCCAATACGGCTTTCTGCCTGAACGTCATGGGAAAGTCGTCTTCCATATCCTTGACGATCTTACTAAAGAGAGCATTCGCCAATATTTTTTGGGGTTTAGGGGGGGCGATGTCCTTATTAGTGAAACCGCTACAGTCAAAATCTGGAACTGTGCCACACAGACGATCCAAAGCTGAATAATAATCAATGTCCATACCACATATGTCACTGTTTCGCAATATGTGGTCTTGTAAGGCCCAAGATTGGGCCCTCGATGCTACAAAAGCATACGATGAAGCCTCAGTAGCCGAGTACAAACCCAAACCACCAAAACGTATTGGTAAGGAAACCAAACGCCACTGGAAGTCTCCAAAGTAAGGGCCACCACAAACCACAATGTCTTCGATGGAACCACGCAACCCTTTGTCAAAAAACAAAGCCGCCTCCTCCATGTGCACTGGTTGACAAGTTCTTAAACCAAAGAAAAGTTTAGCAATGCCCATACAAGAACGTAACAAAAGGAGCTCACTCTGCGGGTCACAAAGCTGGGGAAGAAGGCGCATCAAATCAACAGCCTTGACAGCTCTCTTCAAGGCGAGCCCACTAATGAAGCCAGCGTCTCTGCTAACAGCCCCCCCAAGGAGCTTTACTCCCAAAGAAGGTCTACCAATATCTGCTGGGAAACATCCGTCACGTTGTTTCCTACCGTCACAAGAGGGCCAAAAAATCTCAGTTTTCTTAATATTCAGCTCCAGACCCAAACCTGGACCATCCTCCTGAATAATGTTTAACACACTCGCCACTTCATCGGTGTCTCCAATAACGGTCCCATCATCTAAATACCAAGCATGTAGCAGTAGCTTGCAATTGTCTCGAATTTTATGCACGAGAGGGTGTAAAACAAGCGCAAAAAGAAGGGGTCCCAATGGATCACCTTGTTGAACCCTAGTGGTGGACCATATATGGGTGTCACCTATGTAAAGCCTGGATGCCCTCCCATATAAGAAATCAACCCACAAGGAAATAGAAGGGCACATCCTTCTAACCTCGCGTATTAAGACGGATCTATCCACCCTGTTAAAAGCATTCAAGAAATCTACTGCAAGCAGGGTAAGGGACCCATTATCCTTGTGTTTAGACAACACCCGATTGGCATAATGCAAAACAGCCTCGGCACCCCCTGACACGCCGACCCCAAATTGAAAATCGTTAAGGTATTTAACCATACCTTTTCCAACACCCTTCATAGCCACCTTCGAAACCAACCGCCTCCATATAGTACTAACTGCAATTGGCCGGATCCCGTTGTCTGGTTTAATAAGTGGTGTGAGAGGTGCAGAAGCAACAAACTCTGCCAAAACAGACGGACATTTTCCCCCTAACCATAAATTAACAACTGTGGTGATGGCCCGTAATAGATCTGTGGCGAAACCCTCTCCGCATAGGGCATCTAAAATATGTTGGGCCCTCAAGCCATCTCTACCACAAGAAGTCCCTTTAGGAAAGGATTTAATGCAACCAAGAACACTACCGAAATCGGCTACAAGGGGAGGCTCAGAGTAAAAGGTGCCCGGCATAGAAGGGGGTGATTTCAGAGGATGCTTATCCTCTAAGGCTTTAATTGTATCACCATTGTAAGGCGCAACACCAGAGGAGCATAAAACTTTAACTGCGGCAGTAAAATGACCATCTGCAACTTTACGGAGACATTGTCTAATGTTGGTTTTAGCCGTTGTGTTATCCCGTGTGTTGTCCCCGCCCTGGCTCATGTGCCCACCCCCGGAGTTATCGAAAATGTTTTTTAAAAGGGTGGGGACACCGTCGTCTTTCCCCCATGTAGCCAAGGACTTCAAGATGCAACTTTGTTGTATGGAGTTTCTGTTCCCCGATCTGGTTTCTTGTCTGTTCTTGGGCCTAAACACCTGCAGTGTGCAACGTGGTAGAAGTAACAACCTACCACATGCATCAACAGAGTTGGGCTGGGCAATCACTTTGTAAATTGCTGATTTAAAAGCCTGCGAGAAAGCTAAACGGCAACTGTGAGGGATACTTTTGACTGTAGTGATAGGCGTTTTAAAGACACGGTCAAGAAGCTCAACATCCATAACCCATTCATCTAAAATATTTGGCACATTATTCTGAGCATCCGGCTTAACAATACCGACAATGTGTGTGGTCAAACCATGAGTGGACGAACCAATGTCCCCTTTAATAAAACGAACAAGACCACTCGGATGATGACATTGCCGACTAACCGCATGCAGAGACATACAATCCCCACACAACCATTGACCGAGAGACAACAACGTTTTTTCCACTTCCATAAATAAACCATGATCCTTGGACAAAGCCTCACGCAAAACCCGTTTGCGATCATCATTTAAAAGATGTTGACTTTTAAGGTGAGAAATCATACGAGAGTTTCCTTTATTACCCCCTTCACCAATCCGGCAACAATGGAAACTTCTAAACGGGCACGGACAAAAACTATCAGAAACAATAGAAGAAGAAGAAGAAGCCATGCCTCGAGATGAAGCAATAACATGGTGGCTGAAATAAATATATGAAAAGGAAAACAAAGGCCACCAACACAATGTTGGGTTCTACAGAAGGAGACTAGCCCCAGCACCCAAATTACATCATCCAAGAAATAAACAAAGAAGCAGGGCTGATGTACCAAAAATAGAGCTCCAGCAAAAGAAAAATGGACTCCAGCATTTTATCAAAGACATGGATGGCAAAGGAAACTGCAGTGTCATTAGACACTGCATTACGCTACCCGAGAATGGAAAACACAAAAGCAGCACAATATCTTATCAAAAACAAATTGGTAGCATTTATCTAGAGGAACCTAATTCCGAACAACTACAAGAAAATAGAATCGGTAGCATTTATGTAGAGGAATACCTTTTATAAGAACAATATCTTATAAAAAAACAAATTGGTTACCGATGGAGCAAAGGAGAAACCGGGAAATTGGTTACCGCTGGAGCAAAGGAGAAACTGTGAAATCAGGAAATTGCAGATGGAGCAACCGGTACAGGTGAACGGCGACAACAACGCCGTCGATGGAGAAACCGGCTACAACCGGCCGCTGGTTACCGATTGTGCAAAGAAATTCTTCGTGGAATATCAAAATTGCCGATGGAGCAACCGGCATCGACGCTGTGGGGAGACTGACGACGTTGAGGAGAAGAGAAGGCCACTGGAAGCAGATCGGAAGTGGCGATCAGAAGCAGATCGGAATTGAGGTCGGAAGCAAATCAGAATAAGATCGGAAGTGGATCGGAAGTAGATCGGAATTGAGGTCGGAATCAGATATCAATGACAGAAAGAGAAGCTTTATCACTTTGTGTTGTTGCCTTAAGTTAGAAAACCAACAAAACCTGAATCGGTAGAGACAAGGGCAAGAACCATCCAAGGAATCGAGTGGCTTTTGGGGGGAAACATGCACCGTAAATCTCAGCAAAGATCTGCACAGGTAAATCCTTATCCCACTGGAAAATTCGATGGCAGAGACGGAGGAACAAACGATTTCAGCGAGTCCCAGCCTACAGATCGACGGTCTCATTCTTGATTCCTTCCAAACTGAGCGCCATATCACCACCCATCTTCACCAGCAACGACAGACAACAGCGCCGACGGCGGAATCACAGCGGCAACGCGGAATCGAGTGCCTATTAAAGCGAACTTATAAATACACAGGTATTTCAAATACAGTAATTTACACCTTTCTAATGACATAAAAACATGGAATTTAAGACATCATATGTGAAATTTATGTTAACCACAAAAAAAAAAAAAAAACCCTTGACCTGCTATTTCAGGTTAAAAGAACATTTCCACAAACTGTTTTCAGTTTAGAGGTTTAAATCACAAAAAAAAATAAAAAAATCCAGAAAGACTTTTTCTATGATATAATGACTTTTTGATATATATATATATATATATATATATATATATATATATATATATATATATATATATATATATATATATATATATATATATATATATATATATATATATATATATATATATATATATATATATATATATATAACATGGAACTTAAGACATCATATTTGAAATTTATGTTAACTAAAAAAAACAAAAAAAAAACCCCTTGACCTGCTATTTCATGTTAAATGAACATTTCCACAAACTTTTTTCAGTTTAGAGGTTTAAATCAAAAAAACAAAGACTTTTTCTATGATATAATGACTTTTTGATATATATATATATATATATATATATATATATATATATATATATATATATATATATATATATATATATATATGTATGTATGTATGTATGTATGTATGTATGTATGTATGTATGTATGTATGTATGTATGTGTATATATATATATATATATATATATATATATATATATATATATATATACATATATATATATATATATATATATATATATATATATATATATATATATATATATATATATATACATATATATATATATATATATATATATATATATATATATATATATATATATATATATATATATATATATATATATATATATATATATATATATATAGAGAGTGTGTGTGTGTGTGTGTGTGTGTGAGAGTCAAGATCAAATGAGAACCCTTTTTTGTGAGAACCTGAAGAACTTTTGACTGAATATTTTTTTTTCAAAAAAAAAAGACTTAATACACTAAGTCGTTTATATTTAAGACATTTTGTCACAAAAAATTTGAAAAAAAATATGGATACACGAAATGTGCACATATGCATTTTTGTCGCAAATGTATATATGTTCACGTTTTGTGCATATGTGCACATTGCGTATATGCATAGTTTTTTCAATTTTTTTTTTATAAAAGGTCTTAAATATAAGCGAGTTAATGTATTAAGTCATTTCTTTTTGAAAAAAAAAATCTCTCACGAAAAAAGGGTTCTCATTTGATCCTAACCATATATATATATATATATATATATATATATATATATATATATATATATATATATATATATATATATATATATATATATATATATATATATATATATATATATATATTATAGTATGATGATTGACCAAACTTGAAAATGCATATTGGTTACATTAATGTTTCCTTTAAAAAATTAAGTGTTGTTTTTGTTATCATTTTACGTGATAACATATGCATAAAAAAGCCATTGACCATTTTGATGTTTGTTGTGTTAGATTTTCAATATGGCTGTAACATTATTTATTATTTCAAGTGGTTTATGATACTAAATAGGTTTTTATTCATTTTGTAAGTATTAGAATAGTATCAGACTAGTTTATATTACTTAAAATGTAACAAGACTTGAAGATGGAGGCCATATTGGAAAGCAAAAGTTGCAAACCGTTTGAAGATTTAAAATGTAACAAGACTTAAAATGTAACAACTCTTCAATAACATCAAGTTTGAAGATTTATGGTCCCTTATGTTCCTTAGGAATGAACTTGTTGTTTCATGTTTGGCTCACATGAAATTAAAACTATTTATAGCTTAGTTTATGCACCCATGCATGATTTTTATGATTGTATGTTGTATTATTGTTTGTGTGGATGAAAATATGATTTTGCATGCTAGACAACATAAATAATGGAACATAAATCATCATGGATTTTTTTTTTCAAAATATGATAATTTTAATAAAATGAGTTAAAATGGAGATTTTAAAACTCATACAAACTCCTAGTGTAAATAATAAAGGATGTTTATTAAAAATACTAGAATGGTTCTTGTTGTGTTCAAACTCAAACTTTAATATGGGATATTATTTTCAAATTAGGCACAAACCATTAGTTTGTAAAATGAAGACTTTATTAAACTAAAAGAACCATATGCTGAGAAATTTGGATTTACAAAATAAGATAAAAGATGACGTGTTCACTGGATGCATGCAATCTACATGATTCCTAAATGTTTTTCAGAATTAGAATTGTAAAACTTATAAATCCCTTTTCCAAAATGCGAATCTTTGTCATCCTTTTGAAGAATACATGTGCATTGTTTGTGCGGCATTGTAGGAAAAAAATCGCTTGAATGCATCTTGTGATGGTCGAGTGACAAGTCACAGTCGTTGATGCGGTCAAAATTCCAAAATAAAACCTTACTAGTCCACTAGCTAGCGGTAAGCAAGGGTCCAACCTTGGAGTCCATTGTTGGCACTTTGTGTCTCAATATAATCGATCTATAGTGTCATTCTATAAACGGTGAATATCCCTACACTTGATCCCGAAAAGAACTCGAAACACGAAAACCAAACAACGAATCTAGGCCAAAGTGATAGACCGCAACCAATCAACTAAACTAATATGATCTCGAGATCCAACGCAGAAATGAGAAACGAATCAAAACAAAAACTATAACTCAAAAGCAACGATTGCGAACCGAAACGTAAATTGCATTAAATATAAACCAACTTCACTTGCATTCAAAACTTTAATCCCGAATCAGAGGCGAGTGCTTCTGAAATCAGGAACCAATCCAACCTCTGTGATGGACAGTCTTCTACAATCCAGAATCCTCGATTGCACAAGAGTGAAACAAATAACAATAAATCGAAAATAAAACAAAAACTAACCAACTAGTGAATATAAACTGCTAAGCTACGAAATCTGAGTCAAAGAAGCATGAGTTCCACTCAAATGATCAATCTTCGCTCCTCAAATCCGACTTGGGGACCTCTATTTAGAGTTGACCTTATCCCCCATTTCTTCGCACTTTGAATTTGAAAACTCATCCGGCTTAGATCTAATCCACGTGCCCATGTCGCGGTTTTCCTTTCTCTCGCACCGTGCGTGCCACTTTGACTTAATCTTCAGATTTGCCATCAACTTCTTCAATTTTACACGAATCCCCCTGTATTTGTAATAAAACACAAAACAAGTCCATGGCACTAAAAATGAGTAATGTTAGCATCTTAGGAATATAATTCTACTACAACATAAATCAATAACACCTAAAATGGCTAGCATTGTCAGGTGTTATCAAACATCCCACACTTGTGTCTTGCTTGTCCCAAGCAAGTAGAGTTTTTAACAAATTCTAACAAAGACACAAATGTTTTTGAATATCTTTAGTTTCAACGTTTCTTGCGTTTCGAAAAGTTAGATAAAATTGATTTTTAGAAAAATGACCAAAATACCCTTTGGGAATTGCGACTTTTTAAAGAACCCTTGATGACGAATGTTTTGTTCACAACTGTGTAAACTTACTCATTCAGTTCTAAAGGCTGCTAAGGAAATTTACATGACTTCCGATGTTGTTCGTGTAACGAGCTTTCGAAAACACTATCCCAGACCAGTTGATCTTAGGTAGTGAGATGCATAAACTACCATATTTACAACTAAATAGTATTTCTTGAAAAATACCACAATGCTAAGGAAATTCAAAAACTATTCGTTTCAAAGTTACAATTTCTTAAAAATTTTGAAAATTGCTAAAATTTCTAAAATATGACTTTTTCCGCAAAAATTTCCAAACTTCTTTTTCGATCGTCCCACCCCACATTTTAAATCGTACAACGTCCCCGTTGTACAAAAAAATTAAAACAAGGGAGAAAAAGTGTTACCCCTTAGGATGATGGAATGCTTGCATATCATAATCAATTGTAACAGGTTCGCTCCTTCGTATCATCTCGGTGAAGTTTCCGGTAGTCGGGGTGCAGCAGTAACCACGCCGACATAACACAAGTGCAGGGGTACGATGACCCCACACTTGCATTATGCAACTCCAAACGTTTGGGTACAACAATCATAGTTTGGCTAGGTACTACTAACACAAACAGACATATTAAAAATAAAAGTTGAAAAATACACAAAGGTAGACAATACATTGAGAGTTGCTGTCTCTCCTGATTCCTCGTCCCTACGGCGCCAACAATTGATGGTAGGGGCGTGAAGGTGCGGTGAGTCCGGTATCCATCGATCAAAGTTGGAAAGCCGCGGCACCATATGAAGAGGTCCGCATCTCAATTTCCTTGATCATGCGTCACGAGCGTACGTGAAAAGGCCCCTGCACATCGGGTCTCTTTTAGGTCTGCGTCGCGGTTTGATGGTGTTGGCGTCGCGAACTTTGACTTTTCTTTGTGTTTCCTTTCTAATCCCTCAGCTTCACCCCACACTTACGACATACCGTATCGTACTCAACAATGATTAACCTCAGTGATATTTTGACCAAATAAGAAATAAAAATAAAAACAAAATTGATACTTATCGAAAAATCGGGTTGCCTCCTGAAAGCGCTTCTTTTGCTTGGTACTTTAGCTGGACCTTCCTTCAGTGGCTACGGTGAGTCGTACGCCTTCTGTCTCCGCTGATCTTCAGCCCCTACCGTCCGTTCGTTGACCCGATACTCCTCCAGCTTCCCTGGGTCAAATGGTTTGCCAGTTCTTCTGTTGCTGCCTGACCGCCGTCTTCCTACTAATTCCCGTGAATGCTTGGAGGTCGTCTTAAACCTCCAAGGCTGATCTTTTTGCCAGTGTCTCTTCATGACCACCGGTTAGACATGGAGCGCATCCAGTGCCGCTCCCAATGATTGTTTTGTCATGCGTCTTTGGTCTGCACGCTGAGTGTTGGCTGCAGGTTGTGGTTTATGTTGGTTATATGCACATCATTATAACAAGTTGGTAATATTACTATAAATAGTAGGGTCCTTTTGGGTTACACGCAAGAGACAATTTAGCTAAAAGAGATCGAAAAATAAACTTAAGGGGTTAAGTTTATTAATATACTAAAGTAAAGGTTTATTAATTAGAAACTAGTAAGGATAAAGGACTAAAGTGAAATTATCAACAGTTTGAATTTCAAATAGTCATTATCCACAAGGGAGGAGATAAGGATGAGTAGCACTATAAATACAACCCTAGATCTGAGTTGTAAATCATCCAAAAATCCTAAAATTCGTCACCCTCCTCCTACCCCTCGGTATACGCCCGATTTCTTCATAAATGCTAAGTGTTAAGTGCTAAAACTTCAAGCAAAGGTATATACTACATCAATGGGTGCTGAATCGTAGTCTTGGATGCGATTACATTAGAAGAGTTCTACTTTGGGCTCTCGTCATCCTAACAAGATCAGATCTGAATATTAAAAGGTATTTCTTGAACCCTCTTGATTTACGGTTACAAAAGTGTGCATGATTCTGTGATCCTGGTTAAATACGATTTTATTTTAAGTTTCCACTGCGTTTGTTTTATTTTAAGTTTCCACGGCTCCGGTATTAGCAATCAGGGAGGGGGCAATCAAGAAAAGGAAAGCCAATAAGCCTAGAGCCAAAGGTAAGGGTCAAGTTGGTAACCCTAACTCCAACCCTAGCAACAAGGGCAAGGCTGGTTCTATGATAGTGCTGACACCAAACCCTGATGAGGCCATTTGTTTCCACTGCGGAGAAAAGGAACACTGGAAGCGAAGCTGCCTTAAATACCTGGAGGAGATTAAGAAGATCAAGCCCAAAGTGTCTGGCACCTCAGGTATATACATGATCAAACTCCATAATACTTCTACTACGAATTCATGGGTCTTAGACACAGGATGTGGTACTCACATTTGCTCTGATGTGCAGGGACTAAGAAGAAGTAGGAAGCTGAGGCATGGGGAGCTTGACCTGATCATGGGCAACAGACATACGGCTGCTGTAAAAAGGATTGGGGATTACTAGCTGACATCACAGCGGTCGTCATGCGGTCAAAAATAAGAAAAATTACCTCACTCTCACTTAGCACAATGGAAGTCAGGGTCGATCCACAGGAGTTACGTCGTCGAGACAAGTGACAGATTACCAACTGCAGTGTCATGCTACAGTCAGAGGACCTAGTTCCTAACCTTTGACTATCAATCCCAAAGAGCATAAACTAAACTAAAACTATCAACCAAACCTAGTCACTTACTGAAATCAGAAGTACATCTCCAATTCAGAAGCAAACAAAGACAATTCAAACATCAACACAAACAAAGCATAAACTCAACCAATAACTAAAGTCCAAATGAACAGTCACTGGCTAAGTTCAAACCAACAAGCTAACCCTAGTTGGTCACTGAAATCAACAAGAGAAATCAGTCCAATCAAGGTCATTCAAGCATCCAAACACAAAACAAACATTCACAATCCAATAGCAAGCATAAATACTGAAAAGAAGCAATTACTTGTAACCAAATGATTCATTAACTTAAACTCAGATCCAATGGTACAAAACAGTAACCAAAAGGTCCAAAAACAGAAACTAGAACTAAATATCAATGGTTGTTACTCCCAAAGATACTAGCCACTATTACCAACTATTGAACTAAAATGAAAATTAAAGATAAAAACATAGAAATACCAAAAGATGGTTCTTGAAGCTGAATCTCGGAGTCAAAGAGCATTGGGGGTCGATTCTACACCAGGTCTTCGCTCGTTTTTTCGACCTAAAAGCCTCTATTTGTAGTTGCAAAAATCTCGAGACCGCGCCGTGCTTTTATGGATCCCGCGTCGCGAGTAGGTGTTTATCCCCGTTTCTTCGGAATTTGAATGTGTTCCACCGCCTCATCACCGCGTCGCGCCTTGATGATTTCCGCGCCGCGCGTACGTATTTTCCTGATTTTGCCTTGATCTTCAAACTTCTTCCAAATTGCACGCTTTTAGTCCCTGTTTTCATTATTTCTTTCCAAACAAGTGTTGGCACGAAAAGTGAGAATACCAGTAGATATATGATATAATTTCACTAAGAATAGGGCTCAACATCGACTAAAATATATGATATTACTAGGCGTTGTCAAACACCCCACACTTGTGCCTTGTTTGTCCCCAAGCAAGAGAGTTTTTAATAGATTTTAACTAAGATTCAAACAATTTTTGACTGTGTTCAGTTTCAAAGCTTATTGCCTTATGAGTTAGAGTGGAATAGTTCGTGAAAACATAATCGGAATGTTCTTTGGAATTCATGGCTTTCTAGAGAACCCTTGATTACAAATTTTCTGTCCACAATGAAGTGTACGTACTCATTTAGATTCTAAAGGCCATTAAAGAATTGTCCATGACTTTCGAAGCTGTCCGTGTAGCGAGTTTTCGGAAATACCATCCCAGACCAAACGATCTTAGGTGGCAAGGTGCGTAAGGACCACCCATTTTAGACCTACCGACTCGAACAACAAAGGTCACTGATTGATAATTCCTTCCTAAATTCCAATCCTAAAACAGTCCAATCTTCTAACTCCTAAAACTCAACTTATTTGACTCAACTAATAGCATGATCACAACTACATAGTATTTCTCGAAAAATACTAATGCTATAAACAATCACAAACTATTCATTTCAAAATTATAATCTAATAAAAATTTTGAAAAAGTTGCTAAAAATTTTGAAAATCGGTCATTTCTGCAAAAATTTCAAAAAACTAACTACTCTTTCGACCGTCCACACCCCACACTTAAAATCGTACAACGTCTCCGTTGTACAAAAATTATTTAGAAAAAGGGAGAAAGAGTTACCCCTTTGGACGGTAGATCGCTTGGTTGGTGCTTGGTATCACAGGTATAAAATACGAACAAAAAGGTCCTCGATTTCGTGTTCTGGAGTTGCAGCGCAACAGTGAACACGCCGGTAGTCAAAGCAAGTGGAGGGGCACGGTGACCCCACACTTGCTTGGAACAACTCCTCCAATTTTTGGTATAACATGCATGACTCAACAAAACATCAAATACAAACAGCATAAACAAATAAAATATAAACAACTAAAAGATAGTAGTGTCATAGGTACAGTACATATATCCGAAAAGAAGAAGAAAATACATCAATCGCCACCTGGTGGCCTGGAAGAGCCAGCCTCATGATCATGGCCTCAGGCTGGGAATGGTCGGGGGCGTTGTCCCTGCTGTGTGGCTAACTCCAAAAGTACCTCTCCGATCCACTCCAGCTAGTCCTCCATCCTGGCGACTCGATCCTGCAGTCGCCTCATCTCTGTCACCTCCTCCTGCTGTGGCTGTGGTGGCGCTGGATCTGCTGGTGCTGCCAGCCTCCGGCATCTCCTACCCGGCTGAGCATATGTTGGCTGTGGGTCCTGGGATGCCTCAGTCGCCATCCTCACAAACTGGCCCGGGCGCTGCTGCTCAATAAGCCCCATCTTCTCCAGGGCTCGCGCCATAGTGCGAACTGGAGGTAAAGCTGTCAAGGATGCCACAACCGGAGCAGTAAGAATCCGGTACGAACGGGCCAAGCGGGTGATGAAATACTCACGGCCCAGCGGACTGCTCGCAGATGCACCCGTCGCATGGGTGGACAGGGCGACAGCTAGGGCGAACGGGAGGTGAAGGAACCTGGAGGGGTCAAGGAGGACCCAGAGATAAGTCATGTCCTCGCCGGACACCTTCTCCCCCCCCCCCCCTCCCGATGCATGATGGAGGTGGAGACGATGCGGTGCATGAGTCGGTGAAGTGGATCGCGAAGATGGCTCTCTGGATGTCCCTGCCTCGTAGAATACATTGGAAAATGGTGTCCAAACCTCCATATTGGCAGCCCTCTCGGGTTGCCCCTGAATGCACGCCGTAAGAAACTGCGTGATGTGGCGGTGCTGGAGATCCGCCTCTGTGTAGATGCCGGTGCGCCTCCCAAACTCCCGGAGGTTGCACTCCCTGTGCACTCCCCCCAATCTAAACCGTACGAGCCTGGAACAGGCCTCCTGAGAACCCGGTGCAAAACGGACAGTAGATAGGAACTCCAACAGAAGCTCGGTATATACTGTGTCCTCCTCGGTGGCCATGATCCTATCCTAGCCTCGGCATGTAAACCTGGCCTCTCCATCAACCCATGTAAGGTGCAAAAATGGCTCGATCTCGCCCCAAAGCCCAGCGTCTCGCAAAATGTCCCGATCGATGATCGTCGCCTCTAGAACCCGGCGACCAATGAGGGCGTCCCTCCTGAAATGTACTCCACTGAACTATCCAGCTCAGCGGGGAACTGAAGAAACTGATGGTCTAATCTGAACGACATCTTCACAAAAGGAATTTTTTTTTTTTGCAATTTAGGTCCTTTTCTTCCCCACCGTACCGCGGCGTGGCCCAAGAACCAGGGCGCGGCGCAGCGAGCGGCTGTTTCCAATTCCAAATCCAAACTCACGATTTAAAATGTTTAAAGTTTAAACTCAATCCAAATACACTACAAGGTAGCCTAAGTGCCGACTAACCTATCTAGGGTCATTATTTGGCAAAATAAACACCCTACGAGTCACCATTGGCGATTTCTAAGTTTTTGAGTTTTTTGGAGAAATCAACCAAATCAACAGCCTAATCACTAGTTTTTACAAGTAAAAGCTAGTTAGAATGACGTACCTTGGTAGTAGGAATGAAATGGGCAAGAAAAAACACGAGAACTTTTCGATGATCAGAGCTCCGAGGCGTCGTGTGTGTGAATAGTGTCGCGGCTTACCTTAATATCGAAGAATTCCGACCGATCAATTCCCGCGGCACAGATATGAGCGAACCGCGACGCGCGTACTCCCAAATCAACCCCTGCGCATCGGGTTGGTTTACGATCACGCGGCGCGCAATTTTCCTGACCGCGGCGCGGTCATAAAAAATTCAACTTTCTTCAAAACAACCCCACACTTGCCTTGGACCAATAATACCTACAAATGACGATGATATAATTTCCTAATTATCCTAATAATACAGTACCTAACCTATGAAAAGATGGGTTGCCTCTCAACAAGCGCTAAGTTTAACGTCTTCAGCCAGACGTGTAGTCCTTCTACAGCTATGGTGGATCGTACGCCATGTGTTGCTGCTGCATTTCAGTTACCACCGTCCCTTTGTTGACCCACTGCTCCTCAAACTTTCCTGGGTCGAATGGCTTGTCGGTTCTCCTGCTGCTGCCCGGTTGCCATCTTCTGATTGCTTCCCGCAAATGCTTGGAGGTAGCTTTAAACCTCCAGGCTCGGTCCTTCCTTCTATATATTTTCAAAGTCAAAGGCTTGACATGAAGCGTGCCCAGCGCCGCTCCCAGTAGTTGTTTTGCAGATCTCATTTTTCCAGTGTCCCACATGCTATCTTCAGTTTGTAATTTTGGCTTGCAGTACCAATAAAAATTTTCCAATCGAATGGGATCGGAAGGCAACAAATCGGGATTCTTTCATATATCCTCATCGATGGTATTGATCACATCTAATTTTCCATTCATGAATGGATCATGAGTGGTGATAAAATCATGTTTATTGTTTCCAAATATCAATTCGTCAGCATCAACTTCTTGATCATCGTCCAATAGGTGGATCGGTACCAAGAGTGAGCGACTCGTTTGATCTGATGGTGGTATAACGTCACCCATCACCAGATCCTTATTTTTAAAATGCGCAAAATTCTCAAAAAATTTAGGTTCGGGGGTAGTATTGTCATCTACACCCTCTTCCCCAATAGTATCAACAATTTCAACAATTTCTGGAGTTGTTAGGTTGGGGTCTGTACTGTCACTTACAGACTCCTCCTCAACATCCCCATTAACCAAATTGTCTGGTGGTGGTATGGATTCACTCATCACCAGATCAACATCATCAAAAACATTCAAAGCTGTTGAGTCAGGGGAAGTATTGTCATCTAAAACCTCTTCCTCAACAACCGTTTTGACCATCTCGGTGGTCTCTTGACTTTCCCAAGGTGTGTGTCCTTCCATCACATGTTCAGGTGATGCAGGCTCACACACATTATCATTGGTATAAAAATTACTCGCCTCAGGTTCTGGCGAGGGTGATGAACATTTCCAACTTTCCTCTAACTGATCTACAGAAGCTTGCAATCTTACAAGAGCATCAGCCTGATCCTTCTGCACTTGGTGGGTGTTATACATGAGTACCCAAAGTCGGGCCCAAATTACAGGATTCTCAGGCTGAGATGACTACTCGGTCCGCCATCCATTGTCATCGAATGATCCATTGTAGCAATCATCCTCGTAATAGGTGTCGGCCGGATTTTTATAATACTCATAATATTGATCCGGGTACATGTAATCGTCCATTATGAAGACGTACACATACCAGAAGCCAAAAAACTAAAATCAAACATCAAAAATCAGAAACTAAGTCCTACAGATCACCTATTCTCAAGCTCACAATTCCCCGGCAACGGCGCCAAAATTTGACATCGCATCGGTCGTCATGCGGTCAAAAATAAGAAAAATTACATCACTCTCACTTAGCACAGTGGAAGTCAGGGTCGATGCACATGAGTTACGTGGTCGAGACAGGTGACAGATTACCAACTGCAGTGTCACGCTACAGTCAGAGGACCTAGTTCCTAACCTTTGACTATCAATCCCAAAGAGCATAAACTAAACTAAAACTATCAACCAAACCTAGTCACTTACTGAAATCAGAAGTACATCTCCAATTCAGAAGCAAACAAAGGCAATTCAAACGTCAACACAAACAAAGCATAAACTCACCTAATAACTAAAGTCCAAATGAACATTCACTGGCTAAGTTCAAACCAACAAGCTAACCCTAGTTGGTCACTGAAATCAGCAAGGGAAATCAGTCCAATCAAGGTCATTCAAGCATCCAAACACAAAACAAACATTCACAATCCAATAGCAAGCATAAATACCGAAAAGAAGCAATTACTTGTAACCAAATGATTCATTAACTTAAACTCAGATCCAATGGTACAAAACAGTAACCAAAAGGTCCAAAAACAGAAACTAGAACTAAATATCAATGGTTGTCACTCCCAAAGATACTAGCCACTATTACCAACTATTGAACTAAAATGAAAAGTAAAGATAAAAACATAAAAATACCAAAAGATGGTTCTTGAAGCTGAATCTCGGAGTCAAAGAGCCTTGGGGGTCGATTCTACACCAGGTCTTCGCTCGTTTTTTCGACCTAAAAGCCTCTATTTATAGTTGCAAAAATCTCGAGACCGCGCCGCGCTTTTATGGATCCCGCGTCGCGCGTAGGGGTTTATCCTCGTTTCTTCGGAATTTGAATGTGTTCCACCGCCTCATCACAACGTCGCGCCTTGATGATTTCCGCGGCGCGCGTACGTATTTTCCTGATTTTGCCTTGATTTTCAAACTTCTTCCAAATTGCATGCTTTTAGTCCCTGTTTTCATTATTTCTTTTCAAACAAGTGCTAGCACGAAAAGTGAGAATACCAGTAGATATATGATATAATTTCACTAAGAATAAGGCTCAACAACGACTAAAATATATGATATTACTAGGCGTTGTCACGAGCTCATGCTTTCTACGATATTTTCTGTTAATTTATTAGATTGTTGTTATTCGCCATAAATGGCAAGAAACATTATTTCTTTTAGTGCTTTGTATCGAGACGGTTTAGATTTTGGTTTTGATAATGGAAATATTTTAGTTTTCAAAAATGATTGTTTTTACTTTATGAAACTATCATGAGCATTAGAAGAAATGATAGCTTAATCTTAAATATTGATTCAGATACATCCAAAAATGTATTGGATAAATCGTGTCTATGGCATTGTCGACTTGGTCATATAAACAATAAACGCATCGCCAAACTCCAAGTGGATGAGATTTTGGAATCATTCGACCTCAAGTCTGATGACGTATGTGAGTCTTGTTTATTTGGCAAGATGACAAAAGCGCCATTCACAGGGAATTGTGAAAGACGCAAGGATCTTTTGGACCTCATACACACTGATATGTGTGGACCATTCAGATCAGCTATAAGACATGGAGAAAGGTACTTCGTCACATTTACTGATGATTTCAGTAGATATGGATATGTTTATTTGATTAAACATAAGTCTGAAACCTTTGATATGTTCAAAACGTTTCAGAACGAAGTAGAGAATCAACGGGGCAAAAGGATTAAGATCCTCTGATCTGATAGGGGTGGAGAATATCTTAGTCAAGAATTCTACGATCATCTAAGGAACTGTGGAATTGTTTCATAGCTGACTCCTCCCATAACACCACAACATAATGGTGTAGTTGAGAGGAGGAACCGGACATTACTTGATATGGTTCAGTCCATGATGAGTCGTACTACGCTTCCAATCAGTTTATGGGGCTATGCCTTAGAGACTGCAGCATCCTGAACCTTGTACCAACTAAGAAGGTTAGCAATACACCCTCTGAAATATGGAATGGGACTAAACTCTCATTAGCGCATTAAAAAGTCTGAGGTTGTGAGGCTTACGTCCGTCGTGAAGCCATCGACAAACTAGAACCCAGATCAGAGAAGTGTTACTTTATTGGTTATCCTGGTAGTTCTTTTGGGTATTTGTTTTACAAACCTTCTGAAAACAAGGTAATTGTTACACGAAGGGCAGTCATTCGAGAGAGGGAGCTAATACACCAAGAGGCCAGTGGGAGCCTAATTGATCTTGATGAGATTCAAGAGCCAACCAATAAAGGACCTTATGTAGGCACTAGCACTCAATCAGAGGTTGAAAAACCTATTGAACCTCAGCCAGGTACAGCTGAGGAATCTGACATACCTCCACGTCCTGTCCGGAGATCTGATAGAATACGTCATGCACCTGAGTTTTATGGTTTACATATTACTGAAGGTGATGAGTCAATGGTAGATGACGATGAACCTACCACCTATCATGAAGCAATGGCAGGCCCAGATCCTACCAAATAGAAGGCGGCTATGGAGAGAAATATGAAATCCATGTATGATAACCAAGTTTGGAAGTTGGTTGATCAAACACATGGCCTTAAAACGGTTGGGTGTAAATGGGTCTTCAAGAAAAAGACGGACATGGATGGAAAGGTACACACATACAAAGCCAGACTGGTGGCAAAGGGTTATACTCAAACCCAAGGGATTGATTATGAGGAAACTTTTTCACCAGTGGCGATGATTAAATCTATCAGGATATTGTTTGCCATCGCAGCATTTTATGACTATGAAATAAGGCAAATGGATGTAAAAACCGCCTTCGGTAACAGAAAACTTCCAGAGGATGTGTATATAACACAACCAGAGGGTTTTGTACAGTCCAAATATCCCAATAGAGTGTGTAAACTTGTGAAGTCAATTTATGGACTCAAACAAGCATCTCGTAGCTAGAATCTCTGCGTCGATTAGAAAATCAAAGAGTTTGGATTTTCGAGAAGTGAAGATGAGCCATGTGTATATGTCAGAGCTAGTGGGAGTGCTGTTGTCTTCCTTGTGTTATATATTGATGACATATTACTCATAGGAAACAATGTCCCAATGTTGCAAAGTGTTAAAACTTGGCTTGGGGATTGTTTTGCTATGAAAGACTTGGGAGAAGTAGCATACAAACTTGGTATAAAGATCTATAGAGATAGATCTAGGCGACTCATTGGTTTAAGCCAGAGTACATACATAGACAAAATCTTGAAAAGATTCAAGATGCAGGATTCCAATAAAGGATTTGTGCCTATGTAACGTTGTATGACATTGATTAGTGACCAATATCCTAGTTCCAGTGATGAACGAGAAAGCATTAGTCGAATCCCATATGCTTCAGCAATGGGATCGATCATGTATGTCATGTTATGTACAAGGCCTGGCGTCTCTTGTGCCTTGAGTATGACGAGTCGTTATCAGACCAATACTGGTGAAAATCATTGGACCGTAGTCAAGAAAATTCTTAAGTATCTTCGGAGGATGAAGAAAGTGTTTTTGGTCTATGGGGGCATGGAAGTACTCACTGTAAGTAGTTATAGTGATGCTAGCTTCCAAACCGACAGAGACGGCTCATGTTTGCAGTCAAGATTTGTGTTCTTACTGAATGGTGGGGCAGTAACTTGGAAGAGTACCAAGCAAGAAACAGTAGCTGATTCAACAACGGAGGCAGAGTATATTGCAATTAATGAAGCTGCAAAGGAAGCCATATGGATGCAGAAGTTCATCAGGGATCTCGGTGTTGTTCCTAGCATTGATGGTCCAGTTGAGATCTTCTATGAAAATGAAGGTGCAGTCGCCTTGGCGAAAGAACCCAGAGCACACAAGCGTGCAAGGCATATACACCGGAAGTACCATTATATTCGGAGGCTCGTTGAAGATGGAGACATCACGATTAGTAGAGTTACATCAGAAGATAATCTTGCTGATTCATTCACTAAACAGTTATCTCAGACCAAGCATGATTCTCATACTAGATCGATGGGCATTAGATTTGCAAATGAGTTGGTTTGAGTGTATTTAATTTAGTTTGATTTGTGTTGGGAACTTAAGCAATGTAAAATTCTGTTTGTTTTGAAGATTGTTATGTGGAGAACTTAATATATGCATAAAGGCAGTCATTTCATTAGTTTATCATTGTGTTCCAATTTTGCATGTTTTATTGACTTCCCGAATAAACCAAGTATTATTCAAACAATCCACAGTCAGTCATACTTCTAGAAGTAAGTATTGATTCAAGGCTGACATGAGGAATTAGTGAATTGTCCATAGAGATAGACATATCATAGAGATGCGCTAATTCTCATGTGTACTTAATAGGGATTAGGTATTGGAGTAACTTGTACTTAGAGATTACTTCATGGAATCTGTCACAAGTAATTCTAAGATGGTAATATATTATATTCTTCAAGCGAAGATACATTGATTCTTAGTCTTGCAGTCTGTTATGCATTGGTTTTCTCCAACGTTGCCCGTAACTGGCAGCCATACAAGGAATGTCCAGATATGACATGATGAGTAGGTGAGATCCGTGTAGTCAAAGTTTATTTTTTCCTTCTGTCCTAACAGGAGAAGCGATATCTGTGGGCCCCTCGATGATTTGGTGATGACAGCAATTGTACGGCCGTACCGAGACTGAATTGATGTAGAATCAATACTGCAGTTTGTTGTGGTCATCACAAATCTCTATCGGGAAACATAATCTTTAATGTCTGAGACTGACAGAATTCCATGTCAGACGTTCATATGGATATCTTGTAGAACAAAGGAATATTTGATCACTTGCCTAAGGGCTGTTTCATTAGATAAATACGACACTTGTCTAGGATGGCATACACCTTACTGGGTTAGGGAATATTAGACCATACATTTGTTATAACAAGTACAAGTGAGAGTTTGTTGGTTATATGCCCATGGTTATAACAAGTTGGTAATATTACTATGAATAGTAGGGTCCTTTTGGGTTACACGCAAGAGACAATTTAGCTAAAAGAGATCGAAAAATAAACTTGAGGGGTTAAGTTTATTAATATACCAAGGTAAAGGTTTATTAATTAGAAACTAATAAGGATAAATGACTAAAGTGAAATTATCAACAGTTTGAATTTCAAATAGTCATCATCCATAAGGAAGGAGATAAGGATCAGTAGCACTATAAATACAACCCTAGATCTGAGTTGTAAATCATCCAAAAACCCTAAAATTCGTCACCCTCCTCCCACCCCTCGGTATACGGCCGATTTCTTCATAAACCCCAAGTATTACATGCTAAAACTTCAAGCAAAGGTATATACTACATCAACGGGTGCTGAATCGTTGTCTTGGGTGCGAGTACATTAGAGGAGTTCTACTTTGGGCTCTCGTCAACCTAACAAGATCAGATCTGAATCTTAAAAGGTATTTCTTGAACCCTCTTGATTTACGGTTACAAAAGTGTGCATGATTCTGTGATCCTGGTTGAATAGGATTTTGTTTTAAGTTTCCGTTGCGTTTGTTTATGTTATCGTATTCCAACAGTTTCGTCCTGGAGTACAACCAGAAATTTTCCAATCTGATAGGATCGGAAAGCATAATCTTGGTATGCTCCCGAATGTCCCCATCGATCGTGTTGATAACATCCAATTTTCCACCCGTCAATGGATCATGAGTGGAGAGAAGACTATGTTTCTCGTTTTCAAAAACACATCGTTGTCATCATCTTGGTCATCGTCCAACAAGTGGATCGGTGCCAAGAATGAGCGACTGGCAGTATCTGGTGATGCTTTAGATTCACTCACCACTAGATCTTGACTATCAAAACATTCAAAAAATTAAAAATTATTGGGTATGGGATGGTATTGTCATCTACGCCCCCTTCCTCAACAAGCATCTCGACGATCTCAGTGGTCTCATGATTGTCCCAAAATGTATGACCATCCATCACATATTCGGGTGATGCAGGTTCATATATAACATCATTGGTAATAAAATCACTCACCTCAATTTCTAGCGAGTGTGGTTGTTACGTCAGCTGTTCCTCCAGGTGATCTAACTGATACGCCATTGTCGAAAGGGCATTGGCATGATTTTTCCCGCTTTGGAGGGTTTCATTCAGCAAATTCAAGACCTAGTCCAACTTCGCATTGTGCGAATTGTCCAGATCTTGGTCAATCACAAAACACGACTCATCGAAATTTTTAAAATGAGTCGGATCCTCAGCCCACAACTCATTATCATCGAATGATTCATTGTAGAAATCATTCTTATAATAATTGTCGGTCGGGCTATCATATTTCCAATGCTCTTCTTCATCCATGTACATGTAATCGTCCATTGTAAGGGCGTACAGATACAAAAGTAAAAATCAAATATCAAAAGCACACAACTCACCGGAAACGGTGCCAAATTTTGTCAAGTCGCAGTCGTTGATGCGGTCAAAAGTGTAAAATAAAAACTTACTAATCCACTAGCTAGCGCGAAGCAAGGGTCGAACCATGGAGTCAGTGGTTGGTACTTTGTGTCTCAATATAACTGATCTATAGTATCACTCTATAGACGGTGAATATCCGTACACTTGATCCCGAAAAGAACTCGAAACACGAAAACTAAACAACGAATCTATGTTGAAGCGATAAATCGCAAGCAATCAACTAAACTAATCTGATCTCGAGATCCAACTCAGAAATCAGAAACGAATTAAAAAAGAAACTACAACTCGAAAGAAACTATTGCGAACCTAAACATAAATTGCATTAAATATAAACCAACTTCACTTGCATTCAAAACTTAAACCCTAAATTAGAGCTGAATGCTTCTGAAATCAGGAACCAATCTAACCTCTGTGATCGACGGTGTTATACCTTCCAGAACCCTCAATCTAACCTCGTGGGTCAACCTTATTCCCCATTTCTTGGCACTTTGAATTTGAAAACTCATCTGGCTTAGATTTGATCCATGTGCCCACATCGCGGTTTTCCTTTCTCTTGCCGGCGCATGTCACTTCGATTTGATCTTCAGATTTGCCATCAACTTCTTCAATTTTACATGAAATCCCTCTGTATTTGTACTAAACACAAAACAACTCCTTGGCACTAAAAGTGAGTAATGTTAGCATCTTAGGAAGATAATTCTACTAAAACATAGCTCTATAAAACCTAAAATGGCTAACATTTTCAGGTGTTATCATCGAGGTAGTTTTGCATTTCTAGTGGGAAAAAGGTTACATATCGCTAGTTATTGTCAATTCCACACATTTCTCAAGTAGGATGATTTGATCCGGAATCTTTTCTAAAATAGGATGATTTGAGGTTGGGTCACATAAGCGAGAAAGGTATGGAAATCTTGAGTAAATAAGGGTTGTTTAGAGGCGAGGTGACAGGAAAATTAAAGTTTAAGCATGTGCGTATGGGAAGCAATGCAAGGTTAAATTTGGCTCTAGTCAGCATACAACCAATAAAGTCCTAGGATATGTTCACTCGGATTTATGGGGTCTTATGCATGTGAAATCTCATGGTGGATGCCTAGACTTTATGGCTTTCATTGATGACTACTCGAGAAAGGTGTGGTTGTATTTTTCGAAGACAAAGGACGAAGTGTTTGGTAATATAACACCATGTTCCCTTTTGGTAAATGTTTTGTGATAATCTTAGTGTAATTAAGATTAAGCATGATCTCTTATATGTTAGGATGGTTTGAGTGCCTTTTAGATGAAGCTTTTTGGTGAAAAGTGCCAAAAAGGGCTACACGGGTTGTGTGGAATCACACGGGTCATGTAAAAAGGCTTAAAAACACTGTCTGAGACTGTTCCAGACTTACACGGGTCGTGTAAAATGACATGGGTAGTGTCTGGATACGTAGTTTTGTAGCCAACAAGAAGCAGATTTACACGGGCTGTGTAAAATGACACGGGTCGTGTGCCGACTGCAAATTAAAAAGTATAAGTTGCGAAAATTATGGGATTGTGGGGAAATTTCAATGGGAAACACTCTCTTTAACCCTAAAAAATCCCCAGAAGCTTTGTAGATCAAATTGGAGCTAAGGAACTCAAAGTATTGAAGCAAATATTGAGATTTTGCATCTAAGAGGTATGAATCCTTGTTCTTACTTCAAATTAGGATTTGATTGAGCTTGGAAGGGCTAGGTTACAGGTGGTGTAAATAACCCACTTGCAAGTATGGAAGTTGTAGCAAGTAGTTTTTTGAATTGAATGTGTTGTTGGGTTGTAAAACACCCTAAGTGGGCAATAAGCTATAGTTGAGTAGATAGAACCATTGCAAGTGGATACAAGGTATTCACTTAGGTGTGGTGTGTATGTCGTATGGTGTAGGTGCTCGAAGTGGTGAGAAGACACTTTGGCCTCTGATTGTACCATCCGGAATGGTGTAAAGCTACTATATCTAGGCGAGTAACTCTACCTAACATGTTAGTGTAACATGTTGTATGTGTTTTGTGTGCTTATTTGTTGATAATACATGTAGTAGAATATATGTAAACTATGTAGACACAAAGGGAACCATTTGTGATTATATGTGTTAGAAAGTTGTGATTATAATGTGTAGTAACCGGCATCGAGATGGGAATCTCGTTTCCGCTTGAGGTGGAGTTTAATATTGTATAATGAGTGCTTTATGATTATGTATAACTAAGATAGTAGCATTTGCGTAGCGAATACTTAGCAACCATGGAGTAGGAGTGTGTATAATAAGTATATGTGATGATATATATATATATATATATATATATATATATATATATATATATATATATATATATATATATATATATATATATATATATATATATATACTATGATGTTATGTGTATATAGTGTTGGTTGACTCACAGATATGTCGAGATTACTGGGTACAAGTATTATATAGTCTGGGGTAACAAGTATAGAGATGACTTGTTATTAGAGGTGAGTTTTGTAGTTATATATGAGTTAATACTCAAGAGTTAAGTGGATGTATAAAGAGTACTTTGCATGTCACTTGGAGTAAGTCGGGCGTTCATGCAATAATCGTCTTGTGATTATGTGTCAATGTGTAGGGAGGTATGTGGTTATAAGTGTCGGCAGTTGTTGTGTGATTGTATAACGAGTACCTTATTGTCATCATACACGACCTTTGTGGCTAGGCGATTGTGTTTAATTACCCAATATATTGGAGGAACCTTTGTGGTTCATATACGACTTTTGTGGCTAGGCGATTGGGTTTAATTACCCAATATATTGGAGGAACCTTTGTGGTTCATATACGGCCTTTGTGGCTAGGAGATTGGGTTTAATTATCCAATATATTAGAGGAACCTTTGTGGTTCATATACGGCCTTTGTGGCTAGGAGATTGGACTTACTTGTCCGACATATACGACCTTTGTGGCTAGGAGATTGGACTTAATTGTCCGACATATACGGCCTTTGTGGCTAGGAGGTTGGACTTAATTATCTGACACATACGGCCTTTGTGGCTAGGTGATTTGGATTAATTGCCCAACATATGTGGTTAGAGCTTTTGTGCTCATACTACAATAGGAGTAGTCATGAGTCTTAGTGACTCGAAACCGTAGGGGTTGAGGAGGAGATAGATATGAAGCCTTTATGGCTTATGACCGGAGAGGTCGTAGAATGGAGGAACTTGTGTTGGAAGTGAGAGTGACGGAATACCATGTAGGGGACATGGTAGTTATTTATGTGTATACTTGTGTTACTTATAATACATCTTGCATATTCATTGAGTTAGCTTATGTCTGGAGGACACCTGTGTGACTACATAATGAATATCTTGTTGTCATTTAGATTGAGTATGGTTGTCCTATATGCTTATATTAACGTGTACTTATAAGATGTTGCAGGAAGTTGTCGTACCCACGAGTTGGGTGATGTGTTGCATTATGAATAAGTTGTATTATGTTATTTTAATGTTGCTCACTAAGCTTTGTAGCTTACGTGTATGTGTTGTGTTGTGTGCAGGTTAACAGTTGTAGCCCCCGGCTCGGATCGTGGGACGATTCTCGATGATAACTTCTTGTAGTATCCAGAGCACACAAGTATCCAATTGTATTATTTAAGTTTTAAATTGCAAAAAAAAAAATAAAAAATTGGGTACACTCTTTGCTAAAAACTGGGCGTTACACGTAAGTTCAAGGAGTGGAAGTCTATCTTGAAAACTGGATCGGAAAGAAAGTCAAGAGAATTAGAACGGACAACAGGTTAGAGTTCTGTAATTCTCCATTCAACAACTTCTACAATGCAGTAGGTATAGTGAGGAATCACATTTTATGACATATACCACAGAAGAATGGGATGGAAGAACAAATGAACCAAAAATTTGATGCAACATGCGAGATACATGCACATATTTGCTTATCTATCTAAGAAGTTTTCGGTCAAACTTGTTAACACAGCTTGCTATATGGTGAATTGGTCTCCGTCGACTGGTATTAACTTTAAGACTCCTCAAGAGGTTTGGTCCGGGAAAACCTATGCCTATTTTGGTTTGCATATATTTTGTTAACCTATTTACGCTCACGTGAATGATGGTAAACTTGGGTCGAGGGCAATAAAGTGCATATTTCTAGGATATGGCACTGGAGTGAAATGTTATCGCCTATGGTGTACCTAAGAAGGTCGAACTCTGAAAATTATCTTGATTAGAGATGTAACATTTGATGAATCTGCCATGCATAACCAGATAGGAGTAAAAGAAAGTCCAGCAGGGAACATAGACTAGGGTTTAAAGTTTGTAACTACTGATAATATGTATTTAAAGTTTATCAACAACCTAGCAAAACGCAGCCATATCTAAACGAAGAGGAACCCGCTTCAGATGACGCTATATTGGGAGAATAGAGAATTGGGATGAATATATAGCAAGAAGAAGAACGAAAAGGAATATGAAACAATTGAATAGGTATGTCAGATGTATAAGTCAAGGTGACATCAGTTACCTAGCATTGGCCTTAGCTGTTTGAGAGGACATTGATTCAAACGAGCCTCGGCCGTATAAGGAGGCTATGAAAAGTAAGGACACAATGAGGAGGTTGATGGCGATGAACAAAGAGATTCAATATCTTGAAATGAATGAAACATGGGATCTTGGGTGTTGAGGCTACAAGTTCTAGGCCAGGTTGGCGGCGAAGGGATTTTCCCAAAAAAAAAAAAAAAAGGAATTGACTATGACGAGGTGTTCTCACCGGTCGTGAAACACAAGAAAATTTGGGTTCTTCTGGTTATGGTGCGTGTAGTCAACCTAGAGCTTGAACAGCTAGATGTGAAGACTACATTTCTGCATGCAATCCTCAATGAGATGATCTACATGTCACAGTCGAGGACTTTCTTGATTCGAAAAAGAATCACGTATGTTTGCTGAATAAATCTATATATGGTTTAAAGCAATCTCTGAGGAAAATGGTACAAGAGATTTGATTCTTTTATGATCTTGCATGGCTTCAACTAAAACATGTATGATAGTTGTATATACTTTAAATAATTTTCTAAAGGTTCCTACATATACTTATTGTTATATGTTGATGACATTCTCATTATGGCCAAAAACATGGCCAAAATCAAAAACTTGAAGGTGCTCCTGGAAAGTGAGTTTAAGATGAAAGATCTGGGTGCAATGAAGAAGATACTTGGTATGGAGATCAGAAAAAATAGGAAGGAGGGATTATTATATGTTTCTCAATAGAGATACATTGAGACAGTCTGGAACTCCTTTAATAATCCTCTGATTTATACTTTATTATACATTGTGTTAGACATATTGATTAGGACTTGATTCGAAGCACTCTTTGATTAGCCCTTTGGATCTGGGATTTTTCATTTCATTAACCCCCTCAATCGGTATCAAAGCCTGTCTTATTCCTATTGCAGAGAAACTTAGTCTCCTTTTGTTTCTAGAGTTACTTCGTTTTGTAAATCAGTTCTTTACAAGAGCTGTCTCATTGTTTTGTGCCTGTCATAAAGAAAATTTGTTTTCTTGATATGTCTAATCCAAATTAGAGTGCTTATACCATAAAGCAATCGGGCTCCTATACTCGAGCTAGAGGAATATGATCATTGGAAACTCAAGATGGATGATTACTTGACTGGAATGGACCAGTTTGTGGAGATCAGTCAACCACCGTCGTTTTGATTTGACATCTACTGAGAATGTCTACAATGGCTTCGACACTCAACATTGAAGATGAAGTGGTCTTCTTCGATCTACAAAACGTGAGAAAATGAAAAACGACGCAAAAGCTAAGTGTGAACTGAGGTATGTTTTATCTCATGTTGTCTTTTATCATATCCAGGATTGTACTTCTACGAAGGAAATCAGGGATATGCTTCAACATCTTTATGAAGGAAAGGAGAGGAAAAAGAAAAACATCATCAAAAACATTTTAATCCAGTTCCATGATTTTAAGAAAAAATCGTTTCAGAATCTTGATGTCACTTTTCAAGGATATAACAAAGTTGTTAGCAACCTTAAACGACATAATATTGCCAAGTCGAACCAAGAGAGCACCATAACATTTGTTCAATCCCTTCGAAAGGAATGGAGAAATGGTACGATGATGCTCAAGGGCCATGACGTGGATGAGAAAATCAGAAAAAAAAACTGACAATGATCCCTTGTCTCTTGTTTCTACCGAAGATAAATCCATATTAATATACTTATTTTAATGTAGAAAAACGTAAAATATAAGAAATTTCATTTACGTTGTTTTGTTTGCTCTTCGGATTCTCGAGTCTCTTTGTTTTCCCAATTTTCATTCTGTTGAGTTTGGTTTGATTGTTCATCCACATTTTGATCACTATCATCATCATCTAATATCAATGGATTTCCTAGGTCATTTGTGAATTTGCTTAAGCTTGTATTATATATCCTCACTTCTTCTTGACCTATAAAAAGTTACTAATAAAAAACAAATAAATCAGTAATATTGAATAAAAAAATATAAGTTAATAGTATATTTTTTAACAAAACTGTTTTCACCATTTTTGAAACTTGTAATAGTTTAAGCTTGAAATAAGATTAGTAATAAGCATAACATATGATAATAGATAACTTCCACAATATACTAATATAATCTTAGAAAAGAAATAATTATGAAATTAGATTTGCCGTTAAAAAAAAAAAAACTAAAAAACAAATATATAAGTGTTCCTTCCGCAACTTTTTGTTGTCACATCTTACAGAGAAATCCATTTTAACAAAAAAAAAATTGAAAGTGGTGAAAGTGGTGATATCAGAGTTTCTAAGGTAGCTGATAAAATTACAAATGCAGATATTGATAGTGACGTCACCGAATGGAAACTAATGTCACTAGTTATTTTAAAGATTATTGATAGTGACATCATCGATACATATATCTTTGGAAGAATTTATTCCATTGCAAGTTGAAGCTGAATGCACAGCTCAACTTGATGATGATAGGAGTTAAAGCCAACCATCTCTGTTTTTGATGACATTATTAAGAGAAACAAAAGATTAGATCCAATGTTGAAACTACCAAAAAGTAAAATTTGTCAGAAGGAAACCTCTTTATCAAAAAAAAAAAAAAAGTAACATATTCTATTAATTGAAACTACCAAAAATCTTGAAGAACAACCATATTCAGAGGATGAGTTGCACAAAGTGGAGAATGAAGATGCTGGAAATAGTAACTTGAAACAACCAAAAATCTTGAAAATCCAAGAATTTAGTAAGCGAACATCTATAGAATGCAGTTCAAAAACTTGAAACTACCAAAAAGTAACATATTCTGTAAATTATTAGAGGATTACACTACCGAAAATTACCTCGATTAGCTGTAATCGTTAACGGAAATCGAAGGTTTTGTACAATTTTTGAAAGAATACGATCGAAGATCTACAGATGGTAGGTTTTGTATGATTTGAATACGATCGAATGGTTACAGATCGAAGCTTTTGTACGATTTGAAAACGATGAAAGGTTTAGCAGATCGAAGGTTTCGTATGATCGAGGGTTTACGGCTCGAAGGTTTAGTATGATCGAAGATGCTTTGGGAGAATACGCAAACCCTAATTGAATATCAGATAGAAGCATTGTAAAATTACAATAGTAACCTTCAGCAAATTTATTTGAGTTTTCACGCCTTTTTTTTTTTTGAGAATGTGGGCTTTTTATTGGGTTCTCAAGTTCTTTCATATATTTGGGTTCTTCCAATATCCAAACCATATATATATATATATATATATATATATATATATATATATATATATATATATATATATATATATATATATATATATATATATATATATATATATATATATATATATATATATATATATATATATATATATATATATATATATATATATATATATATATATATATATATATATGTATATGGGGTCCGGTTCCGGTGAGGACTCTTTTATTATTTTTTTTATAATGAAATAATGATCCAAAATAAAAACAGAAAAATCCGATATAGTACTATGATCCATTTTATTATTTATATTTTTGTTTTATTTTTTTTCAATTTTTTTAAGGTGTCCTCGCAAGTCCTCACTTTAAGAAAAGTCCTCACCCGATCCTGATTCTATATAGGGTCCGGTTCCGATGAGGACTCTTTTTTCGGTATTTATAGTACTATGATCCATTTTATTATTTATATTTTTGTTTTATTTTTTTTCAATTTTTTAAGATGTCCTCGCAAGTCCTCACTTTAAGAAGAGTCCTCACTCGATCTTGATTCTATATAGGGTCCGGTTCCGGTGAGGACTCTTTTTTCGGTGAGGACTCGCGAGGACACCTTAAAAAATTGAAAAAAATATAAAAAAATACAAATCATAAAATCGAGAATAGTACTATCTCATTATCAAAAAAAATTTGAAAAAAAAATTGCATCATTGCAAAACGTAATGATGCAATTTTTCTGTTTTTATTTTGGATCATTATTTCATTATAAAAAAAATAATGATACAAAAGTTTTTTTTTGAATCTCTTTTTTCTCCGATATAGTACTATGATCCATTTTATTATTTATATTTTTGTTTTATTTTTTTTTTTCAATTTTTTTAAGGTGTCCTCGCAAGTCCTCACTTTAAGAAGATTCCTCACCCGATCCTGATTATATATATATATATATATATATATATATATATATATATATATATATATATATATATATATATATATATATATATATATATATATATATATATATATATATATATATATATATATATATATATATATATATATGAAATGTATATAATTAACGCAATGTATTCTTTTCGATAAATACTTTAATTGTATTTTTGTAATTAATGTAATATATATATATATATATATATATATATATATATATATATATATATATATATATATATATATATATATATATATATATATATATATATATATATATATATATATATATATATATATATATATATATATATATATATATATATATATATATATATATATATATGAAATGTATATAATTAACGCAATGTATTCTTTTCGATAAATACTTTAATTGTATTTTTGTAATTAATGTAATGTATATATTGACATGAATATAATTAAGGTTACTTTTATATTGACGTTTATACATTGCCGATAAGACACATTCATTATGTGTGGGCAGTTTTGACCTTGAGCATAATTGTTACAATTCTTTATATTTGTTTTTATAGAACACTGATATGGCATGGCATGTCAACAAAAAAAATTCTCTACCAACGTGAAAAAGGTAAACATGTGAAATTAAAAAATTATATAAAATCTTTGGATAAATTTGAAAAAAATATATATATTTAGGAAAAAAATTGTAAATTTGGCAAATTTAAGATTTTCTCAGGAGTTTCAGGTTACGATAACTTGAAACATGTGATAATAGATAAAAAAATAAAACTAGAAAACTAAATTCAAGTTGTATGATAAAACCAACGAATATATATATATATATATATATATATATATATATATATATATATATATATATATATATATATATATATATATATATATATATATATAGGGAAGGGTTCAAATGAGAACCACTAAAAGGTTGAGAACCATGAGAACCACTAATTCACAGTTTAATAAAAAACTTACGTTATATTTTCACAGTTTAATAACTACAAATTTTATTATATTGTGAATAATGTAAAACGTATTAAAAAATAAGGAAATTTATTAACTTTGATATATTTTCACATAATAAACAAGTGTGAAAAAACAAAAAAACAAAAAAAACATAATTCTTAATGTGTGAATATCGGTTCTCACGGTTCTTAACCTTTTAGTGGTTCTCATTTGAACATATATATATATATATATATATATATATATATATATATATATATATATATATATATATATATATATATATATATATACCGGTGACAGGCGGGTATTCCCCCCCCCCCTCTAACATGTCGATTATATACGGTGTTTTCTAGACATGGAAGTTAGTAGCATGTGAGGTATTGTGTAAGCCTAGGTTAGGAATTGCAAAGTAGATACCAGATGTATTGGGATTAATTCGGATGTGACGGTTTCTTTTTTTTTATTTTTTGAGGCGGTGGACTTTATTTAGTTGATGCCTAAAAATATGGAGGGACGAAAGGATAAGTCTTATATTAAAAAAAATAAAGATTACATTCTTTTATGAAATTGAAAATAAAAATTTTATGAATTCAAATTGAAAATAAAAGGTTATGAAAACGGAAAAATTGAAAATGAAAATGCTATAAAAACAGAAGAATTAATAAGTTTCTTTAAAAAATCATTAGTGTGAAATTGAAAATGTTATGTATTCAAAGTAAAAAAAAATACATTCTTATATTTTGTAAATAGGATAATTTTAGGATCTAACTATATATTGTATAGGGTCTCTGAAATGTCGGGATACTTTGGACTAATTAAATGGGGTGGTATTTATGTCCCCCTTATTCGAAAATCCTGGCTACGCCACTGTATATATATATATATATATATATATATATATATATATATATATATATATATATATATATATATATATATATATATATATATATATATATATATATATATATATATATATTGTTAAGTTCATATGAGACCATTATATTTCATAAGACCGGGAGAGGCATTCCTAGCCACTCATTTTGGGTGTAAAAAAAATTAAAAAATGTAAAATAAATGAAAAAAAATTGAAAAAAATGTATTTATTTATTATTTTCATCATTTTTTTATTCAAAAAAATAATAAAATTAATAAAAAATAAAACAAAAAATAAAAAAATTAGCGTTTTTTCATATTCTAATAGAATATTACACTAGTTTGTGTACTTTTCTATTAGAATACGCAACATCGAGCAACATTCTACTCGAATATTTTTTTGATTTTTTCAGGTTTTTTTTCGAATTTTTTTTTTTAATTTTTTTTAGATAGTATAAGTAGCGAAAATAAGTAGAAATTTTTTTTTGAAAATTATCATTATTTTAGCCTATTTTAATTTTTTTTTTTTTTTGATATTTTGATCTCTAAAATGAGTGGCTAGGATTGAGTCTCCCGGTCTCACAAAATTTATATGGTCTTATTTGAACTTCTACCTATATATATATATATATATATATATATATATATATATATATATATATATATATATATATATATATATATATATATATATATATATATATATATATATATATATATCATTGAAATTTTTCAAACTTAAAAGATTTCTTAACTTTATCCCTATAGACAAAACTTTTAAAAATAATTATTTAAATGTCTTGTCAAATTTTTATCTTCATGTAACAGCATGACGATGCTAGTAAAATTTTTCTTATTTCATAATCCAAATTTAAAATACATATTTTACGTAAATACTGCTTTTATTGCAAACCAATTTATCATCCAAATAAAATAAAGTATTGTTAGAGATTGGTATGGATGCAATAGAGTCCGTCATAATCGGAACCTTTGATAGCAAAGTTTTTGCGTCAACACTTCATTTTTACAATATTTCGACTTCAATATACCAAGGTTGTAGAAGTCGCTAGGCGGTAGGTGGGCGGTCGACCGGGGCCTAGGACTAGTCGGCCTAGGCGAGGACTAGTCGGCGCCTAGGCGGGGAGTATTAATTGTAATCCTATCCTAATAAATAAGTAACTCAAAGCCACATGTCATCACCACATTCATTTTGCCACATATCATTTTCTCATAATTTTAAATTTTAAAAAAAAAAGCTAATTGGTTTGAAACGTTTCTAACTCATTAATGATCGATTTAATTATCATTCAATTTCAAAATTAATTGTTATCATTTAATTTCAAAAATAATTGTTTTTAATATCATATTATTTTTTAATGTGTAGAATGATTTGGGAGACAATAGAGAGACAATTCACGTCATAATATTTTGAAGAACGATTCCAATCATAATAGTGAATTTGATTTTAGTACCGGTGACATTCTCATAATCAATTATATTTATCAAAATACAAAGTCGTAATAGTAAAAATCAAAAGCAATATATCACGATACACAAACAAATTTCTTATGTAAAATTATTAATGTTTAGATATTTTTAATTAATAATTTTTTTGTATCATCCCGTGTAATACACGGGTTTTACAACTAGTAAATTATATATATATATTGTTATACAAAAGGGAGATAGGACTAAAAACATTGTAATTTTATAAGGGGCTAAATGCAAGTAAAAGCAATGTACTTTCATAATTTGTTTATTATAGCATCTTACTTTCAAATTTTTGTTAATTTTAGCATCTTACTTTCAGTTCTCATGATTACAACATTGTATTTCAAATTTTTGTTAATTTTAGCATCTTACTTTAAAGTGTTAATGGTGTATTTCCTGTTTGACAATGTGCATGTCTACAATAAAGAGAAATATTAATATTACCAGTGAAGATAGATAGAAATAATATTCTTTTAATGATTTAAGAAAGAATATAATATGATAAAGAAACAGATGTATATAGATTAAGAAGCTTACTTGTTATAAAACAGTAGTGCATCTTTCTGGCACCATTAGGTAGTTTAATACCTCGTGAAATATGCAGTCAAGTATACAATATGATTGTGCAGATCGAGAACCCTCTCTGGTTCTGGCACCATTAGGTAGTGAAGATGGAAAACGGTGCAAGAGGGAGCCATTGCGTAGTTTGCTGACAGTTGTTCCATTTGATGAAACAACAAAGCATCGTTTTCCAGAAGGCCTTGCGAATACATACCAAGAAGGTTTCATTTGTTATGAGGAAGAGTAATCGCAACTTTCACTTCTAACTGAAAGACAAAGACTGTAACTGCCTAGCAGTCTAGGCTAAAATCTCGCACAAATTGAAGACTCGAAAACAACTACTTACTGAAACTATACAGGTTAAAATACACCAAATTAGGCTTATGATTCATGATCGAGCTATCGAACCTGCAATAATCGAGCTATTGAACCTGCAATAATCGAACCTAAAAGTCGAACCTGAAAGTCGATTTGAATCAAAATCGGAATCGATTATAATCAAAACCCGAATCGATTTGAATCAAACTCAGAATCGATTTGAATCATCGAACCTGCTTGGATTAGAATCGATTTGAATCAAAATCAGAATCGATTTGAAGTCGATTTGAACTCGAACATGGAACTGCAGTCGATGCTTGAACATGAGAAGAACCGAAAATTACAGTCGATGCTTGGGGCGGAGGAAGCTTGCAGTCGCGAAAATTGCAGAAACCAACGCCGGCGACAAGGATGAGGAAGATTGCAGTCGCGAAAATTGGAAAGAAAATGGGAGGGAGAGTGGGAGATGGTCGATTAGGTCAAAATTGGAAAGAAAATGGGAGGGATCGAAAATTTGAGGGGCAACTTTGAAAATTTTCACCAGCACATTTGACCGCATTTGACCGTCTTTGACCACCTTTGACCGCCTAGCCCGGTTTTGACCGATGTTGACCACGCCCGACTAATTAAACCGCATAGCACTAAACGTGTGCAGTGTTGGTCCGCCTAGCGCCTAGGCGCCGCCTAGGCGGCCGCCTAGGCCGACTTTTACAACACTGCAATATACTTAGGTAGCTTGTAACTTTTTTCAATAATTAATCTGATCAAATATGGAAACTTTGAATTTAGACAGGATACTAGAAGTATTGAATAGAATCGTATTAGAGGTTTTTAAGAGATCAGAGCACGAAATACTCATTATTATAAGGACTTTAATGAATATTTTCTTTTTATATATAATTAAAATTGTAAACATTTAATAAAATGTTGGGTTAATTGAATAGGAAAATCTCCAATAAAGTCTAATTATTTTGGGCTAGTTTACGAAAATGTCCCAAAATTAATTTTATTTACAGAAAAAGGCGGGCATACCGCCTAATGTATTCAGTTTAGCCTTTTTATTAGGTTTACCAAGTTTCCTAAATTGAAAATTTTTGAGTAAAGTCCCACTATTTTTGGTCCGTTTATGAAAAAATCTCAATGTTCAAATTTTTTACACAAAATAATAGGATTTTTCATAAATAGATCCAAAATAATTGGACTTTATTGAAGATTTCAAATTTAGAAAACCTAGCAAACCGGAAGAAATGGCGAAACTGAATACGTCAGCCGGTATTGTAAATAAAATTAAATTTGAGACTTTTTTCGTAAAGTAGCCAAAAATAATAAGACTTTATTGAAGAATTCCTAATTGAATATAAAAAAATAATTATGGCTTAATCGAATATAAAGTCAAAATGTAATGACTTTCCTAAATATATCCCTAAAAAATTATAAAAGAATATATCGAATTTTTTTTTACTCAATTATCTTAAGCTCCTTCCCTATATTTCTCTCAAATAATTCATGAATAAAATTCGGGATGAAAGCTAAATAATAAGTCATTACTTACACCATAATGCTATTACAATGAAGTTTTGATGGCAAATTAAATTACATATTTCTTCAAAGTCAATTTCTTTTTCAAATTGTTTAGAAAAAAAATTATAAAGTTGTTCACCCAAAGAAGAAAAACAACCACTCTAGTTTCAATATTTTCATAACGTAAATAGAAACATTTCGTTGCATTTTTTTTGTAGAATATACAAAGTATTTGCATGCGTATGGATTCTTATACCCTTTGGCGTGAATCCAACATCACCGCAAATCAATCACATCAAAGTTCAACTTGGGGTGGATATAAACATCTGTACATTGTTTGTAAATCGGACTTCCATCTGAAGGTGCATCGTGTGCATGGAAACCTCGATGCGGACAATTCCTAATCACTCCCATACCGCCAGGTGTCGTCAAACGGAATATTCCGTGCTTTCTGTGAACACAAGGGTAAATCGGTAATTAATAGTAAGTTTTACATAATGTATATATATTTACAAACCTTGAACTATCTCGTGGTGCCATTACAATTGCGATGGCCTCAGGCAACATAATCTGGAAGTAAAAAAGATGCATTAGGTTTATGCATAATTAACAAATCACTGAAATTAGTCAATTACATGGATATTTCTTGCATTTAACGTTTTTCCTAAATACCTAATTGAAATTACTAAAAGAAAGAATAATGGGCGGAATGTTACCTGATACGCATAGTGTGTATGAACATCAATCGAAGACATGAAACATGATTGTGTCGGATGTGTCTGCAAATTGAAATCAATAAAAATGGATTTCTAAAAGATATTTTATAATGAAAAAGGATGATGTAACAGAAATGACAAATGATTATAACATGGAACATGCTTTTTATGGAAATCGCCTCTGTTTTGGAAAAAACGTGGAACATGTTAGACTTTTTAAAGTACAGGAAGAAATTAAAGTATGATTTTATAAATTATAATAAACAAAAGGGTAACAAACATTTTATGTTTGTAATATTAATTTATGACTCACGTGTATCCAACCAAGGGGGAATAGTGATCTTTTGTCCTGCACTTCAAATATTTCCTCTTCATTTGTAGCTTGGCACTGTATAAAAAAAAATGTATGTGTCAAAGGATTCGGAAGGTAAATAATCACAAACGAAAATTTCCCTTTAATATTTTCTTATCTAAATACTTGAGAAATATTTAAAATTGCCCTTTTTCTCAATTTTTTGTTCATGGGGGTCTTTAAAACAGTTTTTAGATGAAAAAGACAAATTGTCCATATTAGTAACAAAAAGTTATCTACAAACTTCAACAAACTATGAAGCAAATATTAAACAATAAACTACAAACTTCATAGTAAATTACATTTTTGGTCCCTGAGCTTCTTAAAAAATTCCAGTTTTGGTCCCAAATAGTTCCCTCTCTCAATTTTGGTACCTTATTATCAATTGGTGCAACACTTTTGGTCCCAATGTTTAAAATTTGTATTTTTACTAGTATTATTTATAGGGACCAAAATTGTTACAACAATAGAAAATAGGGCAAATTACAAAAAAAAACACTATCTTTTTGCATTTTTTCTAGTTTAACCATCAAATTTTCATTTGTTCTAATAAAACCACCAATTTTTGGAAAAAATTTCAACCTGACCACTATGACCTGAAGAAGCCGGTAACAGTGGCTTCGATGAAACTTTTTACCAAAAATGGTGGTTTTTCTGAATCTTAAAAATTGGTGGTTAAACCAAATTTTTTGCAAAATATAGTGCTTTTTTCGTAATTAGACCTAGAGAATGTTTACACTTTAATTTATATAATTACAGAAAAAACACTATATTTCATTACTTTTTCTGCTTAAACCATCAATTTTTCATTTGTTCTAATAAACCACCAATTTTTAGAAAAAGTTTTAGCCTAACCATTACGACCGAAAGAACCGGTAATAATGACTTCAATGAAACTTTTTACAAAAAATTGGTGGTTTTTTCCAAATCTTTTAAAAATTGGTGGTTAAACCGAACTTTTGACAAAATATAATGCTTTTTTCGTAATTAACCCTAGAAAATAGGCAACAAAAATGCAAGAGAAAATATTTGGGACCAAATTTGTAATTTTTCAACAAACTCAAGTACCAGAAATGTAAAATACTCCAAACTTTAATAACAAAAAGAAGAAACGAACACACTACTATTTTAATTATAGGGTTTAGAAAGGGTAATTATGTCATTTTGCAAAAATAAGGTGATGAAAAATTTGTAATTTTTCAACAAGCTCAAGGACGAAAAATGTAAAATACTCCAAACTTTAATAACAAAAAGAAGAAACAAACATACTACTATTTTAATTATAGGGTTTAGAAAGGGTAATTATGTCATTTGCAGAAATAAGGTGATGAAACTTTACTGAGTCTGTTGTTGCTTCTTGCTTTGGAATGATGAGTGCTGTAACATAGAATTTCCGGTTTTTCTAACAAGCAAGAAATAAAAAACAATTAGATGGATATCAAAAGGAGAAAATAGATATAATGAAAATTAGTGACACGTACAAGTGACCCAGCAAGAATACCACATGTCTCTAAATTTTTGTCTGTATTTGACTTTGCCATCTTCATGAAGTTGTCCATAAGTTTTGTGGACTGCCAAAAACCATAGTTAGTGTTTTTTCCTTCAACTAAAACAGATACAAAATACAACTCGTTGCATAATTACACATTTAACCCTAAAAGACGAAGGATGGAAAATCTCACAATGTGTAACTCAAGGGGCGATTCAGAACAAACGACACCATCAGTGGAATTTACGGATCCAGTCCCTGTATCATTGACTAGCGGGGATGTTGTAGGGACCAAATCTTGGACCTCAGCTAGAACAGGAGGTGGCGAGGGTTGTCTTATAATATTATCCAACTGAACGGGGGTTTCTATTTTTTCTTCAAAAGAAATTAAGGAATCGAGTTCATTAATGTTTGGTTGATTGTTAGTTTTTGGTAAAATATTTGATTCTAGACTTGGTTTTTCATGTTCCAATTTGTTACTAGTTTTTTCAACCGAAGCACCATTTTCCAACAACTGAAGCTTGGTCTCCCTTGCAATATCAAAATAACAAAAAAAAAAAATTATTAGTACATCATGAAAAATGGAAATGATATACAAAACAGAAGGGTAGACTTTTCATTGATTTGTTTAGTGATATATTCGGGAAAGTCCTTATATTTTGACTCTATATTCGATTAAGGCTAATTGTTTTTTTATATTCAATTAAGCCCCAACGTTTTGTTAAATGTTTACAATTTTGGATAGTAGCTGGTTATGCCGTTTTTATATTTTTACAACTGATGATGTGTAGGGTCAAAATGTATGGACTTAATTGAATAAAACTGAAAATTCAACTCTAAATTGTTAAAAGGGTCAAAATGTAAGGACATTCATGAATATTATCTTTTTATATATAACTAAAATTGTAAACATTTAATAAAATGTTAGGCTTGATTGAATAGGGAAATCTCCAATAAAGTCCCAATATTTTGGCTCAGTTTATGAAAAAGTCCTAAATTATTTTTTATTAATAAAAAAGTCCCAAATTAGTTTTTATTAACAAAAAAGGACAGAAAACCGGCTAATGTTGGGACTTTTCCGTAAACTGTGCGAAAATATTAGGAATTTATTGAAGATAAAACATGTAGTTTCTGTCCTTTTTTGTTAATAAAAATTAATTTGGGACTTTTTTGTTAATAAAAATTAATTTGGGACTTTTTCATAAACTGAGCCAAAATATTGGGACTTTAATGGAGATTTCCCTAATTGAAAATAAAAAACAATTAGGGCTTAATCGAATATAGGGTCAAAATGTAAGGACTTTCCGGAATATATCCCTTTTTCAAAGTATAATGTCCAGATAAAAAAAATATGCAATTACAAAGCTGTAATTGGGTGTTTTTTTTTCAAAACAATAATGCCTTGAATAGAAAAGAAAATTGGAAGTATGAAGCTATGATTGGGTAGATTTTTCAAAATGCAATGCTTTTATAAGAAAAAATAATGCAAGTACAATGTTGTAATAGAAAGAAATGAAAGTAGGATGCTATAATGCACAAATAAATGAAATAATATTTGTCATTTCTTGTGTACAGCCTAGATTATTTGGCTATGATTACAATAACAATAGTGGAATGAAAATACTTTATTTGTAAAGAAACTAACCGTGGGATTTCAACTGGTGACAAATCTATATTGCTTGGATAACGAACCTGAGATACATGTAAGCGTATAACTGTATAAGTACTCTATATTACTGAATAAATAATAGTTAAATGCACAAAAGGGCAACATACTTTCATTTTGTTTTTTATTATAGACTATAGCATTGTACTTTAAAAATCTATCCAATTATGGCAATATCATCAAAATACAAAGAAATTGTCACGGCTATAATTGAGTAGATTTTTTAAGCAGAATAATATAATGGAAAGAATGGAAGTAAAATGATGTTATTGAAAGAGATGAAAGTACGTTGCTATTTCTTGCATTTTAGCCAAATTAAAAACAAGGAGGGAAAGATAAGATGATGATACCGCGACATTGAAGGTGGGGGGTTGCCATTGGCCACGAAGCCCATTTGGGCCCAAAATTGAATGTCGGGAGAGCGTTTCTTCCCTTGCACGAGGAATATTTAGAGATCTAACGCATCAAGAAAAACAAAAACAAATGGTTTGAGTGATGATAGCATGCAAAAAAGAAAAAGAAAAAGAAAAAAAAACTCGGGTAATTAAACATTAGTTTTTCTAAAGACCGTAAAATGAGAACCACTATTGCAATTTTGCAGTCAGGGTCACTCATCTTCCTATTGTAAACACCAAATCACTGTCATTTTTTTTGGTTTAACCATCAATTTATCATTTGTTCTAATAAAACCACCATTTTTTTGAAAAAATTTTAACCTAGCCAGTATGACCATAAGAAGCCGGTAACAATGGCTTCGATGAAACTTTTTACCAAAAATTGGTCGTTTTTTCCGAATCTTAAAATTTGGTGGTTCAAACCGAAATTTTTGCCAAAATATAGTGCATTTTTCGTAATTAGCCCTATATAATACTTACACGTTAACTTACATAATTACGAAAAAACACTATATTTTGTCTTTTTTTCTGGTTTAACCATCAATTTTCATTTCTTATAAAACACAATTTTTGGAAAAAAAAAATTTAACATGACCATTATGATCTAAAGAACTGGTAACAAACTAACAATGGCTTCGATGAAACTTTTTACCAAAAATTGATGGTTTTTTCCGAATCTCTTAAAAATCGGTGGTTAAACCGAATTTTTGCTAAAATATAGGGTTTTTTCGTAATTAGCCCTATATAAACTGCATAAAAAATTGACAAGAACACTTACAATTGCCTAGTTTGCTCTTCAAGAGGATTATTAGGAGGTGAGTACATCTGAATCCGAGTATCTTGATACCCGTACCCATTACCATTAACTTGTGGTGCCTGGTACTTTATCATAGAAAAGTTTGTTACTATCAAATTGCTTAAAAAACTGTACACAAAGAGAAAGTTGGTTTTTTGAATGAATAAGAAATATATAAAGAGCAAGAGATGAAGCATGTTGTTAATGTTTTTAGCCTTTAGGCGTTTGACTATTATACCCCTCTAACAACTAGCCTTTTTCATTTTTTCTTATTTTAGGGAATGTACTCTCAAGATCAACGTTTGAAGGTGTATGTTATAAAAGCATCTAGAAAAGTTAACCACTTTGTAAAGCTTATTTATTATGTCAAATCACTAAAAAGCTATCTTTAGAACCTTCTTTTTTAATAATTAAACATTTATCTCGTCTATTTAAAATATTTATTAAAACCTCCTGATTTTGTTTTTTGTTATTTAGCATACATTATATTTCATATTGGTGTTATGTTATCAATTATGTAGTTAAAGAAATAGAAAACAATAAAAATATAATAATTTTATATTGCATATTTCACAAATTCGATTAATTAGTAAAAAACAATAAAGCTATACAATATCATTAAACGGGATAAAATAAAAATGTGATAAAGAAGTGGTTGATGAATAGTAACATTCAAAGGTATTTAGTGGTTGAAGGAATAGTAATAAGTTATAAATAAGCTCCCATAAGTTTATAACCAAATAAGGGACCTTATTTGGTAAACTGCTTCCTTCTTTGACTACAAATTTACACAATGGGCCCTTAAACTTTTGATTTTTAAGGTAACATTCCCTAAAATATAAATTGACTAAAAGTACGTTCCTTTTACATGCAATTTCTCCAAGTCAAAGATACATATCCATGATTACCAATGAAATATTTGTACAAGTACAATACCAAAAAAAAATCTTTTATAGAAATTATTATGGTTATAAGTGCAATTAACCAGAAAATATGATGTAAGAAAATGATGTTATATTATATGTACCTTGTTGATGGCATAACTATTCACTGAAGTTTGTTGCCTAACAGAAGGTAAAGATTTTGATGACTCCAATAATTTTGTTTGGGGAATATTATTCCAACCATTTGATTGATATGTATGTTTTCTGGATAATTCTTCAATCTTCAATCGTACAGCTGGCTTCAACTGCTCCAGCTCAGTTAGGGCACTTAATGACCTCTGTAATCCAAATATTAGAAAATTTTGATACTGAAATTGCTGATAATGGAGCTAACTCTTCCTACTTGTCAGAAAATTAAAATAAAATGATTGTTTACCTTCTTCAGAAAAAGCTTGTCGCCCTGAACAGATGTTCTATAATCTCGATGGAATGGTATTGTTTCTGTAGCCAAACTAGAGGGAAAAAAAAACATATTTTTGTTTTAGAAAAAAAAAGTGTATTTTTAGATCCAGATTTGTATTATTATAGTATATTTTGCTTACCTTAAGAACCTTAGGAGCATAATATATAGATCAATGATATTCTTCTCTTCTCGGAAGATGGCAGCCTGCAGTAGCACAGATATGTTAAAGTTTAAAACGGCTTGGAGAAAAGGTGACTGTAACATAAAAATTAATGCCATAACTATGAGATAATGAATGACAAAAAAAAAAATCACAATAACATTTTTAGATTATGAAGGAAATACAGCACATATTTCTCAACAAACCAATGTAGGAAGTTGACTATCTTAAACCATAAGTTTAAGGGTATGTTTTCCTCCAATGTAACCTTGCTTCTCCTATCGTTAGTGTTTGGATCAACAGATTGATGGTGGAAGATATATCTTGTGTGTGATTAATCAATCTAAGAGAAATAAGAATCGTAATAGTTTAGGCTGTGTAGATTTAGGTGTACGGTAGTTTACATTAGTAGGCAATGTTAGTGATTTTAGTGTGATCAGGGATTTACATGAGTACCACTTGTTTGTTGACTTAGAGAAAGCATCCATAATAGGGGCTTTTTCAAGGGCTTTTTTGGGTCAAACAAGTCAACCAAATCAAACAAGCTATTTGAGAGCTTCTTCATAAAGCTTGTGTAGTTTCAAGCTCTAATTAAGAGCTTTTTCACTGTTTTACGTATATTTTATTCTTTTTAATTCATAAAAAAAGCTTAACCGTATATGTTTTACGTATATTTTATTTTGAGGACATGCAAAGCTAAGACATCGAATTGTATGATGCATACAAGAAGGAGAATTTCTACATATTGCGATGATTTTTTGCACCATAAGTGATTTTCTAACATACGTGAATTTGTCGGGATACAATACAAAAGGAAAAAGTTTGTAAATTGTGAAGATGACACCCAATCATTTTGGTTGAAAAACTGTCAGAAAAATATGTAGGAACCATCGATGATCGCTTTCGGACACCCATCAATACCATAAAACACGATAGGTGTTTCAATCGTAGAAATGAGTTAAGGGTAGCAAGGAAACCAAGACACAGAAACTACATTTTTCTAAGTTGAAAATGTAAGTATCTTGTCCGGAAGAAAGACTTGAAATTGCATGATATGAGGTCTCCCATGATTGTCATGTTTTAATGACACATATGATCCTGATTGCAATTCATAGAATATTGCCCGATACATTCATAAAACTCTGTTCTCTAAAATGATCTATTCAAAAGTGATTGATACAAACATGGCAAAGAGATATTATCGACTCTCTGCGAGGTTGAGATGTATTTTCCACCTTCCTTTTTCTATGCCATATCACACATTGTAAATGAAATGAAGATTTGTGGCCCGGTATTGTTACAGTACATGTATCCATTCAAGAAATATATGGATGCATCAAAAAGGTATCTGATGAACCAAATTTTAACAAATGCTAGTATTTTTGAGGATATATGTATGTGGAGTTCTAGAAGGTGCGGTTTACCTTTTTCTTCAAATAGCTTCAACCTCTAACGATAATTTTATCAGCTAATCTGCCACTTCATAGAATAACAGAACTGATACCAATTCTTTAATTTAACTCTTCTGTTTCCACAAATAAGAGCTTTGCAGCAAGACTTCTATATAATTTAGGCATATCATGTCTACCAATTTCTATACCGCAATTCAATAGACACAACAAGACATATGTTCACAGATACCACTATATTCAGTATATACTAGAGGATGTTCTGAACAAGTGTTGAACGAGTGAAGTGCCCCATAAGCTATAAGATCACCCTACATGTAGCAATTCTGTGAGCAGCGGTTGAACTAAGGCGTAGAAAATCCATCCAGCAGTATAGAATTAAATCAGAGTAATGAGACCAAACAATTCGCATCTAACAGAGATTATTCCAACTTTAAGGGAAGAGAACTTATAATGATTATTGAACTTTTAAGATAAGCGACATGAATAAATCAAAATTTAGTAGGTTTGATCAAAATAATAATTTTTGAGGAGAAGTAAAGACCTGGCGAAGAATGTTCTCGGCGATCCGGTAGTAGTAACGGAGAGAAATTCGATTATCGACGTTAACCTTCTGTGCGCTGGCAGCTACATTGATTGCTCCGGAAGATGGCCTCATCGTCCTAGGGTTTGAATTTCCGTGTTCTACTTCTGATTCGAACAAAATTGCATCGTCGTGGAAAGATCAATCAGAGTATCAGAACTTTGAGAATCAAACTAGAACATCGAACAGGATTGTGTGAGAAGGTTTATGATGATAGAGTCAATGGCGCCGTTGAGGAGGAGTGCGATGTAAACAAAAAGGTTTTGTGAAGAGGGGAAAATACAGCTACAGACGAAGTAAGGGTCTGCCTACTCGGATACAAAACACGTGGACTTTTAAATGGTTGGTGAAAAAATCAACATATATGTATTATATTCGCTAACATTTACCAACTTGGTTGGCAAAGGTTATTTCTCTTAGAATTCGGGTTTTGATTGGTTGGAATCTACTGAAAGACGTGAAACACTTTCAGATTGAAGTATTTCGATGATACAATTAAAATCTCAATCGGATACAATTTAGTGTTCTAGAACCGGAGAGTATAAAGAATATGATATGAGTTCTGTACCCAAAAAATGTATGACCAAAAAGGATTATATACCACAATTTCGAGAGTTATAAAACCATTCAAAAGCTAACCACCCACTAATTCGGGAGTTAGAAAACCACCTCAAAACCACCCACAACTTCGGGAGCTATAAAACCATCCAAAACCACCATTAACCACCCACTTTTTCGAGAGTTAAACCGCCCTTAACCATCCACTATTTTGGGAGTTAGAATACCACTCGAAAACCATCATATCCAGTTAAAAAACCGAGTCAAAACTGTCACATAACTTCCTCTTAACTGCAATAGAACCGGGTTTACAAGGTTAAAAATCGGGTTTAAGTTAGGGTTAAAAAATCGGGTTCAAAAACAGGTTTAAATGACTCTGCCCCTTAGATATCAGTATACTTTAAATCAAAATAAACTCAAACAAGTGTACACTCTGTACCACCCTTACTCGTTCAATGTTTACTAAGATTACAGTCATCAGGTTCATCCAATTACACTTAAATAATATTGGTGATGCAAATCACCAACAATCCTCCCCCATTTAAGTATAACCTTGATTAACTTAAAGCAAAATCATAACAAACAACAAACTGATGCATAAATGAAATGTCGTGACGATTGAATTTCATATTAGTATATTACACATTCCATATATTTGAATATCAGGGTGTCACTAAGGATTGGACCCTTTCTATTCACACTGAATACATGAAGATAATATACACAATAGTTTACATACTCATATGTTCTAACTTGACACTATATTTTACTAGCCTATGTCCTATCTTTCGATAAGCATATCAAAGCCAAGTCCCCGGCTTCTTGAAGCGGCTAAACTTCATGCTTATATAGGTAGTCCTATTATTCTTGCACCGGCATATGCAATTTTTCAAAAGAACTATTAAAAATATAAAATTTCAACCTCGTTTACTTGCAGTTCTGAACACATACATTAGGATGAGGTTAATTAAGTATTCCAATCTTTAGATATCAAGCTTTCCACATTTAATTCAACATCTAATGCTACATTAGATGGGAATTAGGTATCTTGATATGAAAGATTTTAGGTAGACTTTAAAACCATCCCTACAGCTGCCTTGTGCATAATATTCCTAACAGCTGCCTTGTGCACAAGATTTTTAGCAAACTCGAAAGATATCATACCATTCATGCGCAGGGGTGCAAACGAGCCGAGCCGAGCCCGAGCCTGGCCAAGCTCGGCTCGGGCTCATTAAGAAATATACAGGGCTCGGCTCGTTACGAGCTTTATGGACCCAAGCTCGTCTCGGGCTCGTTAAGAAATATACAGGCTCGGCTCGGGCTCGGGCTCGACTCGTTTAATTCTTAACAAGCCTAAACGAGCTTAAGCTCGGCTCGAGCTCGTTAAGAAGCTCGTTTACTCTAATGATTAAATACATTTTAATTGATATATATATATATATATATATATATATATATATATATATATATATATATATATATATATATATATATATATATATATATATATATATATATATATATATATATATATATATATTATAGGCTCGTTTAGGGCTCGTGAGCCTAATCGAGCTTGGTGACACAGGCTCGGCTCGAGCTCGTTTAATAAACGAGCCTTATATTTAAGCTCGGGCTCGGCTCGGGCTCGTTTAAAATTGGTCTTGAGCCGAGCTTTTATCGAGCCGGTCCGGGGTAGCTCACGAGCCGGCTCGGCTCATTTGCACCCCTATTCATGATGATCTCACAAGTCATGTTGTGTCTAAGATTTAAATGTCAAGACTTCCCATTATACACATGACTATAAGCTTTAGCCAAGGTTGCATGTGACATCCCGGAAAATTTATGCCTATAACTATAAACAGTCAATTCATCGTGAACCTCTTTATAACCTCACCTATTGAGCTTTAATGCATATTTTGGAAAATATATAGTGTCATTACAATTAAAATAAGATACGAGATGAAATATTACTTCCTATAGTGGAAAAATCTCAAGCGCAAACAAAACCCTAGAATGTCTGAAAAACTAAAAATAAGTATTAAGAGTATGTGAGAAAAACAAGTCATTGTTATAATGGTTTTCTTTAACTACATAAACTACATGTTCCCCTGATTCCGGAAGTATAAAGAACGTTTCAAACGGAGCTCGTATGCCAAAGATACGTTTATTATAAGAAAACAAGTCATTGTTATAATGGTTTTCTTTAACTACATAAATTGTTTCGATCCGTTGAGGCACTTGCATACCTCAGATGGAAATTCCGAGAACTTTTTTGGACTCAGACTATGGTCTATTATTTGATTCCATACTCGAAATAGTTTTAGTAAAAATATTTATAAAAGTCGAAAAATCGGACGATCCAGATAAAACGAACACAAATATTTAAACGCAATTTCTCGGAGTTCTACAACTCGAAAATTTATCCGTTTGGATTTTTGGAATCGGTGCACTCCGCTTGACAATTGTCCACTCTCGAAAAAAATATATTAGACGTCGGGATCTTGGTACACGAATTTAGGAAAATTAGTAGACTATTATGACATCAGACAAGTTACGGGATACGAGCGTCATCCCCACCCCTGGCATGGAATTAGACCAAGGGGAATCTATTATGACATCACATAAAAGGCTTCCATTTCCCCCTATGAGACTATAAATAGGAGGTTCCACCACCTATTTTTCTTCACCAATTCACCAAGCAATTTGCTTTCTTCCTCCCTCCCTTAGCTCTTGCAACCGGCCCCAAAAACACCACCCAAAACCGCCGGCCACCACTCCACCACCGCCGGCCATCATCCCACCGTTACACCACCACTGTCAGCCATCATTTTGACGCTTAAGACCTTGTTGTTTTGTGGTGTTAGTTCAAGTCCAAACCCTAGTCGAAGCTCGTTGGTGTTATTTCGCGGTTCTTCTCAAACACGATATTCTAGAATCTAAACTGAATTCAAGCTTCAAAAGTGAGTGTTACGACCCCTTTTCCTATGCTTTTATATATTTCGGGGGAGAATACATGTGCAATATATTACTTTATTAATGATAAACACTTACCGATTTCATATTTAAAACACCTATTTTGCTAAAAACTAGTTATAAACTTGACGTTGATATGTTGTAGTTATTTTTATAGTAATACAACTAGATGAGATGATACATCAATTTACTACCAAAAACTTATCATTTTATGTGAAGAATAAACTTATGATTTCATATGAAAATATTATGAAAAGTTACCACCTTTGTAGTATTACAAGACTTACAAGATTTACCAACTATTCAAGTGAGTATCGTACACTCTTATGTATATACTTATCAACATACTCGGCTTTTATAGCAAAACATTCATTGTGCCTAGTGATTTATCCATGTATAAGTTTAGATTGAGAATTATCTATCTTTCATTTATCAATGGCTTTTATAGTGAGATACTATTCATGACTTAAGTAGAAATACTTAGAACTCACATTACTATAATTGTTAATCATCGGAGCGAGATACATATGTATAGATCTATACGGGTTGACACCCCCACCTACAGTTGCTAGCTACAACCTCGATGGCAAATTGAAGTAGGTGATACTTATCTTTTTCATTACTACGACGTCGATGAAGCGTTGTATGGGGTACATTCTAGTCGGATAGCTCGGTTGTAGGACTCACTATAAACATTGATGGTTTCTAAAAAAATCACACATTATTTATAAGTATGGTATTACTTATGGTTTTTCAACGGTTCTTTACAAACTCATTTATAAGTATGGTTTTACTTAGAAAGAAAATATTTTTAGTTGTTTTTTAAAAGTATCACTGTTGTGATTAGCAGAAAACTTGTAACTCTCACCAACATTGTATTGACCCTCAAAACTACATGTATTCTCAGGAAATCAATAAGCCTTTCCGAAGATGGAAATGTTCAGGACTTCATGCAACTTAGTTTACCGTTTTTTGTTATATATGCCTATCTGTTAACGCATTTCATGTACTTTACTATTATTATATGTAAGAACCCTGTGTTCAAACTTCAAGATGAAATACAACTATCCTTTTGTTTTTCATTGTACTTGTGCTATATATCTAATTGCTTGAGATCCACGAACGAAGTCGCACAGCCCGACGTATTCTGCCGCCTCGGCCGGGGGTGTGACATTGCAGCACTATCACACGTGATAAAAATGATAGATATCGGTTTAGGTTATAATGGAATTTCATATATCAAAGTCCTTAGCAACTCTGCTTCTTTGCCAGCTGCAGCGAATGCTACAAATTCAAACTTCATTGTTGAGCTTGTAATACAGGTTTGTTTATTGGATGCCCAAGAAATGGCACCTCCCACAAGAAGGAATACCCAACCACTTGTGGAGGAGTGATCCTCCAAATTGTTAATCCAGCTGGCATTTGAATAACCTTTTATAATCGAAGGGAATCTACTGTATGTCAAACCATAATCCATGGTTCTTTTCAAATACTTGAATACTCGATTTACAGCTTGCCAATGATGTGAACTAGGATTGCTAGTATACTTACTAAGCTTTCCTATAGTATATGTTATACCCGACCTAGTACTAGTCAAGAAATACATAAGACATCCAATAGCTCTTGAGTATTCAAGTTGAGACACTGGATCTCATTTATTAGGTAGAAGCTTAAGATTATGATCTATAGGAGTGCTAACAGGAGAACAACTTTCAAAGTTAAACCTTTTTAATATAATGCAATTGAGAAATTGAAATTCCATTGTTTCCTTGTTTGATTCTTATACCAAGAATAAGCTCAACCTCCCCCAGATCCTTCATATCAAAACTAGATGACAACAATATCATGGTTTTATCAACTTGATCTTGGTCAGTACCAAAATTCAACATATCATCTACATATAGACATATTATAACTCCTTTACCAGAAGTATCAAATTTGCTATATACACACTTGTCAGCTTGGTTTAATGCAAAACCATTTGATAAAACCACATCATCAAACTTTTTTTTGCCATTGTTTTAGTGCTTGTTTCAGACCATACAATGATTTCTTCAACTTGGACACCTCTTTTTTATTTCCAGGCATCACAAACCCTTCAGGTTGTTTCATGTAAATCTCCTCATCTAATTCACCATTCAAGAATGTAGTTTTTACATCCATTTGATGACAAGAATAATCTAATAGTGGAAATCCTAGCAACAGAAGCATAAGTATCAAAGAAGTTTTCATGCAGGGGGTCCAAAGCGGGTAAAAATTACTTATAACCAAAGTTTTCAAGATCTAGATCTTATTGAAGATCGTTTTACGTTTTATAAAACAGTGATCATAAGATAAAATCATAATCAGAATAATCAACCAAAATAAACTAGCTTCCAAATTTTCTCACAAATGCTTATTTGTGCAATACTTATTGTAGCTTGGTATTAATTAACATATTCATTGTAGAATCAACTTTTCAACGTCAGAAGCTTATTGAAGATCGTTTTACATTTTACAAAACGGTGATTATAAGATCAAATCGTGATCAGAAGAATCTACTGTTGGGATTTGATCATATAAACATAATATTCATACATCAGAAGACTTAACAAGATCAAATCACATAAATATTCATGAACATAGTCCAAGATCATGTAGTTCATATCAGCTATAGCAACTTTAAATCATAATCGGAATGTACCTTGTAAAGTTGGATTTGACGTGTGCGGAATGATAATAACGTAAAGATCGAATCAAATATCCAAGGTGCCGAATGATTAATTATCAAATATGTGAGAGTGTACAAAAGATCTTGCTCCAATCACTAGGATGAGCGTAATACAAACACACCTCATATTGTGAGCTCTAACCTAAAAATGAATAACACATGAGTATATATAGGTTAGCATAAAACTAGGTCAAGGCCCAAATGAACAAGGCTTTACAATAGGCCGACCAAGCTTGTCATGCATCACTCCATGAGGGCTTTTGTACCCTAACAATCTCCCCATCAAAGGGCGGAATGGATGATGTGTGGCAAGATGGCAAATGAGCACTAGCGGAACCAAAGATGATGACAACATGGGATGTAGAGGCGAATCCAGTCACCTCATATATGTGAAAACTCCCCCTCAACGTGTCATTGGTCATCATAAAATGTGATCGTGAAATAACCCGCTACTTATGAGAATACGCTCAATCTGGAAATTCAATAAAACTCCCCCTCGACTTGAGCGTATTTGTCAATGCCCAAAAATTCGGCAAGTTGCATTGAAAATATATGAATCATGGAGTTCAAAAAAAAATTTCCATGTTCTTGTTCATCCGTTCTTGATCACCATTCATCCAAAAAAATTGTTTTCGATGTGGGGGTTTGACTTTGTTTAGAGTGGGGTTTTACAAATGGGGGTTTGAATTTGGTTTAAAATTTTGGGTTCAGATGGGTTTTTGTATTTGGTTCGGATGGGTTTTGAATTTTGGGTGTTGGGCTGTCAAAATGAGATTTGTTTAAGTGTGGGCTGAATTTGATTTAAGTTAGGGGTGGAGGCTAGGGTTTACAAAACCCTAGCCACCATAATCAATTTGGCCATTCCAAGGGTTAATTTTTGAAAAAGCCCTTTGAACAATCAAGCAGTTATAGCAATTCACAAGAAAAACAAGCAGGCTCTGATACAACTAATAGGTTTTAAGCAATCAATGAACTAAATAATCCTAAGTTCACATGCAACCTAAGATGAGGATCTATGTTTTTCTATCAATGAACATATAACAAATCCTAGAGGCCAACAATAATTTCTAAAGATCAAAAATAAGAAAAACCAACCTTTGATTATTCTTCTTGAAGCTAGCAGCAAAAGTATCCTGCCTCAAATAGAGTCACACCCAAGCAATGGAGAAAAGACAGTAGAGTTCCAGAGAGACCCAGAAAATGGCGCAGGATATTAGGGTTCCCAGAGGCTCTATTTATAGCCTCCAAGGGTGACAGTCAAAACCCTAGAAGAGCCTCCTTAATAGACAAGCCTGTTGACAATTTGGACCAAGCCTTCTAAACCCTAATTAGGGTTTCGAAATTGTGGAGGTGGCCTCCATAATTTCGCCAATCTTAAGGCTCCCACTGGCCAGCCAGTTATTCAACTATTGAATAAATACAAAACCATTCCATGCACTTTTAATTAATTAAATTAATCACTAAATTAAATCCAATTAATTCTAGATTAATTTCTAATTAATTAATATAGTTTCTAATTAATATATTATCACTTTAATATATTAATAAACTATTTATTTTATTTCCATTGATTTATTAAACATTTAATAAATCAAACTTTCTCTCTACTGAACTTTCTGCCAAACCTCCAGCTATGAGGGCAACCCAAATAGACTTTGCTTCAATTAATAAGATAAATACAATTTATAAGTCATGGCTTAGACACATAATCCAACAGTCTCCCACTTGGATAAGTCTATGACTTTAATTGTTCTTTTATCTTCAGATTAATTAACAACTTGCAGCTTCCTAGAAACTACTGCCGAACTCTGACCCAGTCAGTTCCGTCCATAGATAAGTGATCATATGATCCTCTATCCAACAAGATATTTTCAGACACGAGAGATGGATTGAGATCAATCTCTGTCCGATACTTTGTTTCCCGATTTCCGATTTTGCATATGACATAAGACTGCTAATTGAACACATCAATTCAATCCTGGCTGGCCAGCACTTTAGTCAACTTCAAAATCATCGAGAGGCCTACATATATCTGTTTCCCATAAGCTTCGACTCATATGCTTGTGTCTTTTACTCATCAAAATTGCGCACAACAATATGTTTATAACATCGAGTTACCGATGCGTTTACACATTATCTGTTGGATTAGGTGTCTAAACCATGACTAATAATTTGTATTTACCCAATTGATAGTAGCAATGTCCATTTGGGTTGCCCTCATGGCTAGAGGTTTAACAGAAAATCCAGGAGAGAGAAAGATTGATTTATTACATGATTAATAAATCAATATAAATAAAATAAATAGTTTATTAATATATTATGGTGATAATATATTAATTAGAAACTATATTAATTAATTAGAAATTAATCTGGAATTAATTGGAATTAATTTGGTGATTAATTTGATTAATTAAAGGTGCAGGGGCTGAATTGTAATTATTCAATAGTTGAGTAAGTGACAATTATAGTAGTTTAAGTGGCCAATGAAATTATGGAGGGATTATCCATAATTTCGATTATTATATGTTAGGATAAATAGATTTGAATTGATAGATAAAGGTTTATCTTATTTGAATTCAAAAAAGTTTATCTCTAAAGGCTTATCTGGTGGCCACTTGGAAACTATAAATAGAGACCCCTAGGAACCATAAAAGCCACGACTTTTTCCACTCTTCCCTCTCTCTAGAACTTTCGAAAACCGTAGTTTTAGGTGTGACTTCATTTGAGGCAGGACACTTGTGCTGCTTTGCTTCCACGAAATCCTAAAAGGTTAGTTTTTCTGATTTTATTCTTTTAGTTATTTTCTTGTAGCCTTTAGGAATTTATTATATGTTCAATTAAAAGAAAACATAGATCCTTATAGGTTGCATGTGAACTTAGGTTTTTAGTTCATAGATTTGTATAAAACCCTTCAGTGGTATCAGAGCTTTTTGATTGTTTTCTTGTTGAATTGTTATAATTGTTTTCCTAAATTTTAAGGTTTAAAGCTTATAAACCCTAATATAATTGAAATCGATTTAGAGTTAGGGTTTTGAAAACCCTAGCCCCTCCCCCTTATGATTTTCGAAAATATGCTAGGGTTTTAGAAGGTTTTCTATATGGTAACTTTGATTATTTAATAATTGGATAACCTTAAACCCATTATTTGATTTTCGATAATTAGGGGGTTTAAGATAGGTTTAAATTAATTTGATTAATTTGTGATACTTATCTTCATTTAATTAATTTAATTAAAAGATAATTAAAGATTTAATTTAATTTTAATTTAATAGTTTAAATTCTCGAAAAATTAAAAGATAAACCATAACTATTTTAAAAGTTTAAAATACCTATTAATTTAATTAATTGTTTATTTAAAGGATAAATTAAATCTTTTAAAGGTTTAATTTAATTTTAAATTTAATAGTTTAAATTCCAATAAATTAAAAGATAAACCAGAAACATTTTAAAAGGTTTAAAATTCATCTTATATATATTATAATTAAAAGTTAATATTATATGTATAAAATTTAATGGTTAGTCAAATCAATAGTAGGCCTCATTCACGAAGCTGGTCTATAAAGAGGGTATAAGGAGACTGCCTATAAAATGGCGGTCTAATGGGTGTCTACTCTCACCCACCGCTCTCCTGACCAGTGGAGGGTCGTTAGCCGAACGGGTTTGATAGGACCGCCTAATCTCATTAAAAGTATAATGATATTATTCAAAGTACTGGAACAGCTTAATAAAACCCAAATCTAGTTACTTTAGGAAAATGTGAATTGGTGCTAATCCATGAAATTGCACATTGCACTTTATGAAACATTGGTGGAGCGTGTGTGGTTTACCGGCACACCAATAGGGGTTCATAAAGAGTTGCAATGGGTTTCCCGGGTATTATCATTGTTGATGGAGCGTGTGTGGTTTATCGGCACATCAATTAGAGATGATAATTAACCTGAGAGTACCAAGCTAATTTGCATGGTTATTCACATCCAGTTTGTGATCCTCGGCATCCCAGTCACAAACAGTGGAGCACATCCGAGATTAAACATGCCATTGAAAAGTTCAATGAATCTCAACAGATCTAGGAATTTCATAAGATGAAATTGATGAGTGTTTATCTACCTTAATGACCATTATGTTGTGATTACGGCATCCCTGTTCACACCATAGTTGGGGTATTTTGGATCCTAGCCTTATTAAATAACATATTGGGTAATTATTTAAAAGGATCAATTAAAGTAATAAATTCTGTTTCTTTTATAGATGTCAAGTGACAATTCTCCTCCTTATCCTCCTTCACCCATTTCTGAAAGCATCAGAATGCACCTGCCAAATATGGATAGGCTGACTGGCCTCAACTATAAGGAATGTTCTCGGCATTGCTGGCAAGCTACATCTCACCGAGTATCCGATCCCGGTCCCACCGGAACAAGTCATCATAAAAGGTTCTTATGATAAGCATAACTTCTTAGTTGATGAATCCGAAAAGATTCGTGACCTCATGCTATTGACCATTGACCCCGAGTTCTGCAAGGATTTTGAATCCTTGGGTCCATATGAGTTAATGCAACTGGTTGAGGAAAGGTTCCAAAAACCAGTTGAAGAGGAACGAGCTAGGATCTTCAAAAGACATGCAGAGTGCAAGCTAAAAGAAGGAAGTAGCATCAATTCGCATGTTCTTCAGATTGAAGCTTACATAGGCGAATTGTACAAACTTGGTTATTTCATAAATCAGGAGATGAGTGTTAACTTTCTACTCGCCTCGCTGACTAGCAAGTACGATCTGTTCATTCAGACATATAGAAAGGAAGACCAGAAAAGGATCCTCATGGAAATACGTCCAATGTTGACTTTATATGAGTCACTCTTGGACAGGCATAGCTCCAATGGCCCAGCTACTTCTGGATTAAGTCCAGTGAATAGACGTAACAAGAGACGGTCGAGATCGTCTGGACATGTCTCAAACTGGGAATCCACTAAATCGGATACAGTCACGGAAAGATTGGAAGACGCTCCAAATCTTTTGAAAGCTCAGGTATATCTAAAAACCTCAAAACTCCTGTTCCAAGATTTCTTGATACATAATGTGATAGTCACATTTTGGTTTGTATGCAGGGAATCAATAATGCACGAGACTCTGGCGCATAGGAGGACATTTGGATTGGATCTGCAGCTCGTGCAGTTTTGAAGTTTAGATAGATATTAAAATATTGTTATTAGCCTTTAGATGCGTTTTGACATTGTCTATCATATATTACATTGTTCAATGATTTCCGTTTTAACAAAATTGTCAATTTTCTTTTAACACCTATTGTCTGAAATGTCCTTGAAATGTTATATGAATGTGTTGAATGTATGATTAGTAATAACTTGAATGTTGATGCTTCCAAAATGTTTGAATTCAAGAATTGTGTCATCTATGATGGTTAATTTAAATGTCATAAGAATCAATTCAACCAAAGGTCCAGTTGGACAGGACTTTGGAATCATTTGACTTAAAGTCTCTTGATGAATTGAGTTCTTAATGTGTCAATAAATGAATCAACCAAAGGTCCAGTTGGACAGGACTTTGGAATCATCTGACTTCGAGTCAGATGATGATTAAGTTCTTTATAAAGCACATGTGGCAAGAAATGAATCACCAAAAGATCCTGAGGATAGGATTTTGGAATCAGTTGACTTAGAGTCAACTGAAGATTGCAAATCTTGAACAAAGTTAACAAAGTCATAAGTTTACATAGATATGTAAAAGACATTGAGATTAAGAGCAACGGACACACCTGTTGCTGTGTATTGCTCGAATCTTGTGACAATTGTAAATTTTGGTCAACGAAAGTCAACCATAGTCAAACGAAACGTATGTTAATCCATATGTTGAAAAGTTATTTTCCATAACTTTTGCGATGTATTATTAAATATTATAATACTATGTATGCTAATTCAAAACAATTATCGAGTAAACGCTGAAGATACGGATAATAAACTACTGTAGCGTAAAAATTCGATAATTATACAATTATTATTTTGAGAATAAGAATATTCATAAAACGATCTACTCGTAAATACGAACCCGTGGATATATAGAACGTCGAAAACGGAGTTCGTATGTGAAAGTTACAACAATTAAACCGCTGTGAACAGATAAATGTACGCAGGGTTTGAACTCAAAATACAAAATGTGGTGCCTTAAACATCAAATATGGAATAACAAATCATATATTATGAAGCGTAATACTATCTAGTATTTAATTTCATAGCTAAATACATTTTCCGGTATAATGCTGAAAATCGCGTAATCGGAAGAATAGTGCGCTTAAACGCGTATTTCATCGTCTAACGAGTTATGATTCTATCTAAATAAATGTTTAGTAATGTTTTTATACATAATATTTATTTAGAAGATCATTTCTCCAAAAACTCATAGAATTACGCTAAAACGTTTTACGATTTTATAAAAACTACTTATTTTTATATAAAAGAGTGACATTTTTATAAAACCAACCCACCCCACCCCACCCCCTACCCCCATCAGCTAAATCTCTCCAAGATCACCATGATCTTAGTTCACTATTCACAATCTAGCTAGAAATGATTTCCTTAATAAAATATATTAAAACAAAATCTTGGAAAATCATATAAATAGAACCAAAGCTCCTCATTTGAACACAACTCCATCCAACACCTCTCATCTCTCTCTCAAGATCTGATCCTCCCCCATCCCCTTCATCATTTTCGTCCACCACCACTCCACCACCACAAACCACCGCCGTCCACCACCTTCCACCACCACCGTTCTTCGTTTTCAAGCGTTTTTCAAACCTTTTTGGTAAGTTAGCTTTATTTAGTGATTTTAAACCTTACTACACCACTTTTATCTCATTTACACACACTAACATCTACGTAAAACCTTTGGGTAATAGCTTTGTCCAAGGGTACTTCGAGCTTCAAAGCTTAGATCTTCGTTTCTACCGTAAATCCCGCAAGAACAACCTTGTTTTAAGTAAAGCACGCGTCAAGGGTGAGTTCATACCCCCCATTTTCATCTTTTCTAAACTTTTAGGGGGAGAATACAAGTTTATATGTTAAAAATGATGATTTACACAAGTTTATATGTGTTTATATACTATAAATAACTTACACAAGTTTATAAAACTAGTAGTTGTGTAAAAACGTTATTGACATGAAATATGGTTAGATCTATGTATTACGAACATTATGATGTATTATGTTTGTGTAAAAGTTACAAAAGTATAAATAAGTTGTGTAAAAAAATAATAGATCTTTAATATAAACGTCATAAAAACGAAAACTTGTAAAAACTACGTTTTTGTAACCGGAAACACTATTCTCTAACAAAAATGGTTATAACCAAGTTATTACACCATTTTTGTGAGAAATATCTTAAAAGATGTTATTTATAATCATCTAAATAAATTATTTCGTTATTGTTCGTAAAAATATGATTATTACAACGGTATACTAAAAATAGACTATTATAGGAATAGTATGTTTTTGTGACCTGAAATACGATTTTTCTAATGATTTATAAAAAGCACGTCAGTTTGACGTACTTATAACGTCATAATAAACTTAGGAAATGATATTTTTACAAGGAAGTTGGTATTTTAAACAAAAATGACTATATTCAAAATAATGTGTATGAAAAATGACCATTTGGAAAGATTACCATCATTTTGACAAAATGACAAGATTTAAAATGTTGTCATCACTTATGTAAGATGACTAAAACAAATTTCTTACCATGACATGTTGATAAACTTTAAATCTATCTTATTAGTATATTTAGTGCCTTTGATGTAAGAAATTATACTTTTCAACTCATTGACATCTTTTAGGCTTAAATACGTTAACACAACGAAAACATTTATATAAATTATAATGAGTATAATTTATGGAACGAACGACAAAGATACGACAGAAATACTAAAGATAATTATATAAATATATAATTGTTACATACTATAATTATCATGGACAATTTGATAATTACAAACGTAAAGGGGTTTTCAGTATATTTACATACTATAATTATCATGGACATTTTGATAATTACGAATATAAAGGAGTTTTCACTACATTTACAAGCAAGGTTTTACACAATAATTATCATGAGTATATTTTGATAATTACAAATACAAAAAGGTTTTCATTTCAGTACGAACTAGGATAAAACATCACGTTGGGTGGTTATGTGAGACATTTCTTCACAGTACTGAAAGATGTATGCACTAAGTCCTGGATTATAACCTTAATCATTCATGAGCGAGATAGTTGTGTATAGATCTATACGGGACTGACAATCCCGCACCTAAGCTGCTAGCTACAGCTAGACCAGCAGGTCTGGGTTGACAAATGTCTTAACATTACGACGCCTGAAGAACGTCGTAGCAGGCCTACATACTAGTCACAGCAAGGTTATAATAACTCACATGAACGACAACGAATATCCTTAGTTTGGGGAAAAACGTCTTCAAATGGTTTTATATAAATATAAAACTACATGTTGCTCTACACAAAATATAAGTATGGTTTTTACTTATACATACGGGTTTTATGGGATTAAAACCACATTTTATCAAGATACAAATATAAGTACTGTTTTACTTATACATACGAGTTTTATGGTATTAAAACTACATTCTAACAAGTTACAAATATAAGTATGGTTTTACTTATACATACAAGTTTTATGGAAATTAAAACTACATTTTATCAAGATATAAATAAAGGTACGATTTTACCTACGTAAAGGTTTCACGGAATTATATCTACAATTAATCTACGAATAAACATGTGTTTACATGGTTTCGTACAAGAATAAGACTATGTAATACTATTTTCAAGCATAGAAACACGTATACATTTTCGGTCTTTGGGTTTTAAGACTACGACTCACTTATATGAAAATATTGGATTTTCTGGTTTCAAACACTATCTCTTTACAAGGAAAAAGGGACTATGAATTTTATCAATACAAAAATTTTATGAACTCACCAACGTAATGTTGACACTCTTTCAAATTACTTGTATTCTCAGGTAACAATTAGTCAGGTCCGACTAACCTTTTGGAATGGGACGCGAAGACGTCTCTTTTACTTATTTCATTATCATACTGTAATTGGGTTGAAACAATATCGTTTGAACAATGTAACTTTCCAATTATAATATATGATGGTTGTTATCTACTTATGTTTCAATGTATGCAATAGTTGTGATGCTATGCCCCGTTCCGCCCTCAGACGATTCCGCCATCGTGGTTTGGGGGTGTGACAAATCTTGATATAGAACACAATTGTTTGTAATTCACGATATTTATCATTCGGTATGATGAATATGACTTCGCTTATCGGGATAAGTGATTGAATTGAAACCTTGAACAGTTCAAGGACTTCAAAGGAAGTACAAGTTCCACAGAACCTGAGCGATAACATAAAAATGTTTCACAGTTCATTCTCTTCCAAGAACATTAATAGTTATAATGTGTCTTAGGGAAGATAATTGAGCATTGGTCGAAACAAGTTTGATCCTCGATTGCCAATTAGTTTCCAATAAGATGAATACTATACCAGTCAGTCCATATAAACCATATTCCAACCATATCCTAGACTAAGTAGGTATTGCAGACACTGTCTGAAATGTAAAGCTGGGATTATCCCACTTATACATAGAAAGTCAAGGGTCTTGTAGTGTTCATCTGAACCTCATGACTAGCCTGAACATGATCAGCATTGTCGTTTCATTGGCTATCCAACTGTAACTGTAAAAGAAGAGCTCTTTTAGAAAGAACTCATGTTCTAAGGAAACAGTGGGAGTTGGGATAGTCCTGAATGAGTTCAGGATTAGCCAAGTGAAAGACCCTTTAGTCATCACTAGGCTTAGAGCAAAAATCAGATTTCTGTTTTGCAACTGACATAATCTCCTCTTGACCAGTAGTATTGATCACCATCATAAGTAGTTACGATCGGGGTGACATACCGATTGGTGGTAAAACATTATAGTTGGTGCGGATTTATAATCCGACTACTTGGAAGCATTGGTGAGCCCGGTTGCTGCCAAACAAGAGAACCTTAAGGCGAGACACAGTCTATGTGATTGATTGATTTTGCACCTGGTCTAAAAACCAGTGGGAGTAACTGAATCATCAAAAGAAAGCGACATAGACAGATACATACCTTCAAAACATCTGGTTGAGTGAGACGATACTCAGAGTCAAGTAATTGATTCCGAGAGAAGCACTCTCAATAGAAGATGAAATCCAAAAGGATACTGTACGGCACATTGTAAGTCGTTAGTGGAGCGCGTGTGGATCACCGGCACACTAATATGGACTCAAAAAGAGAATGCCAATACAAAGGTACATGGGCCCGGGATTATTCCACGGGCATCTCGCAAGAAAGGATACTCAGATTCTCAAAATATGCCAAAGGATTGGATTTTGAGAAAGGGCTGAAAGATTTCCATTAAGATGTCAGAAAGGTTTGGATTCTCAAAATGTGCCAAAAGTCCTGGGTTTTGTGAATAGTCCACAACCGTGTCAAAGCCAGTGGGAGTGTCGCTGTTATCTACTATATCGATATGTGGGTACATACTGTTTCTGGGAAACGTCTCTTTTCATTACAAAGTGTAATGACTTGGTGTTAAGAGGCAGATCGCTATGAAAGACTTAATAGAAATACGACATACTCAGGTGGTTATAAACGTCTATGAGATAGATCGAAACTCTGCCAAAGATGATCTTGATAAGAATCGAGATGCATTACCCTAGGAAAGTAGTTTTCTATCATTGCAAAGTGTGATGATTTGGCATGAGAGATATAAAGAAGGTGCAACATACTCACATGATCCATAGACATCTATCGGATAGATGTTATCATCAGTATAGACCTAGCCATTGTAAGCATGATCTTGATAAGATTCAAGATGCATGAGAAGAGTCTCCGAAAGGAAATAGTTAACACAAGGATTATAAATAATCTTTGGATTCCAAAAGGGTTTGGAATAGAATTAGATCGGGTTCCTCAAGTTTCTTGGATCGATCAAAATGTCATGAACATATCCTGATGACTTGATGCTTAGGACATAGTAAGTTGGATTCAGGACATTGTCTGGCTGGGAATACTGGATAGATTGTTTGAACTCAAGTAAGAATTCATTAGGAAATGATTGGGGTGAAAGTGATAGTAATAATTTGAAAGTTTTTCAAAATGGTAATTATTAACGTCAGGACATGATGTTAAAGGACTTCATAGTTAAAGAATCTCGTTAGTATTCTGATGGAGCGCGTGTGGTTCACCGACACATCATGACACCTCGAAAAAGTCTTAGGGTGCAGTCAAGTAGACTAAAGACCCCAAGAACCATAGGAAGTCACAGTACACATTACCAGAATGGAGTTAGGAGAGAAAAAGACAGGATAATATATTGAGGTGTCATCGGAAGAGCATCCGATTGGACCATCTACAATAAAGTGTATCTGTGTAAGACACTTTTGATACATAGAAAGAGTGAAAGATTCATGAAGACATAGACATAAAAATTAGAATTGAAAGTTTAAAAGAAATCTTGAAACCGATAATAGTTTATGACAAGATCCGACTTGGTGATTACCTCATGGAGACTTGGTAATAAGCAAGAGTAGCTACCAGTCAGATCTTTATGTTTCACTTTCGCATGTTTTACTTCCCGAATAATTTGATTATTCAGAAAGGTCCGCAGTCGCTCATGCTTTGGGAAGTAAGTATTGAATCAAGACTGTCATGAATTGGTCTGTAGACTGTCTAAGGACTTAGACATAGCAATAGGATTGTTACAACATTCATGAGTACTTAGAAATAGAGATTTGAGTATTGGATAAACCCACACTCAATAGATTGCTTCATGGATTATATCATAAGCAATGTTGAGACGATAATATCTTATGATCTTGAAGTGGAGAGATATGAGTTATAGTTTACAAGGCAGTTGTTCATTGATAATATGAAAACGCATCGGTAACTCGATGTTATAAAACGTGTTGTTGTGAATGATTTAACTAGTAAAAGATATAAGCATATGAGTCGAAGCTTATTCGTTCCTTGACCCTGATGGGAAACAGATATCTGTAGGCCTCTCGACGATTTTGAAGTTGACTAAAGTGCTGGCCAGCCTGGACTAAATTGATGTGTTCAATTAGAAGTCCTAAAGTCATAAGTAGAATCAAGAATCGGGAAACAAGGTATCGGACAGAGATTGATCTCAATCCATGTCTCGTGTCTGAAAATATCTTGTTGGACGAAGGATCATATGATCACTTATCTATGGACAGAACTGACTGGGTCAGAGTTCGGCAGCAGTTTCTAGGAAGCTACAATTTGCTGATCAATTAGAGGATAAATTAGTAATTATAGTCATAGACTTATCCAAGTGGGAGACTGTTGGATTAGGTGTCTAAGCCATGACTAATAATTTGTATTTACCTAATTGATAGTAGCAATGTCCATTTGGGTTGCCCTCATGGCTAAAGGTTTAGCAGAAAATACAGGAGAGAGAAAGATTGATTTATTACATGATTAATAAATCAATATAAATAAAATAAATAGTTTATTAATATATCATGGTGATAATATATTAATTAGAAACTATATTAATTAATTAGAAATTAATCTGGAATTAATTGGAATTAATTTGGTGATTAATTTGATTAATTAAAGGTGCAGGGGCTGAATTATAATTATTCAATAGTTGAGTAAGTGACAATTATAGTAGTTTAAGTGGCCAACGAAATTATGGAGGGATTATCCATAATTTCGATTATTATATGTTAGGATAAATAGATTTGAATTGATAGATAAAGGTTTATCTTATTTGAATTCAAAAAAGTTTATCTCTAAAGGTTTATCTGGTGGCCACTTGGAAAAACTATAAATAGAGACCCCTAGGCACCATAAAAGGCATGACTTTTTCCACTCTTCCCTCTCTCTGGAACTTTCGAAAACCATAGTTTTGGGTGTGATTTCATTTGAGGCAGGATACATGTGCTGCTTTGCTTCCAAGAAATCCTAAAAGGTTAGTTTTTCTGATTTTATTCTTTTAGTTATTTTCTTGTGGCCTTTAGGAATTTATTATATGTTCAATTAGAAGAAAACATAGATCCTTATAGGTTGCATGTGAACTTAGGTTTTTAGTTCATAGATTTGCATAAAACCCTTCATTATCAATGCACAACCGATTTGTAAATTTCAACTCATATGTCTCTACTTTAAGACCATAAGATATTATCGTCTCAATATTACTTGTGATGTAATCCATGAAGCAATCTATTGAGCATGGGTTTATCCAATACTCAAATCTCCATTTCTGAGTACTCATGAACGTTGTAGCAATCCTATTGCTATGTCTAACTCCTTAGACAATCTACAAACCAATTCATGACAGTCTTGATTCAATACTTACTTCTCAAAGTATGAGGAACTGTGGACCTTTCTGAATAATCAAATTATTCGGGAAGTAAAACATGCTAAAGCGAAACATAAATCTGACTGGCAGCTACTCTTGCTTATTACCAAGTCTCCACGAGGTAATCACCAAGTCGGATCTATCATAAAACTATTATCAGTTTCTTATTTTTTCTTTTAAACTTTCAATTAAAATTTCATATTTATGTCTACATGGACTATTCATTCTTTCTATGTATCCTGAATGTCTTACACTCATACACTTAATTATAGATGATCCGATCGGATACTCTTCCGATGATATCTCAATTAGTTATTCTGTCTTTCTCTCTCCTAACTCCATTTTGGTGATGTGTACTGTGACTTCCCATGGTTCTCGGGCTCTTTAGTCTACATGACTGCACCCAAGACTATTTTGAGGTATTATGATATGCCGGTGACCCACACGCGCTCCATCGGAATACCAACGAAACTCTTTAACCATTAAGTCCTTTAGCACCATGTCCTGATGTTAATAATTACCGATTTGAAACCCCTTTCAAATTTTTACCAATATTTACCCTAATCATTTCGCAACGATTTCTCACATGTGTTCAAAATCCATTCAGTATTCTCAGCCAGGTTATATCCTGAATCCAACTTACTATGCTCCAAGAATTAAGTCATGAGGACTTGTTCATGACACTTCCGATCGATCCAAGAAGCTCGTGGAATCCGATCTAATCTTATTCCAAACCCTTTTGGAATCTTAAGATTACTTATAATCCCTATGTCACGACTTTTGATAACCATTTCCTTTCGGAGACTTTTCCTCATGCATTTTGAATCTTACCAAGATCATGCTTATAATGGCTAGGTCTATACTGATGATTACATATATCCGATAGATGTATGTGAACTACGTGAGTATGTTGCACCTTCTTTATATCTCTCATGCCAAATCATTATACTCTGCAATGATAAGAAACTCCTTTCCTAAGGCTATGCATCTTGAATCTCATCAAGATTATATTGGCAGAGTTTTTGATCTATCCACTAGATGTTCACAACCACTTAAGTACGCTGTATGTCTTTTAAGTCTTTCATAGCGATCCGTCTCTTAACACCAAGTCATTACACTTTGTAATGATAAGAGACGTTTCCTAGAACCAGTATGTAACCCACATATAGTGATAGTAGATAACAGCGACACTCCTACTGGCTTTGACACGGTTATATGACTCTTTTAAAATATTCACAAAATCCAGAACTTCTAGCACATTTTGAGAATCCGAAATCCAAACCTTTCTGACATATTAATGGAAATCTTTCAGGCTATTCACAAAAACCAAACCTTTGGCATATTCTGAGAATCCGAATATCCTTTCTTGTGAGATGCCCGTTGGATTAATCCCGGGCTCATGTACCTTTGTATTGGCACGCTCTTTGTGAGTCCCTATTAGTGTGTCGGTGATCCACACGCGCTCTACTAACGACTCACAATGCGTCATGCAGTATCCTTTCGGATTTCATCTTCTATTGAGAGTGCTTCTCTCAGAATCAATTACTTGACTATGAGTATCGTCTCACTCAACCAGATGTTCTGAAGGTACATTTCTATCCATGTTGCTTTCTTTTGGTGATTCAATTACTCCCACTGGTTTTAGACCAGGTGTAAGAATCAATCAAATTTTCCACATAGACTGTGTCTCGCCCTAAGGTTCTCTCATTTGGCAGCAACCAGGCTCACCAATGCTTCCAAGTAGTCGGATTGTTAATCTGTACCAACTTAGTGTTTTACCACTAATCGGAATGTCACCCAGATCATAACATCTTATGATGGTGACCAATACTACCGGTTAAGAGAGGAGTATGTCAGGTTTTAACAGAAATGATTTCTTGTTCAAAGCCTAGTGATGACTAAAGGTTCTTTCACTTGGCTAATCCTGAACTCATTCAGGACTATCTTAACTCCCACTGTTTCCTTAGAATTTGAGTCCTTTATAAAAGGGCTCTTCTTTCACAGGTACATCGGGATAGCCAATGAAACGACATTGCTGACCAGGTTCAGGCTAGTCAGGAGGTTCGGACCAACGCTACATGACCCTGGATTTTCTATGTACAAGTGGGACGATCCCAGCTTTACATTTCAGACAGTGTCGCATAACCTACATAGTCTAAGATGTGGTCGGAATATGGTTTCTATGGTCTAACTGGTTGAGTATTCAATTCATTGGAAACTAATTGAAGATGTATCTCATACATCGAGGATCGAACTATTTCGACCAATGCTCCATCATCTTCCCTAAGACACATTATAACCATTAATGTTCTTGGAAGAGAATAAACTGTGAATCAATTTCTCAGTTTATGATGTTACTCAGGTTCTGTTGATCTTATACTTCCTTTGAAGTCCTTGAACTGTTCAAGGTTTCAATTCAATCGCCTATTCTAATAAGTGAAGCCATACTCGTCATACTAATTGACAAATATCGTGAAGTATAACTAATTGTGTTCTTTACGAAGATCCGAGCAATACACAGTGACCGATGTGTCCATTGCTCCTAATCTTATTGTCATTTACATCTCTATGTAAACTTATGGCTTTGTTAATTTGTTCAAGATTTGCAATCATCACCTGACTCTAAGTCAACTGATTCCATAATCCTATCCATTGGATCTTTGGATGATTCATTTCTTGCCACAATTGATTTTGCTAAGAACTCAATTCATCATGTGACTCTAAGTCAAATGATTCCAAAGTCCCGTCCAACTGGACCTTTGGTTGAATTGATCCTTATAAAATTTTCATTAACAATCATAGAGGACACAATTCATGAATCCAAACACTTTGGATGCATCAACATTTCAAGTCATTACCATTCATGCAACTAACACACTCATACAACATTTCAAAGATAATTTAAACAACCATGTGTTAAAAGAAAATCAACATTTTATTAAAACATAAATCCTTGAACAATGTATTATATGATAGTCAATGCCGCATGCATCTAATAAGCTAACAACAAGATTGTAATATCTAACTGAACTTCAAAACTGCATGAGCTTGAGATCCAATCCAAATGTGCTCCTATGCGCCAAAGTCCCGTACCCTACTGATTCCCTGCATACAAACCAAATGTGACCATCACATCATGTATCAAGGAATTATGGATCAGGAGTTTTGAGGATTTTAGATATACCTGAGTTTCCAAAATATTTAACCTTGGGGCATCTTCCAATCTTTCCGTGAGTGTATCCGATCCTATGTATTCCCAGTTTGAGACATGTCCAGACGATCTGGATCGTTTCTTGCTGCGTCTCCTCACTGGACTCAATCCATAAGTAGCCGAACTAGTGGAACTATGCCTATCCATGAGTGACTCGTATAAAGTCAACATTGAACGCATTTCCATGAGAGTCTATTTCTGGTCTTCCTTTCTATACGTCTGAATGAACAGATCGTACCTACTAGTCAGCGAGGCAAGTAGGATGTCAACACTCATCTCCTAACTAATTGGGTGACCAAGTTTGTACAATTCGTCTATGTATCCCTCAATCTTGAGAACATACGAATTGAAGCTACTTTCTTCTTTTAGTTTGCACTCTGCAAGTCTTTTGAAGATCCTAGCTCGTTCCTCTTCAACTGGTTCTTGGAACTTTTCCTCAACCAATTGCATTAACTCATATGGCCCCAGGGATTCAAAATCCCTACAGAACTCGGGGTTAATGGTCAATAGCATGAGATCACGAGCTTCCTTGGATTCATCAAATAAGAGTCCATGTTCATCATAAAGACCTTTTGTGATGACATGTTTCGGTGGAACCGGGATCGGATACTCAATGAGATGTAGCTTGCCAGCAATAACGAGAACTAGTCTCCAATAGCGAAGCCATTCCTTATAGTTCAGGCCAGTCAGCCTTTCCATATTTAGCAGGTGCTTTCTGAGGCTCTCAGAAATGGGTGAAGGATGAGAAGGGAGAGAATCGACACTTGATTTAGACATCTACAAGAAACATAATTTATTAGTTTAATCAATCCTTTTTAAATAATTACCCAAATTATTATTTAACAATGCTAGGATCCAAAATACCCCAACTATGGTGTGAAGAGGGATGCCGTAATCACAACATAATGGTCATTAAGGTAGATAGACATTTATCAATTTCAGTCTTATGAAATTCCTAGATCTATGAGATTCATTGAACTGTTCAATGGTAAGATTGACAAACCCATTGGGCTCTTTATGAACCCCTATTGGTGTGCCGGTTATCCACACACGCTCCACCAATGTTTCATAAAGTGCAATGTGCTACTTTATGGATTAGCATCAATTCACATTTTTCCTAAAGTAACTAGATTGGGATTTTAATGAATTGTTCTAGTACTTTCAATTACAGCATTATACTTTTAATGAGAATTAAGTGGTCCTATCAAACCCGTTTGGCTAACGACACTCGACTGACCAGGAGAGCGGTGGGTGAGAGTGGACACCCATTAGACTACCATTTTATAGGCAGTCGCCTTATGCCCTCTTTATAGGATAGTTTTGTGAATGAGGCCTACTAACGGTATGACTAACCAATTTAATCTTATATATAAAATATTAACTATTAATCATAAAATATATAAGATGTATTTTAAACCCTTTAAAATATTTATGGTTTAATCTTTTAATTTTCTAAAATTAACTCTTTAATTTAAAATTAAATTTAAACCTTTAAATGATTTAATTTATCTTTTAATTAACACAATTAATTAAATCAATTAAATCTAGATAGGCATCACAAATTAATCACATTAATTTAATCCTATCTAATCCCCTAATTTTCGAAAAATGCAAGCAATGGGATTAGGGTTTCTATTTATTAAATTGATCATAATTACCAAAAATAAGAAACCTGCAAAAACCCTAGAGCCCATTTTCACAGACAAAACCCTAGCCACCAAAATCGATTTGGCCATCCCAAGGGTTAATTTTCGAAAAAACCCTTTGAACAATCAAGCAGTTATAGCAATTCACAAGAAAAACAAGCAGGCTCTGATACCACTAATAGGTTTTAAGCAATCAATGAACTAAATAATCCTAAGTTCACATGCAACCTAAGATGAGGATCTATGTTTTTCTATCAATGAACATATAACAAATCCTAGAGGCCAACAATAATTTCTAAGGATCAAAAATAAGAAAAACCAACCTTTGATTATTCTTCTTGAAGCTAGCAGCAAAAGTATCCTGCCTCAAATAGAGTCACACCCAAGCAATGGAGAAAAGACAGCAGAGTTCCAGAGAGACCCAGAAAATGGCGCAGGATATTAGGGTTCCCAGAGGCTCTATTTATAGCCTCCAAGGGTGATAGTCAAAACCCTAGAAGAGCCTCCTTAATGGACAAGCCTGTTGACCAATTGGACCAAGCCTTCTAAACCCTAATTAGGGTTTCGAAATTGTGGAGGTGGCCTCCATAATTTCGCCAATTTTAAGGCTCCCACTGGCCAGCCAGTTATTCAACTATTGAATAAATACAAAACCAGTCCCTACACTTTTAATTAATTAAATTAATCACTAAATTAAATCCAATTATTCTAGATTAATTTATAATTAATTAGTATAGTTTCTAATTAATATATTATCACTTTAATATATTAATAAACTATTTATTTTATTTCCATTGATTTATTAAACATTTAATAAATCAACCTTTCTCTCTATTGAACTTTCTGGCAAACCTCCAGCTATGAGGGCAACCCAAATGGACTTTGCTTCAATTAATAAGATAAATACAATTTATAAGTCATGGCTTAGACACCTAATCCAACAGGGCTTGCTATGTTGGGCTGTGATCTGAAAGTTAGAAGATGGGTTCCGATTTTGTTTAAAGGTTTGGGTTCGAATGGGGTTTAAATGGGCTGTGATCCGAAGGTGGTATAAGTTTGACATCAAGGTCAAACATTCCCATCGTATATCTCCATTTTCTTCTCCTTCTTGGTCCGATTTCTCAGTTCCGATAAACAGCCTTCATCGTTCTCGATTTCACCCTCCGAAAGTTGATACAGTTCCGATTGCAGCCCCTTCAGAATCATCTTCACTGATCCAGTCAAACACACCGATGGCATCAGACATCCGAAGGCATTGATTTCATATCTCCGATTCTGTTCACCAATCGAATCATCTTCTCCATCTGATTTCAAGTATCCGACTGCAATTCCGACTCCATCCATATGATTTCTCATTCCCTTTGTTTTCTTGACTGATCCAAGCACATCACCGATGGTCTCCAATCACCAATTTCTTTCGATTTTAATTCATGTTCTCTCCTTTTGCATCCCTTTCTTTGCCATCTGTTCTACTTCTCCGATTCAGACCCAACAGATTCAGTCACTGGTAAGGCAACAGTCATCCGAAGGCTTCGGATCCATTTTCATTTCCGAAGGTCTTCGGATTGCTTCTTTTCAGATTGCATCTGATTTCAGTTCACTACTACCCATTGGAGCATGATTCAGTCTGATTCACTCCTCTGATTCCGTCCACCCCCTTCACGTTAGCTTTACTCTCCGATTTGATCCCAAAACCAGTTCCGAAGGGTCAAAGTCAACAAACATGTTTTAAAAAGGAGCAAAAACTGTATGAAGATCTGGTAAGTTTACGTCAAAATTTTAACGTCAAGGTCAAGAGTTTCAAGAATACCCAATCTTCATTCGATTCAATCTTTGACAGTCATTCTCATTCAACTATGGTTATCTTCACCTTCCCAAAATTTCACCATCAATTTCTATCAGCAACTCAAATGTTGATTGGAACTGATTTTCGAATTTACCACCAGGTAATGATTTTGATGGGTGGAATTTGTGATCGTATATCTATTTTCAGATCCGTTTTCTGATGTGAACCATGTAATGTATATCAACATCATCGATTTTCAATAGCATATACTTTTGCGATTATGAAACATTGACCATTGAAAATCTTGCAGTTCTGGAATGGTGTTCATATTTCATATTCATCATCGAATCAGAAATCAAAATCAAACTTGATGAACAATTGTAGATCTGTGTATTAATCATATCGATTGACATGAAGCAAAAACATATAGATTAACGAAAACTAGAATCAACTTTCGTGAGGAACAGTATGGAACTATTTTTTGTAATCGATGTTATCAACATTAGATCTAAGAATGAGTAAAACAAGATACGAAACTAGGCATATGAAGCTGGATCGATGAAATAAAACCATATTTGGGCTCAAATGTTGGGTCATGAACAGTAAAAAAGAACTTGATGAATAATAGATTAATAGATCTTGAATAAAATATGAACAATAGAATCCAAGTTTGAAAAAAAAACGTATGAACACGATGAACAGCCAATGAATCAAAGGTATGGACTCAATCACAAAAACTCAGATCTAGAAAATATAGAATAGGCATAAAGAATAATTTTCTAGATCAAGTCAAAAGATGAATATGATGAATATAGATGAAGAACATGATAAAAACATGAATATCCAACCTTCAAGATAAATTGTAAAAGAAAGGATGAGTCAACTCTTTCAACAATAAAATCTTGATGATGAACATTAACTGAAGGGTTTTGTGCAAATCAATGAACTAAAAAACCTAAGTTCACATGCAACCTATAAGGATCTATGTTTTCTTCTAATTGAACATATAACATTTCCTAAAGGCTCAAAAGAAAAACTAAAAGAATAAAAATCATAAAAACTAACCTTTTAGGATTTCTAGGAAGCAAAGCAGCAAAATTGTCCTGCCTCAAATGAAGTCACACCCAGGGAGCAGGAGAGAGTCTCGAAAATTCCAGAGAGATCAGGTAAAAGTGGCGCAGAAAATAGGTACCCTAGGGTCCCTATTTATAGTCCCAAGTAGATGACCAGATAAATCGTTACGGATAAACTCTTTTTGAATTCAAATTAAGATAAACCTTTATCTTAATTATTCAAACTAATTATCTCTTATATATATATATATATATATATATATATATATATATATATATATATATATATATATATATATATATATATATATATATATATATATATATATATATATATATATATATATATATATATATATATATATAGATTTTGAAATCTATATATTACCATATATAAATTTCGCTGGCCATATCACTCACTCAGACTGTCACTTACTCAACTATTGAATAATTACAGTTTTAGTCCCTGCACCTTTAATTAATTAATTTAATCACCAAATTAATTCCAATTAATTACAGATTAATTTCTAATTAATTAATATAGTTTCTAATTAATTAATATAGTTTCTAATTAATATTTAATCACTCTAATATATTAATAAACTATTTATTTTATTTCTATTGATTTATTAATCGCATAATAAATCAATCTTTCTCTCTTTACTGAACTTTGTACCAAACTTCCTACTATGAGGGCAAACCAAATGGACTATGCTACTATTAATTAGATAAATATTAATTATTAGTCATGGCTTAGACACTTAATCCAACAGTCTCCCACTTGGATAAGTCTATGACTATAATTACCAATTTACTCTCTAATTAATCAGCAAACTGTAGCTTCCTAGAAACTGCTGCCGAACTCTGACCCAGTCAGTTCTGTCCATAGATAAGTGATCATATGATCCTTCGTCCAACAAGATATTTTTAGACACGAGACATGATTGAGATCAATCTCTGTCCGATACTATGTTTCCCGATTTTCGATTCTGCTTATGACTTTAGAACTCCTAATTGAACACATCAATTTAGTCCAGGCTGGCCAGCACTTTAGTCAACTTCAAAATCATCGAGAGGCCTACAGATATCTGTTTCCCATCAGGGTCAAGGAACGAATAAGTTTCGACTCATATGCTTATATCTTTTACCAGTCAAATCATTCACAACAACACGTTTTATAACATCGAGTTACCGATGCGTTTTCGTACTATCAATGAACAACTGCCTTTGTAAATTATAACTCATATCTCTCCACTTCAAGATCATAAGATATTATCATCTCAACATTGCTTGTGATATAATCCATGAAGCAATCTATTGAGTGTGGGTTTATCCAATACTCAAATATCTATTTCTAAGTACTCATGAATGTTGTAGCAATCCTATTGCTATGTCTAACTCCTTAGATAGTCTACAAATCAATTCATGATAGTCTTGATTCAATACTTACTTCCCAAAGTATGAGCGACTGTGGACCTCTTTGAATAATTAAATTATTCGGGAAGTAAAACATGCGAAAGCGAAACATAAAAGATCTAACTGGCAGCTACTCTTGCTTATTACCGAGTCTCCACAAGGTAATCACCAGGTCGGACCTTGTCATAAACTATTATCGGTTTCAAAATTTCTTTTAAACTTTCAATTCTAATCTTACAGCTATGTCTTTATGAACCTTACACTCTTTTAAACTTTCAATTCTAATCTTACAGCTATGCCTTAGGGTTTGACCCCAAGGCCTTTATTTATACTAGAGGGCTCCTAAGGTTTCAAACCTAAGGAACCTCCATATACTTAGACCCTTGGACTTGTTTCCATTAATTAACACTTTAATTAATTTCAATCCAATCCCTTGCAATTAATTCCAAATTAACTTGTTAATTAATTGCTAATTAATTTCTAATTAATTTATCTTGTCCTTGATAAATTAATAAATTAACATCTCCCTTTTTCTTTTCTGTCACTATTTGTTTTTCTGGGTCATGAGGGAAACCCAAAATGACCCTGCTATTATTAGAAATATTACCAACAGTTGACGACCTTGGACACTATTTCCAATAGTCTCCTACTTGGATAGGTCATCAACTCCGTGTTGTCTAAATATTATCTGATAATCAGCAAAGAGTATGCCATCCAATACAAATACCCAACTCTGATCAAAGATAAGATGCGACCCTTAGATAAGTGCTCAATTACTCCTTCGTTTTTCAAGATATCCTTATGAAGCTGGGTCATGGATAAGGTCAATCCCAAAAGTTCACAATTTTGTTTCCCAGTAGTGATTTATGATGACTCCATCAGACTACTGATCGAACAGATCAATCTAGTCAGGGCTTGGCCAAGCTCTTTAGTGTCAGCATCAAATCATTGAGGGGCCCACATATATCGCTTCTCCTTGTTAGGGCAGAAGAAACAGATAAACTTTGACTACATAGTCTCTCTCTATTTGATCATGTTATACATAGACATAGCCTTTATAACTATTGGTTACAGACAACGTTTGAGCAGACCAATGCACAACAAAATCATAGAGCAAATCCTCATGCATCTCGGTTTGAAGAATAAGAGAAATTATCATCTTAGAATTACCTGTTACTTGATCCATGAAGTAGTCTCTAAGTGCAAGTTGTTCCAATACTTGAATCTCCATCAAATACTCATGAGTGTTAGTCGCAATCTCCATTCTATGTCTAATCTCTATAGACAATCTACTAACACTCTATGACAGTCTTAAATCACTACTTACTTCCAAGAGTACGACCGACTGTGGACGTTTGAGTAAATTAATACTCGGGAAATGGGTTCTAAACATGCAAAAGTGAATAACAATATTAATTAATGAAATGCTAGCAACCAACTTTTTATTAAGTCTTCATGAAATAAACACCAAGTCAGATACAATTAATACTGCCATATGTTTCGAATTTCAAACGATTTAACTAAACATTTATGACATTTTGCTAGCAACCCTAATGCCTATGGACCTAGTATGTTCATCATGCTTGGTCCGCGACAATGCCTTGGTGAAGGGATCATTCGGTTTCTCCTCTAACGAAACCCTACTGAAGGGATCATTTGGATTCTCCTCTAACGAAACCCTACTCACCATGATGTATCTGTCTTCAACTCGGTTTCAAACATACTGGTATTTTCTGAGTATATGTCTTGATCTCCCATGGCCATTGGGTTCCTTAGTCAATACGACTGCACCCTCGTTGTCACATACAATTTCAAGGGGATCACTGATGCTGGGGATAACACCAAGATCACCGATGAAGTTTTTCAATCATGTAGCCTCTTTTGCAGATTCACTAGCTACTATATACTCGGACTCGCACGTTGAATTAGCCACCGACTTCTACTTCGAACTTTTCCAGGTAACTGCTCCTCCGTTCAATAAGAACACCCACCCTGACTGTGAGCAAGAGTCATCTTTATCTGTTTGGAAACTTGCGTCACTAAACCCAGTTACTCTTAGCTCATCTCTTCTTCCATATACCAGGAACATGTCTTTAGTTCTTCTCAGATACTTAAGAATGTTTTTTACTGTTGTCCAATGACTTTCGCCAAGATTATCCTGATATCGGCTCACTATGCTCAAAGCATACGAGACATCAGGTCGAGTACATATCATGACATACATAATCAATCCTATAGCTGAAGCATATGGGATTCGACTCATTCTGTCCAGTTATTCACTAGTACTAAGACACTATTCCTTACTTAACTTTATGCCACGTTGCATGGGCAAGAACCCTTTCTTGGAATCATGCATCTTGAATTTCTTCAAGATTTTGTCTAACTATGTACTCTGGCTAAGTCCTATTTGTCGCTTTGATCTATCTTTATAGATCTTTATACCAAGTATATATGATGCATTTCTCATATCCTTCATAGTGAAACACTTCCCAAGCCAAGTATTCATACTTTGAACGTTGGGATGTCGTTTCCTATAAAGAGTATGTCATCTACATACAGTACTAGGAATACTACAGTGCTCCCACTGGCCTTGACATAAACACAAGACTCATCATGACTTCGTGAAAATCCAAACTCTTTGACCTGTTCATGGAAGCAGGTGTTCCCGCTGTGAGAAGCTTGTTTGAGTCTGTAAATGGACCTTTCAAGCTTACACACTCTATTTAGGGTACTTGGCATGTACAAAACCTTCTAGATGTGCCATATACACATCCTCTGATAGTTTTCCATTAAGGAAAGTGGTTTTGACATCTATTTGCCATATCTCATAGTCATAGAATGCAGCTATGGCAAGTAACACTCTAATAGATTTAATCTTGGCTACTGAGAGGTCTCATCATAATCAATTGCTTGAGTTTGAGTGAAACCCTTCGTAACTAACCAAGCCTTGAATGTGTGTACATTCTCATCCATGTCGGTCTTCTTCTTGAATATCCACTTACACCTAACGATTTCAATACCTGGTGTAGGATCAACCAAGTTCCAAACTTAGTTATCATACATTGACTGAATTTCACTCTCCATGGCTTCCTTCCATTTGGCAGCCTCAAGGCCTGCCATCGCTTCCTTGTAGTTGGATGGCTCATCCTCACTGACCAATGTATTATCACTTATTAGTGTGTCGCCTTCTGTAGTAATATGGAAACCATAAAACTCAGGAGGGTGACTAACTCTACTAGATCTGCGAAGAGGCGATGGAGATATGTCAGTTTCCTCAACAAGAGTCTCATCCTCAGGTTGAGTGCTAGTGTCAACTAAAGGCTAATCATTGGTTGAATCTTGAATCTCTTCAAGATCAATTTTACTCCCCCTAGCCTCTTTGGATATGAGATCTATTTCAAGAAATACTCTTTTTCGAGCAACAAACACTTTGTTATCAGAAAGCTTGTAAAACAAGTATCCAAATGAATTTCGGGGATATCCAACGAAATAACACTTCTCTGCCTTGGGTTCAAGCTTGTCATGAGCTTCGCATCGAACAAAGACTTCACAACATCATACTTTTACATGTGCTAGTGAGGGACGTTTCCCACTCCACATTTCAGAAGGTGTCTTTGCAACCGTCTTAGTTGAGACGAGTTTCAAGATGTGGGTTGCAGTTTCAGGGAATAACCCCAGAAACTTATTAGAAGTAGCACGATTCATCATAGATCGAACCATGTCAAAGTAATAATGAATTCCAAGCAATCACCATCATCATAATATAATTGTAAAAGTTACATAATTTTGAGGTTGTTATTTCCATTACAATTACATATGATTCAAAATACATAGTATGACGCCATAGCGTCCCTTCGTCATCGCTTGTAAACTTACTTACTGATTTCCTGAGAATACAAGTAGTTTCAAAAGCGTCAACAATAAAGTTGGTGAGTTCATAAGCAATTGTAAGGGAAAATCCATTTCTTGTAAAACGTAGTATTTGAAAACTCAAGAAAATCCAATATCTTCGTATTTAAAAATGTTCAAGTCTTAAAACCCAAAGACTAAAATGTAAGGTAAATCGTAGTGTAACGTTATTGTAAATGTCTGTTTCCACGTAAACAAATGTATAAGGTTGATTGTTTTTCCCTTGTGAGACGTCCTATAACCATACTGTAACCATGTAGGCCTGCTTCGATGTTCTTCAGGCGTCAGACAGTTATGACATTCGACACCTCAGACCTGCCGGTCTAGATGTAGTTAACAGCTCAGGTGTGGGGTTGTCAATCCCGTATAGATCTATACTCAAATATCATGCTCTCTTACCGCTCTCTTACCGAGACTCTGGTTATAAATGTTAGGACTTATAGTGTAAGTACTTAAAAGTATTGCGAAGACCCGTCTCACAAAATTGTATGTAATATCAACCCGTTTACGTTTAGTTGTTAAGAAAATCCTTTGTTTTTCCGCCGTTATTTTATTTTCCAAAATAACGATGTAAAGTATATTAATTATATATTTCTATATAATAAAGCTTTGTAGTGTTCAAAATATTGTAGAAAACCCAAGTAGCCATAAACTATTCCTATAATACTTCATCCTTAGTGTTTGTTGTTGTAACGGTCGTGTATTTACGGGCTTAGTGTAATAGTTGATTTTGGAACTATTAGCTTTTGCCATAATAAACTATGGTTGAAGCACGGCTTAACCATATTCAAAATTCAGGAATGTCTTTACACAAAATATTAGTTGTAAGCTTGTGCAAATCTTAAATCAAAGCATATAAACACTCATAAATTTGCGTAAAATAGCGTTCCTAGCATAAGTTCTTGTATTCTCCCCCTAAAAGTTCTGAAAAGTAAAAAGGAGGGGTATGAAGCTCACCATTATTGCGTGATTCTTTCGAGAAACGAAGGTGGGTTCGGAAGGTCGACGGTAGGAACCAAAGCTGGGTTTTTCGGAAATTAAGGACCTTCGGATAAAACAAACACCCAACGGTTTTTACGAATTGTTAGCGTGTGTAAATGAGATTCGAGCCGTGTAATAATGTTTAGAATTACTAAATGAAGCAACTTACCAAGTATGAGAGGGTTTACACTTGGAAGAGTGGCGGTCGGTGGCCTTTCGTGGTGGTGCTGGCGAGACAGGAGGTCGAAAGTTTTGAGACGAAGTTGGGGAGAAGGAGAGGATTCTTAGAGGTAAAGTCGACTGATTGTGTCAAATGAAATGGGAGAACTGATTAAGTGAGTTGTTAGTTATACTTCAAGTCACATCACTTAGTCATAACTGTACTGTGTAGCTTTTGACTTTGTGATTGAATGATATGTGCGTTGGAAATTTGTATTAGCAGTTGATGAGTGTAAGAGATGGAATGATGGCCTTCTTTTCTAAGGTGGACGTTGCATGCGAAAATGATATGTTCTGGAAATGGAGGGTCCGGAAAGGGGAGCGTTCTGAAGCATGTTCGTCAGTTGGTGTGGTTCAGCTAACATTGTTCTAAACTCGGAGGCTAGATTTCGGAGAATCAGTCTCCGAAATCCGTTCAGAACCTGAGCACCTTCCGTGTGCAGTTCCGAATTTGGTGGTGGTTTCTGAGTATAGTCATTCCGAAGTCGGACCTAAGGGTTCAGAGATTTTAGTTCTGAAATTGTTCGACAGGTGAGCGAGGTTCTGAAGGAACTTTCAGAAATGGACTAGATTTGGAAAGTTGTTCGGAACATAGACAGGTTTAGAACCAGATGTTAAGCTCCGAAGGCTAACTTCGGACTTTATTTTGAACTCGAGTACTTCCGAGGGCGATTTCGAATCGGATGGGATTTCCGAAAGACCTAATGATCCGAAGTGGAGGTTTTTGGAAAGGTTGTGAGGAACTACTATTTCAGTGTAGGCTTACTAGTCATATTTATAACTCTTCCTGATAATTGATTTGGATTAGCGTGCGTAGTATTATAATAATACATTCTAACAGTTATGGAATTTACCTTTTTATTATATGAATTAATGTACCCTTTGTTTGGTTACAATTGACTTTTGTTGACCAAATTTTTAGAATTGTCACATCATCTACTCGTTAGAAAGAATTTCGTCCCGAAATTTAGCACTTGAGTAGATCCTCAAGGGATTAGGAAGAGATGTGGGTATTTGTGTTTCATTTGGTCTTCGCGTTCCCAAGTAAATTCAGGTCCACGCTTGGCGCTCTAGCGGACCTTCATTATTGGTATGCGGCTTTGCTTTGTTCTCTTGACTTCTCTATCCATGATCTCTACGGGTTCTTCAACGAAATGAAGGTTCTCGTTCACTTCAATCTCGTCGAGTGGGATGACAAGAGTCTCATCGGATAGGCATTTCTTCAGGTTGGACACGTGAAAGGTGGGATGGACGTTGCTGAGCTCTTGTGGTAGTTGGAGTTTGTAGGCCACCGGGCCGATCCTGGCAAGGATCTCAAATGGCCCGATATACATGGGGTTTAGTTTCCCATGCCTTCCAAAGCATATCATTCCCTTCCACGACGAGACTTTCAACAACACACGATCGCCCACCTGAAATTCTAGGGGTTTGCGTCGTTTGCATAGCTCTTTTGCCGATCACGGGATGCTTTCAGTCGTTCATGAATCTGAACGATTTTCTCCGTTGTTTCTCGTATGATCTCTGGGCCGGTGAGAGTGTTGTTGGGTACTTGTCCTCTGGCTAGCTGAATGTCAGCCACCTCAGCCCAGCATAGAGGGGATCTGTACTTACGTCCGTATAAGGCTTCAAATGGAGCGACCTTTATGCTTGTGTGGTAACTGTTGTTGTCTGAAAATTCAATAAGCGGTAAGTGGGTGTCCCACGCCTTTCCAAAGTCTATCACACAAACCCTCAACATGTATTCCGGCGTTTGAATAGTTCTTTCACTTTGGCCATCTGTCTGTAGATGGTACGCTGTACTCATGTCGAGTTTGGTTCCTAGGGCTTTCTACAATGATTGCCAAAATCGTGACGTGAACCGACTATCTCTATCTAAGATAATGGAAATTGGCGCACCATGTAATCGTACAATTTCTTTGATGTACGTTCTCGTAAGTTTTTCCATCTTGTCGGTCTCCTTGATTGGTAGGAAGAGAGCGGACTTAGTCAGTCTATCGACGATTACCCATATGGTGTCTAGCCCACTAGTCGTCTTGGGTAACTTTGTTATGAAGTCCATGGTTATCCGCTCCTACTTCCACTTGGTTATTTCTGGTTGTTACAGTAAACCCGAGGGCTTTTGGTATTCTACTTTAACCTTGGCACAAGTTAGACACTTGCCCACATAAGTAGCTATGTCTGCTTTCATGTTTGGCCACCAATATAGCTTCTTGAGGTCTAGGTACATCTTGTCGGACCCGGGATGAACGGAGTATCTAGTCTTATGAGCTTCGTTCATAATAACATCTCTGTATCCGCCGAATTTTGGTGTCCAGATTCGGTTCATGAAGTAATGAGCTCCGTCATCCTTAACTTCCACATTTTTATCCATCCCTCGCAAAGCTTCATTTGCAACGTTCTCATGTTTTAAGGCTTCTCGCTGCACCTCTTTGATCTGAGTGGATAAATGGGAGTGGATCGTTATTGTCAATGACTTTACTCGGCGGCCCGAGTACTCCTTTCGACTAAGGGTATCTGCTACCACGTTGGCCTTTCCTGGATGATAACAAATTTCGCATTCATAATCACTTAGTAGCTCTACCCATCGCCGTTGTCTCACGTTGAGCTCTTTTTGATTGAGGATGTGCTGTTGACTCTTATGGTTAGTGAAAATCGTGCACTTAGTGTCGTATAGGCAGTGTCTCCAGATTTTCAATGCGAACACTACTGCTTCCAACTCGAGGTCATGTGTAGTGTAATTGACCTCGTGGGTTTTAAGTTGTCTCGAGGCGTAAGCAATGACCTTTCCTCTTTGCATAAGCACGCAACCCAGACCCTGATTTGATGCATCGCAGTAGACCACAAAATCCTCTGTTCCTTCTAGAAGGGACAGGATAGGCACGTTGCACAAAGCTTTCTTTAGAGTCTGGAAGGCGGCGTTGAGAACGCCTATTAATATCAAGTATTTTAGGCGTTGTTTAGCTGTGTTTTAGTTAATTTATTTTTATTAATTGGCTAATATCACTTACTTTTGTGCCAAAGTGCTTGGAAATGTTTTTAGTATAAATGCAGGGGTTTTAGTGCAATTCTGGAGAAGTTACGGAGCAAAACGGACAAGAAAAAGAAGTCTGGACACATTAGCGTCGCTAACTTTTATAGTTAGCATCGCTAATGTTCGCAGGAGGGAAAAATTCAGATTTAAATTTCAAACGCGCGCCAGGAATCTTCTAGAAGCAATATTAGCGACGCTAATTTCCACATTAGCGACGCTAACGTCAAAAAAGATAAAATCTGCGTTTTTGAGTTTTAAACTCCGAAAAGTCGGGATAAGGCAACACGCGCGTCGCGGATTCTAAGTGGCCGCGACGCGGAAACCCTAATTTCGCACCATTATAAATACTGGAGTCCCGTCCGACTTTTCACTCATCCCGGGACGCGAAGGAGGGATCCGGAAGGCTGATTTCGTGATTTTTCTCAGTTACATCAATAGTTTGGTTAGTAATTTGATTTTTCTATTGTTTTATCAACTCGGTATCGAGGTATTACGCAATCGGGATTTCCGTCGATTACTCGCTGTTTGTTTAGATTTATAGTTTCTGATTTCAGTAGTATTAGTTAGTAGTTAGATCTGATATTTGATTGTGTGTCTTGGATTTGAGTTTGGTTTTGATTTATATGAAAGCAATAATTCGGTTTGATGTTATTTTGCATTATTGATGTTTGGATGTGTTTGATTGTACTGGATTGATTGTTTGCTTCTGGATTTTGAACCTAGTTTCTGATTTCAGTAAGGAACTTTAGTCTAGGATTTGATTTGGGTTAGTTTAGTTCATGTTTGACTTAGTTTTGGCACTTGTTTTGGTATTGGGTTTTTGTGTGATTTTTGGGAAAGTAGAAACAATACCGCTGACTGTAGAGTGACACTACAGTTGGTATACTGCCGTCTTGTCCTAACCACGTAACTCCTGCGGATCGACCCTGACTACCACTGTACTAGTGTGTGTTAGGTATTTTTCTCTTATTTTTGACCGCACGACGACCTAGGCGTGTCAAATTTTGGCGCCGTTGCCGGGGTGTTGTGCGCTTAGGATAGACGATCAGTGGTAATTTTCTTTTGATGCTTGATTTTAGTTTTTTGATTTATGGTATGTGTACGTCCTCATAATGGGCGATTACATGTACCCAGATCAGTATTATGAGTATTATGAAAAACCGGCCGACACCGATTACGAGGATGATTGCTACAATGGATCATCCGATGACAATTGATGGCGGACCGAGGAGTCATCTCAGCCTGAGAATCCTGCAATTTGGGCGCAACTTTGGGTACTCTGGTATAACACTCACCAAGAGCAGAAGGACCAGGCTGATGCTCTTGTAAGATTGCAAGCTTCTTTAGATAGGTTAGAGGAAAGTTGGAAATGTTCACCACCTTCGCCAGAACCGGAGGCGAGTGATTTTTATACCAATAATGATGTGTGTGAACTTGCATCACCTGAATATGTGATGGAAGGGCATACACCGTGGGAAAGTCAAGAGACCACTGAGAGGGTCGAAAATGTTGTTGAGGAAGAGGTTGTAGGTGACAGTGTTACTTCTAACTCAACAGCTTTTGATGATTTTGATGTTTTTGAAAATGTTGATAATGTTGATCTGGTGATGTGTGAATCTGTACCATTACCAGACGATTTGGTTGATGAGGATGTTGTGGAGGGGACTGTAAGTGACAGTACAGATCCCAGCCCAACAAGTCCCGAAATTTTTGGACGATGATCAAGAAGATGATGCTGACGAGTTGGTTTTTGAAAATAAGAAACATGATTTTATCGCCACTCATGATCCATTCATGAATGGAAAATTAGATGTGATCAATACCATTGATGAGGACATTCGGGAGCATCTCAATATGTTGCCTCCCGATCCCATTCGATTGGAAAACCTTTATTGGTACTGCAAGTCAAAATTGCAAACTGAAGATAGCACGCGAGACGCAAGCAAAATGAAATCTGCAAAACAATTACTGGTAGAGGCACTAGGCGTGCTCCATGCTAAGCCGGTGATGTTGAAGAGACACCGAAGGAAGGACCGAGCTTGGAGGTTTAAAGCCACTTCTAAGCATTCGCACGAAATAATCAGAAAACGGCAACCGGGCAGCAGCAGAGGAACCGGCAAACCATTTGACCCGGGGAAATTGGAGTATGGAATCAACGAAGGGACGGTGGTGACTGGAAATAAGCGAAGTCAAATGGCATATGATCCACCGTAGCTGCAGAAAGACGGTCCAGCTAAAAGACCGAACAAAGAAGCGCTTTCGAGAGGCAACCCGGCATTTCGGTAAGTATTTTTAATTTTTGTTTTTAATTTCTAGTTTTTATTTTGTCAAAATATCACTTGGAAAATTTTTTAAAAAAAATGTCCTAGCATAACTCGAGTGTGGGGTGGTCGACGGGTTTTAAAAATACGGAAAAATCGCGAGAAAATGGAAAATTACAAGTTAGCGCCACTAATTTTTAATATTAGTGACGCTAACTCGTGGTCAACTCGCTGGTCAACTCTCCAGCTCTTCTCGTCGCTAATCTTGAGCCCTCTTCCCCCTCCTTTGCGTCTGCCGACTCCAAACACGCACACACCCGCCAGATTTTTTTGGTTTTTGCGCAATTGCTCCGACCAAGCACTGATTAAGCACTCAAGGGACGTATCTGAACACTTCTCCATCGTCCTCATCGCAAAATGTCGCTCGAATCAGAGGATTTTGAGCCGTTTTGGGGTTTTCGGTATACCGAACCCATCGGCTCGAATTGGACGATTTCTGTGTTGTTTTTCATGAAATTGAAGCCTGGGGTTTCTTAATCGGTGGGTATAGGACACATTGGCATCTTCAATTTGACGAAAACAGGTCACAAATTGAAAAAACGAAAATTAGGGCCGTTTTTGGGGTTTTCGGAAAACCGGACACTTCAACCTCAAATTGATGGATTTCTTGGTTTTTTTTTCGACAAATTACCACCTAGGGTTTCTTAATCGCACATATAGCTACCTATTGGTGTATTCAATTTAACAAAAACATGCAAAAATCAGAAATTTGTGAAATTAGGGCTCGTTTTAGGGTTCTTCGGGTTTTTACCCGATTTGGTGGCTTTGTTGCTTGTTTTTCGTGAAATTAACAGAGGGCTTTTGTTAATGGTTACTCTAGGATGCTATTGGTGTGTTTAATTTGATAAAAACAGGTCGGATTCGAAAATCAAGAAATCTAGGGTTCATAATTAGGGGGTTTTGAGCTAAATGAGAAATTAGGGCAATTTTAGCTTGTTTTTCTGAAATTAAACTTAGGGCTTTTATTAGTCTCTAGTTTAGGAACATACTGGTGCAATCAATTTGAAAAAACGGACTAAAATTGAAAAATCGAAAATTCTGGAGCTTTTCGTGCATACTCGCGACGCGATCATCTTCATTTGGCGCCGCGGACCTTCAACCTTGATCGACCCTGACTACCACTGTACTAGTGTGTGTTAGGTATTTTTCTCTTATTTTTGACCGCACGACGACCTAGGCGTGTCAAGCGTCTTGTCTATCCTCCCACCTGAATGTTTTGCGCTTTTCTGTTAGGGCAGTAAGTGGTTTCACAACCCTGGAAAAATTCTATATGAATCTTCTATAATAGCCAGCAAGGCCCAAAAACTAACGGATTTCGGTCGGCCCACAAGTATTCCCTCCTTGCTGACTACGTGACCTAGAAAGTCCACCTTTCGAATCCAAAATTCGCATTTTGAAAATTTAGCATACAACTTTTCGGCTCTTAATGTTTCCAGGACTTGTCGCAAGTGTTGACTATGCTCCTCCTTATTTCGTGAATAGATAACTTTGTCGTCAATGAATACTATCACAAATTTATCTAAGTAAGGTCTGCATATGCGGTTCATTAGGTCCATGAACACCGCGGGGGCATTAGTCAACCCAAAAGGCATCACAACGAATTCATAATGTCCGTAACGCGTTCTGAATGCTGTCTTAGGGACATCTTCTTCTTGAATTCTGAGCTGTTGATAACCCGACCTCAGATCGATTTTTGAAAAGTAACTCGACCCTTGGAGTTGGTCAAAGAGGTCGTCGATTCGAGGTAGCGGGTATCGGTTCTTGACGGTGAGTTTGTTCAGCTCCCGATAGTCAATGTACATACAGAATGATCCATCCTTCTTCTTCACGAACAAGACCGATGCTCCCCAAGCTGAGAAACTCGGCCTTATGAACCCTTTGCTCAGCCAGTTCGTTCAGTTGGCTGGATAACTCTTGCATTTTCGCCGGGGCTAACCGATACGGTGCATTCGCTACTGGGGTGGCTCGAGGTATCAAATCGATTCGGAATTCGACTTGCCGAGCAGGCGGTACTCCCGGAAGGTCTTCTGGGAATACATCGGAGAAGTTGCAGATTTCGGGAATTTCCTTGATGCTTCTCACTTCTTTCTTTTCGTCAACAACGCGAGCTAGGAAGACATGATATCTTTTTTGTAGGTATTTCGGGCTCTGATACAAGACACGATGCGGAGGTTAGTGCTGGGTTTGTCGCCGTAGACGACAAGGGTCTTGTCACTCGGTAGGTGAAGTCGAATTCCTTGTTCGTAACACATGATGTCGGCATGATGGGGAATTAGCCAATCCATACCAACAATCACGTCAAAGCTTCCTATTCTAACAGGCATTCAGTTGATTTGAAAGGAGTGGTCGTCCAGAGTAAGTGTGCAACACATGAATATATCGTTGGTACTTTCAGTTTTTCCATTTGCCATTTCTACTGTAAACGTTTTATTGAGTGGTTGAGGTTTTTGTTTTAGTAAATGTTTAAATTCGTGGCTCACGAAACTTCTTTCCGCACTACTGTCGAATAGTATACAAGCATAGGAGTTATTGACGAGGAACGTACCGGTGACCACGGTGGGATCCTCCACCGCTTCCGCGCGTCCCATGGCTAGAACCTTTCCGTTCCTTCCGACAGTCTTGTTCTTCGGGAAATCCTGTTTGAAGTGCCCTGTTTCTCCACACCCATAGCAAGCTTGACTCATCCCGACATTAGAAGTTTGGGTGGTCTGTTGGGTCGGTGCCCTGCAGTATTTCGACGTATGGCCGTTTTGCCACAGCTGGTATACTGCATTCCTCTACAGGCTCCGTGGTGGTGAAAGTTGCACTTGTCACACTTGGGTAAGTTCCCCACGTATCGTTTTGTCTGTGCAGGGGCAGCAGGGGAGGTGGTGGCATGAACTGCCACTATTTGTTGTCTTTTAGCATTTTCCTGGTTTGGCTGGTTTCTTCCCCTATTCTAAGGTTTTCTCTTGTGGTCTCTCCCTTTTGGTTGCTCTGTCTTGAGTGTCATGGTGCCCTGGCGGATGCCATGATCGACCAATCGTTGTGCTAATCGTTTAACACTGTCATAGGTGGCTGGGCTTGCTGCTTCAACGTTTCCTTGGATTTGGGGAGACAGTCCCCAAATGAAGCGTTCCACTTTCTTTGATTCTGGCGTGACCATTGAAGGACACAAAACCGCTAGGTCATTAAACCTGTTGACGTAAGCGTTTATATTAGAATCCTTCATGGTGAGGTTCCATAGTTCTTGCTCTAGCTTCTAGACTTCACCCCTGGGGCAATACTCGTCCAACATCATTTTCTTCAACCCTTCCCAACTCATAGAGTTGGCTATAGTGAGTGTCATCGTCTTCACGTGGCCGTTCCACCACGAAAGGGCCGCATCGGAGAAAGTACATGCAGCGTACTTGACTTTGAACTCTTCAGGGCAAGCGGAGATTTCGAACACGGATTCCGTCTTCTCAAACCACCGAGAAAGGGCGATAACTCCGCCATCTCCACGAAAGGTCATGGGTTTGTAGTTGGCGAAGTCCTTATAGGTGCACATTCGCTGGTGCGCCGGTGTTTCTCCATGAGTGGAATCATTTGTACCGTTTCTACTTCCACTGCCATTGGTTCTGTTTGGGTTTATTTGAGCAATGGCAGCTGCCACAGCGGCAGCCACAGCGGCTTGAAAGGTGGCGGAGTCCATTAATGGCGTTTCTGGCGTTTCTGCCTCTGCATGCCTAGCGCTTCTTCTTGGTGGCATGATTCTGCCATAAGGAGTTAAGATCGAACGATGGTAAGTTTTGGAAGAATTGTTACGAGTAAGGTGGTAGTTTAGGTGTGGCGTTTTATGTTACATGTTTGTCTTGTTCTTTCCTTACCGCAAGTTGTAAACACAATCCTAGTATCATGCATACGTATCAAAACATTGTACAGTACCGTATCAAATATACTAACATGTTAATCGCAACATTTCATAGCATTACGTGTTTTGGGAAAGGAAAACCTTGACCCTCATGGGGGTCTACAGTACACAATATAGAAAGGGCGGCACAGCGGCCCCCAAGGAGTGTAATCCTTTGATTTTAAGATTGTGTCTTCATACATAAATGAGCAGATCATAGGCTCACCCATAGGTTCCTAATCTATATCAAAATTTGAGTAATGAGGACATTACTCATTGTGGACCCGATCATCTCACTCCCTGGAGTGCGACCACTTGTGCTCTTAACTCTGCCGCCTCTCGCATGGCCCGCTCGGCTCTCAGCTCCGTGCTTCGTGCTCTCATTTCGGCATCCCGTAGCCTCTGTTCCGCAGCTTGTAGTCTGCCATAGATGTTCCTAAGATCCTCTCTAGAGTCCCTGGCAGTGTCCCAAAGTGTTTACACTCTTGACATGGTCCGTTCATGGGCCTTATCGAGGCGTCAGATACGGGTGGCAGTGACCTTTGTGGTGGCTGTCAGGTCGAGGACTTGACTGGCGGTAGCCCTGGCATGATCGTGGCTCCACCTCTGCATGCGCTCTGCCCAGGCGGGCGTTGGATCCTGGGGAGGTTCATTTATGAGTAACTGGCGATGGATGGGTAGTACTCTATTTCGGGGAGTACGCATCCATAAAGGGCCATTGGGATGACGATATACCTCAAAGCTCGGTGCCGGTGGTGGTGCATGCATGTCATGGGCAGGGTAGCGAGGGTTGACGATCTCAGGCTCGCCATCGGAGTCTTCCTTTTCTTCCCACTGGTCCTCCTCGTCTGACATTTCCTCTGAAACCTCCTCTGGTTCTTCCTCTGGCTCTTCGTCAAGCCATCCATTGTTTCCCTCTTCTGGGAAGTAAGGGTCCCCAGGTAAATGAAATCTGGCCATAGTGTCTATACGAGAAAAGGGGTATAAGAAGTATGTAGAGGAAAACCTTAAATGTATAACCTTGTAGTATTCACAAAATACTCTTATAGTATTTTAACTTTTGTTATTCGATTATTTGGTTATTGGTAACTTGTTTGGACTTGTTTCTCACAACGACTATTCCTAAGTTTCCGTTAGTCACATCTTAAACTGATACAACTGATCAGGGTCTATCTATCCTAGATATGACTACCTAAACACTTTGAATTGAATTGTATCCTTTAGGGTTTTAGTTCTAATCTTTATAGAAGAAAACATAGATCATATTAGGGTTGCATGTGAACCATAGAAATTTTTGTGTTCATTGTTTGCATAGAAACCCTTCAGTGGTATCAGAGCTTATGCTGTTTTCTTGTGATTTGATTTGAACAGCATAAATTGTTTTGTGCCTTGGTGTTTTTGCGATGAACACCACAAGGCTAGGCCTTGGATCGAGTTTTTTGGCTAGGGTTTCCTAACCCTAGCCGCCACCCATATGGTCCCCCCTTTTGGTTGCTTGATTTGCTTGCCTTTTATAAGTAGGTTGTTATTTTGGTAACTTATTTGATTAATTAAATAACTAGAACCCTTTTGTGAAGGCTTGTAATTTTCGAACCACCTAAGGACCATTATAGAAAAATTAATTTGATTAAGTTGGTAATATGTAACCTAGATTTAATTAGTTTAATTAATTGTTTAATTAAGAGACCAATTAAATCAGTTTAAAGAATTAATTAAAATTTTCAAAAAATTAGTATAAAATTTGCAAAAATTAAGATAAAATTAATTCTTAAATATTTTAATAAGATTAAAATATATCTTATATGTATTTATGATTAAAAGTTAATTTAATATATATAAGAAAATTGGTTAGTCTACCGTTAGTAGGCCTCATTCACAAAACTGTCCTCTAAAGAGGGTATAAGGTGACTGACTATAAAATGTTAGTCTAATGGGTATCTACTCTTACCTACCGCTCTCCTAGTCAGTCGAGTGTCGTTAGTCGAATGGGTATGATAGAACCGCTAAAGCCTCTTAAAAGTATAATGCTATAATTGAAAGTACTAGAACCTTAAAACAAACCCCAATCTAGTTACTTTAGGTTAAAAATGTGAATTGGTGCTAATCCATGATATTGCACATTGCACTTTGTGGAACGTTGGTGGAGTGTGTGTGGTTTACCGGCACGCCAACTGGGGTCCGCAAAGAGTCGCAATGGGTTTCTTGATTTTGTCATTGTTAACGGAGTATGTGTGGATAACCGGCACGTTAACTAGAGATGACAATTGACTTCAAGAGTACCAAGCAATTTGCATGGTTATTCACACCCGATTTGTGATCCTCGGTATCCCAGTCACAAACAGCGGGGCATTCCCAAGATTAAAACATGCTATCGAACAGTTCGGTAAATCTCAATGAAACTAGGAATTCCATTATAATATGATTATGCTTCCGCGGTGGAATTGGCTGAATCGTCATTCACCTACCTTATAAAATTTACAATATAGATTACGGCATCCCTTTTCGGTATTGTAGATTGTTATTGTAGGATCCTAGCCTTATATTTATTCTTGGGTGAATATAAGGATTATTATTATTTATATCTAATTAAAACTACCTTCTTCTTGTTCAGATGTCTTCTGACCAATCCGTTCCCCACTCAAATCCCGGTAATGTCACCTCGATTCTGTCATTATGCTCGAAAGTGACGTTGGACGACACTAACTATAATGACTGGATTCGCAACATCAAGATGGCTCTTCGGTTTGAACACAAAGAGTATGTTCTGGAAACCGAGCTCATTGATGTGGACACTGAAACCGCTACTCCCGAAGAAATCGATGCGTACACTAAACATTTTGATGATGCAACCAAAGTGGCTTGCATCATGATCGCTACTATGAACCCCGAACTGCAGCGTATCTATGAGGACTATTGGCCTTACGAGATGCACAAAGAGCTCGCAGAAAAGTTCCGCAAGCAGGAACGCATCTAAAGGCGTGAGGTTGTAAAAGCCTTCACTAACGGCAAGCCCAAGGAGGGCGAGTCCATTTGTGCACATGTGCAAAGGATGCATGGTTACGTGGAAAGGCTTAGGAAGCTGGAAATGCCTGTGCATGAGGATTTGGCAGTTGACATAGTGCTGAATTCCTTGCCAAGTTCTTATGACCAGTTCACACTGGCGTATCATTTGAACAACAACCAGGAAACCCTAGCTGAATTACACCGCATGCTTCGGATGGCTGAGGACGGGATGAAGGGAAAAGGTTTGCTCCCTGTCAACCCGTCTGTCCTGGCTATTGGCTCTGGAAAGGGAAAGAAACAGAAAGGCCCCCCTAAGCAAAACTGGAGAGAAAAGACTCATGTCTGGTCATCTAGCAGTGCCCCGAAAGGAAAGTCTTCCGGTATTCCACATGTTCAAAACCCCAAAGAGGCCGACTGCTTTTACTGCAAGCAAAAGGGTCATTGGAAGAGGAGCTGCCCAGCGTATCTGCAGGACATCAAGGACGGTAAAGTGAAACCGTCACAGGCAGGTACGCATTCTATATCTAATAACTCATCTTTTTCCCGTTCATGGGTCCTTGATACAGGATGTGGTTTTCATATCTGTTCTGATTTGCAGGGCCTAGAGGAAAGTAGGGAGCTAGAGCATGGCAGACTGAACCTGGTCATGGGCAATAGGCGAACGTCACCTGTTACCAAGATCGGTGTTTATGGACTGATGGTGAGTAGTGGAGTTAGATTAGATTTACATAATTGTTGCTATGCGCCTGATATGGCTAAGAACATAATTTCTTTTCATGCACTATTTAGACAAGGTTTTTATTATGAGTTTAATAAATTGAATGGTTCAATTTCTGTTTTCAAAAATGATGTTTTTATATTTAATGCTATGCCTTGTGATGGTGTTTATGAATCTATTATGTGTGTTGATAATTATGGTAAAAATGTTTTAACTATTGATGCTCCAAGTGGTGTAGAAAAGGCATGTCTGTGGCATTGTCGCGTTGGCCATATAAACAAGAAACGCATCGCCCAACTCCAAAAGGATGGAGTGTTGGAATCATTCGACCTCGGGTCAGATGATGTATGCGAATCTTGCTTACTTGGCAAGATGACAAAATCACCATTCAAAGGTTCCTTTGAAAGAGGTGAAGGTCTGTTGGATATCATACACACAGATGTGTGTGGTCCCTTCAGAACAACCACTAAAGATGGCACGTGGTTCTATGTGACCTTTACCGACGATTTTAGCAGATATGGGTATATCTACTTAATCAAGAATAATTCAGACACCTTTGAAAAGTTCAAAGAGTTTAAAAATGAAGCGGAAAATCAATTGGGCAGAAAGATAAAGATGCATAGATCCGACAGAGGCGGTGAGTATCTTAGTATCGAGTTTCTCGATTACCTCAAGGAATGTGGAATTATTTCACAGTTATCGCCTCCAAGAACACCTCAGTTGAATGGTGTTGCTGAAAGGCGAAACCGAACCCTGTTGGACATGGTTCGTTCCATGATGAGTCGAGCTTCATTTCCGATCCATTTCTGGGGGTATGCCTTAGAGACTGCCGCCCACATCCTAAATCTTGTCCCAACCAAGAAGGTTGCAAAAACACCGCACGAGATGTGGACAGGGAAAGTTCCCTCGTTGGCACACATCAAAGTCTGGGGCTGTGAGGCTTACGTAAGACGTGAGACCCATGACAAGCTCGCAGAAAGAAGCGAAAGGTGTTATTTCATCGGATACCCGAAACAGTCTTTTGGATACTTGTTCTACAGACCAAGCTAGGACGTGGTCTTTGTAGCAAGACGGGGGTTCTTTCGAGAGAGAGAGCTCATTTCCAAAGAGGACAGTGGGAGCACAGTCGATCTCGAAGAAATTCGGGAGACGGCCGATGAACCAACCTTACAAGAAACTAGCCACCAACATGAGGAAGAGGTTCCTGTTGGACCGACCGACATATCATTGCCCCTTAGGCGTTCAGGTAAAGTTAGCATGCCGCCCGAGTTCTATGGTTTCCATATTACTTCGGACGGTGACACGTTAGTTAGTGATCGTACATTGACTAATTTGGATGAGCCAGCTAACTACCGTCAAGCGGTGGTAGGCCCCGAGTCTGAAAAATGGAAAGAGGCAATGGACAGCGAGATAAAGTCCATGTATGACAATCAAGTTTGGAACTTGGTTGATAATGTACCGGGTCGAAAGACAGTCGGGTGCAAATGGATCTTCAAAAAGAAGACCGACATGGATGGAAAAGTGCATACTTATAAAGCTCGGCTGGTTGCGAAGGGATTCACTCAAACCCCGGGGGTTGACTATGATGAAACCTTCTCACCAGTAGCCAAGATTAAGTCAATCAGGATAATGCTTGCCATAGCTGCGTTTCATGATTATGAAATCTGGCAGATGGATGTCAAAACCGCTTTCCTTAACGGGAAACTGACTGAGGATGTTTACATGAGTCAGCCAGAAGGTTTTGTAGACACAAAGCACCCTGATAAAGTATGTAAGCTTGAAAGATCAATCTACGGATTGAAGCAAGCGTCTCGCAGCTGGAATCTCTGCTTCCATGAGAAAGTCAAAGAGTTTGGTTTCTCTAGGAGTGAAGATGAGTCATGTGTATATGTCAAGGCTAGTGGGAGTATAGTCACTTTCTTGGTGCTGTATGTTGATGACATACTGCTCATGGGAAACGACATTCCGACCTTGCAAAATGTTAAGGCTTGGCTCGGGAAGTGTTTCGCCATGAAAGACCTAGGAGAAGCTGCTTATATTCTCGGGATAAGAATACTTAGAGATAGAAAGAGAAAACTGATAGGTTTAAGCTAGTGTACATGTTTGGAAAAGGTGTTAAAGAGATTTAACATGGAAAATTCTAAAAAGGGAGAGTTGCCAATCCAAAGTAATACTAAATTGAGTAAGACTCAAAGTCCGAGTACCGATGAGGAGATAGCTGAAATGAGTCGGGTACCTTATGCTTCGGCAGTAGGGTCGATCATGTATGCTATGACATGTACTCGTCCCGACGAATCCTATGCACTAAGCATGGTTAGTCGGTTCCAGGGTAATCCTGGAAAAGCACATTGGATTGCAGTCAAGAACATACTCAAGTATCTGCGAAGGACAAAGAATATGGTATTGGTCCTTGGTGGCAGTGATGAGTTAAAAGTGAGTGGATATACAGATGCCAGCTTCCAGACAGATAGGGACAGTGGACGGTCCCAGTCGGGCTGGGTGTTTCTTTTGAACGGTGGAGCGGTCACTTGGAAAAGTTCCAAGCAGGAAACGGTGGCTGATTCAACGTGCAAATCAGAGTACATTGCAGCAAGTGAAGCGTCTAAGGAAGCGGCTTGGCTGAAGAATTTCATCGGGGATCTTGGATTTGTCCCGAGCATTCAGGAGCCGGTGGAACTTTTCTGTGATAATGAAGGAGCGGTCGCCTTGACAAAGGAGCCGCGAGACCATGGAAACTCCAGGCATATCGAAAGAAAGTACCACTATATTCGACATCAAGTAGAGGAAGGGCACTTACTGGTTAAGTGGGTATCATCAGAAGACAATCCTGCAGATCCTTTGACTAAGGCTCTGAGTAGGATCAAGCACCATCAGCATGCCAGGAGCATTGGACTGAAGGATGATATTAGTTTTAGTAATTAGATAGGTTAGAAAATTGTAACAGTATAAATGTAATTGACTCGGTGATTTTATAATTGAGATTTATAAAAAAGTATTGTTACTGCCTTTGTCAATTGTTTATTTCTGTGTTTCTATATTTGCATGTTTAACTTCCTTAATAATTAGATTATTTAAAATTCCACAATCAATCACACTGTTAGGGAGTAAGTGTGAGCGAAGACTGTCATGAATCGGTTGCAGACTGTCTAATGAGTTAGACATTGCAGTAAGACTGCTGCAACGTTCATGAGTACTTAGAAAATAGAGATTTGAGTATTGGATAAACCCGCGCTTAACAGATTGCTTCATGGATTATATCACGAGCAATGTTAAGACGATAATATCCGGTGATCTTTAAGTGGAGAGATATGATCTGTTACTTGCGATACAAGTACTTATTGACAATGCGAAAAAGCACCGGTACCTCGGTGTTACAAAACGCATTGTTGTATGTATTTGGACCCGCAAAAGGTACAGACATATAAGTCGAAACTTATCCGTCCCCTGACCCGATGGGAAACAGATATCTGTAGGCCTCTCGATGATTTTGAAGTTGACTGAAAGTGTTGGCCAACTGAGACTAATTGATGTGTTCAATTAGTAGTCTCTAAAGTCATATGCAAATCAGAAATCGAGGAACAGAATATCAGACCAAGATTGATGTTAATCCATGTCTTGAGTCTGAAAATATCTTGTTGGACGGAGGATCATCAGATCACTTATCTTTGGACAGAACTGACTAGGTCAGAGTTCAGACAATTAAAGTCATAGACTTATCCAAGTGGGAGACTATTGGATTAGGTGTCTAAGCCATGACTTATAATTGTATTTATCTTATGAATAAAATCAAAGTCCATTTGGGTTGCCCTCATAGCTGGAGAATGGATATACAGTTCAGTAGAGAGAAAGGTTGATTTATTAAGGGTTTAATAAATCAATAGAATATGTATGAATGGTTTATTAATATATTTAAGTGTTAATATATTAATTGGAAACTATATTAATTAATTAAGATTTAATCTAGAATTAATTGGATTTAATTTAGTGATTAAATAAATTAATAAAAGGTGCAGGGACTGGTTGACATTTATTCAATAGTTGAATAACTGGCCAGGTAAAAACCAGGGACCAAAATGGCGCCACCCTGGAGGCTCCTCCAGGGTTTGGCGAAACCCTAATTAGGGTTTTGGTAAGCCTGGTCCATGTGGTCAAAAGCCTTGTCCAAGTGGAGGCTCCTTAGGGTTTTAGGTGTAACCCTAGGAGGCTATAAAAAGAACCCCCTGGCACCTCATATTTACGCCATCTCTCTCTCTGGGTTACTCTGCTGAACTAATTCCTCCATAGCTTGGGTGTGACTTGCATTTGAGGCAGGATCTCTTTGCTGCTTGCTTGAAGGATCATAAGATCAAAGGTTGGTTTTTCTTAATTCATCTTTAGAATTGAATTGTATCCTTTAAGGTTTTAGTTCTAATCTTCATAGAAGAAAACATAGATCATATTAGGGTTGCATGTGAACCATAGGAATTTTTGTGTTCATTGTTTGCATAGAAACCCTTCAAAAGTAATAATGAATTCCAAGCAATCACCATCATCATAATATAATTGTAAAAGTTACATAAGTTCGAGGTTGTTGTTTCCATTACAATTACATATGATTCAAAATACATAGTATGACGTCATAGCGTCCCTTCGTCATCGCTTGTAAACTTACGTACTGATTTCTTGAGAATACAAGTAGTTTGAAAAGCATCAACAATAAAGTTGGTGAGTTCATAAGCATTTGTAAGGGAAAATCCATTTCTTGTAAAACGTAGTATTTGAAAACTCAAGAAAATCCAATATCTTCTTATTTAAAAATGTTCAAGTCTAAAAACCCAAAGACTAAAATGTAAGGTAAATCGTAGTGTAACGTTTTTGTAAATGTCTCTTTCCACGTGAACAAATGTATAAGGTTGATTGTTTTTCCCTTGTGAGACGTCCTATAACCATACTGTAACCATGTAGGCCTGCTTCGACGTTCTTCAGGCGTCGGACTGTTATGACATTCGACACCTCAGACTTGCCGGTCTAGATGTAGCTAACAGCTCAGGTCCGGGGTTGTCAATCCCGTATAGATCTATACTCAAATATCACTCTCTCTTACCGAGACTCTGGTTATAAATGTCAGGACTTATAGTGTAAGTACTTAAAAGTACTGCGAAAACCCGTCTCATAAAACTGTATGTAATATCAACCCGTTTACGTTTAGTTGTTAAGAAAATCATTTGTTTTTCCGCCGTTATTTTATTTTCCAAAATAACGATGTAAAGTATATTAATTATATATTTCTATATAATAAATATTTATAGTGTTCAAAATATTGTAGAAAACCCGGGTAGTCATAAACTATTCCTATAATAGTTCATCCTTAGTGTTTGTCGTTGTAACGGTCGTGTATTTACGGGCTTAGTGTAATAGTTGATTTTGGAACTATTAGCTTTTGCCATAATAAGCTATGGTTGAAGCACGACTTAACCATATTCAAAATTCAGGAATGTATTTACACAAAATATTAGTTGTAAGCTTGTGCAAATCTTAAATCAAAGCATTTAAACACTCATAAATTTGCGTAAAACAGCGTTCCTAGCATAAGTTCTGGTATTCTCCCCCTAAAAGTTCTGAAAAGTAAAAAAGGAGGGGTATTAAGCACACCCTTGTTGCGTGATTCTTTCGAGAAACGAAGGTGGGTTTGGAAGGTCGACGGCAGGAACCCAAGCTGGGATTTTGGAACTTAAGGACCTTCAGATAAAACAAACACCCAACGGTTTTTACGAATTGTTAGCGTATGTAAATGAGATTTGAGTCGTGTAATAACGTTTAGAATTACTAAATGAAGCAACTTACCAAGTATGAGAGGGTTTACACTTGGAAGAGTGGCGGTCGGTGGCCTTTCGTGGTGGTGCTGGCGAGACAGGAGGTCGAAAGTTTTGAGACGAAGTTGGGGAGAAGGAGAGGATTCTTAGAGGTAAAGTCGACTGATTGTGTCAAATGAAATGGGAGAACTGATTAAGTGAGTTGTTAGTTATACTTCAAGTCACATCACTTAGTCATAACTGTACTGTGTAGCTTTTGACTTTGTGATTGAATGACATGTGCGTTGGAAATTGGTATTAGTAGTTGATGAGTGTAAAAGATGGAATGATGGCCTTCTTTTCTAAGGTGGACGTTGCATGCGAAAATAATATGTTCTGGAAATGGAGGGTCCGGAAAGGGGAGCGTTCTGAAGCATGTTCGGCAGTTGGTGTGGTTCAGCCAACATTGTTCTAAACTCGGAGGCTAGATTTCGGAGAATCAGTCTCCGAAATCCGTTCAGAACCTGAGCACCTTCCATGTGCAGTTTCGAATTTGGTGGTGGTTTCTGAGTATAGTCATTCCAAAGTCGGACCTGAGAGTTCAAAGATTTGAGTTCCGAAATTGTTCGACAGGTGAGCGAGGTTCTGAGGGAACTTTCAGAAATGGACTAGATTTGGAAAGTTGTTCGGAACATAGAAGGGTTTAGAACCAGATGTTAAGCTCCGAAGGTTAACTTCAGACTTTATTCCGAACTCGAGTACTTCCAAGGGCGATTCTGAATCGGATGGGATTTCCGAAAGACCTAATGATCCGAAGTGGAGGTTTTTGGAAAGGTTGTGAGGAACTACTATTTTAGTGTAGCCTTACTAGTCATATTTATAACTCTTCCTGATAATTGATTTGGAATAGCTTGCGTAGTATTATAATAATACATTCTAACAGTTATGGAATTTACATTTTTATTATATGAATTAATGTACCCTTTGTTTGGTTACAATTGACTTTTGTTGACCAAATTTTTACAATTGTCACAACCCCTATCGAATCAGAGCATCTAAATATTCTTTCCCAACTGATTCTCTACTTCGTTCTGAAACTTTTTGAACACCACAAAGGTTTCCTACTTATGTTTAATAAGATAAACATAATTATATCTACTGAAATCATCAGTAAATGTTACGAAGTAGCGTTCATCGTGTCTAATGGCAGATCTGAATGGTCCACAGACATCTGTATGGATTAGTTCCAACATATCCTTGCCTCTTTTCACATGAATGGCGATTTAGTCATATTGCCAAGCAACCAAGACTTGCATACATCATCCGACTTTAAGTCGCATGATTCTAAGATTCCTTCCAACTGGAGCTTGGCGATGCGATTATTGTTTATATGGCCAAGACGATAGTGCCATAGACACGATTTATTAAGAACATTCTCATCAGAATCAACATTCAAAGTTATATTATCATTCCTACTTACGCAAACAACACTTTCATAAATACCATTACAAGGACTAGCTTTAAAACAAAAACAACCATTTTATAAACTAAACTATTGCCATTATCATTGTCAAAAGCAAATCTAAAACCATCCTTGAATAAAGCATAAACTGAAATAATGTTTGGTGCCATTCCTGGCAAGCAGCAACAAGTCAATAACCTAACCAAACAACTACTATTCAACATCAGCTCATAACTCCCGATCCTTGTAATAGCATCATTATGTCTATTTCCAATGATCAGGTTGAGCTCTCCATGGTGCAACTCCTTACTTTCCCTTAGACCCTGCATATCAACGCAAATGCGAGTACCACATCATGTATCAAGTACCCAAGAATTGGAAGTCATAGTACTGCGTAATTCGATCATAAAAATACATGAGGTGCCACACTATTTGACCCTGTTCTTTTTCAAGTCCTCTAGGTACTTTGAGCAGCTACGTTTCCAGTGTCCCTTCTGCTGGCAGTAAAAGCAGATAGTCTCATTCAGATGACTGGTAAGGGCTATATCAGAATCAACTTTTCTCTTAAAGCCTTGGCTTCCCTTGGCCTTTCCCTTTCCCTTGGGATGAGAACTTTTCTTTCGTTTAGCTCCACCATGATGAATGGCTAAGATAGGGGCATGAGAGTTAATGCCATGAGGCTGCCTCATGTTGGCCTTAGCAGTCTTTAGCACTCCGTGCAACTCCATCAGGGCCTTGTCTAAGTTGTTTAAATTATATTTCATGATGAACTGTTGGTATGAACTAGAAAGTGAGTTCAGCACCAGACACCAAGATTTTCTAGTCTGTCTATGTACGACTTCATTTTCTGAACGTGCGTACATACAGATACTCCTTCTTGTAGTTTGCAAGCCATCAGGGACTTAATGATCTCAAATTGTTCTTGCCTTGCCTAATCTTGGAACATTTCATTGAGCTTTAGATCAGTATCATACGCCCCAACATTCTCAAAGCCCTTTTGGAGCTCTGAGGACATGGTCGTTAACATTATGCAAGAAACCTTATTTGACTCATCGTAATGCTTATCATAAGCAACGACATCTTTGTCTATAGCATCTTCAGCTAGTTCTGGAAATATCAACATCAAGAACATACTCTTTGCTCTTGAATCTCAAAGCAATCCTTAAGGCCCGGATCCAATCAAGGTAATGAGATGTTTGTTGGTGCGGGAGGAGGAGGTGGTGGTGGAGGAGGAGTACGACCCGAGTTGTTGTTAGCAAATATCTATAAGACAAAGGTTTTAATTAGTTTGAGTTTAATACTTAAAATAATTACCCATATATTATTTACTAAGGGTAGGATCCAAAATCTTCCACTTATGATGTGAATAAGGATGCCGTAATCACACCATAATGGTCATTAAGGTAGATAAAACTATTTATCAATTTCAATCACTATGAAATTCCTAGATCTTTGAGATTCATTGACTAGTGTCAATGACATGTTAATCTCGGTTGTGTTTATCTCAATCCATGACAGGGATGCCTTGGATCATGGATTAGATAGTGAGTCAACCATGCAGAAGCCGCATGATGATCGGCTCAAGATACGCTTGAGAATCGCGAGTGTCACATAATCTTTAACTATAACTTTAACTGACGTGCTGGTTAACCACACAGCTCCGCCAGCAGATCATAAAGAGAATGTGCATTTCTCTTGGGTAGCACAAAACTCATATTTGTTTTAATTAAAACGAGACTTTTGTTTTAATACTTTAAGTTAATGCTTTTAACTTTGAAACATTGCCCTATCAAACTCTTTCAGTAACTCCACTTGGCAAACTATGTCAGGCAGTGAGGGTGGTAGGCAATGAATGCCATTTAAAAACCGACCTCATTTGGATTCATAAGAATCCTCCTTCAAACCTCTTACACAATTTATAATGGGTAAGCCTAGTCATGGTTTGACCAATGTTTTTGTTTTAATTTAATCTTATATATAGATACTATTCTAATATATAAATGTATTTTAAAAAATTTAAAATTTTATTTATTAATTAATTCAATTAACATACTTGTTAGTAACTAATATAAATAATTCCGTAATTAATTATGTTCACATAAGGCAATTAGGGTAAACATGGAAAGCATGCAAGTTAGGAAACTTGCAAAGCAAGCAAGGGATTAACCCTAGCCGCCAGATAGCATGCAAAGGCCAAAGGAATCCTCCTAAACCTTAGCTAATTTCGACAAACACAAGGAGACACAAAGAAACCTACAGTTTAAAAAAAAAGAGGCACACAAAACCTGTGATTTTTTATAGCATGAAAAATGTTCATTCATGTTTCTAGCATAAACCCTATGATCATATTGTGTTCATTAAAAACATTTCTAGCATAACATCCTAGAATTTTCGAAAATAAACACATGGCATGCAAACATATTTCAGCAATTCAGATCAAAGTGCACATAACATATGAACAGAGGCTCTGATACCACAGTTGGGATTTGATCATATAAACATAATATTCATACAGTGGAAGACTTAACAAGATCAAATCACATAAATATCCATGAACATAGTCCAGGATCATGTAGTTCATATCAGTTATAGCAACTTTAAATCATAATCACAATGTACCTCAGCTAATCTCCTTGTTTGATTTCTGGTTAATGCCACTTTGTAGAGGATGAACAGGATCCAAAGTAGAATCCCTATGATGATTCACACCCAGGATCTCTAGAAAACCAGACAGACAAAGTTTCCACTTGGGAAAGGAGGTAGAAGATCAAAACCCTAGATAGGGATTGAAAATCACGAAAGGGGAGAGGATGGGAGGAGTTGGTGGCTCAAATGAAGGCTTGGGATATCTTAGGGTTTGACTCCAAGGCCTTTATTTATACTGGAGGGCTCCTAGGGTTTCAAACCAATGGAGCCTCCATACACTTAGGCCCCTGGGCTTGTTTCCATTAATTAACACTTTAGTTAATTACAATCCAATCCCTTGCAATTAATTTTTTCAAATTAATTCCAAATTAATTTGTTAATTAATTGCTAATTAATTTATAATTAATTTATCATGTCCTCAATAAATTAATAAATTAATATCTCCCTTTTTCTTTTCTGTCGTTACTTGTGCTGGGTCATGAGGGCAACCCAAAAGAACTCTGTTATTATTAGAAAAATTATCGATAGTTGATGAGCTTGGACATTATTTCCAACATTTACCAAATAAACTAGCCTCCAAATTTGCTCACAAAGGCTTATTTGTACAGTACTCATTATAACTTGATATTAATTAGATATTCATTGTAGAATCAAGTTTAACTTTTTATGCAGAAACAATAATTATTATTGTTGCAAGCTGCATAAATTAGAAAGAAAATATCTTAAGCAAAAAAAGAAACAAAATTATCGTGACTATGTACAACTAAATACATAAGATCACCACATTGTAAATATCATGAATGTCAAGGTGTTATGTCTTATTCGATAGGAATTGATGAAGTTGAGATGCTCTATTTGACTTCTAGCAAACCGCGATACTTGATTTGATTAAATGAATGAATTTTTGAGGCTCGTATCTTCTTAATCTTATCTTATCTTATGTTAATCTTAATCTTGTCTTAACTATTATATTAAGCATATTGAGGACATCTTGAATTTTAAGAGGTACATCTACCAAAACATCAGTGCAAGCCTATTATGCAATGACCAGTCTTATGGAAAGGATCGGATACTATAAACTAATTAGAACCGTAAATTTAGGGGATGATCAGATACTACCATCACTACCAATTGTCTTTCTCTCCCTATCCCTCTCTTTCTCACCATAAATATATGTCTTTTATTATCTTTCTAAGAAACCCTAAATCAGCTTCCATCACCACATCCATCAACACCACCACTCATCCTTGCCACCAAGACCATTAATAGCCAACACCGTACCTTTACAACAACAAACCACCAACGATGCTTTCTCTCATTTTCTTTCTTTTTTTTCTCTCTCTCTCTCTATATGCAAACACAAACAAGCGAATCACTGATACTATGACCAACATATACCGTCACCATAGCAGGTCTTAAAAGAAATGACTAGCTGGCGATTTCTTGATTTCGTTGTTGATGTAGACTAGAAAAGACATGGTTGAAGCCTTATCCATATGCTCTCTCCTTCTCCCTCTCTCTTTAGCGTATACACCACTAAACCTCTCCATTTTGTCACTACGATTTAAGGTACCTATTTTATACATTTTGTGGTCAATTTCACATCGTAATCAGTTTTCCTACTCAGATATTCTCCATTTATATCATAATCAGTTTTCTTCTATAGCTTATAAGTTGCTTCACTTAATCTAAATATTTTGACCCTAATAATTAAAAAATCACAATCATAATAAGATTTGATACTTAAAATTCACAATCATATTATGTCATGATATAATCAATTTCTAAAAAAATTATCTTGTGGAAAGGAACCTATCAGATGTTGTGTGGGAGGCGGTATCTGTTGGAATCAAGTATAAAACATGTATATTTGCAGGAAAGATATATATGAAGGAGAAGGAAGAGGATGAGTATTTACAAACCAAAAACAAAGACTTTATTAATTACCGACTATCGAATCATACAAGGTTATATACACACACATATATATAGACATTTACTACCACTAACCATTACAGTGCTTCCCATCCATCACAACGTTTCTAGATATATACAACTGACTAAACCTACTTTATGACAATTAAATGATAACTACCACAAGTTACTTATCCAACGTTCCCAACCAATGCACCGTTCCTAAATGACACATAATAATCATAACAATAAATACTAAGTATAATGACCAAACTAATAAGTCTAGATTAATCTTCAACATTCCCCCTTAATCTAGACTTGTTCCATCCACACATTTAATTCATCCTTTTCTGCATCCTCATTCAAAGGAACGACAACTTCCTCTGCTAGGGGCATTTCTGGAATTTCGAACAGTCCATCATTCATTTTGACATCTTTGACTTTAGAGGCATATTCTTCTTCTTTCTCGTTTGCACCTTTCTTTAAAAGCATCGAACATCTGACCATTTTCCTGTCTCATTCCTTCAATGGACTCATTTGAACCATTCCATTATCACTTTCTCCATCATCATCTACGGTCTGAGTTTTGTATCTATCACGACCTGCATCATCCTTTTGCGTATTGGGTTTCATTATAGAACCCTCACAATCATCAACGTCATAATTTGGTTTCATTTTGAAACCCTCCAAATCATCATACTCATCGTCCGGAATCTTTTCATCCGGGTATGTAACCACAAAATCATTAATATCATAAACAGACTTCAACTCTTCTGAGATTTCTTCAACTCGTTCATGTTTTCTCCCCGCTCCCCCCTTTAATCTTTCTTGCGTTTTCTGTGGTTCTTCCATTTCGAATCTTAGGCTCTGATACTGCTTTGTTGGAATCAAGTATAAAACATATATATTTGCAGGAAAGATATATATGAAGGAGAAGGAAGAGGATGAGTATTTACAAACCAAAAACAAAGACTTTATTAATTACCGACTATCGAATCATACAAGGTTATATGCACACACATATATATATAGACATTAACTACCACTAACTGTTACACTGCTTCCCATCCATCACAACGTTTCTAGATATATACAACTGACTAAACGTACTTTATGACAATTAAATGATAACTACCACAAGTTACTTATCCAACGTTCCCAACCAATGCACCGTTCCTAAATGACACTTAATAATCATAACAATAAATACTAAGTATAATGACCAAACTAATAAGTCAAGATTAATCTTCAACAGTATCTACTGGTCCAGTTATGAAGAATTTTCAATATTTTATAGCACATTATGTATAATTTATGTATGCAACTACTTTAAAATATTGTACTAGGGAAAATACTGCAGGTGCGTGTACTACCATCATTACTTGGGTTAGAAATCATTGAATTCTTCTTTAAATACATTCACTTTTGTTGTTGTTTCTCACATCGTCTAATTTTTTTGTTTATGTCTACTAAAGTTATACCTATAATTATCTTGTAGCCTAATGACACATCATCATCTCAAGTGCAAAAGTTCATTTGGGTTATCAGAAGCGATTTGGGCAACTATCTTATACCTATAATTATCTTGTAGCACATTATGTATAATTTATGTATACAACTACTTTAAAATATTGTACCAGGGAAAATACGATTTGGCATCTTTTTACTTATAACTTCCAAGTGTGCAGTTCAAGTACGTACGTAAACATCCCACCCTTGAATAGTACTAAATATTATTTTTGGATTTTGATTGTTCCTCAAATCGTTTATTACACTTATTAAACTTCATATTGCTTGATTTGGTTTCATTTGGTTTCATTTGCTTTAATGAGCCTTGGGTATTTAGTTTCCATTGATATAATTCCAATGGACATGCATATGTAGCAGCAAAAGCAACCGTCACCACCACAACTAGCGAGACATGTCAAGTTTACTGGTATACCCTTTATGCTTTTGAAAGTTTTGAATGATTTTATGGCTTTGAGATGTCAAGTTTACTGGTGGAAATGCATATTAGAGTCTCTTCCAATATGCTTTTTAAGGGATTTTTTTGATAAGTATGTGAAGTATAGTTATTTTGCCGAGATATGGTCAAAATCACAAATAATAAAACTGTAGAAAAGTCCACCAAACGCACAGAACAGAAGGTATGTAAGTATGCATGAATTGATTCTCAATTTTTACATATGTCGGAACATTTAAGTATTTTGCATAAACTAGGGACCTTTACTTATGTTGCATATTATAGAAGAAATAGCTTTAATATAAATATAATACGAAAGTGCAATAGTACTGTAATAATTATTAGTAAGAACATGTTTTCTTGCTTTTGTCCCTCAAATTTTCTTAACCTTCCTAATTTTTTGTGTTGGTAGAAAAATCTTAAAAGAAAGAAAAGAAACAAGCTTGAAGCAACTAGACAAATGTTGGAGGATAAAGCTGAAAAGCGGTTTGTAGCACACACTTAACTCTTTCCAAAAATAGGGTATGGTGAAGTTGTTAATTATAAAAACAAGGTATGTAAATTTGTTAATTAAAATTTTCTTGTATATGCATGGTAGATTAAACACAACTGGCCGGTGTTATGTATTTTTCTATAAGAAGGATGGAGTTCGAGAGATGTGTTACACACACATTTTGTTTGAATAAAATGATTATATGTTTGTAATTGTTTATTTTATTATTGAATACTACTTCGATTCAACTATTTTTATTTTAGTCATAAAATTGCCAAAGAAAAACATTAGTTTCTATTTTTGTATCGACATTTTTCTATATTTCTAAATGGAAAAAGAAGTCTCGTATTTTGATTATGACGATGACAACGTACCATGTCACGTTGTAAATGTCATAAAACTTGTCCAATATATATGCCAATCACTACTTCATCATAACCAGTTTAAACTAAAAATAATGTAATATTCTCAATATTTTACCGAGTAGGAAAATTATTTGAACGGGGAAACTTCAACAACAAGAAAATAAGAATTCGGATGCGAAATAATACTCAGAATTGACGGTTGAGTTTACAATTAAGCAGCTTTTATGTTTTTTTGTTTTCTTATTTATACTACTTTAATATTAGAGCCATAAACAGAGATGTTAAAATAAGCCCTTAAAATAATGAATAAAGACATATTTAACTACTGAAATCCATCTTTAATCATATCCAAAATCTAGGAATGCTAAAACACATAAGTATGAATTCTCGATATGCAATTGACATCTAATTAACACATAATTAATGAAGTTACTGTTACCCTCATATAAACATCTACAATCGTTTTAAAGAAGTGTGTATCCTAAGTCGATCATCAACTTCATCAACCTTCAAAATGTGCAGGCTCAAAATCGGATCGAAAGGTGAGAATCCGATATGAATGAAGTGTGCTGTAATCATTCATAACCCTCGTGTCTGAATCATATATCGCCTCTAATGAACTTCTTCCAACATCTTCTCTTGTGTCAAAAACATGGAGCTTCTCCCATGATTCATCACTTGTAAGCACCCAAATCTCCCAAGAAAGACGACTTTGTGTCTCGCAAGTGAAACTTAATTTGCCTTTGTACTTTACGAGCTTCCTTATGGTGCCAAACGGACAGTCGAGGATTTGAATAGGCGAGGAAATCGTTGTCCATTTTTCCGAATACGCATCAAATTTCAAGACTTCATTGTTACTCAATAGCATGTAGATTGAGCCCCTTGTGATGATCGGTTGTTGGTTAGAGAGGAAGACAAAAGAAGGCAATATCACAGGATCTAGTAGTCTCCATGCCCATGCTCTAGAGTCAAAGATTTCATAACGATATTTTGTGAACGGTTTATCGCTGAAAAAAGAAAATCCAGGAAACATATTTAGAGAATAATTGTTGTTGATCGTAATTTTAATTGGTTCTAATCCAAGAAAACAAAAAACTCAAAAATAAAAATAGATACTCTATACGAAACTAACACCAAAGGCCAAAGCATAGATTAATTAAGCATGTAAACATGTACGTAGATACTTACAGTTTTTCACGTTTAGGCTCAGATAACCTAATGATCTTGTAATGCAGTGCCTTCGAACCCATCACAACCATGGCAACGTTATTAGTTAAATATTTGGTTTTCGGATTTGGCAATGTCACAACCTGCTTAGTTGCAGGTTTACAAACATGATACGAAATCAACTTATAATACCGTCGATGAGGACTCTCGAAGACCATGAATCCTTGCTCTGAAGACGCTAGGATTCGAGCATTGGGTGGCAGAAAACCAAGATCAAGACTGTGTGAATTAGTTGACGGTGCAAACTCGTTGATGTACTCGCAGCCACTACGGAGGTTTACTAGGAGAAACCCAGAAACGATGTCGTTTCGTTGCTTGTACAGGTTCAGAAAATACGACTCATATGTGAGGTATTGGAATTCTTGGCTGGTACAACGCATGGTATCAAGAGCCTTGAGTGATGTTCTCGAAAGAATCTCCATCTTCATGTCATCAGAAAACTTGGAATCCATTACGGTCAACAATTGCAGGTCGAAGAAGAAGTTCTCTTAAAAAACGAAAGGCTTTTGAAGATTTATTAATTTATACCCATCGACTTAATTGGAGTTTGATGCGGCTTCAAATATGGTATTATTTTTATGTGTATGGAAAGTTTAGAAAAGATTACACTTCTTTCGTTTTTTCAGTTTCTTCACACTTGCAGCGCAAGTTTGTAGAAACACGGGGAATTGTTATTTATCGATATATACCATAAATAAATAGATAAATATTATATTTAGTCTATCTGAAATTTAAATATCATATTTGCCCTAAATAAGTCTTCAAAATATCATAGATACACAAAACTTTTATTTTAATACTTTAAACATTTTTAATTATTATTTGTATCAAATGACAATGATACCCTTGTTATAAACTTAAGTTTAAAATATCATATACATATACCTTTTAATTAAAACCAATTGTTTCTATCTAAACTAAACATTGTTTTCATCTTTCTTTATTCTATGTTGACGTCGTATCTTCATCGATTCTTTCTTTATTTTTGGTAGAATAAATTTAAGATGTCAAATAAACTCAAATATGAAACTAATGTAAATTGATATAATTAAATGCCAAATAAACTAAAGAACTCAAGAAGTATGTTTTCTGTTTTTGAATAGTCTAACCTTGATGTCAAAGACTTAATTTTCTATTCAAATTTACTTATTTGTTTTGCATTCTTTTACTAGAACAAATATGGAAATAATATAAAAATAAAAATGAGGATGACAAATAAACTCAAAAACTCATGAACAGGAAGTATGTTTTTCTGCTCTAAATAGTCAAACCTTGACACATTCTTTTAAAATATGTGATGAACTGATGATTGCACGATATGCATTTACAAGCGATCAACAAAATAATATGTTGTAATTAGAAAAACAAACATGTGGACCAGGTCAAACCGAACAGCAACAAATTATTTAGAATAGGAAATGTAAGACAAGGCTATTAGGGCCAATATTGTGTTCCGATCGTGAATCGTGTTTCCGTAATTCAGAGTTGGCATATTGAATCAAGGGCATTTTGGTCAATATTGGTTGTTTTTTAATTCAATTGTTTTTAGATAATCAAAATACGATTTAAATTACTTATAAAATATTAAAAAAAAGATTTTGGGTATATATTATATTTTGAAGACTTTTTTAGGGCAAATATGATATTTAAAATTTCATTAAAGTAAATAAAATATTTAGCTATTTGTTTAGGATATATATGAAATTATCCCTTTATACATTAATAACTACTCATTTAAATATGTGTATTGAAAGTTTAGAAATTAATTTCCTTCCTTATTGGCTTATTGCGTAACTTGGTATGGGCGAAGGCTAGGGTTGAAAACTAGATAGGGGAAACTAAACAGGTGAAAACTAAAGGTGACCGCTCAGAATAGGGACTCGCCAAGGACAATGACGCTATCTTCGGACGTTAGCGACGCTATCCCTGAAGTTTCCAACTCTTTGTTAAACACTTAATCTGTTAAGACAAAGTTTACAAACTTCCAAGGTTCATCCATTTGGTTTGGTGGTTCATAAAAATAGGAACTTTATGGACATGCATGTCCAAAAAATGTCAAATCCTAAACCTAGGTCAAAAAGGGCTTCAAAATACTTGATAAAGCTTGCATAGGCTCAAGAGGGCTTGAGCATGTCCTCATCTAAAGTTCAAGAGTTCTAGAAGATGACATAGAATCGATCTAATGGTCTGGAGCTCCCCAAACTCCAGAGACAATACCATCATGGACTCAAAACCATCATAACTTAACCTAAACTTCTAGATCTATGAAGAAAAACCATCAAGTAGAGAGCTTTATGACTTACAAATGTCCAAAAACTGAAGAATGTGCTAGATCTTGACTATAAGAGTCTCCTTGGCACTGATGCTTCCTTTCTTCTTCCTCAAACAAGCTTCAAAACCCAAGGAATAGAGCTAGAACACAAAGGAGGGCAATATCTCAAGGAGTAGGGTTTATCAAGTGTGTGGAGGCTGATAAGAGACGGTCAACTAGGTTTAAGTTCCCTTAAATTAAGGCTCAATGCCCGAAGCCTAGGGTTTTGCAATAGCGGTGCATAGCGTCACTAAGATTGGCATTAGCTCAGCTATCTGCAGTGCTCTGCATCCGCACTTAAACTCTCGTTAGCGCCGCTATCCCTTACGGATTCTAATTTGATTATTGTATTAAAATATGATTCTACTTTGATTTTTGAATCATTTTATTACATTACTATTTGAGAATTATATTTCATTTCATTTTATTATGTTGCCTTAGAAACTATGGTTCATATATGAAATTACCATCATGATCAAATTGGAAAAATGTCAAATAAGTAATTCTAAATTAATTAATCATAACATTAAAAAGTAGGACTAAATCAATAACCATATTTAGTTTTATTTGCACGCTAGTTGCAACTAGCGACCATTAAAAGATATTATTCTAATAAATGTTTATATCATATATTATTTCAAAATTAGTGTAAGAAATTATCAATAACTTAATTATCTATAATATTCATTTGCCAAAACAAATGAGACATTTTACTTGTACCATAAGTATTTGAAATCTGGTAGCTCTTCAAATTTAAACTGAATATAGTTAATTTATTATTTTCAATACGTTATTTAATGTGAAATATTATCATAGTAATAGTACACTTTTTAAATTATCAATATAATATATTTAATTAGTTAATTTAGATATCATGTTAGATCCAAAATATAAATTGAAATATCAAATAAAATTAATTATCAATAATAATAGTGCATTGAAAATTATGTTATGTACTTTAGAAACAGTGGTTGATAATCAAAATAAATCGAACACGATATATTCACTACAAGAAACGGAGCCTGTAGAGACAAAAGCTATAGGGACGACAATTGTCGTCGCTATAGATACCCCTATAGCGACGACATGTCGTGCCTATAGCTCGAAATGTCTAACTTTGAAAAATTTAGATGTAGCAACGATATGTCGTCGCAATAGAGGAAGGCGGGAACCCAAAAAATGTGGCGGTATCTGAAATACTATAGTGACGAGATTTAGTCGCAATAAACAACCCTATAGCGACGACATGTCGTCCCTATAGGGTGCCAAGTCAATCTTTGACCATTTTCTCTATAGCGACGATATTACGTTCGAATAGCCTTAAGCGGGAACTGAAACATTTTTCGCGGTTCTCTGAAATACCTATAGGGACGACATATCGTTACAGTAGATAAATCAATTAAATTTTTTTTATTATTTCAGCAACTAAAGGAAACGACGTCGTCCGTTTTGGGCTATAGGGACGACAAGTCGTCTCTATAGCCTTCAGCGAACCCTAAAGCCATCGCGTCTTCTCTTCCGCCTCATTCTTTCCTGGTTTCTTTTCTCTGCAAGGCTTTAGCGATTTTGCGAACCCTAAATCTCGATTGAAGTAATTTCCGGCGAAATAAGGTAAAGCATTGTCCCTAATATCAACCGAAAGGCATTATACCTACGTAATTTTTTTTGTTCATCGCTGTAGTTGCCGAGACGGTGGCTGTGGGTTGCTCCGGTGGAGGTGGGTTGCTTCGGTGGTTTCTCCATCGCTGATGTGGTGAACGAAGCTATCAGTCTTCGAAATTTAGTGGTTGGTTTTTTTTTTTCTATTTTGTCTCTCGGTATACCTTATTCCACTGTTAAATTGATGATATGAAGTCCGATTTTTGTGGAATCTTGAAGTATCAGTTCGTAATCTCTTCGAGTGGTGGTCGGATTTTCTGATTTTCCGGAGGTTGAAGGCTTGGGGTCATCGGTTTCTCACTTTGGAGCAGAAAATCAACGAATTTGGTTAGTAAATCCGATTTTCTGATTTTACCAAGCTGCATATGCCTTTGTGTATTGTTTATGTGTTGATTACTAGCTTATAACTCAATTAGGGAGTAATGTGTTCCCGTAAGAGGTGTTAAAAAGAATTTTAGGACCTTTTTTGTAAATTTTTTTGAAACATGCATGAGAAATTAGCTACAAATCATGTGTTAAACAAGGTATTTGCAACTTTAATTGTGTACTGTGGTGTTATATGTATTGAAATTCAGCTAATAGCGGGAATTATGACCATTATGTAAGAATTTTCTAAGTCTAAATATTTTTCAAAACTGCCCCTGCACTTTGTAACTTGCTGAATATTTCCAAATCAGATTTTTATTAGCTATTCTTGTCATTTTATGCGTGTACATGGTTTTTGTTGGATTTTGTACGGTTCAAACTTCATAAAGTGTCCATTAAGTGCTTATTATGAGGTTGAATAGGACTATATTGTAAAGAATTTCTATGTATGTCAAAGTTTCAAAATAACCCTTGGAGATTGCTAACTTATTGCGTTTTTTCCAATTCACACTCATAAATATCGTTCCAAAAGCACATATACAAATAAAACACAAGTTTCTAAAAATAAATAAATAAACAATTATAAAATTAGGGTCGTGCTAAACAATTATAAACCTTAGTTGTAAAAACACATACATATATATATATATATATATATATATATATATATATATATATATATATATATATATATATATATATATATATATATATATATATATACATACATGCATTGCATTAACCTTAGTTTTATTCCCGCCCGAAATGAATTTAGAAATTCATTTCGGGCAGTCCCCGTTTTGGGACTGCTTTTTAAATATTTTGTCTCATTTAGGATGTGAATGAATATTACAGATTGAGTATTTAAGGAAAAATCGATACACATTTCTCTTTACTCCTACGAGTTTGCGTTTCAAACGCATACTTGGGGAGTTAAGGGGAAATGCTGTCGATTTTTTCTTAAATACTCAATCTGATAATATTCATTCACATATGAGACAAAGTATTTAAAAAGTGGGTTAGGTGGCCACCTTTAGACAAACATGTAGTGGGTTCATACGGTGCATTCATCCAATCAGCCTCAACTTACACAACTCCTAAAAAAATCTAACTTATTATAACTAAACACAAACTAATTAGCATGCATACGATCTAAGTCTTAATAATGAAACAGTAATGACAATTGATAAGAGCTGGATTAAAGAGCGAAATCGGCGTTCTCCAAAGTTCTTGGAAGGTCTAAGGAACTTCATAGAGATTGCCAAGAGCCATGTTGACGATGAAGGGAAAGCGTTTTGCCCATGTAGAGATTGTGTGAATTCGTACCGGCACGTTATGTCTACGATTTACGCCCACGTACATGATCGTGGCTTTCAACAGACGTATAAGATATGGACTTATCACGGCGAGGAATATCCCGCTTCCGATTTAGACACACTTTGGGCTGCAAGAAGACATACTACAACAACGCATGAGATGTTTGACGTAATAGATGATGTTATGGCAGAGCAAGATACATTTGAAGAAAATAGAAACGAAGAGGGAAGTGGTGCGGACCCGGAATTTGATGCATTGTTTGAAGAGCTCAATACGGAGTTATACCCTGGCTGTACCTGGATGTCTTCTCTAAACTTTCTAGCAAAAATGATGCACATTAAAGTTATCAACAAATGGACAGACAGTTCATTTGACCAACTTTTAGAGTTTCTTAGAGTTGTGTTCCCGAAAGAAAATAAGATTCTAGCTTCCCACTATGAAGCTAAGAAGAAGCTTAGAAAGATTGGATTAGGATATCAATCTATACATGCTTGTGTTAATGATTGTGCTCTGTATTGGAAGGAGAATGCCTCATTGCAGAATTGTCCCGTCTGTAAAGAGAGTAGATGGGTTGACAAACACACAAAAGGGAAGAAAGTGCCACAGAAGGTGTTACGTTACTTTCCTTTGACTTCGAGACTTCGTCGAAGGTATAGTTCCAGATTCACTGCAAAAGATATGACTTGGCATAACACTGGGCGTTCAGATGATGGTATGATGCGTCACCCGGTTGATGGGAAGGCATGGCAAGAATTTGACAAGAGATATCCTGAGTTTGCCAAAGAACCTAGGAATGTCCGCTTGGGTTTGGCTGCTGATGGCTTTAATCCATTTAGTAACATGACTCAGCCTTACAGTATGTGGCCGGTAATATTGACAACGTACAACACACCACCGTGGTTATGTATGAAAGAGTCTTCTTTCATGCTGACACTATTAATCCCTGGCCCTAAATCACCAACGAAAGACATTGATGTGTTTTTGAGGCCTCTCGTGGACGAGTTGAAAACTTTGTGGACCGAAGGAGTCCAGATGAGAGATGCATCAACCAACACTCTATTCACGATGCGTGCAGCATTGCTGTGGACGATCAACGATTATCCAGCTCGTAGCAGTTTGTCTGGATGGAGTGGTCAAGGTTATAAGGCATGTTCCACTTGCAACAAGGACACACCATCGATCCGTATAACCAATAAGATAGCTTATGTTGGTCACAGACGATTCTTACGTAGCAACCATAAATGGAGGGACAGTCTGTTGTTTAATGGCCAAAAAGAGTCAAGAAGGCCTCCCAGAAGATTTAGTAACGCAGCAATATTAAAGCTGTTGAAGTGCGTCTCGGTCCGTCTTCCAGGGAAACATCCTAAGTTTGGGGGTAAGAAACCGAAAAGAAAGCGTACTGAACTACTGTACAATTGGAGCAAACGAAGTATCTTCTACGAGCTTCAGTATTGGTCATCTCTTGAACTAAAACACAATCTGGATGTCATGCACCTAGAGAAGAACGTATCTGAGAGGTTATTAGGTACGTTGGTGATGAACGACAAATCAAAAGACACTCAAAAAGCAAGAAAAGATTTGGAAAATTTGGGTATTCGCGAAGATCTATGGATGCAACAGAAAAACAACAAGACACATCAACCACATCCTCCTTACTCTTTCAAACCAACCGATCGTGTACGTTTCTGTCAGTTCATTAAAGATGTGAGACTACCCGATGGCTTTGGATCGAACTTTAAGAATAAGGTGCCTTCTAATGCTTCAAATGTCATGGGTTTAAAGTCTCATGATCATCACGTACTCATGCAACGATTGCTACCAATAGGGGTCCGAGCTGGCCTGCCTTCAAATGTTTCAACAGCTATCATTGACCTTTGTACATTTTTTAAAAAAATTTGTGCACGGTCAGTGAATGTGAAAGACATGTACGATGCACATAATGAGGTCATAAAGATACTATGTAATTTGGAGTTGATATACCCACCTGCATTTTTTGACATAATGGTCCATCTAATTCTACATTTACCTGAAGAAGCTATTCTTGGAGGGCCTGTGTATATGAGGTGGATGTACCCTTTTGAGAGATACATGAAAAAACTGAAAGCCTATGTTAGAAACAAAGCCAAACCTGAAGGTTCGATAGCAGAGGGTTATGTTGCAGAGGAAGCATTGACATTTTGCTCCATGTATCTTGAGGGTATGCAAACCAAATTCAACCGTCCTGATAGAAATACGGATGATGGCATGCCAAAGAGGCAGTTTTCTGTGTTTTCATCACAATGTCGACCAATGTCCAAAAAGAAAATCATTGCTCTTTCTGGAGAGGCCAGCAAAACATTACATTGGTTTGCACTAGAGAACTGTGATGAAGTAAAAGACTATTTATCGTAAGTATTTTATTTTTTTATAGTTTCGTTGTTAGTATTGTCATAAACTAATTTGTACATTTTTTCCGATGTACAGCCAATATAAAGCTAAACATCCTCACACTGATGAAAAAGCTAAATTCCCATCATGGTTCAGTGATAAGGTGAATACATTATACGGTATTATATATGAATCTAAAGTATAATATTATATAAATTATCAATTTTATATTTTTCTCCAGGTCTATCGTCTACAAAAAGAAATGTCCCCGGACTGTACCAACGAATTAAAGGCATTGGCGCATGGCCCGTTGAGCGCATTTTCTTACACTGCTTGCATCGTCAACGGTGTTAGATTTGTCGTGCACAGCAGCGATCTCCGACGTACTACTCAAAACAGTGGTGTCGTTACAATAGGAGAAGACGGTACACCATTTTATGGTCAACTGGAGGATATAATACAGTTGAACTATCTAAGTGGTTACTCTGTTGTACTATTTCGTTGTAAATGGTTCAACACATCGGGGAAGAGGCGATTGGTTGATAAAAATGGTATCGTTGCTATCGACATCAGCCGTGAATGGTATGTCGGTAAGGCATGGTACGATACTCAACAATACATTTTAGCCACACAAGCAAAGCAAGTGTTTTATCTCCAAGATCTTTCTCGAAACCCAAATAATTGGAGGGTCGTGGAAGACGTTCACCATCGGAAACTTTGGGATCATCCGAGTATCCCTGTTGTTAATGATGTAGATGTCTTGCACGACACTCAATCGTCTAATTATGACTTGGTTGTCGACATAGGCGATGCTGGTGAAACAAGTACCGTTGTTGAGAGATTTGTCTCCCCTGTTGTGGAAGATCAATTATTTCATTGTAACTTGGTTGTCGACTTAGGCTATTTGCCTATGCAAGCAAGTTTAGATGTAGTTGATGAATCAAATGATGACCCTATTCCAGATGATGAAAATTTTATTGACGATGATGAAGAGGACGGTGACATGTACCCTTCAGAAGACGAGCTCATTGTTGATACAGATGATAGCGATGATGATGATGATATATATGCATGTTATTCTAGTGATGACTCTGATTGAATGTAATGTAATGTTTTTCTGTATGTTTAATGGATGATTTTTGTTAAATTGATATGGCGTTGCTTATATTAAATTGTTGCTTATAGTATTTGTTAAAAATATGTATGTTATTTATTTCAATTGAAGGCATGGCAACACGTGTTGCCAGAGGTCATGGTGGAGACGGTGGGGCTGACCCTCCACGAGGCCCAGATAGGATTCCTTCGACCTGCGAGTCATGTAAGTAACTTGTTCCAATTTACTGTAACATTTTATATTGGATATATTTTTTAACTTACTAACTTGTCAATTACATGTATCAATTCAGCCAACCCCAAAAAGACTCGTGGAAAGGGAAAAGACTTAAACCTGCTTGAAGAGTTTGCAAAAAACAATGAGCAACCGTTACCTCTTTTGTTAGATGACGAGGGAAATAAGTTCAAAATGATCGGAGATAACTACCAGATGTATATACGATTGGTATCAAATGAGGTTGGTAGAAGAGTGCCAATGCACTATCCCAGTTGGAAAGCTGTGCCTAGCAAACACAAGAGAGAGATTTATCCGACGCTGCATGTAAGTATATGATATAATGTTTTATTTTTCTTTCAGTTTTATAATTTCTAAATGTCTTCTAATTCTTTGTTTTGCAGCATTATTTTGATATTGATGCATGGAAGAACACACGAAATTGGAATGGCGTTGTACATGGAATAGAGGCCGACTGTGCCAACGCATACAAGCGACGAAAATACGATTTGAAAGTACATTTTGATGAGCAAGGAGGTTACACAAATATTAAGAGGGCAATGGCGCATCCCCCGCCTACACAGACTCCCCGGGCGTGGGGGAAGGTTATTGATAAACTTTTTACCACAGATAAGTACAAAGCCCGTTCACAAAGTAACAAAGGCAACAGAGAACTTCTACCGTATACAAGTTCTCATGGGACGGAATCATATGCCCAAAAACGATATAAAGAAGTAAGTATTTTTTAAGTATTTGAGGAGTTATTAATAAGTCTATGAAATTATATTAACTATTAATGTTAATTTATAGGTCCAAAAAACCGGCAAAAGTAGCGAAATAGAAGTGTGGAGAAAAAACCACTTCAAAGAAGGTCGTGGCTGGGTGAATGATAAAGCACATGCTGATTGGGTAAGTAAAATTTCTAGCTATATATATATATATATATATATATATATATATATATATATATATATATATATATATATATATATATATATATATATTGATATGCAATTTAGTGTAGAATGTCTATTTTTGGTATTAGAAATCATTGCATATATTGAAATATGAGAATTGTTATTGTTATTATTTACAGGTAAAACAAGTTGGTTATCCATTTTATAGCAGTTATGCTGTCGAATTTTTTATATAAAAACTAACATTCGTTTGTTGTTTTGTTTATTGTAGGAAAAAATACAAGTCGAGTACAAAACAATGCTTGACAAAGCTAACGGTGACGAGGCAAATGTTAATGAAATTAAATGCCTTGAACGCGCGCTTGGAGAAAGGCGTGGCCATACACGGGGAGTTGGTAGAAAAATCCAAAATATCCCAGCCCACTACGTACCGGATGCTTCAACATCATCCCAAAATTTTAACCAGTTTACCCAACAGTTTGCCCAACAGTTTACCCAGCAAATGACTCAACAATTCAATCAACACTTACAAACCATTTTCACCCAAAATAACATACCGTTTCAACCGTTGCAACTGTTTCAATTCGATCCAACACAACTACAAAATATGCAAATTCAATCTCCAAACAACCAAGGAGGTGGAACCGGAAATGAAGATGCAACCGCGAGTGATATTCAAGGAGATGACGCCGGAAATGTAGTTTATAGCGAAAGTGAAAGTGATTAAAAATTTTAAATGTTCTAGTATTTATGTTTTGACAAACAAATTTTGTATAATATTTTACATGTTAAACTTTATGTGATATTGATATGTTGTTTTAAATCGCTATAGCCTTCATGTTTTTATATTTTGCAGAATTAAATTGTAATGTATATAAAATTTGACATTTTGTAGAAAATATAAAAAAACCTGTACAGTGGCTATAGGGACGACATTTAGTCTCTATAGCCTTGGCTATAGCGACGACATGTCGTCCCAATAGACAAGGCGAATTTTTTCTAAACACTTATAGTAACGACAAGTCGTCACAATAGCACGTGGTGTAGGGACGACAAGTCGTCTCAATAGCCTAAGCTATAGGGACGACAAGTCGTCTCAATAGCCTAAGCTATAGGGACGACAAGTCGTCACTACAAGCCGTTATTTCCTTTTTTGAAACGACCTTATAGTCACGACATGTCGTCTCTATAGCTACGCTATAGAGACGAAGGCTATAGGGACGACATTTTTGGTCTATAGCGACTATTCTATAGGCACGAAGGCTATAGTGACGACATGTCGTTGGAGGCATCTATAGGGACTACATCGGGGTCTATAGGGACGACAAATGTCGTCCCTATAGCCTTCGATTATTGTAGTGATTGTTTATTTCACTAAATCGAAAATGAAATATTGTTTATTTCACACACCATCTGCAAGTAACGACCACTAAATGATATGATTCTAATCTATATTTATTTTATAATATGATTCAAATTAATTGCAATTTTATGTACACGTGGATATTCGTTTAGTACATATATAATAGGAAAATTATATTACTTCCTACTATATCATCTTCATCCTCTTACCCACTAAAAAATGATATGTGGAATCCACTAATTTTTTTCTCAATCTCCTTTCTTGATTTTGACAGTTGTCTTGATCTAGTAAGTAGAAAGATGTATTTTAGGAGAATACAGAAACTCTCTATATAATATAAGACCAAAGGGTATCGTCTACCCGCCAACTACGGGTTCCTACGTGGAGTGTTTTACCCGTTTTCTCAGCCGTTGGATCTTAAAAAAAATTGGACGGCAAAGCTTGGCCTTTGCGCGGATCGCAGAGGGGAAAAATTGGACGGCAAAGTTTAGCGGCGATGCGTGGAAGGGAAAAAATCCCGCCGTACGTTTTCTCAGCCGTTGGATCTTAAAAAAACTAGACGGCAAATATTGACCTTCACGCGGATTGCTAAGTTGGCTATTACCGGCGACACATTTAGCGGCGACGCCGGTTAATAGCGACGACATATAACACGCCGGTAATAGCCAGAATTCTTGTAGTATGGCATGAGAGCACCTCAACATATGTTCTTGTTCTATTTGGTGAAATTCCATATACAAATAAAAAATCCGTCTACAACATATGGGACTGAAACTACATTGGTTGTACATATATCACAACAATCATCCTCTCATTGTATCAGATCAGTTTAATTAGCACATGCATGAATGTCACATGCCTGGTTAGGAATGGTCTGAGCCCTTCATGGTAGAATATCGTTGTTATCCTTTTGATGAATTGCTCAGGAACATTAGTCAGCATGAATGCAAAAATAATGAAAAGGCTCTTTATTGTTTAATCAACATTTATGTAAAACTTACATTCTGATCCAAGGATTCAACGTCCAGGTGACCATAACTTGTGAAGCCACATAGAGCTTAAAATTTTAGTAAGCATGGGCTTTAGGAATTAATCAATATATGTAAAGATATGTTTTCGTAAAGTTTACTGTGATCCAAGAATTCTTGTTTTAACCATTCTTAACATCAACTAAACATGACAGAAATTGCATTCCTTACTTGATGTAACTAAGTCATTTTAGTACTACAGTCTACAAAATATAATAATTACATATATTGGTCTTAAATGGAGTGATGATGCATCTAAGACACCCCAATATTAATCTATAAATAGGTAAAAAAAATTAAAGCCAAGTCAACTTGAAGCATTTTTATTGTCATGTAGATATGTGGAGCAATCAAATAGATAGATACAGAATAACTCTCACCCCTTCTCTAAATACTCCTCTAAAAACTTCATAGATGGAAACAAATTAATATCGCCCTACATGGTGTATTCTCGAACACATGGTTTGCAAGAATGAAAGTGCAAAATTGATATAATCCTACATAGCATATTCTCGATTAGCTCCATATTTTCATCTCTCTAACTTCAAGAGAAGTGGGTATGGGTGAAGAATTGTCAAAGGTTCTACAAGGAGGCTAGAATACGGGCTTTCATTAGCTCGATATTGTAGACGATGAATCTATTAATTCCTTTATTGCTTGGGTTTTAGGAACTTATGGTGGTATAGATATTCTGGTATGATGTGAGGAGGATTTTCCTCTATTTTATACATGATTATATTTATGTTCTTAATGAAATCTAGGCACACTATATACTTTCATTTACTTATGCATAACCGGTGGTTATGTATGCAATCTTGTGTGCAGATGAATAATGCAAGAGTTAATCATAATGCAATCTTATGTGTAGAAGTGCACTTTTTCATTATTGCATCCCATTATAACTTCTTATTATTAACAACCATCACTACAAGAATTAGTGCTTTTAGCAGCGCCCCTTTAGGGGCGACATCAGCTTTAGGGGCGACACCAAGCCTGACGAGCCGAGTGTCGCCGCTAAAGCTCATGTCGCCCCTAAAGGGGTCGCCGCTAATACCTGGATCCGATCGTGTCCACCGTTTTAAATCCTAGCCATCGAAACCCAAGCCAATCGGACGGTCAAAAATCAGGCAGGAGATTTTCCCTCCTTGTGAAATCACGTGTTGCCCCTAAAGCCCGGCGTCGCCCCTAAAGGGTGTCGCCGCTAATTTTGTGATCCGGATGCTATCGCTTGGTTTGATCTTGGCTGTAGAAAGAAAGAGGGATCCTACGGTGGAAAAAAAAGCGGTAACCTTTCCCCCCGTTTTTTTTTCGGATGTCGCCCCTAAAGCCCCATGTCGCCCCTAAAGGGTGTCGCCCCTAAAGCCTTAAAGCGAATTTCACCCAACAGTCTCCTCTTTCACGCATTCTGTCTAGTGAAAGCCCCAAATTTTTCTCTCAAGTTCCTGCGATTCCAGCCGTGGTTTTGGATGTTTTTGAAGCTTTTTTTCTTGTAATCTTCTACAATAAAGGTAATTTCTCATATATTAAACTTAGGGTTTGTAATTTATTGTAGTTTTAATGATTGTTTCATGTTCTTTTGTGGTTTTGAAGCTTATTTTGTTGAAAGATCAATCTCCAACGGAAGATACTTGTAATTTTCTACAAAAATGTAATTTTCTTATATATTAAACTTAGATTTTTGTGATTATTTGGTGTTTTAATTGTTATTTCATGATTTATGTAAAATATGTTTGTTTGGAGATGTTAATGTATATAGTTGTTGTTAATGTTAGTTATAAAAACTAGTTTTGATATACACAATTGATTGAAATTGTATGAAAATTATAATGAATTGTATGATATTTTAAGAACTTAATTTCATGATATTGATTCTTAGATAATATGTATATAAAGTTTTGATTGTAGGATTGTATATGGCTATTTTGATATGAACACTTGATTGAATTTGTATGAAAATTCTAATGAATTGTATGATATGTTAAGAACTTAATTGTTAAGAACTTAATTAGTTAGGACTTAATATTATGTATTGGATGTTATGTTTAGGTTATTATTGTATGATATTGTTAGTTTTTAGGTTATTCTTATTAAGAACTTAATATTATGTATTGAACTTATTTTGACTTATTTGTTAAGAACTTTATTAGTTATGACTTAATATTATGTTAATGGAATGTATGATAGTTAGGACTTATTTTGACTTATTTGTTAAGAACTTATTAGTTAACGATTTCTTTAGATTGCTATAATAGAAAACAACAAAATTAGGATACTTTAGTTAACAAAAATAAGAAACAACAATGCTCTAATAGAAACAAAAAACAAAAGTAGGATGCTATAATTAACAAAAATACTAAAGTAAAACATAAACCCTAAATCCTAAAGTTAAAAACTAAATTCTAAAACCTAAACCCTAAATATTAAAGCCAAAATTCTAAAACATAAACATTAAACTTAATCCTTAAACCTTAAACCATAAACCTAAACCTTAAATTCTAAGACATAAACCTTAAATGGTAAACCCTAAATTCTAAATTCTAAAACATAAACCATATATTTTAAACCTTAAAGCCTAAATTCTAAAACCTTAAACCCTAAACCCTAAACCTAAACTCTAATTTCTAAACCCTAAACCCTAAACCCAAACCATAAATTCTACATCCTAAACTCATTGATTTTTAGTTTAATTCTTTTTCTTTTTGATCATCTTAAGCTTAGAAATACCCGCTCGAAATTGATTTAGAAATTGATTTCGAGTTGTCCCCGTTTTGGGAATACTTTTTGAATACTTTATCTCATTTAGGATGTGAATGCGTATTGCATGATTGTTCGTTTAAGAAATATTTGTTGTCATTTTCTCTTTGCTCCTCAGGTATATATTTAAAAATATACCTGGGAGCTAAGGGAAAATGCTGCCGAATTTTTCTTAAACGACCAATCATGTAATGCGCATTCACATATGAGGTAATGTATTCAAAAAGTGGGTGTAGAAGCCTACCCTTGTGAATACTCTATCCGTTGTCCGATTTCTCCAAAATATTCTGATCGAGACAGTCTATTTCGTTTTGGGACTGCATTATGAATACTCTATCTCTATTCTGATTTTTTTGTTGCCATTTTGGTGAACAAAAAATCTCTAACATCGTGGTTTCCCCTAAAATAATCTAATATGAAATTTAATTCAAACATCTTTTATGTTTCAGTTACATCATGCCTATCGATAAAAGTTGGATTACTCTTGAAAACCGTAACTCTGACGCATTCGAGGAAGGACTCAATAGTTTTGTTGAGAGATCCAAACAACACATCGACAGTAGAGGTTTAATCATATGTCCGTGTAGACGTTGTGAACTCAGAGAATTCGTAAAACTCTTAATAATGAAATCCCACATACATGCGTATGGTTTTAGTAAACGTTATGATACATGGACCTATCATGGTGAAAGAAGAACTATGATGGTACATGCCGTAGGTCCAAGTCAAAACCAAGCACCAAGTAACGACATAGCTCCAAGTCACGACATGGTTAACGTTATCAACGACGTTATGGGGGAAAATATGGGGGAAAACAATACTAATCGGGAGGAAGGGAACTTAGATACAGAGGACAACGTTGTCGATGATGGATTTCATAAGTTGTTAGATGAAGTCCAAGCAGAATTATATCCTGGTTGTACCTGGTTTTCTTCCCTCGACTTTTTAGCAAAGCTGATGCATATCAAGGTGAACAACAAATGGAGTGATGCTTCATTCGATCAGCTCCTCGAGTTGTTGGAATCTGCATTTCCTAAAGAAAACAAGGTTCCCACTTCACATTATGCAGCCAAAGCGAAGCTGAAAAAACTTGGTTTGGGTTACGAGTCAATACATGTGTGCAAATACGATTGTGCTCTCTTTTGGGGCGAAAACAAGTCGTTGCAGAATTGTCCTGTTTGCAATACCAGTCGGTGGGTTGATGACAAGAAAAAGGGCAAGAAGGTGGCACATCAGGTGTTACGATACTTTTCTGTGACCCCCAGACTACGACGTTTGTATTGCTCAAGGCACACGGCAAAAAATATGATTTGGCACAGTACCGGACGATCAGAAGACGGTACGATGCGTCATCCCGTTGATGGATCTTCATGGAAAGACTTTGATTTAAAGCACCCTAAATTTTCAAGGGAACCTCGAAATGTTCGCCTAGGTCTTGCTACTGATGGTTTTAATCCATTTTATAACATTAATTCAGGTCATAGCACATGGCCTGTCATACTCACTACATACAATCTACCACCATGGCTATGTATGAAAGAGTCATCATTCATGTTGGCCTTGTTGATTCCTGGCCCTAAATCACCCAAGAAGGACGTGTATGTCTTCCTTAGGCCATTGGTGGAAGAGCTTAAGCAATTGTGGCACTCAGGCGTACGTACTAAAGATACAGCAACAAATACGTTCTTCAATATGAAAGCGGCGTTGTTATGGACAATAAGCGACTTTCCAGGTCGTACTAGTCTATCTGGTTGGTCTGGACAAGGGTACTATGCATGCCCAACTTGCAATAAAGACAATCCTTCAGTCGCTATAGAAAATAAAATCGTTTATCTTTGTCATCGCCGTTTCTTAAATGCTAACCACCCTTGGAGAAAAAGTTTGGATTTTAATGGAGCACACGAGACACGACCCCCCATAAAACAACTTACTCATGAAGAAATAGAAGCTCAATTAGCTCAAGTACCGAGTTATGTACCAGGCAAACATCCTGGATTTGGTATTGCTAATGCTAACAAGAGAAAACGAACGTGGCACAACTGGACAAAACGAAGCATTTTTTTCGAACTCGATTATTGGTCATCTCTTCAGATGAAGCATAACTTAGATGTTATGCACATCGAGAAAAATGTGTGTGATAGCTTGTTGGGTACCCTTCTGAAGAACGACAAGTCTAAAGACACACGAAGTGCAAGGAAAGACTTGGAGAATCTGAACATTCGAAAACAATATTGGATACGAAAAAAACGTAACAAAGAGGATATACCCCATGCAAAATACTCATTCAAGGACTCTGATCGAAAACATTTTTGTCAATTTATAAAATACGTTAAACTTCCGGATGGGTTTGGATCCAACATTAGCAATAAAGTGAAAGATAATGATAATAACATTACTGGGTTGAAATCTCATGACAATCACATTCTTATGCAATGTTTGATACCGATTGGAGTCAGGGGGTTTTTGAAAGGTTTTTTGCAACTATGAACTAACATTCCTAAGTTCACATGCAACCTATATAGATCTAGGTTTTCTTCTAATTAAACATATAACATATCCTAGAAGGCCAGAAAAAGATAAACTAAAAGAAAGATCAAGAAAAACCAACCTTAAATTGAATCTTGGAAGCAAAGCAACAGAAGTCTCTTGCCTCAAATGCAGTCACACCCTTAGCTGAGCTCTTGGCCGAAAATTCCTTGGGAGAGAGAGTTAAAATTCGTGGTCTAGGGTTTAGGGAGAGCCTCCCTATTTATAGCCTCCATGTGGTGATCAGATAATCGTTACAGATAAGCCTTTTTGAATTCGAATTAAGATAAACTATTATTTTAATCATTCAAACACCATTTATCTGTTATATATATATATATATATATATATATATATATATATATATATATATATATATATATATATATATATATATATATATATATATATATATATCTCGAAAATATATATATCTATATATATATTTTCGACCACCACATGGTCACTCACACTGCCACTTACTCAACTATCGAATAATTACAGTTTTAGTCCCTGCACCTTTAATTAATCAATTTAACTGCCAAATTAATTCCAATTAATTCCAGAAAAATTTCTAATTAATTATTATAGTTTCTAATTAATATATTATCACTTAAATATATTAATAAACTACTTATTTAACTTCTATTGATTTATTAATCACATAATAAATCAATCTTTCTCTCTACCGGACTTTCTGCCAATCCTCCAACTATGAGGGCAACCCAAATGGACTATGCTACTATTAATTAGATAAATACTAATTATTAGTCATGGCTTAGACACCTAATCCAACAGTCTCCCACTTGGATAAGTCTATGACTAAAATTACCAATTTACCCTCTAATTAATTTAGCAACTGTAGCTTCCTAGAAACCGCTGCCGAACTCTGACCTAGTCAGTTCTGTCCAAAGATAAGTGATCATATGATCCTTCGTCCAACAAGATATTTTCAGACACGAGACATGGATTGAGATCAATCTCTGTCCGATACTCTGTTTCCCGATTTCCGATTCTGCTTATGACTTTGGAACTTCTAATTGAACACATCAATTTAGTCCAGGCTGGCCAGCACTTTAGTCAACTTCAAAATCATCGAGAGTCCTATAGATATCTGTTTCCTATCAGGGTCAAGGAACGAATAAGTTTTGACTTATATGCTTATATCTTTTACCAGTCAAATCATTCACAACAACACGTTTTATAACATCGAGTTACCGATGCGTTTTCGTATTATCAATGAATAACTGCCTTGTAAATCATAACTCATATATCTCCACTTCAAGATCATAAGATATTATCGTCTCAACATTGCTTGTGATATAATCGATGAAGCAATCTACTGAGCGTGGGTTTATCCAATACTCAAATCTCTATTTCTAAGTACTCATGAATGTTGTAGCAATCCTATTGCTATGTCTAACTCCTTAGACATTCTACAAACCAATTCATGACAGTCTTGATTCAACACTTACTTCCCAAAGTATGAGCGACTGTGGACCTATCTGAATAATTAAATTATTCGGGAAGTAAAACATGCAAAAGTGAAACATAAAGATCTGACTGGCAGCTACTCCTGCTAATTACCAAGTCTCCACAAGGTAATCACCAAGTCTGGTCTTGTCATAACCTATTATCGGTTTCAAAAATTTCTTTTAAACTTTCAATTCTAATTTTACATCTATGTCTTTATGAACCTTACACTCTTTCTATGTATCCAAAGTATCTTATACTTGTACATTTTATTGCAGATGATCCACTCGGATGCTCATCCAATAACATCTCAATATGTTATCCTGTCAATTTCTCTCCTAACTCAATTCTGGTAATGTGTACTGTGACTTCCTATGGTTCTGGGGTCTTTAGTCTACTTGACTGCACCCTAAGACTATTTCGAGGCGTTATGATGTGCCGGTGAACCACACGCGCTCCATCATAATACCAACGAGATTCTTTAACCATGAAGTCCTTTAACATCATGTCCCGACGTTAATAATTACCACTTTTCAAATTTTAACCCTATCACTTTCACCCTAATCATTTCCTAATGTTTCTCTCTTGAGTTCAAACAATCCATCCAGTACTCCCAGCCAGACAATGTCCTGAATCCAACTTATTATGCCCTAAGCATCAAGTCATCAGGACATGTTCATGACATTAGGATCGATCCAAGAAAATTTGTGGAACCCGATCCAATCTTATTCCAAACCTTTTTCGGAATCCAAAGATTATTCATAATCCTTATGTCATGATTTTCGAAAAACTATTTCCTTTCAGAGACTCTTCTCATGCATCTTGAATCTTATCAAGATCATGCTTAGAATGGCTAGGTCTATGCTGGTGATTTCATCTATCTAATAGATGACTTTGAATTATGTGAGTATATTGCACCTTCTTAGTTTCTTTCACGCCAAGTCATCACACTTTGAAATGATAAGAAAAATTTTCCTATGTCTATGCATCTTGAATCTCATCAAGATCATCTTGGCAGAATCTGGATCTATCTCATAGACGTTTACAACCACCTGAGTATGCCGTATTTCTATTAAGGCTTTCATAGCGATCTGTCTCTTAACACCAAGTCATTACACTTTGTAACGAAAAGAGACGTTTCCTAGAAACATTATGTATCCCACGTATGGAGATAGTAGATAACGGCGACTCCCACTGGCTTTGACATGGTTATAGACTATTCACAAAATCCAGGACTTATGGTACAATTTGAGAATCCAAACCTTTCTGACATTTTAATGGAAATCTTTCTGTCCTTTCTCAAAATCCAATCCTTTGGCATATTTTGAGAATCTGAATATCCTTTCTTGCGAGATGCCCGTGGGACGAAACCCGGGGCCATGTACCTTTTGTAATGGCATGCTCTATGTGTGTCCCTATTAGTGTGCCGGTAAACCACACACGCTTCACTAACGACTCACACTATGCCACGCAGAATCCTCTCGGATTTCATCTACTATTGAGAGTGCTTTACTCGGAATCAATTGCTTGACTTTGAGTATCGACTCACTCAACTAGATGCTCTGAAGGTATGTATATGTCCATGTTGCTTTCTTTTGATAACTCAGTTACTCCCACTGGTTTTTAGACCAGGTGTAAAATCAATCAAATTTTCATACAGACCGTGTCTCGCCCTAAGGTCCTCTTATTTGGCAGCAACCGGGCTCACCAATGCTTCCAAGTAGTCGGATTGCAAATCCGTACCAACTGCAGTGTTTTACCACCAATCGGTATGTCACCCCAATCACAACTACTTATGATGGTGATCAATACTACTGGTTAAGAGGAGATAATGTCAGTTGTAAAGCAGAAATCTGATTTCTACTCCAAGCCTAGTGATGACTAAAAGGTTCTTTCATTGCTAATCCTAAACTCATTTAGGACTGTCCCAACTCCTACTGTTCCTTGGACCAAGAGTTCTTTCTAAAAGAGCTCTTTAGTTACAGTAGGATAGCTAATAAAACGACAATGCTGATCAAGTTCAGCTGGTCATGAGGTTCAGATGAACACTACAAGACCCTGGACTTTCTATGTACAAATGGGATAATCCAAGCTTTACATTTTAGGAAGTGTTTGCAAGACCTACTTAGTCTAGGATGTGGTCGGAGTATGGTTTATATGGACTGACTGGTATAGTGTTCATCTTATTAGAAACTAATTGGCAATGTATCTCATACATCGAGGATCGAACTGTTTCGACCAATGCTCCATTATCTTCCCTAAGACACATTATAACCATTAATGCTCTTGGAAGAGAATGAACTGTGAAACCTTTTTCTCAGTTTATGTTATCGCTCAGGTTCTGTGGAACTTGTACTTCCTTTGAAGTCCTTGGACTGTTCAAGGTCTCAATTCAATTACTTATACCGATAAGCAATGTCATATTCATCATACCGAATGATGAATATTGTGAAGTACAAACAATTGTGTTCTATATCAAGATTCGAGCAACTCACCGCAACAGGTGTGTCTGTTGCTCTTAATCTCAATGTCTTTTACATATCTATGTAGACTAATGACTTTGTTAACTTGGTTCAAGACTTGCAATCTTCAGTTGACTCTAAGTCAACTGATTCCAAAATCCTATCCTCTGGATCTTTGGGTGATTCATTTCTTGCCATATGTGCTTTATGAAGAACTTAATCATCATCTGACTCTAAGTCAGATGATTCCAAAGTCCTGTCCAACTGGACCTTTGGTTGATTCATTTCTTGACACATTAAGAACTCAATTCATCAAGTGACTCTAAGTCAAATGATTCCAAGGTCCTGTCCAACTGGACCTGTGGTTGAATTAATTCTTATAACATTTGTATTAACAATCATAAATGACACAATTCTTGAATCCAAACACTTTGGATGCATCAACATTCAAGTTATTACTAATCATACATTCAACACATTCATATAACATTTCAAGGATAATTTCAAACAACAGGTGTTAAAAGAAAATATGACAATTTTATTAAAAATAAAAAATCCTTGAACAATGTAATAGACAATGTAAAAAATGTATCTAAAGACTAATAACAATGTTCTAATATCTATCTAAACTTCAAAACTGCACGAGCTGGAGATCCAATCCAAATGTGCTCCTATGCGACAGAGTCCCGTGCCTTCTTGATTCCCTGCATACAAACCAAAATGTGACTATCACATTATGTATCAAGAAATCTTGGAACAGGAATTTCGAGGTTTTTAGATATACCTGAGCTTTCAAAAGAGTTGGAGCGTCTTCCAATCTTTCCGTGACTGTATCCGAATTAGCGGATTCCCAGTTTGAGACATGTCCAGTCGATCTTGACTGTTTCTTGTTATGTCTCTTCACTGGACTTAATCTAGAAGTAGTTGAGCCATTGGAGCTATGCCTGTCCAAGAGTGACTCGTATAAAGTCAACAGTGGACGCATTTCCATAAGGGTCTTTTTCTGGTCTTCCTTTCTATACGTCTGAATGAACAGATCGTACTCATTTGTCAGCGAAGCGAGTAGAATGTTATCATTCTCTTCCTGACTCATGGAATAACCAAGTTTATGCAACTCGCCTATGTACGCTTCAATCTGAAGAACATGCGAATTGACGCTACTTCCTGCTTTTAGCTTGCACTCTGCAAGTCTTTTGATGATCCTGGTTCGTTCCTCTTCAACTGGTTTCTGGAACTTTTCCTCAACCAGTTGCATTAACTCATATGGCCCCAAGGATTCAAAATCCTTGCGGAACTCGGGGTCAATGGTTGATAGCATGAGGTCACGAATCTCTTTGGATTCATCATAAGAACCTTTTATGATGACTTGTTCCTGTGGAACTGGGATCGGATACTCAGTGAGATGTAGCTTGCCAGCAATGCTGAGAGCCAGTCTCCAATTGCGAAGCCATTCTTTATAGTTGAGACCAGTCAGCCTTTCCATATTTAGCAGGTGCATTCTGATGCTTTCAGAAATGGGTGAAGGAGGAGAATTGACACTTGACATCTATAAGAGAAAGTAGAATTTATTAGTTTAATTTGTCCCTTTTAAATAATTACCCAATATGTTATTTAATAAGACTAGGATCCAAAATACCCCAATTATGGTGTGAAGAGGGATGTCGTAATCACAACATAATGGTCATTAAGGTAGATAAGCACTTATCAATTTCATCTTATGAAATTCCTAGATCTGTTGAGATTCATTAAACTTTTCAATGGCATGTTTAATCTCGGATGTGCTCCACTGTTTGTGACTGGGATGCCGAGGATCACAAACTGGATGTGAATAACCATGCAAATTAGCTTGGTACTCTCGGGTTAATTATCATCTCTAATTGATGTGCCGGTAAACCACACACGCTCCATCAACAATAATAATACCCGGGAAACCCATCGCAACTCTTTATGAACCCCTATTAGCGTGCCAGTAAACCACACACGCTCCACCAATGTTTCATAAAGTACAATGTGCAATTTCATGGATTAGCACCAATTCACATTTTTCCTAAAGTAGCTAGAATGGGATTTTATTAAGTGTTCTAGTACTTTGAATCATTATACTTTTAGTGATTATTGGGCGGTCCTATCAAACCTGTTCGGCTAACGACCCTCCACTGATCAGGCGAGCGGTGGGCGAGAGTGTTCACCCATTAGACCGCCATTTTATAGGCAGTCTCATTATACCCACTTTATAGACCAGCTTCGTGAATGAGGCCTACTAATGATTTGACTAACCATTTTAATCTTATACACATAATAATAACTCCCTAATTATAGTATATATAAGATGTAATTTTTTAAACTATTTAAAAAATTGTTTCTGGTTTATCTTTTAATTTATTACCAACTTAAACTATTAAATTTCAAATTAAATTAAACCTTAAAATAGATTTTAATTATCTTTTAATTAACCAATTAATTAAATTAATTAAATTTGATATTTTAAACCTTTTAAAATATTTTAGGATTTATCTATTTAATTTTCGCCAATTTAAACAATTAAATTTAAAATTAAATAAAATCCTTGAATTATCTTTTAATTACCAATTAACTAAATTAATTCAAATGTAGATAGGTTTTATCAAATTAATTAAAAACTATCCTAATCCCTTAATTTTCGATTTTAGGATAAAAGGTTTTTAAGGTTTATCTTTTAAACAATTTAAAGTTACCAAAAATAGAATACCTTTTAAACTAATCCACAAAAATCGCCAAATATAGGGGAGGGGCTAGGGTTTTTCAAAACCCTAACCCTAGATGTCGATTTGCACAAATTAGGGTTTAGGAACAATAAACCCTAATTACTAGGAACACAGTTATAGCAATTTAACAAGAAAAACACACCAAATAGCTCTGATACCACTGAAAGGTTTTCTGCAACTATGAACTAACATTCCTAAGTTCACATGCAACCTATATAGATCTAGGTTTTCTTCTAATTAAACATATAACATATCCTAGAAGGCCAGAAAAAGATAAACTAAAAGAAAGATCAAGAAAAACCAACCTTAAAGTGAATCTTGGAAGCAAAGCAATAGAAGTCTCTTGCCTCAAATGCAGTCACACCCTTAGCTGAGCTCTTGGCCGAAAATTCCTTGGGAGAGAGAGTTAAAATTCGTGGTCTAGGGTTTAGGGAGAGCCTCCCTATTTATAGCCTCCATGTGGTGATCAGATAATCGTTACAGATAAGCCTTTTTGAATTCGAATTAAGATAAACTATTATTTTAATCATTCAAACGCCATTTATCTGTTTTATATATATATATATATATATATATCTCGAAAATATATATATCTATATATATATATATATATTTTCGACCACCACATGGTCACTCACACTGCCACTTACTCAACTATCGAATAATTACAGTTTTAGTCCCTGCACCTTTAATTAATCAATTTAACTGCCAAATTAATTCCAATTAATTCCAGAAAAATTTCTAATTAATTATTATAGTTTCTAATTAATATATTATCACTTAAATATATTAATAAACTATTTATTTAACTTCTATTGATTTATTAATCACATAATAAATCAATCTTTCTCTCTACCGGACTTTCTGCCAATCCTCCAACTATGAGGGCAACCCAAATGGACTATGCTACTATTAATTAGATAAATACTAATTATTAGTCATGGCTTAGACACCTAATCCAACAGTTTTTGCAAAGAAATGAATATACACCAATGGTAGATCTTTGCATGTTTTTTAAACAAATTTGCTCCAGAACATTGATGGTGAACGATATGAGGGAGGCCAAGGATGCTATTATTAATATCTTGTGCAGATTAGAAATGATCTATCCCCCAGCATTTTTTGACATAATGGTTCATTTAGTTTTACATTTACCTGATGAAGCGATTTGTGGAGGCCCGGTACATTACAGATGGATGTATCCGATCGAAAGGTATTTGAAAAAACTGAAAAACTATGTGAGGAATAAGGCGAGGCCGGAAGGTTGTATGGCAGAGGGTTATGTTGCTGAAGAGGCTTTAACGTTTTGTTCCATGTACCATAAAGATGTCCAAACTCGATTCAATCGTCCTGAAAGAAATGAGGATGTTGTCATACAAAAAACAAAGTTTTGGATGTTTGAGTCCAAATGTCGACTGACAAGCGCAACGCAGTTCAAAACTCTTGAGGTGACAGAAAAAAGAAGCTAGAATGGTTCGTGCTCGAGCATTGTGATGAAGTAGATGAATACATAAAGTAAGTGTTCTTATGTTTAACCTTCCATCATCTCCTTTCAATTTTGTCCTTTTACTAAAATCTATATCTCTTGTCATCAATGTAGCGAATTCAAATCTAAAAATCCCCACAGTGATTTTAAATCTGCATTCCCTACATGGTTCCTCCGCAAGGTAATACAAAATAACAATTATTTATGTTGTATTTTCATTAACAAATTGAACATAACACACATAAATTTATATTTAATAGGTCTATCAGATGCAAACACAAAAGTCTCCAGAGTTTCACATAGAGTTGTCGGCTCTTTCAATCGGTGCAAACGTAAAAGTCTCTACTTACACCTCTTGCATAGTCAATGGTGTTAGGTATGTGGTACTTAGTCGTGATGCAAACCGCACAACACAAAACTCTGGGGTTTTGGTAGAGGGACTAAATCAAGAAAAGTATTATGGCCAGCTCGAAGAGATTATTGAGTTGCATTATCCATTCAATCTTTCTAGTGTCCTTTTTCGATGTAAGTGGTTCGATCCTGAATGGGTTACATGTGAAAATAATATCATCAGTATCGACACACGACACGAATGGGACAAAGAAGATCAACTCATATTTGCTTCGCAGGCGAAACAAGTGTTTTACATTCGAGAACCTTGTCGAGCAAACCCAAATAATAACCACCGATGGGTTGTTGAAAACGTTAACCATCGACAAATTTGGGATCTACCAACAAATGATTGTCGTGTTGATAACGTTGTCAATGACTCTATCGAAAATGTTGATGTTATTAGCCCTGCTGAAAATATCGACACCGTTCAGAATAACTGTTCATCTAATTGTAGAATTATAATCGACTTGAGCCAATACTTTATAGGTTTACCAACGGTAAGTGAAAGTTCAGTTACTCCCGAAAGTCAAATTCTAGTTCGTCAATCGACGCGTATCATCAATGAAGTATCTGAAGACGAGACTGATTATGACGGGAGCGATTTTGATTGTGAAACGTATGAGGATGACACTGAAATGTCTGAGGGCGAGAAGGAGTGAAATTTTTTATATGTATTATTGTCTCATTGTAATCGAACTTGGCTCATTGAAATAGAAATATACTTCTTGTTTATATGTTGTAATTATGGCATTGTATTTCATTTTGTATTTCTGTATTCTATATCTTATAACTTTTCAGGATGGGATTTTTCTTCTGGATTGCGATCACATATATGATGGCCGATGTAATGGGCCACGGAGATGATGGTGATGGGGAGCCACCTCCACGAGGTTTTGGAGGCCCTAGCCATCATCAACAGGATAGTAAGTTTTTTAAGATTTATTTATTTGACAAATCACTCTTATAAATTATGACTAATAATATTTTTTAATTACATTTGCAGCTCAACCCAAGAATCGTAGAGGCATTCAAAAAACTCTTAAGATGATTGAGAAATGGGTAGCTAATGGCAAGCGGCCTTTCCCGTTAGTTTGGGATAGGGCTGCTACCTACATTCCGGTTGGTGACCATTATGACATATTTATTCGTGAGGCTGGCGATTATATTTGGCGAGACATCTCATTAGACAAAAAATCATGGGCAGAAGTTCCAGAACACCAAAAGAATGGCTTGTGGGAGCACCTACGGGTAAATTATTTATATAATTATATTTCATTTGTTGATTTTTTATTACTTTTTATTTATCTAACTTTTTTTATTTGTAGACATACTTTGATTTTGATTCGCTTCAAAATGATCCCGATGGAAGAGCTTTATGGGAGGGCATTGAATGTTAAGTAGGAAAGCGTTATAGAGGCCGTAAATCCATTGCGAATCAGTATTTTGGTAAACATGGAGGGGTGGATGATGTGGAGAGAGCAAGGGCTAATCCCCCCCGGGGTATGAAACCACAAAACTGGGACAGTGCGGTTGATCTTTTCACGAGTCCTAAATTTCTTGAGCGCTCTCAACAAAATAGTGGTAATCGTGCCAAACAAACAGTAAAGAACCGCGGAGGGACAAGTACCTACAGTAACGCTGCATTCAAGAAAGTAAGTAATAATTATATGTGTTAGTTTTAGAGTATAATCTAATTTTTAATGTGAAACAGGGCATTACCAGAATTGAAGCCTATCATGAAGCACATATTGATAACGAAGGGAAGTTTGATAACCCATATGTTGAGGAAAAATATGTAAGTACATTGGTGTTTTTTGTTTATAGTTATATGTATATTATTGTTTTTTTAATTTAAATAAGAAGTATACTAATCTATGTTAATCATCATTGTAAATTACAGAATGATTTACTTCGTGAGTTTAACGAGCAATACGTAATATGTAACCCCACAAACACTCCAATAGACGAGGTGGCTGTATTTGAAAAAGTGCTCGGTACTCGACGAGGACACATAAGAGGGATCGGACGTAAACCGTCAGGAAAACAAAGTTCCAAGAATCCTTCTTTTATGGAGGGCCAATCATCACAACCAGCACAGAGTACTCAGGTTAGTTGTAACTTATTTGATAATGACTTAATGCATTTGTTGTGTACTTTATAGTTTGGCTATCATTTCTTAGTAATTTGTTGTGTACTCAATACATTTGTTGTGTACTTTGTAGATGGATGATGTAGACCGTTTATTCAACAACCCAAGAAAAGTTGAAAAAATGAAAGCATTTATGCGACAATTGCAAGAAGAAGAAGATGATGATAACGATGATGGAAACGGTGGTAATGATGAGTAGTTTTTTTAGTTTATGACAAGTAGTTAATGTTTTATTTAGTATTATAAGACATGTTATGGATTTTGAGACATGTTATGGGTTTTGAAACATGTTATGTATTATATAACTATTTCTGGATGTTGTTTAAATTTCTGCATTTTCTGGAACCTGTCTGAATTGATTAAGAGCATCTGTATTAAGAACTTAATGAAAAAGAAAAAAAAAAAAGCTATTAGGGGCGACTTAAGAGTATTAGCGGCGACACGTATTAGCAACGAACGTTTTAGTGACGTAGAACGATAATGGTGACGAAAGCTTTAGTGGCGACACTATAGGGGCGACTTAACAGTATTAGCGACGACAGCATTAGCAGCGACACTTTTAGGGGCGACATGGAAGCATTAGCGATGAAGCATTAGGAGCGACACTTTTAGGGGCGACTTTCGGGACTATTAGGGGCGACTTATGTCGCCGCTAAAACCACTAATCATTGTAGTGCATATTGTACTTCTAATTGTTTAATAAACAGGATGTTGTCCTTTGGATTCTTGTGATACTAATTGGTTGTATGAATAGACATAATTGTTTAAATACACATAATTGGTTGTATGAATAGACGTGGAACTCAAAATTTAGTTTTGGGCCATTCGATATTCAAAAGTTACGAAATTCAATTTCTTTTTTGTATCTGAATTTAAAATAACATTCGACATTTTTTCATTATTGCATCCTTTTAGTTTTTTGCCATTCGATGTCGTATACCAAATGACATGATCAAAAATTGATTCATGGAGTTTTTTTGCATTTTAAAATATCATAATTTAAGATAACATAAGATTTTAATAAATGTTAGTTTGATTTTTTAACTCTATAATTAAAGAAAGACAAGGCAATGACCTTTTGGTCAAGTGGTAAAGGCGTTGTCATCCCTGTTTAAATTTAACTAGCGGGAGCCCATGCTCCGCACGCGTTCGGGATTGCTGGAGCACGGGTCCGGATAATATGCTTTTTTCGGAAACTAAACTAAAGTTTGACTCCGGCATCACCATCTTCACCGGTTATTGCTTCATTCCTTGCCATTTCCTTTATGTAAAGAGACATGCCTTTCTGCAAGGAAAAGGAAGAAGATAATACACATCTCAAAAACATAAACAAAAATATTATGCTTTATTATGGATTTTGATTTAATGGGAATACAAACCTTAGAAATAGAATTATTTATAGCAGCAAATAACGAAGCACCATTGCTGACATCACCTTCTATAAACTCCTGTTACACAGAACACAGATGATTGAGTAAGTTGCATTTTTGGTCCCTGAGTATAGCAGATTTTTGCAAATTTGGTCTGAAAAAGTTATCTTGCAATTTTGGTCCTTAATTGGGACTTTTGTACCATTTTTGATCCTTATTTGGGACTTTTATACCATTTTTGATCCCTATTTCCAGAAAAATCACTATATTTGGTCCATAGAACCTGAGTGTAGAATATTTTTACAATTTTGTTCTTAAAAAAAATCCTCATGAGGTTTTAACGTTTTTGGTACCTATATAAAATAAAATTACCAATTTTGGTCCTCAAGTATAGCAGACTTTTGCAACTTTGGGCCTAAAAAGTTCTCTTGCAACTTTGGCCCGAAAAAAATCCTATATGAGGTTTTTGTAATGTTTTGGTCCCTATTTCAAGTAAAATTACAATTTTTGTTCCCCGTGTATAGCATACTTGCAAATTTAAACCTCATTTGAGGAATTTGTATCATTTTTTATTCATCTTTCAAGGAATATGACCACTTCGGGTCCTTGGGTATAGCAGATTTTTGGAAATTTGGTCCAAATTTTAGGCTTCTTTTAACTTCGTTAGTCCCTGTTTCAAGTAAGATGATCCGTTTTGTTCTCTAAGTGTAGCAGTTTTTAATTTTTAAAGTTTTCGTACTATTGACAGTTTTCAAAACTTTTGCCAGTTTTGGTCCTTTTGAAAGATTTGGTTTTTTTTCACAGTTTTGCTAAAAAAATCAAAGTAAGATTATTTGTCAGTTTTAGTAAATAAAATCAATGTAATTTTCTGTGACACTTTTAACAGTTATGGTCCTTGTGAATAATTTCGGTAATGGCAACGTACTTTAGAAATGCAGTTTCAGCATTGGAGGAGGGAATAAGAAGGAAAAAAACATGGAACCACATCCTTTTCATTAAAGTTACTCAGCCAGTCATTTATATGAAAATATGGATATAAAAAAACTGCATATGTACAACTATGTTTAAAAAAGGGCATAATTGATCAGAAAAGGGGATAAATGCTTGTAACATTCATATAAATGCTTTAAAACTTTTGGTTACTGGAATTCTATGTTAATGAGGCTTTTATATAAGTAATCCAAATTAGAACATAAGTGCAAAACAGAAAAAGAATATGGATTAAAGGCAATATAACCTAAAAGTTATAATTCTCATAGAATAATTCAGATTATTTACTTTTTAATTTTCTTACCTTCAACATGATCACGATGAGGATGAGTGACAAAGACGGTTAACTTTCGTTGTAAGGCAGCAACTATTTATGCAAGCTGGTTGTTAAGTGTGACCATCCAAATAGCATTAAACTTACCCAAATAAAGAAAATAAAAGATGAAAGAAGAATAAAAAGTAAAATTTTGATACATGAAACTTTTATTAATATATCTACCTCTTTATTAAACTCTGATCGACAGCCAGGATCTACCATCATTGCTCGTGGCCTCTATTATCTGATATATCTACATACGATTGAACCATGAATTTGGTTCTTTTTACAAATGAACTCAAGTAATTAACTGAAGAAGAAGAAGATGAAGATCAAGAGGAGCTTTCTGAATTACCGCACATCAAGTGGTCATCGACATAGGCTTGCAACGACATCTTCTTCCGATTATCGATGGATTTGGTCAGAGTTGGGTGTTTGGTGTAGAGATAAGCCGTGGAGAGTTCAAAGAATCATGGGGAAGCACCGACGCGAAAGCGACGGAGGTGGAGAGTAAGCGTTGGGTAAGGGGTTGACGGTGGGAAAGACGAATGAGGGAGGAAGCGGTGGAGATGATAAATCGAGAAAGTAGGATGCTAAACTAAAATCAACAATCAAAGTATGTTGCTTTTTTTTGTATTACACCAACATATTTTATTTGATAACAGTCACCAATATCTTTATGAAACATCAAGTTAGGGACCAAAATTACAAAAAGAACTTTTTTTGGGGACCAAAAATCGCAAGAATCATCAATATATACTCAGGAAGTCAAATGCTTTTTAAAAAATAAAACATTTTACCGTGAATAATAGTTGATCTGGTATCATTAGGCATCTCAAATCGAAGCTTCTTGTACTGCTGATTACTTTTATTTGGCGAGCAGTTTGGATGAGTAAAAGTAAAAACCTAACAAAAAAATACAAATCAGAGACATCATACTTTACTGAAAAAACATCATATGCTTTTTCAAGTTCAATCAAGTATGTATTATAAGGGTAGTAAGGAAAATAATGGAGAAGAAAACTGACCGATTGGGATGGAGAAAGTCTGGCCAAACGGTACAGCTTTACAACATATCCAGTTTCAAAGTGTAAAAGATCTTTGTGCAATTTTACCTGTAAGTAGACAATTATATAAAAAATATATAGTTTTAAATGGGACATGATGAGGTAAAATTAAAAAGGAAAGCAACTAACGTCGTTGTACAATTTTGAGGTAGTCACAGGCTGTATAAAGCTTGTATACCTGATGCTCCAAACAAAATCCATAAACAACCAAAAAAACTACATCTGACTTTAAATTTGAAGAAATCTTTCCCTTGGAGATTGTTTCCTTTTTTGCAAAAACTGAATTACTGCCACCGGTTATAGCACATAGGATTTGTATTGAGAAGTAATTAAATCCTAATATTGTGAGGTGAAGAAGCCTGAAATTAAATATATATTTTATTTTTTGCTCAAAAATGTAAATATTCAATCTTTTTGAAAAAAAAAATAAAAACTTACGCGCCCGTTATGACAACTACAAGAAAAACTTCAAGCTTAACCATTAAAAGCAGTGACCTTCATCTGCTTACTTGTATCCAAGGGACCTGGATAAAATTATTGCATGATGTTTTTTCTTTTTTTAAAGTTGATAATAATAGGAATGAGAAAGTTTATTCTTACCAAACTTAGTAAGATAGCATTTACGGATGATAAGAGCTTACGGTTATTATCAGAAAAAATCGCCACACCTGCAACAAAAATTACATGGATGATTGTAAAATTTCTCATTAGACAAATGTACTTAAAGATCTTGTAAGAAAATCAACTTTAAAGGATTCCCGAAAAGCCTGTCATATGGAAGAAATAAAAAAAGACGAAATTTTTTATTTTGAACTCTTATATAAGATGTATGAAATAAAATAAAGGAACATCAAAGATGATTTGGAAGCAATTCTTTTCTAAAGAACATTTAGTCCATGTCACATGATAGGAGAACAATCTTGAAACCATGACTCAATAAAATAATGGATTATTTATTTTAATGTTTTCTCTAAAAATGGAAAACTTGAGAATTCGATACCTTTCCCAAAAGACTCGATAACACAGTCATTGCAAGGGCCAATGCTGAATTTCCTCCAGCAGGCTGCATCAACAAATTTCATACTTTTGTTACAATCAATTTTTTATAATGATATAAAACATAAATAGAACATTTATAAGAATAATAAACTAACCCGGGTTAGAGCAACTCCACCTGATAATGTTATAGGCATACAGCTAAATAAAGCTAATCCTGTTACAAATTCTTGAGGTCGGAAGTGAAGTTGCATGATGATTTTGGAAAAGAGGGGACTCAACAATAAAATAGAAGCCTGCAAGGATTTCAAATAAATATTTTACTTTAGTTATACGTATTGTTATTTAAAAAACTCCCAAATAATAACATCATCACTTCAGTATTAAGTGATCAGCAAGAGAGTAAAAGAAAGTGAAAAGAACGAACCTATAAATTCACCATGGAAATTATATAAATTTTAGTGGTTCATACAAGGCCAAAAAGTCCAACTGGCCATGCTTCAACAGCTGCACCAATTTCTTCACTGCGCATTGTGAGTCCTGTTTTATAGACATAAGAAGGATAAGCAGATTAAAAACTTTAAAAGGTTAACATTTGATAACCAAAAAGAGATGACTTTCTTTCAAGTAATAAACCATTGAGAAAATAAACATATTAGGTAACTTAAATACCATTGCTAACAATATGGATTCAAGGTAAATCTAGTGGAATTCGGACCAAGGGCTGCAGTGTTCGACCACCACAAGCAACCGCCGCCACCCCACAGCTACGTTCACCTTTTTAGTTAATACACTGAAACCCTCTTTCCCTTTTAATAGTTATAGCTTAATTTTTCAGTGAAATGATTCTGGAGACAATCACAAAAGGTAAAATTGTTTCTTCAGAAGTGATAGTCAAATTGCTAAAAAGTGCCATTGAATCTGCTTAAACTTGTAGATTTTTAATTGATGGGTTCCCAACTAAAATAGATGAACGACAAAATGCAGCTCCACTTGCGTTTGATGCATTGATATCTTCATATTCAGCTTCCAAAAACTGACATTCAGGTTCAGCAATTTCCAGGAGACGTGGATCATTTAAATCCATAGGCGTCCCCGATATTTGCCATCCTCCCCTAATCAAATTTCAAAAAATCAATGTTTTGTAACTATTATTTTCTTGATTTCGAATTAAGAGAAAAAAAGATTAATTACCCGATATCTATGGTGGTTTCTTCTAAGTGAGGTCTAAGAGGGGGGGGGGGGGGGGGGCGGTATAGCCAGGAGCATACTGCAAAAACATTGAAGTCGATGAATATAGAGAAACTTAACAACGATAGATGAATGGCCACATTCATAAATCGCATACGAGATAATGATTCATGTCAATTGCCCTAAAATCAGAAGCAAAACAATCTAATTGGGACAATAAAACCCCAAAACCCATATACGCGATCGTTGTTTACAAAACCCTAGGAGCTGGATGGAAGGATTTCATCGAAATACACCGAATAAAAATCGAATTCGGGATACAGGAAACAGAAATAGGAATTAATTACCTGAGAATGAAGGAAAAAAATTTTCTATAGTCCATGTGAACCCTGCTGACGGTGGATCATCAACAGTTGTTGCATCGACAGCATTGACAGATTCTGCTGGTGTAATTGACAAAATCGGTATAACTCATATTAATAACGTTTGAAAAGCAAAGAGTAAACAGCGTTGCAATTCATTAAATCAGATTTCATGTATTGACGAGTGCATCACATACAAAACTTTAAGAAAAGTAATTGTGGTACTACCATCTCGTCCTCTTCTGCCAGCGTGATTAAATTCAAGAAATAAATAAATTGGATCTGATATCAATCATCAAAAAGTTACGGATGAATCAGAACTTAAAACCCTAGAAATTGAGAATTCCCCCCAAACCGTAAGAAAAAAAACCAAGAAACCAAACATTTGTATTCGTAGATGGCTTCGATTGCAGTGGTTTTGTCTAAGCACCGACTCCTGTTGGCACAATGAAAACGCTGGTCTACGGTCTCTTAATGTGAGCAGTGGAGAGTAAGAAAGGTTGATTGCAGCTCCGATGGGGGATGGAGGGTCTGTGAGTAGTCATCGACGTAAGGCTGCGAGGGGCATCTTTCGATTATCGGTAGATTTGGAGTTCTAGAATCGTGGGGAGAGGGGCACCGACTGAAAGAAGAGAAGAAGGGATGAAGGAGAAGACGGAATTTCGACACAGAGCCTACGTAATCGAGAAACATCTAAATTCGCTGAACCGGATCGACTCTACGACCCGGATCCGATTGAAGATCCGCGTGACAACCAAAAAAAGGTGTCACGTAGCCAAAAATCACGGCTTTTAAATAATAGAATAATTGTATTGTTAGCAATAAAATAACACATGGTGTATGTAGTTTTGTCAAAATTATTACAAAACCTGGTACGTTTTAACACAATAGACAAAATTGGCACCCGTGTTTCAAGTTTAGATAATAATTTTTTTGCTTAATAGGATGCTTTTAGCAACCGGGTCCTAGTAAGACACGAGTTCTAGGATTCGAGTTATGATAATATTTATTTTTGATTAACAGAATTGGTCTTTACAGAAATGCAGTTTTGGCAAAAAGATTACAGACTTGGGACCTTTTAGCATCCGACTTTGTAACTAAGGTCAATTATAACAACGTACTTTGAAAATCCAAATTGTATTTGATCCAATTAACGCAAAACCACTTAGTTTTGAAAAATAAAGGCAAACAAAAGTACATACCAGACATAATTGGTCCTTTTAATTTTTCATCTAACATTTTAGCAAACGAGTAACAGAAAAGTGACGGAATTACAGTTTTGATAAAAGATTATATAACCGGTCTCTTTTGGCAAACTAGTGAATAAAAGTGACGTAAATATTGGTTTTTTTAGCAACCTAGTATGTAGAAAAAAAAAAACCAGAAATGATGACTATTTATCTGCAGTTTTTGGCAACCTAGTTTGTAAATAATGGTAATTTTAGCAACCTACTTTGTACACCAAAAAAATTAATTTTCTAGAAATGACTATGATTTAAGCCTCGTTTTAGCAACCTAGTTTGTAAATAACGGTATTTTAGCAACCTACTTTGTACCTAAAAACATTATTCTAGAAATGAGTAGGGTGTGGTTTAAGCAACTGATTACAGATTACAACGTAAATGTAGGTACTGTAATTGCTAAAACAAATCGGATCTATAATTGCCTTTACAAAGTCGAAAGTATGATGCTAAAACCTTTATAGTCACAACAACATGATGCTAAAACCGAATCTGTAATTCTATTTAAACCATTATAATGAGAGAAATTTACAAAGTAAAAAGTACGATGCTAAAACAAACCTTAATACAAAATTCTATTACATGTACCTAACTATAAAACTACTAATGCAACTCAATAAACAATAGCAAAACAACTTAATCATCGAACCTGCAAGACTTAACGAGATGAGTCAAATGCAGAACCACTGGACCTGTCGAACTTGAATTTAAACCTGGATCATTTAAATTGTTCATATCATAATTTGAAGCAATCAATTGATCGAAACTAGACTAAGTCTACAATCAATCAGAATTGAAGTCGAACATGGATCATCGGACCTGTCGAATTGGAGCAATTGGATATTAAAGCAATTGAATTGGACATTTGGACCTGTCGAATTGAAGCACTTGGAAATTAAAGCAATTGGACCCGTCGACTTGAAGTCAAATTGAAGCAATCGAACCTGAATGCAATCAGAGATGATAATGTTCAATGCAAAGTCTGAATTGAAGCAGTCATTGTTGATCGGTAATGTTGAATGGTACCAATAATCGGAAGTCGACAAACTTACAAGTTACAATCGAATTGAAGCGAGAATACGTAATGTTCAATGGTTGACCGGTACCAAGAATCGGTAATTGAAGCAGTCATCGTTGATCGGTACATACAGTCGATCCGCAAGCTCAATAGGAATAGAATAATCAGGTGCACATTTTTTCTTTAATTCCTACGTATGAAAAAAGTATAAAATATGCCACGTCATTGAGTCAACCGGTTATTAGAAGTAGGGGTGGAAATCGGTTCGGTTTTGGGTTTCTTTAAATTGGTTTTTTCGGTTTGAAATTTTTTTGGTCCAGACCATAAACCGAACCAAATCGAATTCAGATGATTGCAGACCAAATCGAAAACCGAATTTGAATTTGGTTTGAGACCAAGGAAACCTAATTTGTTTCAAAATAAAAGAATCTATTTTTTACAAGGGCAAAAACGTAAATAAGTAAATATTAGAAAATATAACATATATATTTTAATTACTTATTTAATAAAAATCGGTTTTTCGGTTCGGTTTGGTCTAAGACCAAACCAAAAACCTAATTCAAATTCAATTTGGTCTGAAATCGGTTTCGGTTTGGTTTGATTTTCGGTTCCAAATCAAATAACTTCCAACCATAATTAGAAGTAAAAGGCTTTTATATGGTTTAAAGTGATAGGTAAAAAATAAACAAAAGAGCTTTTTCTAAAAGCAAAATATAACTAAAGGGTTGTTTTTTAATATACCCAATAAAAAGAGGGTTTTTTTTCACTGCATTCAACCCTTATTATTATCTAAAAATTAAATAATGTGTATTTTTTTTTTCATTTTATGCTAAAACACAAATGTATATTTTTTATTATCTAAAAATTGATAATATAATTTGATTTTTATCCCACAAAATAACGTAATTTTATTTAAACCTAAACATAATTTTATTTAAACCTAGACATTAACGTATTTTTTTAAACAACCCAAAAATGTAATTTTATTTTAACTTATTACATCAATATTTGTTGAGAGGAAACTAATCAACTATACATTAAAAGAAAACATGTTGATGCCTCCCGAAACAAACTAATTTTCTAAAACACAAATGTATATTTTTTATTATCTAAAAATTGATAATATAATTTGATTTTTATCCCACAAAATAACGTAATTTTATTTAAACCTAAACATAATTTTATTTAAACCTAGACATTAACGTATTTTTTTAAACAACACAAAAATGTAATTTTATTTTAACTTATTACATCAATATTTGTTGAGAGGAAACTAATCAACTATACATTAAAAGAAAACTAATTTTCTCCCGAAATTAATTGTATCATCGGCATCACATGAGTATGCCACTCGAAGGTTCTTAAGTTAAATACTTAATATTTTCACATTTCTCGTGGAATTTTAATTTCATCATTAAGCGTTACTATATTAACAAGATTTTTTCATTCGGTAAACCCTAAAGTATAAACGAAATTAGTTTGCAAGAACGCAAACTATATTATAACTTGATGCCGTGCAATTATCATATATAAATAT